>OY856411.1:447936838-449136838 GCA_963693085.1 Alisma plantago-aquatica | reverse complement strand
AATTTCGGCTTTTTGCACGGAGCGAAAAACTATAGTGTCGGTTAACAAACAAAACCTGACTCTACAGATAAATGGTGCCCGTGTCGGGTTGTTTAATAACAATCAAACGCAAACTCGGTCGATGAATTTGTCGATCGAAATGACCTCTAGGGTCGGTTAATAGGTAAATCTGACGCTACAAGTGCTAAATCGAAGAAATCTGACTCGTTTCGGTCGACGATTTGTCGACCGAGAAGGAGCAAGATTTTCCTTCGTACAAGCACCTCTAGGGTCAGTTTTTTCATATAACCGACCCTAGAGGTGCTTATACATGTGTGAATAACTAAACTGGACATTGTCAATCGACAATATTGTCGACCGAGACCCCCTATAGGGTCGGTTATTAGAAAAACCGACCCTAGAGGTGCTTCTAAGAAAGAATTTTGGCTTCATTCGATCGACAAATTCGTCGACCGAATGTAGCCAGATTTCTTTCTTAGAAGCACCTCTAGGGTCATTTTTTCTAATAACCGACCCTATAAGGGGTCTCGATCGACAAATTCGTCGACCGAGGAGCTCTAAAATGCTTCCACAACCCTAATAATGATGTTATGTGAAACTTTAATATATGGTGATGTCGTATGAAACCCTAATATGGGATAATGTTATGTGAAACCCTTATATGGAATGATGTTATGTGAAACCCTAATATGGAAATGTTATGTGAAACCTTAATATAGGGTGGTGTTGTGTAAAACCCTAATATGGGATAATGTTATGTGAAATTTCAATATGGGATGATGATATGTGAACCCTAATTGATAAAGATGGGAAACTCTAACCCTAATGAGGGAATAGAGATGTTATTTTTGTATTGCATGATGTTGATATGAAATTGATATGGTTGATATGAAATTGAGATGATTGTGTAACAAATATCCTGAATACCTTGGTCAGATGACCTGAAGGTAATAGTTACCTGATAAGTGATAACCATGTTTAGTGATGAACTAAGGGTTTGAATACCCAGAATCAACAAATGTGATGATGGTGGTATTGAGGGATGTGAATTCCCAACAGTGAGACAAAAGATTGAGATCCCAATGCTTTATAACGTTTTGAAAAGTACGAAACTCTATTCAAAAATTCAGTCGGTCGACTATTTGTCGAACGAAAGAGATCTAGGGTCGGTTATAAGGGAAAAACCGACCCTAAAGTCATCCTCGGTCGACAATATTGTCGACGGAATTAACCCTATTTTAATGTTTTAAATCTAGTACCAAGTGTGTGTGTATGAGATTAACCAAGTGATGCTTTGTCAAATTTTGCCATAATTTATTTTTCAATCATTTGAAATAACAATATTCTTATATAACATGTATATGTCCAAATGAAGCCATGGAAAACACTTTTATTCATAACAATTTAATGCCCATACACTTTATAAGATGAAACATGACATACTTGCTTTATAAAAAGATATACATTACATCATTACAAAGATATCTCATAATCTCACTGGAAAGACCGAAGGATTACATCAATGTCTGGGTCTTTTCCAAGAAAGGGCTCAGCTCCATAATATTTGACCAGTGTCTGCCACTCCAAGGCACATGTCATGGTTAAGGCATAAGCCTCCAAGAAGGTGGGAACACGATCAAAGCGAAAGTTGGCAGCAATGTCTTGAAGTTGAATTGGGGAAAACTGAGTATGTGTGAGATCAGGAGATGATGGAGGTGGAGTTTGATAGTAGTTGTAGGAAGGATTGTAGGGATTTATCATGCCAGGATTAAGGGAATAGGGATATTCATCAGGTTGGTTAGGAGAGAGAGTTTGCATCATTTGGTTTAAATAAGTCATGGCATGGTGATTATAATCCAATTGCCTACTTAGGTGATATTGGGAGCCAGCAATGTATGTCAAGGTATTTGTAATAGGATCATGGGGTAGGTTGGTAGGAGGAGGTGGTGGAGGTATGTCTTGGGTGGATGTCTCCCCTTTAGTCCTAGCCCTTTTGTGGCCAAAGTCAATTACCATCTTTTCCACTGTATTTTTACTTATTTTTTGGGGTTTTCTATCACATGTGTAACCTAAGTCATCCTCAATATTCTTCTTAAGAAAATGTTGAGTGATTTGGCATACAAAGTCAGCATAAGGTGGATTTCCAGAAAACTCAAACATATTCTTAATGATGATATGAATAAAGTTTATGGGAATACTTTTGAGAATGGCATAGATAAGGTACATACGAAAGGTGAGTACTTCAGATTTGTTTGCTCTAGGATGGATATTGGTGTCAACAATGAGATTTATGACCCTAGCTTCATGTTTTAAATTTATGGCATAATAGGTACCCCTATCTGCATGACAAGTCATATTTGATTGAAAGATGGTTCTTTTGACATCACTAAGGCTAATTGTAGTGTTATCTTGGGAGAGTTTGTTGAGTGGAGTTCCTCTAGTGAGATCAATAAAATTTTTATATTCTTCTATATCTATGTCAAGCATTTCAAGAATACCCTCCTCAGTAAAATGGAATCCATACCCACCAACCATAGAGGAGAAGGAATCATGTTCAGGAGGTTTGGCTAAATTGGCATAGAATTCATTAACTAGTTTGGAGGAGTAGGATTGGAAGGAGGGATTTAGAAAATCAGTCAAATGTTGCACCTCAAAAAGTTCCTCCAAATCAACAATGCTTTGGAAGTCCATGACGTCGAATGGCCGTCGTGGAAGAGGAGTTTTTGAGGAGAGCCTGAGGTAGCGGTCGCCTGCAGCTTGGTCGATGAAAGGGACGTCGTTGATGAACGGCAGCGGTGCAAGGCCCGTCCTTCCTTTCCTACCTGCAACTTTCTTCTTTCTGTGCGTAGATGATGAAGCCATTTCGTTGCTTTGAAATGGAGAAATAGCAAGCAAGAATTAGATGTACAGAAGCTGAAGATTTTCACAAGAATACACTAGAGAGGAGCTAGAGAAGTGAGAATGTGAAGGTGTGAAGAAATGGATCATTTTGGGTGCTATTTATAGCAAAATAGAGCCAATTTCGGTCGACAATTTGTCGACCGACGGCCGCAACGGTCGTCTATCGATCGTCCAACGGTCGATCGAAAAAGTAGCCGTTACGACGGTCAACGGTCGTATTTATAGTCGTTACGACGGTTGAAATTCTAGCCGTTATGATGGTTGATTTTTTTAGCCATTAAGACGGTTGATTTTTTTAGCCGTTACGACGGTTGGTTTTTCTAGTCATTCCTCGGTCGACAAATTCATCGACCGATATTTTTCGGTCGACAATATTGTCGACCGAATGGACTTCTAAGGTCGGTTTTAAAGAAAATATCGACCCTAAAAGTTGCTTATACACATGAAAACTGACTCCTTATCGGTCGAAAAATTTGTCAACTGAGAAATGCTCTAAGGTCAGTTATAAGTGCAAATCCGACACTAGAGGTGCTTATACATGCGTGAACTATCTGGATCCAGAATAGATATCGGTCGAAGAATTTTTCGATCGAGAAAGAGCCAGATTTCCTTCACATAAGTACCTCTAGGGTCGGCTTTAAGGAAAAAACCGACCTTAGAGGTACTTATCGGTCGACGAATTTGTCGACCGAATGAATCGGTCGAAATAATTGGTCGACCGAGGAAGGCTCTAAGGTCAGTTATAAGTGCAAATCTGATGCTAGATGTACTTATACATGCGTGAACTATCTAGATCCAGAATAGAAATCGGTCGACGAATTTGTCGACCGAGGAGGCCTTTAAGGTCGATTTTGTAGGAATAACTGACCTTAGAGGTGCTGAACCGAGGAGGACTGTAAGGTCGGTTATAAAGAAAAAATTGACCCTATAGGTGCTTGTATACGTGAAATTCAGCTCTTATTTGATCGACGAATTTGTCGAACGAGGAGCCATGTAAGGTCGGTTATAATGTAGAACCGACCCTATAGATCGAGGCGGGAAGCCAAAAACCAAGCAAATGTTTGCCGCCGGAAAAATTGTCTATAAGGTCGCTTATTTTAGAAAAACCGACCCTATAGAGATACACTACAAGGTCGGTTATTTTAAGAAAAGCGACCCAAGAGGTCTTAAGTGGTACCCGCGTTTTTTATAGACATATAAGGTCGGTTATTTGGAAAACCGACCCTGTAGAGTTAAAATACAAGGTCGGTTATTTTAAGAAAAGCGACCCAAGAGGTCTTAAGTGGTGCTTGCATTTTTTATAGACATGTAAGGTCGGTTATTTGGAAAACCGACCCTATAGAGTTACACTACAAGGTCGGTTTATTTAAAAAAATTGACCTAAGAGGTCTTAAGTGGTGCCCGCATTTTTTTAGACATATAAAGTCGGTTATTTGGTAAAATTGACCCTACATGTACTGACGTTATAACCCATTTCTGTACTAGTGCATACTTATTGCTATGAACACATGAAACATAATATATTTGTTCCACTATATGAAAGCACTATATCTCTTTGGTAAGCATAGTGCTAGTGATTGATCTATCTCTCTGGTAAGCAGATCACATGTACAATGATATATCTCTTTGGTAAGCAGATCATAAGGCCTGAACGCATCTATCCCATTGGTAGGTAGATGCACAAGCATATAATGGGAAATGAGCTTAAAATGTGTGTTCTCTTTTGTTAATGAAATATCTTTGTACAAGTATATGCTTTTGTTATATTCTTCTGTTACTGCCAAGTATTAGTTTTATCTTATTGCCAATATATGATGAGAGGTATATAAAAGACACATAGGCGTACTCAGTACAATATTCTTGAAATATTGTGCTGACGTGTACCGCATGTAATCTTTTGTTTAGGTTTTGGTTATGCTTTTGAAGATCCAGGATAGTTGATAGTTGTGTGGCGAGCTGATGTACAGGTGGACCTGTTGTCTTAAGATCTTGTAGTTTAGTGGTAGTACATGTATATGTAGTAGTTTGATGTTCAATATGTAATATCAAATGTTGTAACAATTCATGTTGTAATTATATGTTGAATGGTGAACATGTGTGTATGGTTTAATTATTGTTCATGTACATGTGCTACTATTGTTTCCTTTTGACTCCCTTGATTTTCTTCTTCTTAGCCTAGTGTGGGGTGTTTAAATTGGGATTCTCGCTGAGGTGAGGGTTTCAATTTGGACGTCACACATTAGATTAAGTTTTAGAAAATCCAAGGACGTCACAGACTTGGGATTTGTACAAATGGGATGAATCTGTATGGGACATTGAGCAGCCAACATAGCACTTGGCCAGTCATGCTTGTTATATACAATCTTCCTCTCTGGTTGTGTATGAAAAATAAGTATGTAATGTTGTCGTTGTTGATATCGGGCCCTAAAGAACCTGGAAATGATATCGATGTTTATCTTGAACCTCTGATTGATGACTTAAAGAAGCTTTGGGGTGAAGGTGTGACGACTTATGATACTTCACGAAGAGAGACATTTTTTTTGCATGCTATGTTGTTTTGCACTATTAATGACTTTCCAGCATGTGGGAATTTGTTTGGATATAGTGTCAAAGTAGCTAAAGTGTGTCCTATATGTGAAGAGAACACTGATTCAACAAGACTAAAAATGGTGGTAAGACTGTATATCTCGGCCATCGAAGGTTTCTTATAAAATTCCATCTGTATTGTAGAAAGCGCAAAGCATTCAATGGATTGAATGAGGAACGGAGTGCACCTAAACCTATACAAGGGGAGGTTGTTTATGAAAGAGTAAAAGACTTTGTCAATGAATTTGGTAAGAGATCACAATGTACTATGGCCACACGGAGTGACAAATCTTTATTCAAGAAAAAGTCAATATTTTGGGATATTCCTTATTGGAGTTCATTGACAGTCAGGCATTGTATTGATGTCATGCACGTTAGGAAAAATGTCTGTGATAGTGACATTAGTACTTTGTAGAATATACCAGGTAAGACTAAAGATGGGCTAAAATCCAGACTGGACCTACGTGAAACAGGAATAAGGTCAGAATTAACAGAATTACATGAAATGGGAAATCAGAGAACATACTTACCTCCTTCTTGTTACATATTGTCTAGAACGGAGAAGAAAGCTTTTTGTGAATGTTTGGTAAATTTTAAGGTGCCATAGGGTTACTCATCCAACATCCGTAGATTGGTATCAATGAAAGATCTGAAGTTGATAGGTCTTAAATCTCATGATTGTCACACTCTAATACAACAAATATTGCCTGTGGCAATTCGATCTATATTGTCAAAGCATGTAAGGTTTGCAATCACCAGACTTTGTTTCTTTTTCAACAGTCTGTGCAACAAAGTTATTGACCTTGATACTCTCGATAATTTGTAAAGAGAATTGGTTGTTACCCCATGTTAGCTTGAGATGTATTTTCCTCCGTCGTTCTTTGATATCATGGTACATCTTGTTGTCCGCTTGACTAGGGAAGTGAAAATGTTGGGACCAGTTTTCTTGCATTGGATGTATCCCTTTGAACGATACATGAGTATTTTTAAAAGTGATGTTTGAAACCGTTATCGGCCTGAAGGGAGTATTATTGAGGGTTATGTGGCGAGAGAGGTTATGTATTTTTTCAATGACTTTCCTAGTGGTAATGACACTCCTGGTAATGACAAGAATATTGAGGAGCAATTTGGAAAAGGAATTTCGGGATCACGGGTGAAAGTAATCAATCGTGAGTAGTTGGAACAAGGTCACTTGTATATTTTACACAACATGGACGAAGTGAGTGTTTATATCGAGGAACATACCAATTTCATCAAGAGACAATATCCTCGAGCCAATACAATGTGGCTTTCTAGAGAGCATAACATGACATTTATTAAGTTGCTTGAAGATAAAGTCTTACATCAACTATCTCAAACACTAGATGATATTACTGAAACTATCAAATGCCTCGCCTTTAAACCAAAATTGAATGTTATGTCTTATGAAGGGTATAACATTAATGCATTCACATATTACACAAAGTGCCAAGATGATAAGAGTGTCGTCCAAAATAGTGGGGTCGCCCTTCAAGCGTCGACTATGTTTTTTGCAAGTGCAAAGGATAAGAGTCCATGTGCAGCTAAAATGTCATATTACAGTGTCATTAAGGACATATGGGAGTTTGACTACATAGATTTCATAATTCCGCTCTTCAAATGTAATTGGGTTGATAACACCAAAGGAGTTATAGTGGATGAATTGGGTTTCACTTTAGTGAACTTTGAAAAGATTGGCGAGAACGGTGAACCATTCATATTGGCATCACAAGCGAAATAAGTATTTTATATCGATGATCCTGCAAATAATAAATGGCTGGTTGTTCTTCATGGTAAAAGATAGTTCATTGAAGATCCTATAGATGAAGAAGAGTACTATGATAAGTATGATGACTCCAGTCCATTCTCAGTTGGGTTTCCAATACCAGCAAATATTGAAGCTAATGATGACTTGTATGTGCGCGGAGATCACAATGAAGGATTCTTAATTGATAAAAATTCACAATATTAGAGGCATGTTTATATTTTTTTATATGTTTTATTTTTCTGAATGTGAACTTTACAATGTGAATTACTTTACAATGTGAATGTGAACTTTACAATGTGAATTTTACAATGTGAATTACTTTACAATGTGAACTTTACAATGTGAATTACTTTACAATGTGAATGTGAACTTTACAATGTGAACTTTACAATGTAAATTACTTTACAATGTGAATGTGCACTTTCATATGGCTGAGCATTCTCCTGATGATCGTGCTAATGATTACCGTGAGGGTGAGGACATCAATGTGCCGCCTCACAATGTAAGTTTTAAAAATATATCATATATTTATATCTACATGTCCATTTATAGTTATATCTTGTAAGTGTGTTTATTTTGTCAAATTTTAGGTTGATGATGCACATGTACCCTCTGAAGCACTTGAGGCACTTGATGAGCAGCACCAAAAAGTTGACAAGAGAAGGGGCATCACTATGATGAACAAGCTAATAGCACAAAGGGGCAATGGACTCAAACTTGTTGTGGATTTTGATAATGCAGGAAATGCAATTGGAGTGAATCACAATTCGTTTGTTTCATATCTTGGGTATGTTACTCGTAGCCATTGTGGTTGTAAGATAGATTCTTGGCATAAAGTTCCTAAGGGGAAGAAAGATGTAATATGGAAGGATTTATGCATGAGTTATTATTAATTTGCAATTCTATTTTGTAGATTACTAATATTTTGGATACTAGTTAATAGCAATTCTATTTTGTAGAGTATATTTGAATTGGATGAAAAGTTTCATCGTAAATGCATGATGCAACGCTGTGGGAGAGTCCTAAGGAACTATAGGACAAATTTCACCCAAGAATACATAAAAGAAGGTGACAAGAAGAAGAAGACAACCACTGAACAGTGGAACTTCCTGGACCAAGAAGAATGGGACGTGTTTGTTGCTTCAAGACAAACTGATGAATTCAAGGTATTAGGCGTCACTCCCAATTTAATTAATATATGTTGTATTCACCTATTCAATATTAACATTTAGTGTTACTAACCAAATCATTAATGTGCATACTAACTAGGCCCTCAGTGAGGCACAAAAAGCAAGGTGTGCACTGAATGTGCATGACCACACAATGGGTCCAAAGGGGTATGTAGTCATTCGCCAAAGACTACAGGCTGAGTCTACTGCTCAGTCTGCTTCTACTCAGGAGTCCTCTACTATAGGTACCATACCTCTGCCTCGCCATGATGTCTGGATAGTTGGGAGGCAAAATAAGAAGGGATAAATAAGGAAGCTCGCAACTGCTGAGGTGGCTGCAAAAATGGTAAAATACAACTCTTAGAGCAATCGTTCGAATATTGATTATTTGTGGTGTTTACTTAATTACAAATTTTTGTTTTGGTGATTAGTGGGAGCTTCACGAGTTGAGGAAACAAGACAAGTTCATCCCTGAGGGAACAAGGGATGAATTGACAATTTCTCTCGGTAACCAAGAGCATTCTGGACGTGTTAGGGCTGCAGGCACTGGTGTGGGCATCAAAGCGTTCTTTGGGCCATCCCAATGCAAACATGTCCCAAAAGCGGGACTTTCACAAGAAGAGGTAACCTATTCTTTCTTTATAATGTTACTATAAAAGAGAATTCAATAATCAGAAGCTAACATTTCTTTTATCCATGTATAGGTAGATAAGTTAGTTGATAGGAAACTCAAAGAAGCAATGAGCAAGTGGCAGGCATCTCAGACTGCCACTCAGCAGACAGTACCTATGGCATCCCGCTCTACTCCTACTGCAGAGGTTGGGAATAATCCTGTAGACCCACCACCTAGCACATTCGCTGTAAGTATTTTTATGACATAGTAACTAGTCTTTTCAAGATGATATGTATATATGTATATAACATTCTTTACACAAACATTTGTAGGGGTTGAAGCCATGCCATTTAAAAAGTGAAGAATTTGTCGTTGCAGAGGCGTCGACTTACCCATCCCTACCAGGGGAAATGTTTCATGGGTCTCCATTACCAGCTGGTTCGGTTCGTGTGAGCCCAGTACGTATATTCCCCAATTGGATGGATCTTCCATTGCCATATGCCCACCCAGATTGTGAAACACTTGGTGAGGTAGAAGGCGGAGTGATATTGTGGCTAAAAGTGGATGTCCTCTATACTGAAACTGTATGGTAAATTTACATTACGTTAAATTGTTAGTGTGTGTGTATGATGTCAATTGATCTAAAATTATATATATATAGGTTAAAAAGAAGACACCCAGAGCATCTAGGCCTCCACCTCCACCTCCCACATTACCAAGTTGGGTTCCACAGGACCTACCTATCCCGTTAGGTCCTAATTATAGGGGTATGGAAATATGGTTAGGCGAACATGATATAAATTTCCCTATAACTATTTCTATAGATGTGGATGTTGCAGGTTAATCATACGAAAGCAACCTATTTATACAAGATATTTTGGAGTTGTTTCGATATGATTGGCTGAATACATATGTGATACAGCTATGGATAAGGTGAGATCTTCTTTATACATCCATATACCTTGTGTAGGATCTGGTGATCTGGTTTCTTATTTATTAATGCATATGTAATACATGTTTTGCAGCTACTTAGACAAGATATGTGTAGATTTTTCATTCAAACATGTAGGATTTTTTATTCCATCTTTGATTAGTCTGGTAGCTAAATACCCTCCGTCAGTTCAACAATACTATTGTGATGCTTTTACAAATTTTGGTCAAAATAAGAAGACGGTGATAATAGCTCCATTCAATGTGGAGTAAGTTTACTTTGCTTATAATTTGGACTTTAAAAAATTACATTTTTATTGTGGATTTTGAGTTATAATTTTTAACTTTTTTACCTCTAGTGGTATGCATTGGGAGTTACTAGTTATTGTCCCTGAGACGTTCACTGTCTATTATCTAGATCCTAAGGGGACTAAATTGAATTCAAAATATGGACACAAAATAAAAATGGCATTATTCCGGTGAGAAATATTTCATTTTCATATCTGTTAACATATGTTATTACATTACTATTTAATTATGCAATGTACTGTGTTACACTAGCATGTAGGGGTTTAGATGAGTTCAAAAAGGTTGGAGGAAAGGTCCCCAGGAAAAAGAACCAGCAAATAATTTGGAAAAATATGGAAGTAAGTTGTCGACTGTAATGTATATATTATTTATGTGAACAGTGCTTAATTAGTTGTATTTTTTAATATTTTGTATGTTTCAATTTATAGTGTGCTACACAAGACAACGGATGGGCATGTGCATACTATGTGATGTGATTTATGCACATGATTATAAAATATGCCGCAGTGGACATTGATACCATTCCTGAGGTATTATATATAGTCTCATTAGATAATATGAAATATATCAATCTTATTTATATATTATTAATTATATATATACATCATTCTCTTTGTAGGTGTTTAAAACTGACCACACTACAGGAAAGGCCTTACCAGATGTACATGCTCCCTATATGATGAAAGAATTAAATGATGTAAGAGAAGAATGGGAAACAACCATACAAATAGTGGGGGTTTTAACATATAATTGGGATGTTAATAGCGAATAATGACTAAAGAATGATATTTTGTAAATGAATTTCTAAATTATAATATGTGTGAATGTTTCTACATGTCTAAATGTTTCTACATGTGTCTGAATGTTTATACATGTGTGAATGTTTCTACATATGTGAATGAAACTCCTGGCTGCTATATGAATGTTTTCTACATGTGTGAATGTGAAAATGAATGGAACTACAAATTGCTACATGAATGTTTCTATATGTGTGAAAATCGAATGGAACTGCAGGTTTCTAAATGTGTGAAAATTAATGTTGTTAATTTTGTAGGTTTGTGGCCTGTTGTTGATTGATATCAATGGATGTCGTAAAACCTGCAATTCATAACTGAACTGTAGGTTTCTCATCCTGCAACCAGCCACAGCAGGCCTGCAGACTGAAAAGAAAAAAAACATGAAATAGGCATCGGTTATTTGTTTAAAATCGACGATAAATGATTACAGTGTTGGATAAATAATTATACGGATGCCTAATGCATGTGATGTTGCTTCGTTTATCACTAATAAACCGACATTGATGGTTTTGGCGTCGGTTTCCCTACTAGTAACTGACATCGATTTCCCTAATGAGGCCAGACAACACGGCCGTGCTGGCCAGCACGACTGTGGCAGCGGGTGATATGGCATCAGTGTTCACTAATAAATCGATGCTGATAATGCCCCAGATGGCGCCCTTTCTGTGGCGCGAAGGTTTATGGTGTCAATTCCAAAGCTAATAATCGACACCTATACCCCCTTGATGGCACTTTTTCGGTGGCGCGCGAAGGTTTGTGGCGTCGGTTTGAGAACCGAGGCCTAACGGTTGGCCTTTTAGCTGCACTGACATAGGTGTCGCATTACAACCGACACAAAAGGCCTTAAATAACCGACACTAAAGGCCGGTTATGTACTAGTGAGGGATATGCACCTCGACTGGAAAAACTTCTTCCATCCCATGTACCAAAGAATATGGTGTAGCTCATGTGGAATTTCTGATAGAACTCTGAAAATTCCTAGAGAGCCATTGGGGGATGCTCATCCCAATTTGCATGGGATATGATTGTATTGCTCAAAATATTTATGTGACACCCCACCAAACCAAACAAGACTACTCAAAACCAACACGTGATCAACTACTAAACATCTAAATGACCAGAAAAGTGGATAAATTAAAACTGATTTCCATAACACCATTTTGTTTAGAAACATTACATTAGGGCCCAACAACTTTCATATATCATACCACAATAGGTATCACATATATGTTCCATGTCCTCATCCACAATCTATATACAAAATATCATGTTCCACATGTACATGCCATATATACAAACCACTGCATACTACCAAAACCACATGTTGATATACAAATCATCTACAAAACATCCCATGATTGGACCTATGAGTATAGGAGCGACTCTACGACTCTACAACAACTAATATCCAACCTTCTACCTCTATTTCTCTTCAAGTTTCTCCTCCTTAGCACCACGATCATGACCACACCGTTGACAACTACCTAAAAATATGTGGTGACCCACGAGATGAGACCCATGTCCCAGCGAGAGATATAACTCTCAACCAATGGTTATTGATTACAGCAAGTATCTTTATTAAATAGGATGAGAAGATTCATCTAAATGAATAGGTTAAATAGATTAAGCAAGATAAACATCTTAAGTAGGCTAAACATGTTAAGTAACAAAAATAGGTAAATCATGACTAGCACATGAAACATGTAAAGGTCCATTTTCTATACAGGTAATTTCTCTTACCGCATTATATAACAACTAAACATTATAAGAAAGAAAGGCTAGGTTTAACATCTAATGTGAATCATTTTTAACCCTAAATAGATATACTACATGGTTGGATTACATATTTTATTAATCCCTGAAGAGTTGAGGTATACCACTCCACTCCAACTGACCACCACAGAGTTGAAATCAATGACATACAAGATCCATAAGAGAGCCAGAATCCTAAGATCTCATCTTCCCTCATCCAATCTGAGTCCATCGCAATGACACATAACGTCAACCTACAAAACAACCTAGTTTGCCCTTGGTATATAGATCACGACACTAGTGAACAGCCTAGTCATCCCTTAAAAGGTCATGGTACCAGAGAAACTAGGGTACATAAAACCCAAATATATGAGGTACAATCACGGATATCCTAAATCTCATCATATATACACACCTGAGATATGAACGCAGTTGTTCTCCTTCCAAAATATGACCGCAATCATCCTTGTGAAACATGCATATTCTCAACAATATACGACTCTAAGCTTCTACTAAAGAAGAACTTATTTCACCATCCAATAAGTCTTGGCATTAGTATAGATCTATGGCACAGGGCACTACATGATTATAGTTTCACTTGATTAGTTAAGTTCATTTAGGTGATTTAAGACTACATCAATCAAGTTATGTACAAACCCTAAAAGAATTCTACAAAAATAGGGGTAGATTACAACTTCAGAAGATACCAAATGTATGAATTATAAAGTTTATCACATCACCGTAGGGTACTATTTCATTTCCATACAAGTAGCCTCACTCATCATCATTCCATTACCAGATTTCAAATACTCATCACATCATAAGGGGGATAACACCTCAATTAGGGAACATATCCATGTTCAAGGCATAAGACCATTCACATTATTCCCTATAAGAAAATCACTATCTTTCGATGCCTCGTCAAGGCTCGTCATTCCATAGTCATACATGTGATACATGATCTAGTGCGTTAATATATTCCAGAACCATAATGTTCATAAGGTAGAAAATTAGGGTTACAACAACATAGAGAGATAAGGTACTCCATTATCATAGTAATTACATAAGAAACTAAATATCATCATTGCTTACTTGAATTAGGGTTAGGTACATTGAGAACAGTTGGATTAACTTTGCCAAATAGAATTTTATAAAACCTTAAGTTATATTCATTCAAGGGCAAAGGTAAGACTGCCAGACCATATGTAACTAAGTACCAACCAATTAGGGTTACAAAAACATCCCTTAAATGTAAACCCTAATTCTTATCATTTACATCATACATGAAAGCATTCAGGTAGAACATCACCATCATAGGGTCAAAAAAACATGTCAACCATATAGGTCAGAAAACTTCATCGGCCACTTAGGTTGGGGATGTCATCAAAAATTGAAGACACAAGCATGGTGACTAAAGATAACATGGAATATTAGCAACTGAAGAGAAATTAGCGCATCAAAGAACACTATGAAACCAAACCTTCATCGACCAGATAGAAAGGAAAGCAGCCTTAGCGACCATAATGGTAAATCTTAGCGACCACTCAACATCAAGATCACATTGACCACAAGGATCCACTCCTCATATCGACTAAAACATGAGGTCAAACTTGGCGGCCACATAAGATGCAAAAACAACAACAAAGTCAATGCCATGAGTTGGCACAAGGAAGTCAACTCAGCCAAACCAAGACCAAATCATTAGGTACCATATTATGGACGAAGAACCAACTTAAAATCCTACAAATCCAACAGCAAAACTAATCATTTGCACATGCATGCAAACATCAAAAACTTCCATCTTCAATCACAAGAGTTAGGGTTCATCAAATAAGGTAAATTACTCAAGAATCCCCTTGTGAACATAAACCCTAGATACAAGATGTCATCTTTCTACTTGAAATCACATTTTAGGGCAAGTTTATGTGTATGCAAGATATGATTAAACAATAACAGTGGAGAAATTTATATAACTCGCCTTAGAGTTGATATAGAAAACTCCAAATAGCAAGGTAGCTTGAAGAAAAGTGGAAAGAATCCCTAGCTTGAGCACTCCTCACGACCAAGCTAGCTCCACCTCCAAGAAAGAAGCAAACCTTAGGTCAAGGAGCAAGAAAGAGAGCAAACCCTAGGTATCAAGGAAAAGAAGAGAAGTTCTTCAAGCTCTAACTCAAGAACTACCATAGAAAACCATGGGTTTAGGCAAGAAGAGAAAGAAGAAGAGGGTATGGAAGGAAAATGTTGGTAAAGAGGAAGATCTCACTTACCAAGACCAAGAAGAAGAGAAAGAAACCACCAAACGATCACAAGAGGGGTAGATCGAAACCCTAGTTTACATGCAAGGTAGATCGGCCTTGTTCTCATTATTTGGCACCTCTTCCTCCACCAAGCACCAAGGGGATGAGCTCAAGAGAAATCAAGGAAGAAGAGATAGGAAACTAGGGTTCAACGGGCTTATTTGCATGGAAATAAAGGGGTTTATAAAACATGAGGTTGGAAAGAGATAGAAAGGGGGTTAGGTGTCAAGCTAAACATATCATGTGTCCAAAGGATCTCATGCATGCAAGCACCATACTCATGCATGCAAGTAAGGGCAAAAAACCAAGAAAAATCATCGACCACTAAGTCTAGAAAAAGCAAATCACCATTGAACATTCTTTGGCGACCAGGATGATCAGAAACTCAATTGATTCCCAAAACCATCCCTATGGATTCTTGGCGACCTAGAGGGGTCATGACCTCATCGACCACCAAGAATAGAGGGAACACTCAAAACATCATCATACACAAAAAAAATGAAACACATGATCCTTGGAAATCATCAAAACTAGATCTCATCAATCAAACACATATCAAGGTCAACCATCAACTTAGGGCATCCATGCAAACCCTAATTATCAACACATGGTATCACCACATGGCCCAAGGTGTAACAAGGGTCCCCAAAGTCCAACCAAAGCCAACATGATGTGAAAACATGTGAGGTACAAAAAGCATGTGAAAAATTGTAAGAAACACCCTAAAGATTGGTAAATTGCAATTAGGTTCACAACAAGCATATAAAAGAAAACTAGCTCAAACAGTATCCAAACTGGACAAAACCTAAAACATAAGCTTCTAACATGGCATCAAAGCATGCCACAGGGTTTTATTAAGGTTTTAAGAATCTAATTATGATAAATAAGCATGTTAAACCAAAAAGGCAAGGTCTAAGGTCTTACACTTTATCAGGTTCTTGTTGGATGCTTCTATAGCTACAATTCATCTAGGTCTATTAAGGAGACATTTGGTGATGTTTGATCCACAAAGAGCTCAAGTAATCTTTGATAGTTTTTCCTATGAAGTTCATATAATTGACAAAGATGATGTTGTTCTTGAGGAACTTGATGACTTGTTGAGTTGACATATTGGTGATAGACATGGCTTCCACCTATTTTGTGAACTAATCTATTGTGACCAAAATGAAGCAATTCCCATTTGATGCCATATAATTGATCTTCCCTACAATATCAATCCCCCAATATGACAACAAACAAGAAATGGCCATGTTTTATAGATGGTTTGCATCTTTTTGGATGTAGTCACCATGGATTTGGCAAACTCAGGATCTGCAGACATATTGGAAATAATTCGTCTCCATACGACTCCAATAATACCCCAAAAATTGTATTTTCTTGGAAAACATGACTATTCTCATATGTGTGATGCATAAAACTTCTTGAGCTGCTTTCATGAGATTTTCTACTTCTATCTTCTCAATGTATAGGATCAGTCTCTACTTGTAGTATGTAAAGAGGTGAGATCACCTCCTTACTAAAATTTAAAGGAAGTACAAAACATCCATCTTTTTAGAAATACAAAAGATATTGAGGGATGCATGTATAATATTCCAAGTAAATAAGTATGCACCAGATGCATATAGAATGTTAATAGCAGTGGGAAAACAACAAAACTAAAGTTATTACATGGATTTCATCATAGTTCACTACATAAATTTTTTAGAAGAAAACGATAAGAAAACTAGGGATCTAGCTTTAGTAGCCTAGACATTCTTCAGAAGAAAACTTGAGATCTACTCCTGGTGTCGATTTCCTTGGACTTGGTCTTCACCTTGCTCAATGCCTGGGTGGTTGGGAAAAACACCCAGAAAAAGGGAAAGGAAAACAAAGTATGTGTCAACAAATATGAATAGGACATCAAGGTAAAGAAAACATGTAAATAAAAGCTAGCTTTCATCATAAGATGAAGATTTCAAGAGTATGATGATATTTTTATATAGATGCTTTCCATAAACAAAAAATAATAAAAGGTTTCATGTATGATAATTATGACTACCTTAACTAAGTAGGGTTGAGGCACCTACTGGACCTCAACCTATAGGTGAGGGGAGAATTAATACATTCCCAGTCACCTACACATATTTTTATGGGGGAGAATAAGACATTCCCCAGGGCAAATTAATACATGCCCTCTAAATGTGTGATTGTACATAAGTACCACTAATATAGCTAAATAGTCCATAAAATCAACATGCTAGAAAAGAATTCATGGCAAGTAAAAGCATCATAACAATTAAAACATGGCAGTGGGGTACAAGACCCAAGAAAAACAATATCATTACTGATTTTGAGTCAATTTAACAAAAGAATCATGAATAGAGAAATAGGGTTCATATAGTGCCTCATTACGGAATATATGGTTTGGTTTGCAAATATCCCAACTTATGGTGTAGTAAATGCACATACCTCTATTATTGATATCAATTACTAAGTTTCACCAATTTAATTGAGTCCAAGTTCCACTTTGCCTATTTTTTAATGTATTAACATGTATTAGGGTACAAAGTGCACATTAATGTATAGAAACCCAAATTTTAGAAAATTTTATCAAAACTCGGATTTAGATTTTGAAAATATCACCAATGAACTTGTTAGGTTCTTCTGATCAAGAAAACATACTTTATGTTAATTTTGGAGTTATGATGATTAAGATGTACTTTTTATGGATTTTATGCATTAAATTCATTTTACAAAAATCACCCTTCGTCAAACCATGAAATAAGACCTTTAAAATATTTTTATTAGATATATATTAATTTTCCAATTCTAAAACATATTTATTTGTCAAATTTGGATAAGTGGATTAGAAGATATGAATTTTTCAATACTGACCAATAGGAAATTGCCACATCATCAAACCGATCGAGATAATTGAAAAGAGATGGAGAGAGAGAAAACACCATTTGACCCAAGATCAGTTTTGAAGTTGCAAGGGTAACCAAACTAGAGCTTCTAGAGAAGGTAAAATAGTAAGAAACCAAAACCCTAGAAGAACATGGTAAAAAGAGATGGAGATCATCGATTTTAAACATAGAAGCATGAGTTTTAAGCATGCAGTAAGCAATACATGAGAAGGGGGTTATAAAACTCACCTCTAGGAAGGTAAGAAGGTCCAAACAGAAAGGATCTCGAGATTAGAAGGTCTGGTTGCTCCAAGCCAAGCTCCTCTCTTGAGCAAACATCACCTTCTCCACTTTTGAGGTGCAAACCCTAGCAAAAGAGCATAGAGATGAGATGTTTTAGGGCTCTAGGTGGAGTTTTACCATGGAAGGTCATGGTTTTGACCTGGAAGAAGGTGGAACGAATACTAAAAGCATGAAAATAGGGAAGGATAGGATAATACTTATTAGCTTTGGTCAAAATCACCAAGGAGGAGCTTAAGAAATCCTAAATAGAGAAATTTGGAACCCTAGGAACCTTCTTCACCAAGGTAGGCACCCTCTTTTACCTTGGGATAGCAACTTAGTGGCCAAACATAGAAGGGACAATGATCTAATCTAAGGGAAAGAGAAGGAGAGGATTGCTTCTTAGATTGGGAGGTGGGAAGGAGTAGGCATGGCTTTATAAAGAAGGGGGCAAGCATGAGGTGTCAATGGGACTATCCATGTGTCCTTAGGCTAAGGCTTCATGGCCATGCAAGAGGATAGTTCATAGAGACTTCTTGTATATCCAAGGTCGGTCCTAAAAGCCCATGGAGACTTATAGGCCATCCCCACCGTTCTCCAATCAAACAAACAAACCCATTGGTTGATAGCTTTTAAAGATAAGCTCATTTATAAAGAGGGTAATCCCTATAATACCCTTGGAGAGAAACACCTTCAAACCAAGGTGCAACCAGGTTCCCCATGGTTAAAAAGCTCTAGAATGGTAAGGGAATATCTAAGGATTATGATGCATGTGATAATTTGCAAAGAAAACCTACCAATTGGGTAAATTGCATAAAAGTCCAGAATGTTCCTAAAATTGCATAACTTGCACAAACAACATTCAAATTGAACCAAATTTGAAACTTCAGATCATTTTATGATTTCAAAACACATAAAAAGTTAGATTAAGGTTTATAACACCTAATAAGGTCCTTAAATATAATTTAACTGAGGTATTTGTGCATAAACCATTTTATTGGTACAAATAGTGAATAAATGTTCACCAAACCACTATATATTCCACTAATTAAACATGAACGACATAAAGGACATAAATGAAAGGGAAACTTGGAAAAAGGGTTACATGGAGATTACATATAAGATTCAGTATGTTACAGCACTCCACCCCTTTAAAAGGATTTCATTCTCAAAATCTCAAGAAAAAAGAGAAGGGTGAGCACATAACATTTCATCTCTCAACTCCTAAGTGGTTTCTTCCAGACCATAATATTTCCATGAAACTTTTACCAACTCAATCTCTTTGTTCTTAAGTTGCTTTACTTGGGAGTCAAGGATCTTCACAGGTAGCTCTTCATCGGTCAGATTCTCATGTATCTCTAAAGGGTCAATAGTAAGTACATGAGAAGAGTCCTTTACATACTTCTTCAGCACAGAGACATGGAACACATTATGAATCTTATTATAGGAAGGTGGAAAAGCAAAGTGATATGCACAGTCTCCAACCTTATCTAATATTTCAAATGGTCCAACATAGTAACAACTCAACTTTCCTTTAACTTTTGATCTAGCAATAGAATGGATAGGCTTGATCTTCAAAAATGCATAGTCACCCACTGGAAGCTAACATCAGACCTTTTCTTGTTAGCATACATCTTTTGTCGGTCTTGAGCATCTTTCATGCATTTATTTATCAATTGTACCTTCTATATCATCATCTGCATGTCATCGGTCTTCACTAGAGAACATTCACCGACAGCATCCCAATGTAAGGGTGAATGACATGGTCTACCATAGAGAGCTTCAAAAGGTGGCATACCAATATTAGCTTAGTAGCTATTGTTGTAAGCAAACTCAGCTAATGGTAGATATCGATCCCATGCACTACCCCAATCCACCACACAAGTATGAAGCAAGTCCTCCAAAATCTGAATCGTTCTCTCATATTGACCATTAGTTTGCGGGTGGTAAGAAGTACTAAAATGTAGGTCAGTACGCATCTCCTCTTGAATCTGACCCCATAAACAAGAAGTAAATTTTGGGTCACGATCAAAAACTATCACTTCAGGTACTCCATGTAGGAGAACGATCCACTCAACATAAAACTGAGCCATATCCACAACTTTGTAATTAGTTTTGAAAGGCAAGAAGTGAGCAGACTTTGTAAGTCGATCAATCACCACCCAAACAACATCATAACCTTTCTTGGACTTAGGGAAACTAGTGACAAAATCCATAGTAATCTTCTCCCATTTCCATTCCAGAATTTCAAGCGAGTGAAGAATACCACCGAGTCATTGATGGTCTATCTTGACTTGTTGACAGGTCAAGCACTTCACAACAAACAAATCTATATCATTCTTCATGTTCCTCCACTAAACGCTTCACTGAAGGTCCTTGTACATTTGTGTTGTGCCAGGGTCAATAGTGTACTTAGACCCATGAGCTTCACTCATAATTTTCTACCTCAGGTCACCAACATCTGGAACCCACAACCTATGTTTGAAACGGACATCACCGTCCACTCTAAAAGATAAGTTAGATTGCAATTTCTCATCTAAGGCCTTCATCCCTCAAGCTCAAAACTTTCTAATTATGCAACAACAATTTTCATGATCTATAATGGTGCAATGGTCAAGCTATCCATATGAACACACAACTTGTCTTCATCCACCAAATTGACAAGCTGGGGTCACCAACTAGACACATGCTCTAGATTTTTCCACACCAAACACCTCAGAGCAGCACAAACCACATCCTTTTTGTGACTCAAACCATCAGCAACTACATTTTCTTTACTGGGATGATAGGTGATGGTAAATTCGTAGTCTTTAAGATACTCCATCCACCTTCATTGTCGTAGATTCAAATCCTTCTGTGTTAATAGGTACCTCAAGCTTTTATGGTCAGAGAAAACTTCACACCATAGAGATAGTGTCACCAGATTTGCAAAGCATGAATGATGGCAACAAGCTTTAAATCATGTGTAGGCCAATTAGCTTCATTCGATTTCGATTGGCAGGAAGCATAGGTGATCACCTTTATGTCTTGCATCAAGACACACCCTAACCCTTGTTTAGAAGCATCAATGTAGATGACATAGGGTATGCCCTCAATAGTCAAGGCAAGAATGGGAGCAGAAGTCAAACACTCCTTCAGGTTCTGGTAATTGTTCTCACAATCCAGTATCCATGAGAACTTGACCTCCTTTCACGTCATCTTGGTTAAAGGCAAGGCCAACTCAGAGAATCTCTTGATAAACCTTTGATATTAACCTATTAAGCCAAGGAAACTATAGATCTCTAAGGGATTCTTCAGAGCTTTCCACTTGTTCATAGCTTCTACCTTTGCAGGATCAACAGTTATATGTTCGGCAGAAATCACATGACCCAGAAACATCACTTCTTACATCCAGAACTCCCATTTTGAGAATTTAGCATAGAGTTGACTTTCTCTTAGTGTGTGGAGCATAATCTACAAGTGTTCACGATGTTGTTCTAATGTCTCAGAATAGATCAAAATGTCATCAATAAATACAACCACAAACTTATCAAGGTATGGACGGAATACTCGGTTCATCAGGTCCATGAAGGAAACAGGGGAATTTGTCAAATCGAAAGGCATGACCAGGAGTTCATAATGCCCATAGTGAGTTCTAAATGCCATATTTGGGACATCCTCATCCTTCACACACATCTAGTATAGCCACTTTGTAGGTCTATCTTTGAGAACACTGTGGTAGACTTCAGCTGATCGAACAAGTTGTCGATGCGAGACAAAGGATAACGGTTCTTCATCGTCACTTGATTGAGCATGCGGTAGTCCATGTACATCCACAATAAACTGTCCTTCTTCTTCACAAACAAGACAGGTGCTCCCCATAAAGAGATGTTGGGGCAGATGAAGCCCATGTCAAGAAGCTCTCCAAGCTGCTTCTTTAGCTCAACAAGCTCGGTAGGAGCCAAGCGATAAGGCAACTTCAAGATAGGTGAAGTCTAGGGCACAAGGTAGATGGAAAACTCCACCTCGTGAGTTGGTGGAAAACCTGGTAACTCCTCAAGAAAGACATCGGGAAAGTCCTTTACCACATCTATATGATCTAGTGTAGAAGGTGTGGCATCAAGAATGATTGATTCTAAGTATGCTCTACACCCTTACAAGACAAGTTTTTCAGCTTTGATTGCAGAGATGACAAATTGACGATCATCTCACTTCCTACCCTTGATGCACAGTCTCTCTCCATTAGAATGCAACAAGCCAAACTTTCTTTTCCTGATAGAATAAGGTTGCATCATGCTTCTTCAACCAATCCATGCCCAAGATAACATCAAAGGCAGACATGTTGAGCTGGATAAAATCAGAAGGAAACATCTTTCCAAATATACAAAGGTCCAAGGTGGGGATTTTATGGTAAGAAGATCATATCCTACCACTAGGTGTTTCTACATCTAACACATGGTCCATGTATTTAGATTCTAACTCTAACATGGAAGCAAGATGAGAAGACATGAAAGTGTTTGAAGAGCCAGAATCGAAAAGTGTCTTTCTAGGATGCATATTGATATGTAAAGTACCTTCTATGAGTTCATTATCTTTACACGCTTCTTCAGCATTGAGAGGAAACACCCTTCCATTCCGCCTTTCCACAGGAAGTCATTGTTGGTTCTGGTTATTGTTGTTCTATGGAGGTGGATTCTATCGAGGCTATTGTGGCTTCTGGCTTGGTTGTTGGGCTGGAGCATGTTCTCGATGAAACTGAGGATAGAAGGGTCTAATTTTCCCAACCTGGCCACATTCATGGCTGGTAGGGGGAGGTCGGTCATCTCTATGAGCTAGGGCATTGTTGGCAGGACATCTCCCATGTGGATGGTGGTGGGAGCATCGTTTGCACCTCTCGCGTCCACATTTTTCATAGGGATTCTTCCTTTTGTTGTTGTTGTTGTTGTTGTTGTTCCCCAGAGATTGGAATCTTGAATAGGACTCGATTACCAAAGCCTTGTCCACCATCTATTGGAAGGTGAGGGGGAGTTGTGGAACAAGGTTTCAGCCCACATGGTAGTTTAGACCCTCCAAGAAAAGGGTCGATCTTCTCTCAGCTTCGAGGTCTGTGGCATAGCATTCTAGGAGGAGGAAACATTGAACGTAATCATCCATGCTCATGCCACCCTACTTGAGGCTATAGAACTCAGCCTCTTTCTTCCTCAGAAACACAGGGCAGATATACTTCTTGCAAAACCGCTTCAAGAACTAGTCCCAGGTGATGGTGGAGGTGTCTCTGGTACGGGTGATGCCATTCCACCAAACTCGGGCTGGTCCATCCAACATGTAGGTAGATAACTAGACTTTTTGGTGAGGTGGGCACGTCATGCCCTTAAAATTATGATCAAGAGCCAACACCCAATCATCGGCTTTATCCACCATATTAGGCTCACTTTCACCCTTGATGTAAAGCGGCTTCATTTTGATGAAGTCAGTGAGACTAAACTCTTTGGGCTTGTTGTTGTTTGTAGCAACAGCGGTGAGCTTCCCCACCAGGGTAGTAGAGAGGAACTAGCACAGCATTCCCAATTCCTATCCAGGTGTGAAGGTGGGGGTGCTAGGATTTGCGGGGTTCATCACATTCTACCCTTGTGGTGTCATAGGGGTATCCAAACTGTTGGAGTCATTCTGGGCAGACTCTTTAGAGTTGTTGTTTTTGTTCATGTTGTCAAACATGTCACCCCTCCTGAAAGGCAAGGTTATCATGTTAGTTTCCCAGGAGTATATTGATGAGAAAAGAATGTCTAGGGCTACTATTGAATAAAAGCATGCTATTTTTGACAATTTGTATCAGCTTAGGCCAGGCAGGTATCATATGGATTCGAGAGTCCTTGTAAACCAAGCTAGTGGTGCAGAGGAAAATATTTCCAGCCCCTAAAATAATGATCCTTTCTACACACCTTTGCTTCAACTTCATGCCCTAATAGTTGCCTAAAGGATCTGATACCATGTTGTAAAGAGGCGAGATTACCTCTTTACTAAAATTTAAAGCAAGTACAAAACATCCATCTTTGTAGAAATATAAAAGATATTGAGGGATGCATGTATAATATTCCAAGTAAGATACATATAGAATGTCAACAGTAGTGGAAAAACAATGAAACTAAAGTAATTACATGGCTTTCATCATAGTTCACTATGTAAGTTTTCAGAAGAAAAAGATAAGAAAACTAGGGATCTATCCTTACCAACCTACACATTCTTCATAAGAAAACTTGAGATCAACTCCTAGTGTCTATTTCCTTGGACTTGGTCTTCACCTTGCTCAACGCCTGGGTGGTTGGGAGAAACACCCAGCAAAAGGGAACGGAAAACAAAGTATGTGTCAACAAATATGAATATGATATTAAGGTAAAGAACACATGTAAATAAAGTCTAATTTTCATCATAAGATGAAGATTTCAAGAGTATGAGGCTATTTTTAAATAGATGCTTGCCATAAACAAAATATAATAAAAGGTTGCATGTATAATAATTATGACTACCTTAACTAAGTAGGGTTGAGGCACCTACCGGACCTCAACCTATACGTGAGGGGAGAATTAATACATTCCCAGTCACCTACACATATTTTTATGGGGGAGAATAAGACATTCCCCAGGGCAAATTAATACATGCCCTATCTATGGGTGGTTGTACATAAGTATCACTACTATAGCTAAATAGTCCATAAAATCAACATGATAGAGTATAATTAATGGCAAGTAAAAGCATCATATCAATTAAAACATGGTGGTGGGGTACAAGACCCAAGAAAAAGAATATCATTACTGATTTTGAGTCAATTTAACAAAAGAATCATGAATAGAGGAAATAGGGTTTATATAGTGCCTCATTAGGGAATATAGGGTTTGGTTTGTAAATATACCAACTTAGGGTGTAAGAAATTCACATACCTCTCTTACTAATATCAATTACTAAGTTTCACAACTTTAATTGAGTCCAAGTTCTACTTTGCCTATTTTCAATGTATTAACATGTATTAGAGTACAAAATGCACATTAATGTATAGAAACCATAATTTTAGAACTTTTATCAAAACTCAGATTTAGATTTTGAAAATATCACCAATTAACTTATTAGGTTCTCCTAATCAAGAAAACATATTTTAATGTTAATTTTGGAGTTATGATGATTAAGATATACTTTTTATAGATTTTATGCATTAAATTCATTTTACAAAAGTCACCCTTCGTCAAGCCATGAAATCAGACCTTGAAAATATTTTTATTAGATATAAATTATTTTTTTAATTCCAAAACATATTTATTTGTCAAATTTGGATAAGTGGATTAGAAGATATGAATTTTTCAATACTGACAAATAGGAAATTGACACATCATCAAATTGATCAAGATAATTTAAGAGACATGGAGAGGAAGAAAATAGCATTTGATCCAAGATCAGGTTTTAAGTTTCATAGGTAACCAAACTAGAGCTTCTAGAGAAGGTACAATAGCAAGAAACCAAAACCCTAGAAGAACGTGGTAAAAAGAGATGGAGATCATCGTTTTTAAACATAGAATCATGAATTTTAAGCATGTAGTAAGAAATATATGAGAAGGGTGTTATAAAACTAGCCTCTAGGAAGGTAACAAGGTCCAAATAGCAAGGATCCCAAGATCAAAAGATCTGGTTTCGCCAAGACAAGCTCCTTTCTTGTGCAAAGATCACCTTCTCCAATTTAGAGGTGCAAACCCTAGCAAAAGAGCATTGAGATGAGATGTTTTAGGGATCTAGGTGGAGTTTTACCATGGAAGGTCATGGTTCTAGCCTAGAAGAAGGTGGTAGGAATACTAACAGCATGAAAATAGGGAAGGAAAGGAGGATACTTACTAGTTTTGGTTAAAATCACCAAGGAGGAGCTTACAAAATCCTAAATAGAGAAATTTGGAACCCTCTGAGCCTTCTTCACCAAGGTAGGCACCCTCTTTTACCTTGGGACAGAAACTTCATGGACAAATATAGAAGGGATGATGCTCTAATCTGGGGGAAAGATAAGGACATGATTGCTTCTTAGATTGGGAGGTGGGAAGGAGTAGGCATGGCTTTATAAAGAAGGGGGCAAGCATGTGTCCTTAGGCTAAGGCTTCATGGCCATGCAAGAGGATAGCTCATAGAGACTTCTTGTATATCCAAGTTCGGTTCTAAAAGCCCATGGAGACTTTTAGGACCCTCCCACCATCCTCCAATCAAAGAAATAACCCCATTAGTTTATAGCTTTTAAAGAGAAGCTCATTTATAAAGAGGGTAATCCCTATAATTCCCTTGGAGAGAAACACCTTCAAACCAAGGTGCAACCAGGTGCCCCATGGTTCAAAATCTCGAGAATGGTAAGGAAATATCTAAGGATTATAATTCACATGATAATTTGCAAATAAAACTTACCAATTGGGTAAATTTCATAAAAGTCCAGAATGTTCGTAAAATTGCATAACTTGCGCAAACAACATTCAAATTGAACCAAATTTGAAACTTAGGATCATTTTATGATTTCAAAACACATAAAAAGTTAGATTAAGGTTTATAACACCTATTAAGGTCCTTAAATAGAATGTAATTGAGGTATTTGTGCATAAACCCTTTTATTGGTACAAATAGTAAATAAATGTTCACCAAACCACTATAAATTCCACTAATTAAACATGAACGACATAAAGGACATAAATGAAAGGGAAACTTGGAGAAAGGGTTACATGGAGTTTACATCTAAGATTTAGTATGTTACATAGTATCTATGATATAAATGTCCTTCTCCTAGGACATACTACATGGATTTTTGTTTGAGTGTCTGTTAATCTCTATAAGAGATGTCTTTGGGGATGTCTCAATTTTCTAGGTTTTCCATAGTTTTGTGAAATCAAGATTTTTCTTCATTATTATATGTGTTGTCGATCACCATGTAATGGGAAGGTTGAGCAGGCATTTTAGATTTGAAAGAGAAAGTTTCATCCCCTTATATTTTGATCTGGGAAGCAAGGGTGGCCATAGCATTGGCGAACGCATTGTGTTCTCTTCTAATGAAGTGAAAGGTGATGTGCTCAAAGTTTCAAGCCAACGAGAACATGTGTTGTGGGTAAGGCACCAAGTTCTGGTCGTGCATCTTACAATTATTTTGACTTGAGATATCAAAAGGAGGGAGTCCCCATAGACCTGTAGGTGATGTGCCCTATGTTTTCTGGCAATCTGGAGTCCTAGGATACATGATTCATGCTCAGCCACATTGTTAGTTATGTTGAACTTCAACCAGCTTGCTACATGTACTTCTTCTCCCTTGAGGTTCTATATAGAATCCTTTGAAATTTATGGCTCCATCAAAGAAGATTGTCCACATGTCAGGAACTAGGAATAAACCCATGGTGTATTGATCATCCCTATCTCTTCATCTGGTAATTCTTACTAATGTACTGCTTCCCCATGGAGTGGGAAATCCTCTAATTGATTTATCAAATCTTGAGCCTTAAATGCATTCATTGGTAGATAGGTGATGTCAAATTGTGATAGAATCACTTGCCACTTGGCTTATCATGCAATAAGGGTAGGGCAATCGCACGTATAGCAGAGAGGGTTATTCCTGGCAATAAGCTGCAACAAATAAGTCATCAAATAATGGTGCCTATTCCTTGTTGCATGTATCAAGGATAGATTATACTTCTCAACTATAGTTTTCTAGGCCTTGATATCATTGAAATTTTTTGATAGATAGTATATGGTGTGCTCACCATCAGTTGTTGATTGACTAAGGACTCCTCCCATTGATGTGTTGTAGACTGAGAATCAAAAGGTGAAAGGGTACCCTAGCATTGTAAATCTCTATATTGGTGGATTGGAGAGGTATTCTTTGATCCTCTAGAGTGTTTTTCACATTTCTTATTCCTACCAAAGTCATAGTTCTTCTTTTGTAGCTTGAAAATAGGCCCACATATAGGTGTAAGTATTGTAATGAGGCAACTGGTGTACTAAATGTGACCAAGTAGACCTTGTTATCTTCTTCTATATTATGGGGAGGGCATTTCCTGGATAGATGAACCTTCATGAGATCAACTTTGATTCGCCTCTGACTGAGAATGTACTTAAGTAGGTTACATATGCAATTCCAAAATGTTCCCTTGGCTATAGTGAGGTGTTGAGAGAATTGTATTAGTTGTTGAAACAACTTCTCTATATTAACAATGTTCTCTAATGGACTTTTTGACTTGTCTATCACGTTGTCCACATAAATCTCCACCTCCTTATGCATCATGTCTTTGAAGAGAATGACATCTCTCTTTGATATTTAGCTCTAGCATTCTTTAGACCGAATAGGATGACCCGGTAGCATACTACCTCCCACTGTGATGAAGGTTTTCTTCTCTTTGTCTTCCTTTGCCATCTTAATGTGGTTGTAACTTGTGAACTGTTTCATGAAACTGAGGAGTGTGTATTTGGTTGTATTGTCGATGAGCACATCGATGTGCAGAAGTAGAAAGTCAATCCCTAGGGGATGCCTTGTTGAGGTCGCTAAACTAAGGACCAGGGCCCTAACACACCAGAAAAATCCTATTAGATGAACAAAATCATGATGTGGTAGTGGTCCCAGAATGACTATTCATTCACGCTCTACCGCCCCCTATTCTCCCGTACAAATTTCTAAAACCACAAAATCATAGAATGATATAATATTTAGATCTAAAAATAGTTGAAGATGATTTGGATCTCTAGGAGTTTTCTGAGTAATTCACTAAAGTAGCATAAATATTAAATGATGAATATGTCAAGTTTTAAAACATATTCATCCCAAAGTATATGAATAAGGAGTATCAATGAGACAGAGACAATGGACATCAGCTCAGGCCCCAAGTAACACAAATCAAAAGAGGGTGTGTCTACCTTAAAATATCAATGAACATTCGATAAGGACATTGTTCCTAAGAAACACAAAGTCAAAATAGGGTGCATATACCCCAAAATATCAAAGACTAGTTGATAGAGATTCTATGCCACTACATAAACATGTTCGCATGGAGAGACTCTGATATGCTAGGTTTAGACAACGCAATCACAATCCACCAACTACCTCTCAGTCCTGACGTCTTCCTTATTAAACAAAAGTCTTTGCGAATGTTGCCAGAATGAAGCCTTAATATCAAGGAGGAGGTGTTGAAGTAGTATAAGACTAGTTTCCTAGAGTCAATCAACTATCCTTTATGTCTCTAAACATTGTGTATGTACCAAAGAAGGATGGTGAAGTATGAATATAATCTTTTGTGTTGAAGATAGTGTTGATGCCCCATCCTCTAATAATTTTATAGGTATTGTCATAGTCATCCTATGTAACATCATGATCTTCCTCCATGTCCTATGGACCTCTAATGTTGAAGTCACCTTGGCTTGGCCAACTACAAAAGATCCAAAGATGATCATAACCACCTACATCGGATGGTTCCTCCATCTCTTCATGGGTTGGCTTGGAAATTTTCACCTTTCTGACATTATCATCATGGTATGTTTCATTACTTTATCCTATTTTGGGTTCTTTGGGAACAAATGATTGGATGTGGGGGTAAATATGAGATTTATTGCTTCCTTATTTGAAGGGATGACTACAAACTATTGGTTATTCAGGGTGGTACAGATGTTCAATGCTCTCCAATGATGAGGGTGATTTCTCGGTGTTGACTGCAACCTTAGTTAGTCATCATGTTTGTCTTTGTTAGCCTCTTGCATGAGTTATGGTGTTGTCATGGGAACAATGGCCTTGGAGATGTTGGCATCTTCTTTGGGTAAAACTATAGTGCAAGGGAAGTATGGATGGGGACCATTGTGCTCGAGGCTGAGGTTCCAATGATACAGTAGCCTAAGTTAATGCTCTTCATCTAGCCAAATGCATTTGTCTTATTTTCTTAGAGACCAAGTCAGCGATAGACGGTTGAAATAGCCTCTCCATATCAAGTACATCATACTGGTCCACAATTTTGTGGGCTTCTAGCACGACATCCACCAAGTGATCTGAGGTTGTATAAAGGATGAACCATAGAATACCAGGCCCCAACCACTTTTATCTTGGAAGAATCTAGACAATCCTTGCACGTCCCTGGTGTCTAGATCCTAGACCTTGATCTGATCATATGTGTATCTCGCTCAACCATTGAGCAAACAATTTTGAATCGTATAGGAGGTGGTGGGGTCATCTTCTTCATAGTAGCATCCGACTGATGTTGGTGATATGTAGCATTTCAAATTGAAATTGAAGATTGTCTTCTTTGATGCAAGCTATGATTTTAGGGAAAATGACATGGTTTATGACAATGGAATGGAATATATAATATTTTAGTTTTGATGTAGTGACAAGTGAACCACCCTGTTGTAATGAAGTTGTCACTCCATGACAACAAACACTTCTAAAAATTTTGTGGTCTGGTCTCAAGCTCGAGACTGATCTCCCCTAAGGCGTCTTTTATTACCCCGTATAAGGATATTTCTTTCTTCATTATTAGTTTTAGGATGGAGGCAAGACTTCCTAAGATAGTGAGTGTCTTAAGGGGACACACATTGAAGAATACACCATTGTCGACAAAGTAAGAAGGGATTTTGAGGCCCTTTTAGAATGTATTGATTAGCAAAGACTTGATGTGACTTCCTCTATTGGGTATCCCATTTTTAGAGAATGAGATCATGTGAGGGGTTGTGATTACCTTATGGTAGTAGCAAGCACTTCTGTCCATACGTCCTATGAGATGTAAGAACATTCAAGTGTTTTCATGATTGTTTCATGGTGTGTAGGGGTAATGTAATGTCCCATGATTTGAGGCATCAGATAAAATGACCTTAAAAGGAATGATTGGAATACACACATCACCAAGTTGCACCTCCTTTTCAAGAATCCCATCACTAAAGAAATCTATGGTTAAGCGTGCTCAACCCAGAGTAGTACTAGGATGGGTGACCAGTTGGAAAGTTGACCCCATCTTATGCGTGAGTGATGACAAAGTTCATAGTTAAGGCTAGTGGTGGTCTCTGGGGACAAACATCATTCCTAAAACCTTATTACAGCCTTAGGCAGTGGCCCTGGGTGTTACAACTAGTATCATAGTCAATCCTCTCCAATAGGTGGGGCCCATATGGGCATGTGGCATTACATTCTTAAGTTGTGTAGTCCAGGAAAGTTGGAAAGGGCTATCCATTGAGACAAGATGGAACCACACTTGTGTTGGTAGACATGTATGGGAGTTGGGTGTCCATGGGGGTTTCTAGGTTTGCGCTAAAATGGGTAAGATATTATGAGGTTGTATAGTTGAGACTTAACTGGATGTCAGGAGTTTAAGTGGGGGAGATTGTAATGTCCCAAGATTTGAGGCCTCCAATAAAATGATCTTAAAATGAATGATTAGACTACCTATATCACCAAGGTGAGCCTCCTTCTTAGGGATACCATCACTAAAGAACTTTGTGGTTAACCATGCTCATCCCAAGGAGTACTAGGATGGGTAACCAGTTAGGAAGTTTACCTCATCTTACACGTGAGTGAGGACAAAGTGTGTAGTTAATCCTAGTGGTGGTCTGTGGGGCCACACATCATTCTTGAAACCTTACTGGATCCTTGGGTAGTGATTCTAGGTGTTACACAAAACTTAGGATCACTTCTTCTAGTGACCTTTCCAATCTAAATTCCTTTAGGAACTAAATTATGTCTGAGTCCATAGGATTTGTTTCCTTGTAGAGTTCTAGAGTAGGAGGTGCCCACTTGGTATTGATCACCAGAATGGAGATCTTACACATCTCTTCATTTGATGTGCTAGTAGGGACTCATATATAAAATATATGGTGTTACCTTCTCTTGGACATTGTCTAGGGTTGAAGGATCTTTAATTGAAGTGGCATGTTGGGCCATCTATGGTTTGGTTAACTTAGATACTATAGAATGTACCACCACTAGGGGAACTAAATAATGTTTGAGTCCTCTAGATTTGCTTCCTTGTAGAGTTCTAGAGTAGGAGTGTCTTGTTGGTATTGATCACCAGAATGGAGAGCACACACCTCTCTTCATTTGATGTGCTAGTAGGGACTCATATATATGTGGTGTTACCTTCTTTTTTCCCTTGTCAAGGGTTGAAGGATCTTATTTTGGGGCGATGTTTTGTGCCATCTCTGGTTTGGTTAACTTAGATACTATGATTGTACGACCACCGTGGGACGAGGAACCACTGACTATTGAGTCGTTATCTAGACCAACATTTTGAGAACCCACATGATCCACCCTTTTTTCCTTTAGAGAGCTATGAGTATGTTGATGGGTTTCTTGGTGATTAATGGAACCATTGGCTTCATCTCTTCAAAGGAAGTGATGATCAACATGCTTTGGGACTAATTCTTAATGGATTGGTCAAAAGGAAGGGCAGGCCCCTGTATTGGATCTTCTAGTTATGATATGACACATATCATGTTGGAATATGATGGCATCTCCACTAGTGTGACTATGTTGACCTCATTGATTTGGTCAAGTGTTGTACTACATGATTGAGCAAAATGCATGAATCCATTGTGTGTCCCTCAGTCTGACGAAAGTCATAAAAGGTGTTGTCATTGTAGCTCGTAGGCAAGGGGTTGGGATGTTCCCGTATGGCGAGAAACTTTAATAGATGATTTATTTCTAGAAAGATGGTACTAAGTGAAGCTTCTAGAAGTATCTTTTGATATATAAGTCTAGGATGTTGTCTCTGCATGAGGTGTAGGGTTACTTGTTGTAGGAGCGGTGCTTCCTCCTATTGGCTACACATGTGGTTGAAATGTTGGTAATGTGTACCCATAGAAGTTTTTTGGCGGCCATGACTTCTGTAGAGGCATGTATTAATACTGATAATGGGGTGGTGCTATCTAAGCTTGGTGTTGTTGAGGAATTGTGTTGTCATCTACCTTAGTTGTTGGGGTATGAACCAGTGATATCAAGATGGTTGGGTGTTGTCGCTTTCTATTTCTGACTGGAATTAGAATAGCTCCCATTGTTGAATCTTGTATCTTCACCTAGGTCCATTTGGACTTCAGATTGGTCTTTATTGAGATGGAATGAGATTGAAAAGTGAGGAATATGTTTTGATAGACTCCTCTTTTGATAGAATTTTCAATCTAAACTCTTTGGGAAGGTATTATACCTTTATAGGGATAATAGGGCCATGATGGTTGGTGTGGCTTCTATGATCGGCATGTTGAGAGCGTCTTTATCTATGGGATTGATTTCTATCTAGGCAACCTTCTCTCTCCATTGTCTAATGAATTTAAAAAAATCTTTCCTCTACCTTCTGACATCACACCTCCCACTCTTACTCCATGAGGACTTAGTCTAGATTCCAAGCATATTGGTCAACAACCAATTCAATCATATTGGACCAAGTGTTGATAGTTGTCATGTCTTGTTTGTTGTACCATGCTAAAGTAGGACCAGTCAGGGTCTACATGAAGCATCAAAAGTGTCATCATCTTCTACCTCTACCATGTATGAGTAGTATGCATTGACATGGGCCATCAGATCCTTCTTTCTACAATACTCATTGAACTTGGCTTTGTTGAAGTTGACTACAGAGTCTGGGAAGTGACAGAAGTCACTAAACGTGTTCCCATTATACTATTTCCCTTTCAGCTATTTAATCTTCTATAGGATATTGAGCAGGAGAGGGTCTGTGATGGAGGATTATGGGGATAAAACTTCCTACCTAGAAGCCACCATCCGTATCACTAGTGGTTTGATTATCGTTGGTGGCTCCATGTATATTGGTGGTAGGAATATACTTCCTTAGGATACGGATTATACCCGGAGTGTGGTTGTGGATAAAAGATTTTTAGGATGGGGATGGGTCCTCAGGCATTCAGTTATTGTGCTTGAACTTTTTTTGTGGTGTTGACCTTCTCAACCTCATTAGGATATTTCTTTAAGGCTACAACTTCTTCTTCCTTTATTCTCCCCTTGTCTTCACTTTCAAGAGTCAAGATGGATGTTGTCACTTCTGGTAATATTGGAACTATCCCATTGTTCATGAACAGTGGACCTTGTGTCCCCTAGTTGAAATGACAGTGATTGACACTTGTAGGGACTCCGCACAGCATAAGGAAAGAACAACATTGATGAACTGGTGTATGAAGCCACCTGTCCGGTGAACCCTGAGTTTTGCCACCCTCTGATGCATCCATTGTTTGGTGGTTTAAAGGGAATACTACTTGGATGTTTCAACGTGCATTGCAGAGGGACTTCTTAAGAGGAAAAATCCTCATGGATGAATTTAGTTTCTTTATGCTACTCCCCTTCAACTGGATTAGGTTTCTTTTTTCTAATTACATCCCTTTTGATGTTGTTATTGGATTGTATGTCCACGCTACTGCTTCCAATCATTTGGGTCGGTTATCTACGAGACTAGGTGAAGTACAGACTCCTTGATCTTCTCGTGACGTCCTAAATTCAGATCAACAAGATTTAAAAGTAGGTTGTAATATGAAAAATGGCAACATTTGTGTTTATAAATGAGTCCCTCCACATGCATTATATCATCCAAGAAGTCAAGAGTACTTCCCCCTTTGTTTGGGAAATTTGAAAGGAATACTCTTTGTTCTATTGTGATCTTCTTGCGATGAAATATATATGTTACAGTCTCCATTTGTTTAATTATTGATCTTCATCAATAGCACCTGCCCCTAGTTTGGGTGAGATAAATGGATTGTTCAATTTTGTTACAAGATGTACTTGACAATGTCATGGTGGGAAAAATTAAAGATGGCGAAAGCAAAATGACATGTTTTTGAGAGAGGTATGGTGTTCCTTAGGTAAGATTCCCAAGAGGTTTCTTAGATAAGGAGGGAAAGGAGGAGGTTTGAGAGTTTTACCAAGACTTGGGTAGCCCCTTCTAGGGTAGTGACAATTCTTAATAAAGTGCTTTCCTTTTTAAGGTATCCTCATCCATATGGGTTTCCATTTGGTGGCATCCATGATGACCTAACTTCCCTCTAATTTTAGAATTTTCTCTAGGGATTCTTGCCCCAACAAAGTAACGAGCATTCAAAGAGGAGGGAGCCTCGACTTGGCATCTCCTCATTGACCATGCAACTTGGGTATATGTGGTAGTCATGTTTTGGGTGTTGTTCGGGACCACAAATGTACGCATGAAAGGAACATGATGGTCTAGTTTAAGGTCATAGTCTAGGACCATAGATTTAAGCATGAAAGTATCTTAGTGGATCAATTTTATGATGTAGAACAAAACCATTAGGGAGGGGGTCTGCCCAACATTGAGAAGTGATGTCTCAGTCAAAATTAAAAAACCATATGGCTTGATGGGAATTTGAAGCATGATGATATGAAAAGTCATTTTACTCTTTTAGAGGCTTCTCATAAAGGCTTGGAAAAGTATGGCTTACTTTTTGAAAGATAATTAACTTTGGGAGTTTTGCCGGATTTTTACTTCTTGAAAAGATTGTAGAGTTTTTTAAATGACTTTTGATCTTTAAAAATAGTGTTTTCTCTTGAAAAAATTGTTATATTTACAAAAGGTTCTTTGATTATAGAAGATTAATTTTTATTAGTAATGCTTGATTTAAAAATATATTTAAACTTAACAAATATTTCTTGATTTGAAATATTATTTATCTTTCAAAATATTATTCATGTTTGATAAGATTGTTAATCTTCAAAAATGTTGTTTGATTTGAAAAGATGGTTACTCTTTGAAAAGGCAGTTTGATTTGAACCAGATTGTTAATTTTTAATAGGTTATTTAATTTGAAAAGATGGTTAATCTTTGAAAATATTATTTGACTTGAGATGATTGTTAATCTTAATAGATTGTTTCATTTGAAAAGATGGTAATTTTTAAAATATCTTTTAATTTGAATCAAACGGTTACCTTTAATTAGATTATTTCATTATGAAACAAATTATCAATCTTGAAAAATATTGTCAGAGTTTGAAACACATCACAAATGGGTTAGAAACAATCTCAAACTTTTTAGTAACCAACAAAGGATGTGTGAATAGGAAGAAAATAACACTCCCTTTTTATCCCATTAGTTTAGATCCTCCTTATGTCCTAACTCAAATTTAACCTGCATAGGAGGAGTTGGTCCTTAATTTCTCTATGGAAATATGGTGCTCTTCGAGTGGGTAACTGGGGTTCGACGGACATGGGTACTACTCCCAATACACCTCGTGACTATGATAGCTGTAATCACACATGAGTGCTAAGAGAGGGGGTGTTTTCAAGGCCTTTGGATGTCAAACTTAACACTGTGCTGGTACCTTTACTGAACCTCATACCATTTCTTGGGATGCAATGTGAGGTTGGAGCCCATTCCATGATACATAGGTTTGTAGGAGTGTAGAGTATGAGTGCAAAATTTTAACATTTTCTAAAGCAGACCCACGAAGAATGAAATCAATTCCTACATAGATAAAGAATCAATCACACTACTATTCAAGAAATAAAAGATCTATTTTCCAACCCACATCTTCTATTCATCTCATCATGATTTTTTGTAGAAAAAAGAAAAAAAAACATCAGGCACGCAAACTCAAAGCTAAAGAGGAAAGCAAACTCAGAACCCAATTACAATAAAAAGATAAAAAGCAAAAGAATGTGGATACATCACAGAGAAGAGGAACCTTCTAGAACGGCCCAAAGACAGATAGACAGGAGGGCCCATTACATCACCTTAAACTATGTCTAGGGGTTCTTGGATCAACATGATGCAAGCCTCACCCACAAATGAGATAGAAAAAAATACACATAAGAGAAATGAACTAGTGATAGAATCAGAAAAGGAAGAAAAAGGAAAAAACAAAAAAGTCCTTCAAATGGTAAAATTTTGCAAAGAAATGAGGAATCAATATAGATCGCTTGGTGGATTCGCTAGTCTTTCACACCCTACCTAAAAAAATATGTCTTTGACATATCTCATTGGTAGAGAAACTTACTATAGTGGTTTCATGGACAATAAAGGAAAGTTTTCAGAGTCGCCTCCACATTTTATATGGAACACAATGAAAAACAACATATGACGTCATGAATCAGCATTGGAAATCTACTTTTTTGTCCATGTCAGATAGGTATGAAAACAAAAGAATAAAAATAACCTAGAGAATTTAGGTTCAACAATATTTTTATGAGTAGGGAAGGGTGAGCACCCCCATCTTACATAATAAATTGGTATTGAGTCATTTCTATGTGGTTGGGAAAGAGATGATTCTAGATTGATTAAAGCAATAAAAATGAAATGAATGTTTTAAATAAACCTTTTTATGTTTGGGTTGGCATTTATGGTTGGATATGTCAGTGCCCTTCCCATCATTGCCATATAAGTACTTTTTATAGGTAGTTTGGGATCATAATCGCCTGAGGACCTTCCATGACGGAGATCCCTCATTGGTGATTGGGGTCAATGCGTAGGATGTTCTAGAGAATAATTAGAAAGTGTGCATGGAGAACAAGATTTGATCTTTTTATAATTAATAGGAATAGATGGCAGTATCACAGATGCAATAGTAAGCATATATAAACAACTTAAGTAATTAAAGCATTTAAAGTAGTTTAGTTACCATTTTAGTGGCCTAACGACATTAGAAAAGCAAGTGGAAGAAAGGAAGGACTATTTGAATGAAGATTTTGTGAAAAATAAAGAGAGAGGAAGTTTGATCCTATGTCTTAGGAGGTTCAAAAGGTGCCCTGAATGCAGTGGATACATGGGGGTATTTGTAAGGAGGAATCAGGATTTGGGGCCCTATCTTAAATCTTCAAGAAGAGTTGTTGGATCACCTTGATGCATCACGTGATGTGGCACGTGGATGAGGCAATTTGTCATGTGACATGTGGTGAAAGGCTCTGACCCACCTAGTATCCTAGGTTGGATAAAACTTATTTCTCAATCTTACAACAATTTTAGGAATATTCTACTAGAAAATCATGGATTTAGAATTAAATAATGAAAATATAATTCAAGATGGACTTAGATCTGTTAGGAAAAAATAGTTGATATATGTCTGAAGAAATTAATATTTCATATAGGATAATTTAGTTGGCTAGTTTATAAAAAAGGTTTATAAAAGTAGATTTGAATAACAAAGTGCACTTTTAGTCTAAAAATGTGACTTCACAAAAAAGACCAAAATCTAGGTGAAAGTAGATGAATTGAATAATTTAAATAGGTCACAAAATGTGGAAAATTATGGGAAAATGTGAAAATTATGTGGAATGTGGAATGGACTTCGTCATTATCTAGAGCATTGATGTTAATTGCTTTTTTTCATTGAATGATCAGAAAAGGGATGTCAAAACATAGAGTTAGATAATTTGACAAAATTTCTATCACTTTTTGTTTTTCTAATTTAATACCATGATCATGAAAAGTAACTTCTTTTTGTGTATGTTTGGAGGTTAACAATTCATACCACCTTCTTCTTATAGGTACAAGACTGAATTAAAAAAGGTTGGAATTACTTGTCGAGCAAAAACTTGCATAATTATAACCATGACAAAATTAATCAACATTAATACTTCCTTAAACTCTCTATGGAGTGGTAGCATAGATGCAACTACTTTAAGGTTTTTTGGTGTGGAACTTGGTTAGGCCATCAAAAGATTGATTGTGTTCTCTATTAGAAAAGACTATGTCCATATTCAAGTCATTAAAAAGTTACCTTCTAGTGTCAGCAAGGGTTATAGCAAAGGTTGTAGCTTCTTGAGACAATCCCTTTACAATACCTAATGCATTCATGTTATTAAATTTGATCCAAAACTTGTTGAACATCAATCTAGCAAACATATGCAAAGCATCATCTGTGGCCATGAGTTCCTCAGCTATGGTCGAACTAGCTTTCACTTTCCTATATGAAAAGGAATGTGTGCCTATTTATCTCTGTCGAAATAAACTAACAATCTATTCACACATGAGACAAATTGAATTGTTTTATAAATACCTTAATATGTAATATATCAAAGTAATATCGTGAAAGTACAATTAGGTTATTCTTTTGATTGTAACATTGTCTATCCTGTCAACTTTAGGGTTTGGGACATATGTTAAACAAAATCAATGATAAATACATAATTGAAAACCTTTGACTAATATTTATAATGTAAGTAAAGTGAAAAATTGACATTAATACCAATGTATAGTCTAAAAATTAAATTTAAAACACAAAGTATGTTTTTTTCTCACATGAGATGCTTGGACATCCCTTATATTTTGATTTCTATTATTTATTGAGATGTGGAATTAAATAATCCTTTTAATCTCCAATACATTTGAAACTTTAATTTATGAATCTGAGTTGTTGATAAATTTACTTATCATCGCATATGACATTGGTTAAATTTTTTTATCTTGTCATATCTATCTTTAATTGATACTTCCTAATATGGGTAATTGATATGGATTTTTTTCTTCCTTTTTGAGCAAGCAATAAGTGTTCTTGACTATTATATTTTAATTTGTAAGGAGGTATTTCGCACATTTTCACATACTCCTATAGTTTAGTATACAAATTAAGGACATTTGGAAATGTTACATGTGTTTCCTGATCTTTATTTAAATTAGGGACATTTGGAAATGGAACACATTCTCCTGAGGCATGACCCTATTTCATTATTTTGTCATGGTTTCATATACCTCTTTATCCATGACATTAGATGTTACTGTTTGAGAGTCCACATTATGTATTTCTTTCTAATATACTTAACATGCATTGTTTTGTTTTTATTGTGGTAATATTTACTATTGAAATTTTTCTATTATCTTAAAAAATCTTAATAATAATTTATTTAGCATTTCTCCATTCCCTTTAATGGTAAGGCATCCCTTTTATGTTATAGATGATAATTCATTTGTTAATTACAAATTAAATTGAACTTTCTTTAAAATACGTTTTTACTTCAACATTTCAATTCTTTATGCCTATATTTCATTTGTAGAACATAGAGACATTATTTTGATGTCTATTAAAGTATCTTCTACCTCATGTTTTTCTTTTATCCACTCTGGAATTAACCTAAGGAACAATTCATAAATATGACTTGAGATCTTTATTACACTTGACTATAAGGATTTGAACTTAAGATGATATACTTAGGTGGTGACCTATTTGGGCTTCTAGTTTTATTTTAATATAAGGCTCATAATTATAGTGTATTTGATATAGTTTCTCTTGAAATTACCAAAACTTTCTTAATGAATATTGATGATTTTGTCTAATACCATCAATTACCTTCCCAGTGCATAATTATCCGAATATCAAAGGAATTAAATTTCAACAATATTAGTTCTATTAAAAATAATGGGATTGTAGTGCTTCTAAAAATTATGAAGTTAGGGACTCTAAAAATTTATCTTTGCAACCTTTTAGTTACTGAGAAATAATGTGCTAAACTTGGATATTATAGATTAAGGAATTACTTCTAAACTTTAATGAGAAAGATTTGTGTTGGAGGTTTCTTACAACTAAATCATATTTATGGTCCAAGGATGAGGGTTTTACAACTAGGAGAACACCAATTCTAAAAAAGATTTATGTTAGCATGCTTTATCAACTTGAATCCTATGTACTTTTTAGAAAAGGATGTCATGAATGTAGGAGACGGAGTAAACACCTTTTTATTCATAATAGATTAGATAATTAGGGCTATTTAATTCCTTAGTTTTTTCAATATAGTTTGATTGTTTGTTTATTGAAGGAATCTTTGTAGTTTATTTAGAAAATCTACATTGTACCTTTTGATTCAGTAAACTTTACATAATTCCATTTTGTTTCCAAAATCATTTCATCTCTAGGTCTAGTTAGGTCTAGTTTAGTCCAGAATGATAGGAACTAAATGATACTTAAGACTTTTGTTAGTCAAGCAACAAGTTTATCCTCTTGGAGTACTATGCCATGAACAGAGAGGAGAATATGGGTCATCAATTGGATTGAGATCCTACATAGTATTCAATTCGTTGAAGGAGGAATTATTTTATTTTTATTCTCCCAAAAAGTATCAAATTTATATCTTCAAAAATAACCAAAGTTTATCTTTGAAGGTAAAGAGCAGTAACAATAGTAACTTTTTGAAAAGCAACATCCACTCTACTCAAAAATGTGGCATGGGCCATCATCAACATGTAACTTCCACAATAATTTCATATAGATGATGAATAATGGGAAACAAAAATGTAATTACCCTTTACTAGATAAAAAGGAACTTTGTAATCATATGCATTGTATATATAATTCACTAACTCCCCAATTGAAATCAAATAAGGTCCACAAACCATAAGCAAATCCAAAGATTTGAAGTGGGTGATCCCATTGGTAAAGATCAAGAAAAGAAACTCAAACGATAGATGTGAATCACTCTTAGTCTATGAACCAGATCTGGCCCTAGTTTGGGTCCAATTGGGCTTTAGCTGCTATTGAACCCAAATTAGAATTAGATCTGTAACTTGGAGTTCTAGCTATGACACAACTTGTTTATGCTTGCAGGTATGCACATGATGTATGGTAAGGCCTCGTGAGGACCTTTTCTTCTTGAAAAGTAACTTATGAGTACCACTAATGTGAGAGTGTCTCCTCCAATGCTCTTAGCTTTAAGTGGGTCAAGCTAGAAAAATAGGAGGGGTACAAAAGGCAAGAACAAAGATGAGAGGAAGATAGATAGTGAAGGTGGTAGGTTATGTCAGGGGTGGAGCTAGGGAAGTGTCTATGCTCTACCCCCAAAACAACCTCCCAAATCAATTGAAATACTATAAACTTATGTCCATTTATTAAAAATATACATATCTAGTTTATAAGTTGCAAGAGCAACATATCTGGTTCAATTGGTATCTGTCCTGAACTTGTAACTATTTGAGATGTGTTCAAATCCTCTCTAGCAGTTAATTTTTGAAACAAAAGAAGTACTACTACTTTGAAGAGAACCAAAAACCAAGATATAGCAACCGTAAAGCTGGCCCAGTTGGTATTTGTCCTTTATGCTTTACTAGTAGACCCATAAATCAACATATAACAACCATAAAAGTTGGCCTAGTTGGTATTTGTCCTTTATGTGTAACTGGCCGACCCTAGTTCAGCACCTTTCTATAGTAACGTTTTTTGTTGAAATTAAGAAAATGCATAGTTTCACTAGTGTAGATAGAATTAAAGAGCAATTATAGAATTAAAGAGAATTCAAGGAAACGCATAGTTGTATTACTAGAAGAAATGACATTATAGTTACTGAGGAAACAAACCACTTTTTAAATTATCTTTTCGGTTGTTGTTGCTCTTTGAAGTAAAAACTTTATAATTGTCAACATTAAGATAGTATAATATGGTACTCTCATTATCTTTGTGTTCTCATTATCTTAATGTGTAGTCATTTCTTCAAGTTGTAAGTAATTTTTTTGTCAAGAACATGAACATTATTCTTCCTATATAGTTAACTTTTAGTAAAATTCCCCCTTGATGTTTCTCTCATACGTTATGAGGATCTTCAACAACGAATTACTATATTGCTTTATTTATGATTGCTTTTATCATTTTAATTTGTTGGCCGATATGCTTCTTGATTTACTTAATGTGACTGATATTATCACGTAGGATATGCATAATATAAAACTTCAAGTTATGTAGAGGACACCGTTATACTTTTGAATTACTAAATGACTACATTTGAATATGTAAATTCAAAGTATAATGATAAATCAGGCTAAACAAATTACGAACCATGTTGGTTCTAGATCCAAATTTGGACCGAAACTGCTACAAATATAGGTGACTATTCAATTAATATATGTTGAACTCAATTGCCTTTAGGATTGCATGTATTATCAGCACTTCGATGATATCTTCCTTAGTAGCGCCGCATACTATGTGTTTCAAGATCAACAACTTTGATAACTCAGCCCCGGTACCGTAAGTTTGGGGATTCCCCACTCAGTAATGTTGTTTTTGTGGAGCCAATGACTGGGGTGGCCGTAGGAAAAGAAAGAGTCAGACAGAGGAACAAGTAGGGCTGGTTCATGGTAGGTAGAGTAATGATGAGGCGGCTGCTATTCCCCTTCCCTCTCATCCAGGCCCATGTTCATCTCCTCACCCCCTACCTCTCGTACCTTCCCCCTTGGCTCCCTCCCAGCTGCTTTGTGACAGTCACCAGCCACTATTCATCCGGTCTCGTGCATCCCTCGTTCCCCCCTCATTCATGAAAGCTTCTGCTCGGTGAAAAGAAGAAGAAGAAGAGGAAGAAGATGGGACAGTGGAGTTGCGATTGAAACAACAAGGTGAGGATGATAACAGGAAGAATGATGTTAGGCATGGTATTCGTCACCTCGTCACCCCCTCACCCTCGTCTCACCTCTGCTTCGGTGCTAACGAAAGACAGGGGCCGCCGTCGCCTTCATTGCTGTGACCTGTGACAACGGTGCGTCCGACTTCTCTCCCTCCCCGCATCCTTCTCCCTCTCTGCTACTGACACGACGAACAAGAAATCAGCAGCGTTGTCCACCGCTTCTACCTAGTTGTACGACATGCACCACCTTCAGCTTTCATCCATGTCCTCCCAGTGGTGGAGCCACGTTTGGGCCCCATGAGGTCTGTGCCTTATCGGGTTTTTGGAAACAAAACGGCGGGTTTCCAAATAAAAGTAATAAGTTGGATTGTTATTGGGATTCGTGTACCGTTGATCGCATTCTAATCGACTTGGTTGGACGGTTGCCATTGCCTCGTCTTTGTCCTAACCCTAAACTCCTAGTATGTTACGAACCTAATTAGTCCCACCTCGGATGTATGGGCAGCTAGAGAGGGTTGATATGCCTCAAGGGCACTCTCTCCATTGAACCGGTCTTTTTGGGTGGATTCTTTGGGGCCTCTATCAATTGGTATCCGAGTCATTCAGCCAACTTAAGGCCCGAGTGAGTGATTTCAAGCCACTCTGGTGAGGGGTCATTGTGTATAAATTAGTCTTGGTCAAGTGTTAAAGCCACTTCACCTAAGCCTGGTGTGGAAGCCAAGGTCAATTGCTATGGGTTCAATGTGGCCGTCGGACCTTAAGGGGGATGGATTGTTACGGACTCAGTAGTCCCACATCGGTTGTATGGGCAGCTCTACAAGGGCACTCCCCCCATTGGACATGTCTTTTGGGGTGGATCCTTTGGGGCCTCTATCAATTGGTATCAGAGCCTTTCAGCCCACTTAAGGCCCAAGTGAGTGATTCCAAGCCACTACGGAGAGGGCCCATGGTGTATAAGTTGGCTTTGGTCAAGTGTTAAAGTCACTTCACCTGAGCCTCGTGTGGAAGCCAAGGCCAATTGTTATGAGTTCGTCGTGGGCGTCAGACCTTAAGGGAGATGGATTGCTACGGACCCAATAGTCTCACATCCGCTGTATGGACAGCTAGAGAGGGCCGATATACTCCATGGGTACTCCGCCCATTAGACATGCCTTTTGGAGTGGATCCTTTGGGGCATCTATCATAGTATATGTATTACGCGGTAGACGGCGGCTTCCATTGTGTAGAAAAAAGCTGAGAAGTTACGTTCAACACTCGCCTCTGTGAGAGCTTTGTATTTCCGCGCTCAGAGCAAATCGCGTACCTGACAGGCGACTAACATGTTTTTTTTTTTTTGGATAATGGGCGACGAACATGTTTGTTTGTCTCATTTTCATTTTTCAATTGTTTACGTTATTGATTTGCCGCTCACGTTATACTTTTTAATTCCTATCGTCGAATCTACTTTGACCAGACCTATATCCATTTTAACTTCTTTACATCTCGTTTTGTTTACATTGGTTATTTTTTTCCGTTGACATTGATAAACAATGGTTGTATGATTCTTCTTGATTTTTGAAGGAGATTTCAATTGTAGGCTGTTGATTCTTTCTGTTTTATTGCTACTTACTTTACATAACAAGTTTGGAAAAGTCGACTCACTGATCGTGAGAAGAAATGATGGGAGAGTTGGCTGTGTCTAGGAAAAGCGGATTGTTTGCAGAAATTATATTATGTTATACGGAAGTAGTGCTTGCACATTGTTCATATGATCCTCTCCGGTCCACCATCGTCTCATTATTTTTGTCCAACTTTCAACCAACCTCTTCTTTCATAGTCCTTGTTTATTCTTCACACGTACCAATCGCACTTGATTAGTATAATATAAACACTCTTATTCAAGAAAAATAATATATTGAATAATCGATGGTGAAGAAGAATATTGACGTCATAGTGGAGCATAAAATGTCAGAAAAATTATCATCCCGAGTCTAAAATAAGTCATGAAGAATAAATTTTAAAATACGTGACTTTGACGAAGAGGATATCTATGACTGGTTTTATAGATCTTTCATTTGATACATCTCTTGTCTATATTTGGATTAGTTTTAAGACTTAATGCATCATTTTTCAACTAATAAATCAGACATATATTGCGATTCAAGCAAATACCATCTCAAATCTGTGCGTCACCTAGTTTGCAAAGCTCGCTCCGCCACTGTGTCCTCCCCTTCAAGTTTTCCTGTGCTTGAGTTGGGAACAGAGGGTGAGATGAAGCTGTGCTGTCGGCTCTCTTTGCGACGGCCCGCCTCTGCGCAATGGGTTCAGGAGGCACCGCGGATGCGGACGTGTGATGCAAGGCTCAGCTGGGCCATCAGCCATGCCATGCACATTCAGCCTGAGGTGCGTGCAGCGCGACCCGGCCAGGCCAATGCGAGGCCGAGCTCAAGGCTTATGCAGGGCCGGCCCATTGGGGTAGCTAATATGGGCGACGGCCACGGGCCCAACAAAGACGGGGGCCCATAATTTTATTTTTTAAACACTTCTTGCTGTAGGGTAGTGTTATTTGGCATGATATTTTATATATTGTAATCCAAATCTGTTCGCATTGATGCTACTATTTTTTTATATGATAGTTTGGCAATTATGACTAAACTTGTATTTATTTAAATTTGTTAAATAAGAGTATATAGAGGGCCCATTTTTTGTCTTCTCCCCGGGGCCTCGAAAATGTCTGCAACGGCCCTGGGCTTATGCAACTGGTCCAAGCTCAGTGACATCCTGGGCAATATTGGAGTAGGTATACATGCTTGATTTCTAAAAGTTTGCCATCTTTACAGCGAATGTTAGGAAAATATAACTATTATTTAGTTGGAATGTTAGAATGACTACGTGTGTTCTATTCACTCTAAGTACCGTTGTATTATTTTTTTTTATCAAAAGCATGGGAAAACCCTTATATCCATGCATAAACTTAGGACTTGCATATTTGAATAATAAATAAATGATGCTAATACGTACGGATGAAGTTGATGGTTGCACTCCTAATGTGGCGTTTAGATTGATGTAAGTTCTGATTGTGATTAACTTAATGGAACAACATGTGTAAGATGTTTTAATGCATAATTAAAGTTGCTAAGCATAATGATCCTTACCACTCTTTGTTTAACCGTAAAATAATGAAAAGATGGTTGTAGATATCTAATTACATGTTCTGTTTAGTATCAACTCCGTTAATACAATGAAGTTGCGACTATGTTTGTTACAACCCCAATTTTTGGGTTCATTTGGTGAGAAATGTAATTTCTCATATTAAGGATATTTGAATAAATAATAATATAATTTGTTTTGAATAAATAGATTTCGTTTACAATAGCCTTGATGATTATTTTGCAGGCTTTATTGGCTATTGGGTCCAATAACAAGGAAATTCAATTAGTAAATGAATAATTGAATTTTTTTTTAAGAAAAGAAAGATGTAGAAACCTCTGGAAGGCAAAAGAATGTAATCCAAAGGTGGATTTCGTGCCTCTTGGGTTCCTTGGGTCTCAAGGAATCAAAAGTTGCATAGAAAATGCAATAAGAAAAGAAAAGATCAATTAAGTATTTCTATTTAAGAAAGAAATTGAAAATAATGATAAAATGTGAAAAATAAGTGGAAAGAGGCGTAATTGAGTTATCCTTAGCGGAATTTCATATTCCAAGGATTTCTAATGATAAAAGGAATACCAATGAGGAAAATAAAAGAGAAATAAAGAGAAATCTTCAAAAAGAGATATTTTAATAAGAAATAAACAAGATAATGTGAAATAATTAGTATTGATGCATCTAGAAGGATAATACGTATCCTTATGAAGGAATTTTGAAATCTTTGTGATTTCGAGTTTCTTGGGATCCAAGGAGTCCCAATTAAGAAAAAGAAAGAGAAAAATACCAATAATAGAAAATAAGGAGATAATGTGAATACATAATTAATGGATTATGTAATATTGATAAAAAGGAAGTATTTCCTACTTACGGAGATATATAATTTTGAGGCCAATGAAGTAAAACCCAAGAGCAAGGATATTAAAAGAGATAATTCTTGAATTTCCTAATAACTAAAGCATATGGATAAATAAGGAAATAAGTAGGAGAGAGAAGATTACTTCTCATGGAAGAAATAGGATTCCTTATGGGAGAAAACTTGATTTCTCTTGGATGAACGTCCTAGGGCATTGCTACTCTCCCCTATATAAGGGGTAGAGCCTTGGCCGAGTGTAAGTTAATTCCAAGAACCCTTTCTCTCTCCTTCTTCGTCATTCTTGTTTTCAAAACCCTAACATCGAGTGGTGCTTTCTCTGGAGCAACGAGGAGGTGCGGAGCCATCTGGAGGAAGGCCTAATGTTCCTCGAAGACCTGTGCATGATCGGATAATGCCCTTGAGCATCCAACTTCACGAGGTTACATGCGGCACACCTGCAGCGCGGCTGCATCATGGCTACACGTTATGAGTTGCAGAGCTTTCTCCCGGCCATTCTGACCGTACCTGAGGCAGCCTCGGCTGCGCAAGGGCACGACGGAGGCAGGGGATCAGTCCCCAATGGCCGTCGAGGTCCCAGGGAAGGAGGAGAGGCCACGAGATTCACGGCTAGGGCGGCAGAGTGCGCTGTCGCAGGGAGGAAGACGACCTTCGGGTCGGTGGACCATCTTGCCCCTCTGCGGGCTGAACAACCTGTAACTTAACCAAGGGCATAGTGGCAATTTCGAAATGTTTCCGAGCAAGGCAAGCAACGTTGCATGATAAAGGCTACGTGGAACTTCCCTATTGGCCCAAAGTAAGTAATTTTTTGAAATTCATATCTATTTAACCGTAGCTCGGATGAATACACATAAAATATAAAAATTGCTTAGAATAACGAGAGGAATCCAATAAAAATATATTTAAAAGATATTTCCTCTTGCAATTCGAAAAGTAGTGTAATTTATCAACCTTAATGTAATAATGATTAAGCAACCATATTTTGATATGATTAATGTGATTAGTAGGGTTTAATGGATGATTAAAGTTGATATTAATCTATTAATCATAAAGAGTTACATTAAGATTGAAAAAGATAAACTTTGCATGTAATTAGTCCATTTTAGAATTTCATGTGTATGAATGTGCTTTAATGGGTCGTGAAACCCTAATATTGGTAAATGTTATTCTTAATGACTTTAATCATTCAAAATTGTGAATGAAGTTAAGGGATGACGATTTTAAGCTATTTCGAGTATAGAAGTTCTTATTTGTGGATAAATATCCTTGATATGAAATTAGAGTTTTCTAGTGAATAAAAAGTGGTTTTAATGATATATAGAGTTCATTTGTGAATTAGACCATAATGAACTATGAATTGATGATAAAAGAGCATAATGGTCGTGCCATGGATTAAAAGGATAAATATGGTAGTTTTAATATAAAAGAGGCATAATGGGCTTAATTAATGTTTAAGTGTGCCTTTAATCTGAAATTAGGGTTTGTAAGTAATTGTATAGAATTAGGGTTTAAAATAGTAAATGAAGTGAAACCCTTATTGCAAACGAAACCCTAAAATGGATACGGAAACCTTAGGAAGCAATTTCAAGTTGAATAGAAAGAATCTTGATAAAGTGTGTAGTAAATAGAGTACATATGTTTTTCAAGATTCTTGATTGTGTGGTTGAACTACTTGCTTGGATTGCTTTCTTGGTTGGAATTGATATTAGCTTGAGAAATCTACTGAACAGGTATGTGGTTACGCTTATGAATAATCTCTCTAGTTTCATGGTGATTCCCGAATGTTTCATCGGTTGCTTGGAAATAACTATTGGATGTCTATTTATTTCATGCAACTATAAAGTGACTATGATTATCACTATAAATGTGCATACATGACTGGCTCAGATCCTGGTCCACCTCTGTGTCTTTGCAAAGGCTAAAAAGGGGTAACCTAGAGTAAGGTCTAGGTTATCGTGAGTTAGAAATTGGGCTACCCACATGTAAACCCATGAGACTCTTTAGCATGCCATGAGTTAAGGAGTGGGCTACCTACGGGTAGTGCCATGTGACTCAACCCTAGAAACTGGTTCACCTGTTAGGTGGGATCATGAGGGGTTTAATGGAGATCTACCATAAAGAAGGTAGTATCCAGGTCCACTGCAGGGACATCACAGAGGCTAGGGTATGTAGGGATTGAGCAATTATGCGGAAAACGTAAAGTTGTTTGTTTAAATCATAACTGAATGATTATATTGTTATTATTGTTGCACACTTATTGTTTCCCCCACATAACAGCTTTATGCTGACCGACGTTTTAGATACAAAGCCAAAAGGACAAACAGTAAATCCTCATATTGTGAAATACATGAATTAAAATACAAGGAGGATTAGTTAGAGTAGAATTCATATGTGGATAGAAGTTTAGAGATCCAAGTTTTCAAAAGGTATGCAAAGTTTAAATTTTTAATACAGCTTTCCAGTTTAGTAGAATTTATAAATTATTTTTTATTATTTTTTGAACATTTGATCTTGTGAATTGGGATAACGGCTCTAACCTTCTAGTCTCCCTTAATTGGGGGTTACCGGGAGGTGGGGTTGTTACATTTGGTATCAGAGTGAAGGTTCCTCACTTAATCTTTAATAATTATTAAATTTTACAAATTTTGTAGAACCCAAGGGAGTTATTAGAGAATTATCAGAAAGATAGAGGTGTCTAGAAAAGGATCATGACTGGGGGCTGGCAATATTTTCCTCTGCACCGCTAGTCGAAATACAAGGACTCCCGGATCCGTGTGACTGCCTGGTCAAAGTTTTAGGGTATGATTTGAAATAAGATACCTTTAGGACTCTCTCATCTTGTTCATCCCTTCTCAACTCAAATTTTGTTAAGGACCTTAAGGATTAGGGTTTTCTCTCTTCTCCTCACCCTCTTGAGGTATGGGTAAGGTTGATAAGGTTTAAGGAATCCTCCACCAAATTAATAAAAAGCATGTAAATAAGATGTCATGGACATAAGCTTAATAGATTAAGCGTAAAGGAATAGATACATGCTTAGATCGTATGACATAAGTTGTCATGCCCTCAGGAGAGACCTGAGGCTAGACCTTCTTGTCACGAGGATAAGGAAAGAAAGTTAGTCTTGGAGATAGAGATCTTCATTACAAGTAGAGACCTGGCACATCCTCTGAGGATGATGTTAACCCTAACCCTAAGTGGTGGTTAGAGAGAGAGATGACATGATGAGTTAGATGTCTCAATAGACCAGGTGTTTGGATGGACATGCCTTTGGGATGCCATATGAGCCATGAGAGGTTGGATGACCTAGTACCCCTGGCAACTCAACCCTATGAAGGGTCGTGCACGTTAGAGCGAAGGATAGCTCATTCTTTGATGAGGTTAGAGAACAACCTATGGAAACCCTATGAGCTTATATGAGCATGGCATAGTAGGCACCTAGAGTACGTTAGTAGTGCGAGCAATAGGTTGAAACCCTGGCCAGGAGAGTATGAAGGATAGCTTATGAGAAAAGCATATAGAGATATGGATAACCTTGATCAAACATAAGCTTCATCAGGTAGGGGTATGCTTGTGAGCTTGATCCTTTAGGAAAAGAGGACCTCTGATAGAAAGGTTGGTTGTAGGGTTGTCTCTAGAAAGAGAGAGTAGGACTCATGCAAGAAGGTTGGAAGCCTAGACTCCGAGATATGAGGAATAGTGGGGAGTTGAGGATGATGTGACCTAAGTAGATGATAGGGGTTGCCTCATGCTCGATTCCTAGAGGTTGATGATATCTTCGTTGCCTTTAGAGGAACCAAACCCTAGAGAGAGGATGAGGCTTCTGGCACCTATGTGTCTATGATATAAGTGTTTACCTTCTGAGAAAGGAAGAAGAAGTTTTGTATACCCTGGAGAGGTTTAGTGACAGGTTGTGGGGCCTTATGCCTTGTTGGTTGTCCTTAAGGAGGACTCGACTCTAAAGTGTTGCTCGAGTAGAAGGATGACAGGAAGTGTGTGGCATGCCTTATACATGCCTGATTCGTGGTTAATAGATTTAGCATGTAGTTGGTCATCAAAAAGTGAACCTAGGGTTCCTAGGCCTAAGAGGGGAAGTGGTGTACCTAATGCTCGTGATGAGAGTTGAGTTTCTATAGATGCGAGCATGGTACTTCTTATGTTCAGAGGAAAGGGAAACCCCTTAAGTTTAAGGTGTGTTTGACGAACCCCTCACAGCTAAGTTGATGACATGGGAAGGTATGATCTTGATCCAGTGATTGAGGAAAGAGAACATGTATGACTTAGCATGGTTTAGTAGGTGGTCTGCTTATGCCTTAGTAGTTTCTAGGTTAAGCATGCCCATGTGGATGGTTGTGACCTTGTTGTCAAGGGATGAAGTTTCCTCCCATCCTGGGAGAGGGACCCTTTTTTTAGGGAGTATACCAGTTTTGTTGATAACCTAAAGAGGTCTCATAGGATCTTGAGAAGCTAACTGAAAGTACATGGTAAGAGGATGAACATGTAGACCCATAGATAACCATCTCTAAATGCATGTGGATGTGTTACCATGAAGGTAAATGGTAGGGGGCCTGACCAAGGTAGGAAGGTTACCATGACCCCTATGAAAGAATGAAAGTCGCACTACTACAGAAATAGCATTCAGTGTCACTTTTCTGGGCGTCGGTTATTAAGGAAAACCGACGCCTAACATATAAGGCGTCGGTTGTTTAAGCAAACCGACGTCTATATTCGAAGACCAGCCAGACACGGGTACCGCTTTGTATTAAGCGTCGGTTGTTTATAACAAACCGACGCGTAAAGTCGCCCGCGAAATCCATATTTCGATCAAAAAAAATGTGTCATTTTCAGCGTCGGTTATATACGTAGAAACCGACGCCTATGTGCGATGAAAATTTGCGCGAAAAGTGTCACTTTCAGCGTCGGTTATCCTTGTATAACCGACGCTGAAAGTGGTTCCCGCCAAATAATTTCATGAAAATATCGTCCAATTGGACGTCGGTTTTTTTGAACAACCGACGCTAAAGATGTTTAGGCGTCGGTTGTTTTAAACAACCGATGCTATTTGGGAACTTCATTACCCTCGATCGCCCGACTCTTCCCCTTTCTTCTGTTTCATTGCGAGTGATTTCCCTATTTCTCTACTGCCGCCGATTTCTCTCCGGCGATTTCTTCTTCAGCTCCCCTTCTCCGGCGCCCCCTTCTCCGCCACCACTCCTGCTCGCCGCCGCTCCTGCCACCGTTGGACACCTGCTCGCCGCCGCTCCTGCTCGCCGACGATCCTACTCCTGTTGTTGCTCTGCGTCGCCGCCACCGCCGCCGCCTGCTCGCCACCGCTCCTGCTCGCCGACGATCCTGCTCCTGCTGCTGCTCTGCGTCGCCACCGCCGCCACCCGCTCCTTCCTCCTTGTTGCTGCTCTGCGTCTCCTTGCTCACGCCCTAACTCTGCTGCTCACAAGGTACTAGCATCAAACCCTTCCTCTGCCATTCTTTCCATTCAGTACTAGCATCAAACTCTGCTGCTCCTTCAGGATGTTTTAATGCTAGTGTCAGGGCTATCTATCTAGGTTGATGTATGAGCTATCCCCTGTATTTGTTTTCCTGCTCTCTTTGTGTGTATGAGCCTATTCCTTGGTTGTGTATGGTCTTGCTGTTTGGAGATGTTTTGATCCCCTGTGTGGGATACTTTCTCCTTTTGTTCTTTACGTTTGGTCAGGTGTGTTGTCTGTAAATGCCCAAAGTATTTTTGGTATCAATAGTTGAGTGTTTTTCACAAAAAAAAAGATGGAGAAGTTAAATGGATACAACTCTGTACATAGGTAGGTGTAGTTCTCTAGCTAATTACAATAAGAACATGACAATATGATAATAAACATCTACACCCTAATGCCACCTACCAAGACAGATACTAATACCACCTCCTCACCTATCAAAATCTTAAGGTTAGACATATAAAGGAGGAAGAGTTGTGAAACATGTGTACATGAATCTGAAGCCACTATACAAACTCTGTTTGAGTGTTTAAGTATCAAGCATCGTTAGTCCAATACATAAGTACTAGAAGTATCCATGGGTTAAATAAGGTGAACTAGCTGTGTAATGTTAGGGTTTTTGTAGTAGTGGGTGCGCCTACTACATTTGGGGGTGCGCCTTATACTATTTGAAATCCTTGATTTTATCTTCTATCCTAAATAAAATTAAGGGACCCATGATTAGAAAACAATTCCAAACTTGGCACCCACACTAATTGGAAGGAAATAAAATATGATTATTGAAATGCACATTTGTGATGTGATACCTTTTTTAGGATGCATATATTAGATTCAACCTTTGAGACATCCTTTTATGAGTTCCAATACAATTAGGGTTTCATTTCATTGCCATTGTATGTATTATAATATTACATCTTTCACATAAAAATTAATTAAACTGAATCCTATTGGAACCCTAATTTAAATCCTAATTTGATTTAAACTTGTCCATTCTAGCATCCTAATTTGATTTGATTAAACCCTAACATTGTTTAAACCCTAACATCAATTGTGATGAAACCCTAACATGTACATATCTATTATTGTGTTTGTTGGCCTAGAAACTCATCCAAGATTGACTCATTAGGAGTAAATCTTGGATAGTCCCCGGTTTGGGACTGTTCTTGAACACCTAATCTCACTTAGGATGTAAGTGTATAATGTTTATTGGGTTTTCGAGAAAATTTTGGTAGCATTTCCCCGTTTGTTCTCTAAGTACATATGTACTTAGAGAACAACGGGGAAATGCTGCCGAAATTTTCTTGAAAACCCAATACACATTATACACTTACTAGTGAGATTAGGTGTTCAAGGATGGGATAGGTGGTACACATTTATTATATATAAGAATGACATCACATGTGTTTGTTGGCCTAGAATGTGAACAATCATTTTTTTTTATATTACTTGTACATTGGTATAAATTAGAATGAACAATCATAAAATTATATACTGTTTGTATGGAGTCCGGCTTCATTGTAGATATCTATTATTATGTTTGTTGGCCTAGAAACCCATCCAAGATTGACTCATTAGGAGTAAATCTTGGATAGTCCCTGGTTTGGGACTGTTCTTGAACACCTAATCTCACTTAGGATGTAAGTGTATAATGTGTATTGGGTTTTCGAGAAAATTTTGGTAGCATTTCCCCGTTTGTTCTCTAAGTACATATGTACTTAGAGAATAGCGGGGAAATGCTGCCAAAATTTTCTCAAAAACCCAATACACATTATACACTTACTAGTGAGATTAGGTGTTCAAGGATGGGATAGGTGGTACACATTTATTATATATAAGAATGACATCACATGTGTTTGTTGGCCTAGAATGTGAACAATCATTGTTTTTTATATTACTTGTACATTGGTATAAATTAGAATGAACAATCACTAAATTATATATTGTTTGTATGGAGTCCGGCTTCATTGTAGATATCTATTATTGTGTTTGTTGGCTTAGAAACCCGTCCAAGATTGACTCATTAGGAGTAAATCTTGGATAGTCCCCGGTTTGGGACTGTTCTTGAACACCTAATCTCACTTAGGATGTAAGTGTATAATATGTATTGTGTTTTCGAGAAAATTTTGGTAGCATTTCCCCGTTTGTTCTCTAAGTACATATGTACTTAGAGAACAGCGGGGAAATGCTGCCGAAATTTTCTTGAAAACCCAATACACATTATACACTTACTAGTGAGATTAGGTGTTCAAGGATGGGATAGGTGGTACACATTTATTATATATAAGAATGACATCACATGTGTTTGTTGGCATTTCCCCGTTTGTTCTCTAAGTACATATGTACTTAGAGAACAGCGGGGAAATGCTGCCTAATCTTTTCGTAATATATACTTGTTTCCTAATATATACTTGTTTTCTCTGATCATAGAATGGATAGATCATGGATGTCCATTCGTAATCGTTGCACCCCAGAGTTTATATCTGGTCTTGATAAGTTTATTAGATTTGCCGAGGAACATAGGAAAAAACCTACAGATAGGTTCTACTGTCCATGTAGGCATTGCGGTAACAACTTGAAAGTCAACACTGGTGAGGAAATCAAAAGTCATGTCATGTGCAACGGGATTGTACAAGGCTATACAGAATGGCACTGGCATGGAGAGATTTCAAAATCGAAACCAGTAGATGTCGATAGCAGTGCTTGGGTGGAAGAAGAAATTGCCTCCGATGACGTAAATGTGAACGAACCAGTTCCAGCAGACATCGTTGATGCGATGCTGGATAGTTGTAGGGTAGAGCACACCGATCCACCTCCTATCTTTACAAACATTGTGCATGATGCTGAGATACCGTTATACACAGGCTGTGCTAAGTTTACGAAGCTTAGCGTTGTGTTGAGATTGTATAAGTTGAAAGCTAACAATAGATGGAGCGACAAAAGCTTCACTTCATTGTTGACTTTGTTGAAAGAAATTCTTCCTGAAGGAAACGAGCTTCCAATCTCAACATACCAGGTAAAGAAAATGTTGTGCCCAATGGGAATGGAGGCCAAGAAGATACACGCATGCCCGAATGATTGTGTATTATTTCAAAAGGACTATGTAGATTTGAAAGATTGTCCAAAATGTGGTGCGTCACGGTATAAATTGACGACTTCGGGGGAGTCCAAAACTGGTTCTCCTGCCAAGGTGTTGTGGTATCTACCTATAATATCACGGTTTCAACGCTTGTTTGCAAATCCGAAAGATGCGAAGAATATGAGGTGGCATGCAGATGTTAAGAAAAATAATGATGGGATCCTACGACATGCGTCTGATTCCCCACAGTGGAAGAAGATTGATCTATTGTACCCTAAATTTGGTGAAGAATATAGGAATCTAAGACTTGGGCTTTGTACATATGGGATGAATCCGTACGGGACATTGAGCAGCCAACATAGCACTTGGCCAGTCATGCTTGTTATATACAATCTTCCTCCCTGGATGTGTATGAAAAATAAGTACGTTATGTTGTCATTGTTGATATCGGGCCCTAAACAACCCGGAAATGATATCGATGTTTATCTTGAACCTTTGATTGATGACTTAAAGAAACTTTGGGCTGAAGGTGTGATGACCTATGATGCTTCAGCAAGAGAGACATTTCGTTTGCACGCTATGTTGTTTTGCACTATTAATGATTTTCCAGCATATGGGAATTTGTCTGGATATAGTGTCAAAGGAGCTAAAGCGTGTCCTATATGTGAAGAAAACACTGATTCAATAAGACTAAAACATGGCGGCAAGACTGTATATCTTGGTCATCGAAGGTTTCTTTCAAAATTCCATCCGTATCGTAGGAAACGCAAAGCATTCAATGGATGGAATGATGAACGGAGTGCACCTAAACCTATACCAGGGGATGTTGTTTATGAAAGAGTAAAAGACATTGTCAATGAATTTGGTAAGAAATCACAATGTAGTATGGCCACACGGAGTGACAATTCTTCATTCAAGAAGAAGTCAATATTTTGGGATCTTCCTTATTGGAGTTCTTTGACAGTCAGGCATTGTATCGATGTAATGCACGTTGAGAAAAATGTCTGTGATAGCATCATTGGTACTCTATTAAATATACCAGGTAAGACTAAAGATGGGATAAAATCCAGACTGGACCTACGTGAAATGGGAATAAGGTCAGAATTAACAGAATTACGTGAAATGGGTAATAAAATAACATACTTACCTCCCGCTTGTTACACGTTGTCTAGAAAGGAGAAGAAAATTTTTTGTGAATGCTTAGTAAATGTTAAGGTGCCACATGGTTACTCATCCAACATCCGTAGATTGGTATCAATGAAAGATCTGAAGTTGATAGGTCTTAAATCTCATGATTGTCACACTCTAATGCAACAAATATTGCCCGTGGCAATTCGATCTATATTGCCGAAGCATGTAAGGTTTGCAATTACCAGACTTTGTTTCTTTTTCAACAGTCTATGCAGCAAAGTTATTGACCCTGATACTCTCGATAATTTGCAAAGAGAAGTGGTTGTTACCCTATGTCATCTTGAGATGTATTTCCCTCCTTCGTTCTTTGATATCATGGTACATCTTGTTGTCCACTTGACTAGGAAAGTGAAAATGTTGGGACCAGTTTTCTTGCATTGGATGTATCCCTTTGAACGATACATGAGAGTTTTTAAAGGTGATGTTCGAAACCGTTATCGGCCTGAAGGGAGTATTATTGAAGGTTATGTGGCGAGAGAGGTTATGGATTTTTGCAATGACTTTTTCAGTGGTAATGACACTCCTGATAATGACAAGAATATTGAGGAGGGCAAAGGAATTTTGGGATCACGGGTGAAAGTAATCAGCCGTGAGTAGTTGGAACAAGCTCACTTGTATATTTTACACAATATGGACGAAGTGAGTGTTTATATCGAGGAACATACCAATTTCATAAAGAGACAACATCCTCGAGCAAGTTCTTGGACAAAGAAGATTGGGACAATTTTGTTTCTTTAAGAAAATCTGAAGAATTCAAGGTATTAGGCGTCACTCCCAATTTAATTAATATACATTGTATTCACCTATTCAAGATTAGCATTTAGTGCTACTAACCAAATCATTAATGTGCATACTAACTAGGCCCTCAGTGATGCACAAAAAGCAAGGCGTGCACTGAATGTGCATGACCACACTATGGGTCCAAAAGGCTATGCAAGCGTTCACCAAAGACTACAGGCGGAGTCTGCGGCTACTCAGGAGTCTGCTCCTACTCAGGAGTCTGCCACACCCATGCCTCGCCATGATATCTGGATAGCTGGCAGGCAAAACAAGAAGGGTGAAATAAAGAAGCCTGTAACTGCTGAGGCGACTGCAAAAATGGTAAAATAACACTCTTAGAGAAATCGTTTGAATATTGATTATTTGTGGTGTTAACTTACCAATTTCTGTTTATGGTGATTAGCGGGAGCTGCACGAGCAGAGGAAACAAGGAACGTTCATCCCTCAGGGCACAAGGGATGAATTGACAGTTGCTCTGGGTAACCCAGAGCATCCTGGACGTGTTAGAGGTGCCGGCGCTGGTGTTGGCATCAAAGCATTCTTTGGGCCATCCCAGTGCAAACCCAGAGCGGGACTTTCTCAAGAAGAGGTAACCTATTCTTTTTTTAGAATGTTACTGCAAAAGGAAATTCATTAATAAGAAGCTAATGTTTCTTTTATCCATGTATAGGAGAATAAGAGAGTTGAGGATTTAGTTGCTAAGAAGGTCAACGATGTAGTTGTTGATAAGGTCAAGGAAGAATTGCTGCGGTTGCAGGCATCTCAGGCTTCCAATACGCCTATGGCGACCCACTCTTCTCCTGATGCACAGACTGCGAGTAATCATGGAGACCCATCGCCTAGCACGTCTGTTGTAAGTATTGTTTATGACATTGTAGTTAGTCTTTTCAAGTTGTTATGTTTTGAAGATGATATGTATATATGTATAATATTCTTTACGTAAATTTGTAGGCATTGAAGCCATGCCACTTAAGAATGCAAGACTACGTTGTTGCAGAGGCGCAGGCTTACCCGTCCCTTCCTGGGGCAATGTTTCACGGGACTCCAATGCCACAGGGCTACGTTCGTGTGAGCCCGATACGTGTGTTACCCGATTGGAGAGAAGCTACATTGCCATATCCCCACCCGGATATTGATAGACTTGCTGATGCAGAAGGCGGGGTGATATTGTGGCCCAAAGCAGATGTCGTCTACACGACTGAAATTGTAAGATAAAGTTACATTGATTTAGACTGTTAATGTGTATATATGATGTCAACTGATCTGAAATTATATGTACAGGTTAAAAAGAAGACACCAGGAGCACCTAGGCCTCCACTTCCACTTCCCGCATTACCCGATTGGGTTCCAACTGACCTAACATACCCGTTAGGTCCTGCTTGTAGGGGAATGGCATGTTGGCTACGGGCACATAATGTACATTGCCCTATAATTATTTCTTTATATGCAGATTATGCAGGTCAATCATACGATAGCTCTTTATTTATACAAGATATTATTGAGTTGTTTATGTATGATTGGCTGAATACATCAATGATAGAGACATGGATAAGGTGATATCTTGTTTATACATCCATATACCTTGTGTAAGATCCGGTGATCTGGTTTCTTATATATTAATGCATACGCCTATATGTTTTGCTACTTAGTCGAAGATCATTGCAAACAATTTGCATTTGATCATTTGGGATTTTTGATTCCATCATTGATTAGTTTGGTAGCTAAAGACCCTGATAATGTTCAACAATACTGTATAGATGCTTTTACAATTTTTGGTCAGCAAAAGAAGACGATAATAATAGCTCCATTCAATGTCAAGTAAGTTTACTTTATTTATAATTTGGACTTAAGAAAATTCCATTTTTATTTTGCATTTTGAGTTATTAATTGTTAACTTCTTACCTCTAACGGTAGACATTGGGAGTTACTAGTTATTGTCCCCGAGACATTCACTGTTTATTATCTAGATCCTGCGGGGAGTACATTGAACCCTAAAATTGGACATGTAATGAGAATGCCATTATTCTAGTGAGAAATATTTCATTTTTATATCCGTTAACATCTTTTATTACATTACTATTTACTTATGCAATTTATTGTATTATATTAACATGTAGGGGTTTAGATGCATTCAAAAAGGCTGGAGGAACGGTCCCAAGGAAAAAGAACCAGCCAATAAATTGGCAGAACGTACAAGTAAGTTCCCGAATCGAATATATATATTATTGATGTGAATTGTGCTTAGTTGTATTATTTTGTATGTTTCAATTTATAGTGTGCTACACAAGACAATGGTTGGGCATGCGCATACTATGTGATGCGATTTATGCAGATGATTATCAAATATGCCGCATTGGACATCGATACCATACATGAGGTATTATATATAGTCTCATTAGTTAGTATGCAATATATCAATCTTATCTTATTTTTATATTATTACTTATATATATACATCATTCTCTTTGCAGGTGTTTAAAACTGACAACACTACAGGTAAACGCTTAAAAAATATACATGCTCCATATACGATGGAAGCATTAAATGAAGTAGGAGAAGAATGGGCAAAAGCCATACAAGCAGTGGCAACTGTAAGATATAATTGGGATGTTGATAGCGATAATGAATGATACTTTGTAAATGAATATTTCTGAATGTTAATACATGTATTTGAATGTTTCTATATGTGTGAATGTGAGAATTGAATTGATGTCTGAATGTATGTACTTGTGTGAAATTTTCTTTGTGACTTTTGCAGGTTTGCGGCCTGTTTGTAGGCTGATATCAATGGATGTCGTAAACCTGCAGTTCAGAAAACTGAACTGCAGGTTCTCATCCTGCTGACCAGCCACAGCAGGCCTGCAAACTGATATGAAAAAAATATATATATAAATAGGCGTCGGTTATTTATAGAAAACCGTCAGCAAAGACCTACAGTGTCGGTTATGTATAGATAACCGACGCCTGATGTGGCCAAAGCAGTCCTGGAAATGGCGTCGGATATTCGTATCGAACCGACGCCTATTTAAACAACAAAGCGTCGGTCGTTTGGTATATAACTGACGCCAAAAGGGTTCGCGCCACAGAAAACGGCATCATGCGTCGGTTATCAACTAAAAGACCGACGCTACATGGAATATAGGCGTCGGTCTTTTAGTAAATCACCGACGCAGAAAGTGCCCTAGATGACGCCGTTTTCTGTGGCGCGAACCATTTTGGCGTCGGTTATATACTAAAAGACCGACGCCTATAGGTTAAATAGGCGTCGGTTAAAAAACCGACGCCGAAATGTTCGACCTTTAGCGGCGCCCACATAGGCGTCGGTCGGAAACCGACGCCAAATGGGGTTAAAAGACCGACGCCAAATGGGGTTTCTGTAGTAGTGTCGGCCCATGATTGTAGAGAGAGAGATGATGAAGGCTTGTGTAAGGTTCTAAGTTGAACATGTACTATAAGAGAATCCTAAGTTTATCCTAGGGTCATGTGGGGTAAGACCGATGGAAGTAGGAGTCGCCTAATTCCCTAGTTGCACATGACCATTGGGTCGAGAGGTAACAACTATCATTGTCTGAGGGCCATGGGTTAGGAGATTGATCACCTCCATGAACTCATGGGACCCAAAGGGCAGATGAGTAGGGCACTCTATGGATGCATAAGGGAAGAGGGATGACCCCAAAAGTGTCGGCGCCCTATAGACCTAGAGGAGATGACCAAGGAATGTGTGTAAACCTTCATATGTTTGAGACTAGTTTTCCATGGAAGTGACTTTGATATCATGATGTTTGTGATGTAGAGACATAAGTTGCACGTTTCAACTTATATTTGAAGGTGTACTGGCAATGTGGGATGTACCATCTCTACTCTTGGAACAAGAAGAACTTTGTGTTTGGACAGCCACCAAATGCTTATTTTCTCTTTATGGGAGTGAGAGATAGGACAGTACGCATGTCATACACTAAGGATAAAAGATGATGTGAGTTGGAATGTTGCTAGAAGGTATGAGGACAGAAATGATAATGTACCCTGGTGGAGTAAGCGATACATGGATGGTTTGCAAACACTAAGAGAAATGAGGTAGTCATCTTATGAGGATGTTTTATCATGAGCTATATGGAACTTACAAGTTATACCAGGTTGATTTTGATCACCATGAGGATGAGCTCAGAGTTTCTTGATGAAGATAGACATAGATTTTGAGGTGAGACGATAAGTGCATGGTGATGAGCTCAGAGTTTCTTGATGAATATAGACATAGATTTTGAGGTGAGACGATAAGTGAAATACATGAAGGTGCATGTCATCAACATTACCTAATATGTAAGGATGTGAAGTGGTAATGGATGCTCTAGTTGAGATATATCTACCTAGTTTGTCTAGAGGCTAGAAGAGGTTGTTAGGCTAACCCTAAGTTTGGAAAGGAGATGTGTTCGGCTAACACTCAGATGTAACGAAATATGTTGATCAAGTTAGTGGTTGTTTGGTTAGACAGCCTAGGCCTTGATGCAATGAAAGGATGGTTGTAGAATCTCAAATGCACTTATTTTTAAAGGAAGGTGATGAAACCCTGACTAGAGTGGTTTAGGGTTTCTGAGGAATCGATCTTGAGAAATCATGACATATAGGAAATCATGATTGAAGATCACCATACACCATGATACTACCAAGATAATAAGTGACAGTAGTACTTTAGATGCCTAGGATGAAGTTGCATTTGGTTTATGGCCATGCAAGCCGTAGGTGAAGGATGAACACCAGTAACCCAGTGCATTGATATAAAGGATAAAGAGTCCCTGAAAGAGAAAGGGAGTTCATCACTATGGATGTTGAAGTCTCCCCTGGACCAAGGAAGATCGAGATGCAATATGGGTTATGGTAGATCGCCTTACCTAGATGACATGAGAAAGAAAGAGTTTTGTCAAGGGACAGATCTGGTTGAACTACCCATGAGAGAGATGGTTCAACTACACCATGATGTGAGTTCAAAGGTTCTTGAGTTTGACCTAAAGGTTCCCTTCCAAAAGGTGTAAGTAGGTACATGAAGAACTTGATTTTAGTACAGTTTATCACCCTTAACTAAAAGTTAGTATGATCCAGACTAGAGGGTCTGATGAGAGCATGTGGGCTCATTTAGGGTGATACATAGAGACCGTTCTTGTCCTTTGTAAGATGTGATGATAACCACCATAGCCAGTATCGAGATTTAAAGAAGCTCTGTAAGGGAGGTTGTGTCGGTCACCACTTCAGTAAGGTGATGTTGGTGAAAGGACCACATGATGGTTAGAAAAGGACCACAGTGCATGTAGATTAAGTCTCTTTGATCGTGCAATGGCTGAAAGGAGCCTAGAGATGATAGGAGTTGTGAGCGGATGCGAAGTAGACTGACATGCAGTTCACTATGAGAGAATATGTGACATGAAAATCCGACCCCTCTAAGCAATAGCTAAGAGAGTTGAGTCCATGATGCATGGGTTCTTTTGACATGGTTTGGTGGAGAAGGTTAAGTTTGATCTAACCCCTCAGGATAAAGTAATGTGAGATGAGTTCCATGTGTCCAATTTAGAGCACTATGTGAGGTACCCCGACCATGTGCTGAGCAATGAACCTAGTGAGACCCAAGGGAGGATGAAATGGCCTGAGTCACATGTGCAGTTTATAGACGCCAGGATGAAAGAACTTAGAGAAAAGAATATGTGATGATAAAGGTTCTTTGGAAGCGCCATGAGTAAGGTGAAGCCACATGGGGGCCAATGATGGACATGGAAAAGTCTTATCATGAATTGTTTATTTGCTTGATAGAATTTCGAGGACAAAATTCCTATAAGAGGGGAAGGATGTTGCAACCCCAATTTTTGGGTTCATTTGGTGAGAAATGTAATTTCTCGTATTAAGGATATTTGAAAAAATAATTATATAATTGGTTTTGAATACATAGATTTCCTTTACAATAGCCTTGATGATTGTTTTGCGGGCTTTATTGGCTATTGGGCCCAATAACAAGGAAATTCAATTAGTAAATGAATAATTGAATTTTTTTTAAGAAAAGAAAGATGTGGAAACCTATGGAAGGAAAAAGAATGTAATACAAAGGTGTATTTCGTGCCTCTTGGGTTCCTTGGGTCCCAAGGAATCCAAAGTTGCATAGAAAATGCAATAAGAAAAGAAAAGATCAATTAAGTATTTCTGTTTAAGAAAGAAATTGAAAATAATGATAAAATGTGGAAAATAAGTGGAAAGAGGCGTAATTGAGTTTTCCTTAGTGGAATTTCGTATTCCAAGGATTCTTAATGATAAAAGTAATACCAATGAGGAAAATAAAATAGAAATAAAGAGAAATCCTCAAAAAGAGATATTTTAATAAGAAATAAATAAGATAATGTGAAATAATGAGTATTGATGCATCTAGAAGGATAATAAGTATCCTTATGAAGGAATTTCGAAATCTTTGAGTTTCGTGGGATCTAAGGAGTCCCAATTAAGAAAAAGAAAGAGAAAAATACCAATAATAGAAATTAAGGAGATAATGTGAATACATAATTAATGGATTATGTAATATTGATAAAAAGGAAGTATTTCCTACTTACAGAGATATATAATTTCGAGGACAATGAATTAAAAGCCAAGAGCAAGGATATTAAAAGAGATAATTCGTGAATTTCCTAATAACCAAAGCATATGGATAAACAAGGAAATAAGTAGGAGAGAGAAGATTACTTCTCATGGAAGAAATAGGATTCCTTATGGGAGAGAACTTGATTTCTCTTGGATGAACATCCTAGGGCATTGCTACTCTCCCCTATATAAGGGGTTGGCTGAGTGTAATTTAATTCCAAGAACCCTTTCTCTCTCCTTCTTCATCATTCTTGTTTTCAAAACCCTAACATCGAGTGGTGCTTTCTCTAGAGCAACGAGGAGGTGTGGAGCCATATGGAGGAAGGCCTGATGTTCCTCAAAGACCTGTGCATGATCGGATAATGGCCTCGAGCATCCAACCTCATGAGGTTACCTACGGAAAACCTGCAGCGTGGTTGCATCATGGTTGTGTGTTGCGAGTTGCAGATCTTTCTCCCGGCCATTGGCAAGGGATCAGTCCCCAATGGCCGTTGAGGTCCCAGGGAAGGAGGAGAGGCCACGAGATTCGTGGCTAGGGCGGCAGGGTGCGCTGTCGCGGGGATGAAGACGACCTTCGGGTCATTGGACCATCTTGCCCCTCCACGGGCTGAACAACATGTAACTTAACCAAGGGCAGAGTGGTAATTTCAAAATGTTTCTGAGCAAGGCAAGCATCGTTGCATGATAAAGGCTATGTGGCGCTTCCCTATTGGCCCAAAGTAAGTAATTTTGTGAAATTCATATCTATTTAACCGTAGCTCGGATGAATACGTATAAAATATGAAAATTTCTTAGAATAATGAGAGGAATCCAATAAAAATATGTTTAAAAGATATTTCCTCTTGAAATTCGAAAAGTAGTGTAATTTATCCACCTTAATGTAATAATGATTAAGAAACCCTATTTTGATATGATTAATGTGATTAGTAGGGTTTAATGGATGATTAAAGTTGATATCAACCTGTTAATCATAAGGATTTACATTAAGATTGAAAAATATAAACTTTGCACATAATTAGTCCATTTTAAAATTTCATGTGCATGAATGTGCTTTAATGGGTCGTGAAACCCTAATATTGGTAAATGCTACTCTTAATGACTTTAATTATTCAAAATTGTGAATGAAGTTAAGGGATGGAGATTTTAAGCTATTTCGAGTATAGAAGTTCTTATTTCTGGATAAATATCCTTAATATGAAATTAGAGTTTTCTAGTGAATAAAAAATGATTTTAATGATATATGGAGTTCATTTGTGAATTAGACCATAATGAACTCTGAATTGATGATAAAAGAGAATAATGATCGTGCCATGGATTAAAAGGATAAATATGGTAGTTTTAATATAAAAGAGGCATAATGGGCTTAATTAATGTTTAAGTGTGCCTTTAATCCAAAATTAGGGTTTGTAAGTAATTGTATAGAATTAGGGTCTAAAATAGTAAATGAAGTGAAACCCTAATTGCAAACGAAACCCTAAAATGGATATGGAAACCTTAGGAAGCAATTTCAAGTTGAATAGAAAGAATCGTGAGAAAGTGTGTAGTAAATAGAGTACATGTGTTTTTCAGGATTCTTGATTGTGTGGTTGAACTACTTGCTTGGACTGCTTTCTTGGTTGGAATTGATATTAGCTTGAGAAATCTACTGAACAAGTATGTGGTTACGCTTATGAATAATCGCTCTAGTTTCACGGCGATTCCCGAACAGTTTATCAGTTGCTTGGAAATAACTATTGGATGTCTATTTATTTCATACAACTATAAAGTGACTATGATTATCACTATAAATGTGCATACATGACTGGCTCAGATCCTGGTCCACCTCTATGGCTTTACAAAGGATAAAAAGGGATAATCTAGAGCAAGGTCTAGGTTATCGTGAGTTAGAAATTGGGTTACCCACGTGTAGTGCCATGAGACTCTTTAGCATGCCATGAGTTAAGGAGTGGGCTACCTACAGGTAGTGCCATGTGACTCAACCCTAGAAATTGGTTCACCTGTTAGGTGGGATCATGAGGGGTTTAATGGGGATCTACCATAAAGAAGGTAGTATCCAGGTCCACTGTAGGGACAGCGCAGAGGCCATGGTATGTAGGGATTGAGCAGTTATGCGGAAAACGTAAAGTTGTTTGTTTAAATCATAATTGATTGATTATATTGTTATTATAGTTGTTATTTCCCCCACATACCATCTTTATACTGACTGACATTTTGTTTGTCGGCGTTTTAGGTACAAAGCCAAAAGGACAAACAGTAAATCGTCATATTGTGAAATACATGAATTAAAATACAAGGAGGATTAGTTAGAGTAGAATTCATATGTGGATATAAGTTTAGATATCCAAGTTTTCAAAAGGTATGCAAAGTTTAAATTTTTAATACAACTTTCCAGATAGTTCAGTAGAATTTAATAATTGTTTTTTATTATTTGTCGAACCTTTGATCCTATGAATTGGGATAACGGCTCTGACCTTCTGGTCTCCCTTAATTGGGGGTTACCGGGAGGCGGGGTCGTTACAATGTTATAAGTATTTTATGCCTCCTATAGCCCTTCCTACCACTAGAATATAGTGGTTTCTTGCTATATGCAAATATATGTTTTCATAAGTACATGTGGTTCTCTTAACCTATACATTATTCTAGTAACCCTAATTTCAATGTCTAAGTATGAGGGCACTCTAACCGATTCGTACAACCCTCGGTTGAGTGATTACCTCAAGTATGGTAATATGTGATGTAACCTCTTACCTATACTACATATTTTGATATAGTAACATGTGATGTAACCACCTACCCACGTTACATATTCATATTGTATGTGATGTAACATCCTACCATTCACTATTTAGTTAATTGAATCCTATGGACCTATAATGGCCTTAATTTCTAAGGACCTTGTAGCTAGACTAGATTAGGATTATGAATAATGCAATATCCTATTAATATATGCAAGGTTGTATAAATGGATGTCAATCGGTAATGATTCTCACATAGAACTATACCATATCACCCTGATCAAACTAGGGTTATTAGCTACCCTAGGCCTTTTAGTTGGATTATACCTTTTTGAGGTTGGGGTTGTGTAATGGATTTAGTAGCTAATGAACTTCTAGATAGGTTAGGATAGGGGTAGGATTAATATATAATTATGGTTTAGTTAGTTCTAATGATGTTTTATCTATACTACTCCAACCCTATTATGAACTAAGGACCTTGTACCTAGACTATATTAGGATTATGAATAATAAAATATCCTATTAATATATGCAAGATTGTATAAATGGATGTCAATCGGTAATTATTCTCACATAGAACTATACCATATCACCCTGATCAAACTAGGGTTATTAGCTACCCTAGGCCTTTTAGTCAGATTATACCTTTTTGAGGTTGGGGTTATGTAATGGATTTAGTATCTAATGAACTTCTAGATAGGTTAGGTTAGGGGTAGGATTAATATAGGATTATGGTTTAGTTAGTACTAATGATGTTTTATTTGTACTACTCCAACCCTATTATGAACTAAGGACCTTGTAGCTAGACTAGATTATGATTATGAATAATACAATATCCTATTAATATATGCAAGATTGTATAAATGGATGTCAATCGGTAATGATTCTCATATAGAACTATACCATATCACCCTGATCAAAGTAGGTTTATTATCTACCATGGGCCTTTTAGTCAGATTATACCTTTTCGAGGTTGGGTTGTGTAATGGATTTAGTAGCTAATGAACTTCTAGATAGGTTAGGTTAGGGGTAGGATTAATATAGGATTATGGTTTAGTTAGTGCTAATGTTGTTTTATCTGTACTACTCCAAACCTATTATGAACTAAGGGCTAGTAGCTAACCTAGGACATTCAGGAAGGTGATGAGTTTGTTTATATTGGGTACCCCTAATGGCCTCAGATATAATGATCTAAAAGGAATGAGTGGACTACCCATAACAGGAAGGTACACCTCCTTTTGAGTTGGCATGTCAATAGGTACTCTATAGTTAAGCGTTTAGCTCCTAAGTAGTACAAGGATGGGTGATCTATATGGATGTAACTGGGTTGTGCTTGAGTGAGGACAAAAGCATGCAACAAAGGCTTGTATTGTTTATGGGGGTAGTCAACATTCTTGGAACTCTATTAGAGGTTTGGGTTGTAGGCCCAAGTGTTACACCTACTTTACGGTTTAGAATATGATTAATGGGTAAAAGATGTGTGTACGTCATCTAATTGATACATATGTATCAATGCATGAGAATGAAGTACTCCAGGACTTAGGGAGGGATGGGCATATCAAAATTCATGAGAATGAAGTACTCCAAGACTTAGGGAGGTATTGGCATATCAAGGTTAGTACTATCCTAATAATGATATTACATGTTTTCATGTAGTCTATATACATGTTAAGTGCCCTAGGTTGACTAGGATTTGACCAAAGTTGGTTGGGAGGATTGGAAGTCTTAAGAGAATAAATGGTGGTCTCTGATAAGAGGTACATGATTAGATTTTTATTCCTCTTATTACACAAATGCTTATCCCACAGAATCAAGATTTACCTTACTAAGTTTTACTCAGCAAGTCTTACTAGCCTTTTTGTTTATTTTATGTTTAATTGTGACTACTCTACCAACTGATTTAATCTTGCACATAAGAACATATTCTATGGATATTATACATGGTCTTTTGACCCAAAAGTTTAAATATTTTTTTGGCATGTGATAGATATTGACTAGGGGTCCACAAAATAATGGAATCAAAATTCCTGAGAAGCACTTAGCAATGAGAGGGTTTACCTATGGTTTATACATGGTCACGTGTATGCTTTAATACCTAATAGAAACACAATTTCTATGAATCACTCTAATCTACAATTTTAGGTGACCATGTACATGTCAAGATGCAAATATGGTATATGTATTGAACAATTGTGTACAACCATTTTCCTTATGTTTATATTTAATATGTATGTATTTTTTATAGCCAAATACCATGCATGATGTTAAGTTAGAAATTTTCTATTCTAATATGTGAAGATGTATTTTCATTTCAAGTAAATTATATCTAATGTATTTATGTTTTAGTATCCATATTTTAATTATATTTTTGAAAATTGTAATAACCTATAAGTATTTCCCCTATATTTAATAAAATATGAGTGTGATTGAAGACAAAATGGGTCACCACACTATTGTAAAATGTTGGGACATTATAGTTGTCATCAGATCATTTTAGAGTGGAAGAACTCAAAACAAGTCTTGATTATCTATAGTTAAATTCAGCTAAATTTTAGAGACTAGTTTCATTCCTCTAGGAGACCTAGAAGTATATACACCTAGATGTTCTAGACCCTAGAAATGACTTGTGAACCAAGTTGTGTGGGTTGGAGAATGCTTTCCCTAGAAAATATCCAATGTGGGATGAAAATCAATAATTGTAGTTATAAAGCAATCTTGAAGAGACCTTGGGATTAGTGGCAGTGGTGGTGGGGGTTGGTCGTATGGGTCATTCTCTTCTTGATGTCTCTCTTCGTAATTACCATGGGATGAAGGCCCTGCATGGGATTTTCCATTTATACATCCAATTGGAATAGTTTCTTGTAATGTCACACCATATCTCTAGATCCTCAAAGAAAGTATCTTCAGACAAAGAGTGACATCCAACATGTAGTGTCACCTTGCATGATCACAACCAACCACCAAGAGAGATAGTCGACAGATAAAGAAGGCAAGATCAATGCAAAAGAACATGAAATGGTGAGGGAAACTAAAAAATGTCAAGGAGATAAATCAACTAGGTCTTGATCAACCTTACATAGTAATGGTGCCAAAATTTTCGGTGATATGTGGCACTTAGGCTTATGAGACTAGCCCTAATAGCACACTCTATTATGCAATTTTGTAAGAGAATTGTCTTGGGTAGTAGTCTAGTAGGAAAGTCATTCTAAAATCAACAAGGACGATACTTAGATTTTATCTATGGCTTATCTTGGTTCATTGATCCAAATTATAGGGTTCTTAGGGTGTCAAGATTGATTTCATTAACTAGACTATGGATATTCAATTGAGTAAAAGAAAATTTTAAGCTATCATTACCAATTATATCTAACTAATTGGTTAACAAAGGAAATTCACAACTAAGAAAGCTAGATCAAATGACTACTCTTTACTAGCAATTATCAACTAGATATAACAAATCAAGGCAAGTGATAAAACTAAGGTGCTAACTAAGAACTAAACACAATCAAGTACAATTTAGACTAAGTTTGCCTAGTACAATATATTTATCATTCACAAGCAACTAAAACTAAGCCAAAAGAGAAATCAGAAATCGTCAATCAAACAAGCCATTTGTGGTATATTGAATTGAGAAAAAAAATGAGATTCTTAGGGGATATGAGGTACTCAAACATAAAATTGGGTTATTTTAATCAACATATCCTTTTTAGTGATACTAAAATAAACAAAAAGTGTTAGTGTTGACTAGAGCCATATAATACTTGTTGGTTATGGGTAGTATAGGTGGAATTTAGGAACTAGTCCTTTAATCATTACTTATCCAACTTTGTGACGTTCAATTCATAAGGAGATATTTTCAACTAATTAGGAATGATCCCTAGGCTAGGTTTCTAAGAATAACTTTCCAACCTCACTTGGTGGCAAGGGTAGGTATGAGGTATCAGAAGAAGGCTTCCCATCATATTACCTCCTATCCAACCTCTAGAAGTCCTATTTGCAAAGTTAGAGGAGAGAATCACACTTAGCTACTTAGATATCCCATTTAGGTTAGTGAAATAGAGGGATATTATGGTATAAGAGAAAACTAGACTAGGTTCCACAATGGACTTGGGCCTTTTTCTCCTCTTTACTCCTATTCCATTTTATATTTATACCTTAGTTGGTACCCATATCAAACACAATTTGGAGAGATAAAGATCGATATCAGAAATTAAAATATCACTAAGTAACTAAATATAATGCTAACATAAATATTCTCAGTACACATGGTATCACAGTCTATTAGCTCTCAAATAGTCCATAAAGGATGTTTATTAGATACTTTTGATCCAGAAATAAACAAAATAAGATGAAAAGATAGAATAATAAATCATGTATGTGGTGGAGTAATATCCTTCTCCAGATGTTAGATTAATAGATTATTTACCGAAGGGTGAAATGGTATGGAAGACGGTAGGGAATGGAAGAGAATGGTATCCAACAAGGGTTTCTAAGGGGAATTGAAGGTAGGAGATCATATGGTAGGTGAGAGAGAGTATACGGGAGCTAGGAGAAATGTGTGGGAACTTCCGCCTCACCTAGACACCCTAAAGCCTTATAAAGTGGCTAGGGAAGCTAAGGTTATTAGGGGTAAAGTGGGGGAAATATTTAAAAAATAGGTTCTAAGGGTTAGTGCATCACACTAATTCTATCTCATCACAATGTTTTGATCTATGAGGAGAATGACTATTCCACTGGGAATTGTATCAAGTTTGGGTATTAAAAGTCAAGGAAAATGGAGAGATTTTGGTGGTGGTACAACAGGCAATTTGGTTACAAACTTGTATTATAGATTGAGGGTAAAAATGCAATTCTGAGTAGAATTGATGTAACAAAAATAGGTGTGAAATGAAAGAACAAGTCTAGGATCTATCAAGTTGTCTTACAACAACCATGATAGTTGGAAACAATCATTCTACGAGAACTTTTTTCTGATGGTTATGGATAATATGGTTGATTCTTTGACTTTGTCTATTCTTGCATTTTGGGTGCTTCTTAGAATGGACATTTCATGTTTTTGCAGTAGTCAAAGGGTTGTTACATGCACTTAGCATTCTTCACACGAATCACATGGAGCTATTTGCTTGCATTTATACTTGAGAAACTTTGGATAGGTTGGAGTGACTTGAGTGATCTATTGGCCTCCTCTGTGATTGGTGAAATTCTTAGTCCATCCTTTGTTGCATCCTTCCTCCTATAGAGCTAAAATACTTATAAAAGCATGTAAATAGACCTCTTATTGTGCATTATGCTATAGTAGAAGTTTATTGGGATAAACATGCATACTATTAATCTTAACACGATAACTGAGCATAAGAAGACAGATGGAGATCCAAACTAGGGCTCCAACATTAAGTCCTTTAGAAACTTGGAGTAGGATAGCATCTCAAAAATGGAATCCATGAATGGGAAGTTCAAGTGGATCTTCTTTAGGATATAAATGAACTTGGTGAAGCAGATTTTTAGATGCACCTTGTCAAGTCTTTAGGGAAGGGAATTGTCTATCAGTAGTTTGTAGAAGGAGTTATTGCCTTCCCATTATTGTTGAATGGTGGAAGAGAATCAATGCATGTGGTGTAGTTAATAGCAGGAGTCATTGGATATCCCTAATGATGCTTCTCTTCCCAAAATCTATCATGACTTTGAGGATTTGTTTTCTACCCTGAGAAGTGACAGCCTCAAATTGCTACTTGTGGTTGGGATCTGGCTTCTTGGTAATTGTCCTTGTAGATGAGAAATAGAAGCAACAATGTTAACTACCATGTATAAAGGTTCTTTATGAAATGGCATTGTCTATCAGTAGTTTGTGGAAAGAGTTATTGCCTTCCGATTTTTGTTGATAGGTGGAAGAGCATTGATGCATGTGGTATAGTTAATAACAGGATTCATTGGAGATCCCTAATGATGATTCTCTTCCCAAAATCTATCATGAATTTGAGGATTTGTTTCCTACCCTAATAAGTGATGGCGTCACATTGCTACTTGTGGTTGGGATCTGGCTTCGTGGTAATTGGCCTTGTAGATGAGGAATAGCACCAACAATGTTGACTAGTCATCTATAAAGGTTCTTCATGGAATTGTGCTCATTGTTGAGAAACTTCTCATGCTCTGTAAGCAAGTTCTTGTGATTATTAATTTAACACTTTTCATTCATGAACTGAACAAACCTAGAGGGTCTAGGGAGATTTTGGTATTTTTGATTGTTGTTGAACCCTAGTATCCCATGATAAGCAACTTATAAAGGTGGCTTGATCATGTGGGACTTGAGGGTTTATGTAGGATAGCCTTGAATGTTGTTAGTTTTGTATGGGACTATATAAGTTATTTTGATAGTGTTGTTTGCATTAAATTCTTCCTTTATTGGATCCTCTTGTACATCTTCTTGGCCTCCAAATTGATCCACCATGTGTATGTAGGTACATACCACGACAATCTAGTAAATTTCACCACATAATTAACTTTGGGTGGGTGGTGTGTATGAGGCTTGAGATAACACCTTCAATTCCACTTTGATGTATTTATGGTTAAGTTCTAGATTCTTGATGAGGTCAGTGAGTTGATTCTAGCACATTGTTGACTACCTCAATTCAATGGCTATCTATTTCTACAATCTTCTTTGATAGTGGGTTTGAATTCCTCCCACTACCCCAAAATCTATTTTTTCTTGCCATCTCCTCAAAAATCATATCCACATAAATGTATTATTTGTATAGGTTGTCTCCACTTGTTGTACCATCAATGAATTGCATGGTGGATTTAACATACTAAAACTTGACCTCATAACTCAATGAATCCTAATTATATGCTTCGGTTGTCTTTGAAATTAGTACATAAGAAAACCTCAAATATGATTTATGTTGTATATGAAGGGACCTTAATAGGAAGGTAATAGGAGTAGGTCTTTGATGAGTAGTATTACTAGATATATTGTAATTTAACACTCTACATGTTAAACCCCAACTTGCTTGATATAAGAAATATTACACATAAATTCATGAAGTCGAATAAAGTGTAGAATATAATTTGAAGACCACTATATTAATAAATATAATAATATTAATTAATTTTAGTATATATATATCAATAAAATGGATATCATAATAATCACCATTAAAAAATCCAACTAATAAGTTTAGTAATGAAGAGAACAAACTTATCCACCCCTATGAGCAAGAAAGTATATATTAATAGACATAAAGGGGAACAATGTATACTTACAAGATTAAATGACTTAAAAGGATATGTTGAAAAGATAATTAGAAAAAATATAAACAGGAAAGAGGGAGGTTATGAGAAGCTAATGATAAAACCAATCAGATTCTAAAATATTATACACAGTTCTTGATTAGGATAAATGCATTAAAAATTCAAAAACCATTACCCCCAATAATGTATGTAATCCAAATAGTGGATTCATTAGTGTCTAAAATATGTGGAACATTTCCATGTCTACAGAAATGATGGTTACATCCTAACGGACAAAAAAGGTAATATATATATATGGGCCCATCTTTATTGCCCGCACGGGTAGCTACCCGCCCACCCTTCTGACCACTTTTTTTCAAAAAAAAAATCACAATTGTAGAGGACTATTTTGTCTAGTTCTCCAAAAACTTTTAGACAAAAATAATATCATTTGCCCCTCCAAAATCAAAAAACCCGTCCTTATATATATCTACTGTATATTTTGTACATAGTTACTCTTTTATTCGTGTAGTTACTTTCTGTTCACCATAGTTACTTTTTTGACAGTAGAGTTACTTTTTTGGTCAGGAGAGTTACTTTTTTAGCTGCCGGGTAGTGAAAATTCAAGCTACCCGCGCGGGCAACGAATGAACACCCTATATATATATATATATATATATATATATATATATATATATATATATATATATATATATATATATATATATATATATATTGTTGGAGTATTACTCTCTTTTTTAATAATAATAACATTAAATGACCTTAAAACAAATCTTGAATTAAATATTGTATCATCTAATCATTCAAGGTAAGGAATTTGTGTGACCATAATCCTTTGAATGTGTCTAAGACCATGATCTTAGTCATATGTATATTTGGTGAATAAATATGGACATAACTTCTTCTAACCCTAATACATAATGGATAATCTTAAAAGTGGAAACTTGAGTAAAAAGAAATGATCATTGGATGTAGTTAACAAGAAAAGTGTTTAATGGCCACATGAACCCAAACTAAATCAAATTCCAAGTCATTAGAGAAGTTTACTAATTAGAATAATATAATGGAAATAATAGCACTAAACTAAAAAGTATTAACTAACTATATGTAAGATATCAATAGAATAAATTAACTGCAAAATTGGATTCTAAATACCTTAATTAGACTAAATGTCAATTTTTACCAAGGATGAACATTTCTAGAGTCCTAAACTAAATTTAGAAATTTGAAAACTCTAATTTGATAAAAAAAAATTGAATTAATATAGACAATTTAGTATAGTTCTTCATTTATATCTATCGCACTATGAAAAATTATATGGTTTCTTATTGTCATATATTTCTCTTCCCTTATACTACTATGTGTACTAAAACAATTTATATTTTGCTGATATTTTCTTGTACTAAGTCACAATGAAGAAATTTAAGAAGTTTTGATATAAAAACCCTACAACTAATTAGAACATAAATCATAAATTCTAGATTTGATAATGGAGTCATGATTAAGAACATGTGGCTTGTATTTAAGGTTTAATGGACCTATCTTCTGTACTCCATTAGGTTGTGGGTAGTTGTACATAATTATGCATTAGATACTAATTTGAACTCTAGGCTTCCAATGAGACATGATAAGTTATAACTAGTTAGTTGAGATCATTTAGTTGGAGGAATGACCTATGTACATCTTAAATACGCCTAGTAATCACCATTAAAATATTTATGCATAATTCTAATAACTTTAGAGTTGTTTAGCATTACTTATTAAGTTTACTCATTAATTGGGTGGATAGTAGTTGGTTGGTAGTGTATAATGATTAAGTTTTGAGGACAACATCCTTATCAATTGGAGTGTTGTTGTAGTAGAAAATTTAACCTCATAACTCCAAAAAACCTAATTCCATTGTTTATCTTTGGGATTAGTTTAGAAGAAAACACCAAACATGTTTTAACTTATATCTTGAGGGACTATTATAAGGTTATAATAAGAATAGTTCTTAGATGATTGTAGAGAATATAATTGGGGATTTACATTGAAGTAGAAGACAAGTGGACAACATGCTTTTACCATGAATAGCAATTAATTAAGCTTATTCAATCAACTAAAGGGTTCATTATCTCTTTATTTTCTTATCAATTAGTCAACTGAATATGTATTTGTTTGACTAAATTGGGGCCGAATTGACTAATGACCCTTTGTGATCCTTGCCTAAGTTCCCATTTGATTGAATAAGTATTAGTTGATCAAATAAGATCAATGAAGAGCTCTCCTTTATCTTATATTTGATTCACTAACCAATAAATTGGTCAACAATTGATTGATTTTTGGGAGATGATGTCCCTAATCAGTATATCCTCCAATGATAGTCAATGAAATATGTAAAGGTGAAATAATTGATTGAATGTTGATAACTTTAATCTTAGTGTTCCAATCAATTAATTGATTGGGCCGAATTGGTTAAATGGGGGTGCTTTTTTGAGGGAGATTACAATATCAGCCAATCAAGTGTAATCTGAGTCAAAAAATAATTTCTCCATCCTTAATTAGGTGTGTGAATTATTATGAACCTGATGATTGACTGGTTGGTGAGTTGATCAATTGATAGTAATTCGTGGCTACACCTTGTTCTCTTATGAATTTGGGGAAGTAAGGGGAAAGTGATTCCACCATCATTGAGCATACAAGAACCCTAGGAGTATGTGTTGGATTTCATCCAGCTCCTACACCAAGATTTATTCTTACATTGGAGCCCTATTTTGCCTAGATTACAAAAAATGGAGTGTGATAAGTAAAAAACATAGAATCCTATTTTTTCCTCAAAATAATACAAGAATAGAAAATTCCAATATAAAACATGGAAAACTCAAATATAGAAAGCCATATATTTGCATGCATCATAACTTATATTTATGATAAAAACAAAATGAAAAGTTCATAAAATCTAGTGAGAAGACATGAAATAAAATATAGTTATCAATTTCAAATGAATATGTGATGAAAAGATCTAGATATTACTATAGAATTTGTTTATCATTTACATGAAGGTTGTAGGGACTCTTAACCCAAAGTGCATGAAAAAAAACTCATTGTGTATGTATATTATTCTTTGTTTGACTTGGGTCCATCTAAAGTTTGATTTTTAACTGTTGGTTATTGGCCTTGAGATCTATCTTTGAGAAGGAAATGAATCTGTACAACTTGTTAAACAAGTATTAAATCCTTACTAGAGGATACCTATAAATAATAATATGTTTTGATTGTTTGTAATCTATGCATAATCACATAGTAACATCCTTCCTTTTAACAAAATGAATTGGGGCTCCCTAAGGTAGTAAAATTGTTTCAATGAAACTCTTATCCAACAACTCTTGCAAATGAGATTTCAACCCCTTGAACCTTATTTGTGACTTTCTATAGAATGAGTTGTGTAGGATTACTATCAGGAAAATATATGTATGAAGGTCTAGCATGTGCTCCCGAGGTATACCTAGAAATTCATCCGGGGACTTACGTACCATAGGAACATATTCTATATTGAATGACTCTTTTTTTCTCTTTACATGTACTACATGTGCTAAAAAAGCCTCACACGAATTGGGAAAAGAATGGAGATATGGTTGACTCGGAAAAAAACAAAGAAAAGGCTGCTTTAAAGGCACAGGATGAGGCAGACAAAGAACCCTATAATGAACTCAAGTGGGACATTGCTAAGACTTTGAAAGAAGAAGCTCTCGCGGCTAAGAATACTGAGGAATCTATGGTGAGACAGAAGTCTAGAATCTTCTAGCTCAAGAATGGAGATGTAAGGAGAGTGAAATCACCCCTTTACTAAAAATTTGAAGAATTGACATCCATTCCAAATACTCTCAGAGGTATGATGGAATGGGAATAAATTTTCCAAATTTATTAAACATTGGTATGAAAAAGACCATTAGAAAGTAGTGGAATAAAAAATAACTTACTATATTCAATTTCATAAAAGGTTTACAAAAATACATCAAATTCTCCCATTAGGGTTTACATCAAGACACACAGTCATGATCTAGATATAGGGAAGTCTAGACTACTACAATCTTGTCTCCAAGCAACATCTCCATCAACTGAGTCCAAGATAAAAGCTAAGATCTTCCTTGTCTTGTCCATCACCTTGCTCAGCACCTGGGTGGTTGGGAAGGCACCCAGAAAAAAGGTAAAGGGAAGAAAAGTATGGGTCACAAAACTAGTCTAGGATATCAAGATAAGTAAAGCAAATAAAAACAGGCTAGGGATCATCATAAGATGAAGATAACAAGAGTATGAGGCTATATTCAAAAGAAACTTGCCATTAATAATTATATCAAAAAGGATTTGCATGTAAGATAATTATGTCTACCTAACTAAGTAGAGTTGAGGCACCTACCAGACCTCTAACCTTAGGTGAGGGGAGAATAAGACATTCCCAGTCACCTACAATATTATGGGGAGAATAAGACATTCCCCAGGGTAATTATTTACATGCCCTCTGTGGGTGGTTGTACATAAGTACCACTACTATAGTTAAATAGCCAAATAAACCACCATGCTCAAGAAATAGTAAAGTGGCAACACAAATCATCATATAATTACAACTTGGTGGTGGGGTTCCAAGACCCAAGAATAATGTTCTAAAACTGATTTTTGAGGCAAGTACAAAAAAAGATTCAAGAGTATATGAAATAGAGTTTAATAAAGCCTCATTATAGAAAATTAGGTTAAGGCACAATTATTCCCAACTTAAGATGTAAATGCACATACATAAATATGGATAGCACTTGCATAGAACATACCTCTCTTATTGATATCAATTACTAACTTTCACCACTTTAATTGAGTCCAAGTTCCACTTTTCCTATTTTCAATGTATTAACATGTATTAGAATACATAGTGCACATTAATGTATAGAAACCCTAATTTTTGACCTTTTATAAAAACTCGGATTTAGACTCTTCAAACATCATCAATAAACTTATTAAGTTCTCCTGATCAAGAAAAAATATTTTTATGTTAATTTTGGAGTTATGATGATTAAAATGTAATTTTTATGGATTTTATGCATTAAATTCATTTTACAAAAACCACCCTTCGTCAAACCACGAAATCAGACCTTGAAAATATTTTTATTAGATAGATATTAATTTTCCTATTCCAAAACATATTTATTTTTCAAATTTGGATAAGAAGTTTAGAAGATATGAATTTTTCAATACTAACCAATAGGAAATTGCCACATTATCAAACCGATCGAGATATTTAAAGAGAGAGGGAGAGGGAGAAAACACCATTTGACCCAAATCAGGTTTGAAGTTACATAGGAAACCAAACTAGAGCTTCTGGAGAAGATAAAACAGCAAGAAACCAAAACTTTAGAAGAACATGGTAAAAACAGATGGAAATCATCGGTTTTCAACATAGAAGCATGGGTTTTAAGCATGTACTAAGCAATATATGAGAAGGGGGTTAACCAAAACTTTCCTCTATGAATGTAAGAAGGTACAAATAGAAATTATCTCGATATTATAAGGTATGGTTGCTCCAAGCTAAGCTCCTTTCTTGAGCAAAGATCACCTTCTCCACTTTAGAGGTGCAAACCCTAGCAAAAGAGCATGGAGATGAGATGTTTTACGGTTTTAGGTGGAGTTTTACCATGTATGGTCATGGTTTCGACATATAAGAAGGTGTAAGGAAAACTAAAAGTATGAAAATAGGGAAGTAAGGGAGGAAACTTACTAGTTTTGGTCGAAATTACTAAGGAGGAGCTTTAGAAACCCTAATAGAGCAATTTGGAAACCCTAGGAGCCTTCTTCACCAAGGAAGGCTCCCTCTATTACCTTGGGACAGAATCTTCATGGCCAAATATAGAAGTAACTATTATATAAGCTAGAGGAAAGAAAAGGAGAGCAAGAGTTTTCGAATTGTGAGTTGGGAAGGGGCATACATGGCTATATATAGAAAGAGGTGACGCGTGAGGTGTCTTAAGGGACTTTCCATGTGTCTGTAGCCTAGGGATTGATGGCCATGCAAGTGGAAAGCTCATAGAGGCTTCATGCATATTAAAAGTCGGTCCTAAGAGCCCATAGATCCTTCTAGGCCATCCCTACCGTTTTTCAAGAAAGAAATAACCTCATTGGTTGATAGCTTTTAAGGATAAGCATCTTTATAAAGAGGGTAATCCCTATAATGCCCTTGGAAAGAAATACCATCAAACCAAGGTGAAAATAGGTTCTCCAATGGTTTAAAATCTCGTTAATGGTAACGGAATATCTAAGGATTAAAATTTAGTTGATAATTTGCAAAGAAAACCTCCCACTTGGGTAAATTGCATAAAAGTCCAGAATGTACCTAAAATTGCATAACTTGTACAAACAACATCCAAATCGAACCAAATTTGAAAATTAGGCTCATTTTATGTTTTCAAACCACATAAAAATTTTATATTAAGGTTTATAGCACTTAATTTTGGTAATTAAGCCTTCACTGAGGTGTTTGTGCATAAACCTTTATATTGGTACAATTAGTGAATAAATGTTCACTAAACGACTATAAATTCCACTAATTAAATAGAAAGGTCAATAAGGAAAGAAATGAAAGGAAAATATGGGAAAGAGGGTCAAAAATATTAAATTTTAGAATTCAGTATGTTACAACACCACCCCTTAAAGAGGATTTTGTCCCCTAAATCACAAGCAAAAAGGGAAGGGTGAGTTGTGCAACATCTCATCACAAAACTTCAAGTTATTTCTCCAACCTTAACTTACACCAAACAACTCATCAACATATACTCCACAAGAATCTTGGCATAGCTCAGGTTCTCAAGGATCACCTAGGTTCCATTATTTAGATATTCTTTTTAGGAGATTTAACATTATTTACATTTTTGTCTCATTAACATTATATTCATTATGATATCACATTATCACCATTATTTTAATTATGGCATGTCATAATCACTTTATTACCAAGGAAGTTATATTTCATTATCATCCATGAAACATCGTATATATATATTTCTCATTTATCTTACTAAGAATTTTAGAAAAAATATGGGTTACTCAATTCTCTCAATATACTTGGTCATTATCCTTAATATTTTGAGCTTCGACTTCATTATCCTTATAATATCACCACATTAAGTTATAACAAATTATTTTGCATGAAATATTCAATTTGTCATTCAGTCTTCATTCAATCCAAATTATGTCTCATCAATTACATATATTTATATTAAACGTTATCTTATTACCACATTATCTTTATTGCTCACATTAACGTCATCATTAAGCATTTTCTCATATTTATTTATATTATTGATTTGCACATTTATGTGAACCGAATCACTTCTTATTAATATTGAAGCCATTCCATGTATTTTAAAGATCAAGGTGAGACATATTACAAATTGATTCACATTAAGTGACTAATCACGTATGTATTAGATAGCACGATAACATATCATGCATTTCATATTGATGACTTGATTAATATGTGATTATATGATTATATATATCATTTATGTGTATCAAAGTATGTTAATTGATTATCACACAAAATGTCATTAATGTATCATGAAAGGCATTAAGGATGTATATGTTAAGGTTAGATGATTACAACTTAGGGTTCAGGTTAATATGATCACTATATTTTACTTAGCATGTATTAAGTCCAAGATTAGGTTACAATTATCTTGCCCATCATATAATTAGGGTTTATTGATTTATGACATGGGAAACATCATGTTTATCCACTATTAGTATTAAAATGTGAGTTACTCTTATTATGTGCATTAGATATTCATTAGGGTTCAAACATATGAACTATTCATTAGATGACCATTATATGTTCAATTGGATACCAAGAAACATGTGGTTATAACAATAATTTTTTTGGTCAAAACTAAGGATTCAAGCACACAAACTTCTGAATTAGGGAGTTAGGGTTTCTAAAGTCAGAGTAGCTATATTTTAGTATGTTACATGACTCCATTCCCTTGGAAAGGATTTCATCCTCAAAATCTCACTACCAAAACATCATCAAGCCAACTACTCTCCACCCCTTAAAAGGTTTGACCTACCAGGCCAAACTAATCTAGAGGTAAAAGGCTGAGTCTAACTAGACCATATACAAGATACATCATGCTTCACTGCACACTTTGATTGCTTACTAAACACCAAACTTCAAAGTCTAGGCTGTAGGGATAACTATCCAAACATGTGGTTATATGGGTCATAAGGGAACTATATTGGGTATCCATCCTCAAACAAGTCATCACACCTGGTAGACTAGTTAAACATATTAGGTTCCCTAAAGGTAAATCATATAGATGTCTAAGGCTACTATTGCCTAAAAGCATGCTATTTTGAACAATTCATATCAGCTCAGGCCAGGCCGGTTCATATGGATTTGGGAGTCCTCATAAACCAAGCAAGTGGCATGGAGGAAAATATTGCCAGCCCCTAGAACATGATCCTTTCTAGACACCTTTGCTTCAACTTCATGCCCTAATAGTTTCCTAAAGGCAAACCTAAACAACATTAAGTTATGAGTATTTTAGGGTTTTATTCATCATGATACTAATGTGGAACTATAGGGTCCTGTATCAACCTTTCATCATTTATAGACCAACTATAGGGCAACTATGTCACATAAAGGAACTATGTAAGGTAGGGATTCTAATTAGGGAGAAAAAACTGAAATAGCTAGATTTCGACTACCATGGGCTCTGATACCATGCTGTAAGGAGAGTGAAATCACCCCTTTACTAAAAAATTGAAGAATTGACATCCATTCCAAACACTCTCAGAGGTATGATAGAATGGGCATAAATTTTCCAAATTTATTAAACATTGATATGCAAAAGACCATTAGAAAGCAGCGGAATAAAAAAATAACTGACTATATTCAATTTCTTAAAAGGTTTACAAAAATACATCAAATTCTCCCATTAGGGTTTACATCAAGACACACAATCAGGATCTAGATAGAGGGAAGTCTAGACTACTACAATCTTGTCTCCAAGCAACATCTCCATCAACTGAGTCCAAGCCAAAAGCTAAGATCTTCCTTGTATTGTCCATCACCTTGCTCACCACCTGGGTGGTTGGGAAGGCACCCAGCAAAAAGGGAAAGGGAAGAAAAGTATGTGTCACAAAACTAGTCTAGGATATCAAGATAAGTAAAGCAAATAAAAACAGGCTAGGGATCATCATAAGATGAAGATAACAAGAGTTAAAAGAAACATGCCATTAATAATTATATCAAAAAGGATTTGCATGTAAGATAATTATGTCTACCTAACTAAGTAGGGTTGAGGCACCTATCGGACCTCTAACCTTAGGTGAGGGGAGAATAAGACATTCTCAATCACCTACAATATTATGGGGAGAATAAGACATTCCCCAGGGTGATTATTTACATGCCCTCTGTGGGTGGTTGTACATAAGTACCACTACTATATTTAAATAGCCAAATAAACCATCATGCTCAAGAAATAGTAAAGTGGCAAGATAAATCATCATATAATTACAACTTGGTGGTGGGGTTCCAAGACCCAAGAATAATGTTCTGAAACTGATTTATGAGGCAAGTACAACAAAAGATTCAAGAGTATATAAAATACAGTTTAATAAAGCCTCATTATAGAAAAATAGGTTATGGCACAATTATTCCCAACTTAAAATGTAAATGCACATACATAAATAGGGATTGCACACACATAGAACATACCTCTCTTACTGATATCAATTACTAACTTTCACCACTTTAATTGAGTCCAAGTTCCACTTTACCTATTTTCAATGTATTAACATGTATTACAGTACATAGTGCACATTAATGTATAGAAACCCCAATTTTTTCCTTTTTAGAAAAACTCGGATTTAGACTCTTAAAACACCATCAATAAACTTATTAATTTCTCTTGATCAAGAAAACATATTTTTATGTTAATTTTGGAGTTATGATGATTAAGATGTAATTTTATGGATTTATGCATTAAATTCATTTTACAAAAACCACCCTTCATCAAACCACGAAATCAGACCTTGAAAATATTTTTATTAGATAGAGATTAATTTTCCTATTCCAAAACATATTTATTTGTCAAATTTGGATAAGCGGTTTAGAAGATATGAATTTTTCAATACTAACCAATAGGAAATTGCCACATTATCAAACCGATCGAGATATTTGAAGAGAGAGGGAGAGGGATAATACACCATTTGACCCAAGATCAGGTTTGAAGTTGCATAGGAAACCAAACTAGAGCTTCTAGAGAATATAAAACATCAAGAAACCAAAACCTTAGAAGAACATGGTAAAAAGAGATGGAAATCATCGATTTTCAATATAGAAGCATGGGTTTTAAGCATGTACTAAGCAATATATGAGAAGGGGGTTAACCAAAACTTGCCTCTAGGAATGTAAGAAGGTCCAAACAGAAATGATCCTAAGTTTATAAGGTATGGTTGCTCCAAGCTAAGCTCCTTTCTTGAGCAAAGATCACCTTCTCCACTTTAGAGGTGCAAACCCTAGCAAAAGAGCATGGAGATGAGATGTTTTAGGGTTTTAGGTGGAGTTTTACCATGTATAGTCATGGTTCGGACCTAGAATAAGGTGTAAGGAAGACTAACAGTATGAAAATCGGGAAGGAAGGGAGGAAACTTACTAGTTTTGGTCGAAATTACCAAGGAGGAGCTTTAGAAACCCTAATAGAGCAATTTGGAAACCCTAGGAGCCTTCTTCACCAAGGTAGGCTCCCTCTATTACCTTGGGACAGAGACTTCATGGCCAAATACAGAAGGAACTATTATCTAAGCTAGAGGAAAGAAAAGGAGAGAAAGATTTTTCGAATTGTGAGTTGGGAAGGGGTATACATGGCTATATATAGAAAGAGGTGAAGCATGAGGTGTCTTAAGGGACTTTCCATGTGTCTTTAGCCTAGGGATTTATTTCCATGCAAGAGGACAGCTCATAGAGGCTTCATGCATATTAAAAGTCAGTCCTAAGAGCCCATAGATCCTTCTAGTCCATCCCCGCCGTTTTTCAAGAAAGAAATAACCTCATTGGTTGATAGCTTTTAAGGATAAGCATCTTTATAAAGAGGGTAATCCCTATAATGCCCTTGGAAAGAAATACCATCAATCCAATGTGAAACTAGGTTGTCCAATGGTTTAAAATCTCGTTAATGGTAAGGGAATATCTAAGGATTAAAATTCAGTTGATAATTTGCAAATAAAACCTCCCAATTGGGTAAATTGCATAAAAGTCCAGAATGTACCTAAAATTGCAAAACTTGTACAAACAACATCCAAATCGAACCAAATTTGAAACTTAGGCTCATTTTATGTTTTCAAACCATATAAAAAAATTATATTAATGTTTTGAGAACTTAATTATGGCAATGAAGCCTTCACTGAGGTGTTTGTGCATAAACCTTTATATTGGTACAATTAGTGAATAAATGTTCACTAAACGACTATAAATTCCACTAATTAAATAGAAAGGCCAATAAGGATAGAAATGAAAGGAAAAGATGGGAAAGAGGGTCAAAAATATAAAATTTTAGAATTCAGTATGTTATAGGAGACTCGAATATAAAGTTTTTCTACGCCTCCTTGAAAACCAGAAGGATGAGGAACCAAATTCGTCTGCTTGAGGTGGATGGAGTTCAAACTAGCAACATGGAAGCTATTAGGGACACTTTCATCAAGCATTATAAGAAGATGTTTAATGTGGATAGTCACAGATCCCCCTTCAGTGGTGGAAACATGCCTAAATTAACTGAGCCTCAGAAACAAGCTATGTGTGCCTTGGTCACTGATGAGGAAATCTATGACATTGTCAAGAAGTCGGATGATGACAAATCTCCTGGCCCAGATGAGATGAACATACATTTCTTTAAATCCACCTGGGATATTGTTGGGGCATATGTTTGTTGTGCTATTAAAGACTTTTTCCCCAAAGGGAGAATGTTAAAAGAGATGAACAAATCATATGTGACTCTTATTCCAAAGGTGAAACAACCACAGAAAGTTGGAGAGTGGAGACTGATTTCTTTGTGCAACTTCATCACTAAAATTATCTCCAAAATTTTAGCTAATAGGTTGAGGGTTATCTTACCTAGCCTCATCAGCATTAACCAGTGCGCATTTGTTAAGGGCAGGAGGATTGCAGACGCCATTCTTCTTGCCAATGAATTGGTGCATGACTTTAAGAAGGTGAATGTCAAAAACAAACTTTGTTTGAAGGCTGACTTGAGTAAGGCTTATGACTCTATCGATAGAGGGTACCTACTAAATATTCTTGAGATGATGGAGTTCCCGGCTTGTTGGATTGAGTGGATTAAGGAGTTCTTGGATACTGCCTCGTATCAGATCTTGATCAATGGCGCACCTACTAAGATTATACAAACCTTGAGCAACATCAGGCAAGGTGACCCTCTGGCGTCGTACCTATTTGTGATTGGGATGCAAGGCCTCACTGCTATCTTTGATGAGGCGGTACACATGAAAGAGCTTGAACCCCTTACAGCTGGCGCCACTACTGTCTCCCACTTGATTTTTGTAGACAATCTTCTGGATTTTGCAAAAGCAACTAAAGATAACATCAAAGGTATCAAGAAATGCCTGCAGCATTTCAAGGACATGTCTGGCTTAGAACTAAATCCACAAAAAAAGCCAACTCTTCCTTAGTAGGAATGTACAATCCAACATCAGTACACAGATGGGGGTAGAAACTACTGACTTTCCAGTCAGGTATTTGGGTGTGTCGTTATTTGCAGATAGACTCACCAAGAGGATGTGCTATCCCCTTATTGACAAACTCAAAACTAAGTTGGAAGTGTGGAAAGCCAAGCTCCTTTGAATGGCCGGAAGGTTGGAGTTGGTCATCTCGACACTTTCAGTGTATCATCTCTACTGGACTGGAGTGTTCCCACTTCCAAAAGAAACAATGGAAGAAATTGAAAGCATATGTTGTAATTTCCTTTGGGGAGACAAGGAGGAAAGCAAACACATACATTCGATATCCTGGGATATTATCTGCAGGCCTAAGTCCAAAGGGGGTCTGGGTGTCAGAAGAGTGGAGAATTGGAGTGATGCAGGACTTGTGAGAAACCTGTGGGACATTACCAACAAGAAAACATCTTTGTGGATCCGCTGGATTCATAGCAAGTATATCAATGAGGATACTATTTGGTCGAGTCAACCTAAGCAAACGAACAGTTGGATGTGGAGAAACATCCTCAAAACTAGAGACAAATGTCTGGCATATGTCCATTTTAACATTCGAAATGGTAATACTGTGAAGATTTGGAAGGATCTCTGGGACAACAGATGCTTCCTCGGGCAATGTACTGATGAACAGAGATACTTACAACTAAGGTCAAAGTTGGGACCTAATTTATATCTAAGAAACATTATTGCTGGCAACAGTTGGGATATCCCTGAAGCAAGGGGGTGGATAATGTCCTTCAAATCTGTAGAGGCATACAGATAGGAGGCGGAGAAGATTCGTGTACACTGGGAGGTTGCAAGACCATATCTCTGAAAGAGGCGTGGAACTTCTGCATAACCGAGCATGAAGATGTGGCTTGGTGTAAGTGGTTGTAGCATTCTAGAGCCCTAAGGCACGCTATTCTTTGCTGCTGGAAATTCATGTATGGCAAGTTGATCACTGAAGACCAACTATAGAAAAGAGGCTATAGCTTGACTTCTAGATGTAGTACGTGCTGCAGAAACGAGGAGACCAACAACCATTTAATTTGGGAGTGTGATGTGGCTACTGAAATATGGGGGAAAGCTGGTCAGTTTTTGCCTTTCAGACCAAGATGCAAGGATGACATTCAACTCATGAAGAACAAAAATGAAGCTCTTCTTGCTGTGTTGGTTATATACCATATATGGATTCATAGGAATCGTATAATTTTTGAAGGTGCAAATGCCAACCCACATAACTTGTGGAGATGCATAGAAAGTGATTATAGAGGACTGCATAGATAGGTCCTTTTTTGTTTTTATCTGCATAGATAGTTTGAGTTTATGCTCCCTCCCACTTCACTACTACAGAATACGCCTTTGGCATCGGTTGTTTAACCCCCTTTGGCGACAGTTTTCAAGCGACGCCTATGTGGGCGCCGCTAAAGGTCGAACTCTTCGGTGTCGGTTTTCTAACTAACGCCTATATGATCTATAGGCGTCGGTTATATATAGTTGTCCGACGTATATAGGGTTCGCGCCACAAAAAAGGGCACCACCTAGGACACTTTCTGTGTCGGTTAACAACTGAACCACCAACGCCATACTCCCAGACGACACGGTCGTGCTTCGCTGCACGGTCGTGTTTAGTACTATAGGCGTCGGTTTTATATGAATAAGTGACGCCTTTTCCACCACGGCTGTGCTTTCCTGCACGGTCAGGTTGTTTGTCATATTAGGCGTCGGTTTTTATCTAATAACCGACGTTGTAGGCCTTTGATGACGGTGTTCTATAAATAATCGACGCCTATACTTTAATTTTTTTTTTCTTATCATTTTGCAGGCCTGCTGTGGCTGGTCAGCAGGATGAGAACATGTAGTTCAGTTTTCTGAACTGTAGGTTTACGACATCCACTGATATCAGCCTACAAACAGGCCACAAACCTGCAAAATCAACAAATATTTTTTCACACAAGTAGATACATTCAGACATCAATTCAATTCTCACATTCACACATGTAGAAATATTCAAATACATGTAGAAACATTCAGACATGTATAAACATTCAGAAATATTCATTTACAAAATATCATTCAGCATCGCTATCAGCATCCCAATTATATCTTACAATCGCCACTCCTTGTATGGCTTTTGCCCATTCTTCTCTTACTTCATTTAATGCTTCCATTGTATATGGAGCATGTATATTTTTTAAGTGTTTACCTATAGTGTGGTCAGTTTTAAACACCTGCAAAGAGAATGATGTATATATATAAGTAATAATATAAAAATAAGATTGATATATTTCATACTAACTAATGAGACTATATATAATACCTCATGTATGGTATTAATATCCAATGTGGCATGTCGGATAATCATCTGCATAAATCACATCACATAGTGTGTGCATGCCCAGCTGTTGTCTTGTGTAGCGCACTATAAATTGAAACATACAAATATTAAAAAATACAACTAAGTACAGTTCACATAAATAATATATACATTGGAGTCGGGAACTTACTTTTACGTTCTCCCAAATTATTGGCTGGTTCTTTCTCCTTGGAACATTTCCTCTAGCATTTTTGAATGCATCTAAACCCCTACATGTTAATGTAACATAGTAAATTGCATAATTAACTAGTAATGTAATAGCATATGTTAACGGATATAAAAATGAAATATTTCTCACCAGAATAATGACATTCTCAATATGTGTCCAATTTTAGTGTTCAATGTACTTCCCGCAGGATCTAGATAATAAACAGTGAACGTCCCGGGGACAATAACTAGTAACTCCCAATGTCTACAGCTAGAGGTAAAAAAGTTAAAAATTAATAACTCAAAATGCACAATAAAAATGGAATTTTCTTAAGTCCAAATTATAAATAAAGTAAACTTACTTGACATTGAATGGAGCTATTATTATTGTCTTCTTTTGCTGACCGAAAATTGTAAAAGCATCTATACAGTATTGTTGAACACTATCAGGGTCTTTAGCTACCATACTAATCAATGATAGAATCAAAAAATCCACATGATCAAATGCAAATTGTTTGCATTGATCTTCGACTAAGTAGCTGCAAAACATGTATTACGTATGCATTAATATATAAGAAATCAGATCACCATATATTACACAAGGTATATGGATGTATAAATAAGATCTCACCTTATCCATGTCTCTATCATTGATGTATTCAGCGAATCATACATAAACAGCTCAATAATATCTTGTATAAATAAAGATCTATCGTATGATTGACCTGCATAATCTGCTTCTAAAGAAACAATTATAGGGCAATGTATATTATGTGCCCGTAGCCAACATGCCATTCCCCTACAATCAGGACCTAACGGGTATTTTAGGTCAGTTGGAACCCAACTTGGTTATGCAGGAAGTGGAGGTGGAGGCCTAGGTGCTCCGGGTGTCTTCATTTTAACTTGTATATATAATTTCAGATCAGTTGACCTCATATATACACATTAACAATCTAAAGTAATGTAAATTTATCTTACAATTTTAGTAGTGTAGACGACATCTGCTTTGGGCCACAATATCACCCCACCTTCTGCCTCACCAAGTGTATCAATATCTGGGTGGGCATATGGTAATGCAGCTTCCCTCCAATCGGGTAATACACATATCAGGCTCACACGAACGTAGCCCTGCGGCATTGGAGTCCCATGAAATGTTGCCCCAGGAAGGGACTGGTAAGCCTGCACCTCTGCAACAACATAGTCTTGCATTCTTAAGCGGCATGGCTTCAATGCCTACAAATTTACGTAAAGAATGTTATACATATATACATATCATCTTGAAAACATATCATCTTGAAAAGACTAGCTACAATGTCATAAAAAATACTTACAGCAGACGTGTTAGGCGATGGGTCTCCAGGATTACTCGCAGTCTGTGCATCAGGAGAAGAGTGGGTCGCCATAGGCTGATTGGAAGCCTGAGATGCCTGCCAGCGCACTATTTCTTCCTTGACCTTCTCAGCAACTATATCATTGACCTTCTTAGCAACTATATCCTCGACTCTCTTATTCTCCTATACATGGATAAAAGAAACATTAGCTTCTTATTATTAAATTCCCTTTTGCAGTAACATTCTAAAAAAAGAATAGGTTACCTCTTCTTATGAAAGTCCCGCTCTGGGTTTGCGCTGGGATGGCTCAAAGAATGCTTTGATGCCCACACCAGCGCCTGCACCCCTAACACGTCCAGGATGCTCTGGTTTACCCAGAGAAACTGTCAATTCATCCCTTGTGCCCTGAGGGATGAACGTGCCTTGTTTCCTCTACTCGTGCAGCTCCCGCTAATCACCATCAACAGAAATTGGTAAGTTAACACCACAAATAATCAATATTCAAACGATTTCTCTAAGAGTTGTATTTTACCATTTTCGCAGCCGCCTCAGCAGTTACGGGCTTCTTTATTTCACCCTTCTTATTTTGCCTCCCAGCTATCCAGATATCATGGCGAGGCATGGGTGTGGCAGACTCCTGAGTAGCAGCAGACTCCTGAGTAGCCTCAGACTCCTCCTGTAGTCTTTGGCGAACGCTTGCATAGCCCTTTGGACCCATAGTGTGGTCATGCACATTCAGTGCACACCTTGCTTTTTGCACGTCACTGAGGGCCTAGTTAGTATGCACATTAATGATTTGGTTAGTAGCACTAAATGTTAATCTTGAATAGGTGAATACAACGTATATTAATTAAATTGGGAGTGACGCCTAATACCTTGAATTCTTCATATTTTCTTGAAGCAACGAAATTGTCCCAATCTTCTTTGTCCAAGAAGTTCCACTGTTCAAGGGTTGACTTCTTCTTCTTATCACCATCTTTTATGTATTCTCTATTGAGATTTTTCCTATAGTTCCTAAGCATCTTTCCAGTACGTTGCATCACGCTTTTACGATGCAGCTTCTCATCCAATGCAAACAGATTCTGTAAAATAGAATTCTTATTAACTAGTATCCAAAAATAGAATTGCAAATAATATAATTTGTAATCTACAAAATAGAATTGCAAATAATAATAACTCACGCATAAATCCTTCCATATCAAGTCTTTCTTCCCCTGAGGAACTTTATGCCAATTATCATACTTAACACCACAATGGCTTCGAGTGACACACCCAAGATAGTTTACAAAATTATTGCGGTTCACTCCAATTGCATTTCCTCCATTATCAAACTCCACAACCAATTTGGATCCACTACCACTTAGCGCTATTAACTTCTTCAACAGAGTGATGCCCCTTTTCTTGTTAAGTGTTTGGTGTTGCGCATCAAGTTGCTCCAGTGCTTGAGTGGGTACATGTGCATCATCAACCTAAAATTTGACAAAAATAAACCCATTGAATTAGCGCAATATAGAAATATGGGATATATGACATGACTTGAAGATAATGAATTTTATAGAAATACAGGATATGTTTTAAGAACTTACATTGGTATCCTCGCCATGCTCGTCATGGACAGCATGCTCATCATGGACTTCATGCTCATCATGGACATCATGCTCATCATGGCCAGCCATCTAAAAATGTCATTAAAAAGGCAAACATTTAGCATTTGTATTAACTAGAAAAAGGCAAACATTTAGCATTTGTATTAACTAGAAAAAGGCAAACATTTAGCATTTGTATTAACTAGAAAAAGACAAACATTTAGCATTTGTATTAACTAGAATATAATGTGATATTTTATAAACATACATGCCTCTAAAATTGTGCTCTTTTATCAATTAACAATCCTTCATTGTGATCTCCGCGCACATATAAGTCATCATTAGCTTCAATATTTTGTGGAGTTGGCAACCCAACTGAGAATGGACTGGAGTCATCATACTTATCATAGTACTCTTCTTCATCTATAGGATCTTCAATGAACTGTCTTTTACCATGAAGAACAACCGACCATTTATCATTTGCAGGATCATCGATATAGAATATCTGTTTCGCCTGTGATGCCAATATGAATGGTTCACCCTTCTCGCCAATCTTTTCAAAGTTCACCAAAATGAAACCCAATTCATCCACTATAACTCCTTTGGTGTTATCGACCCAATTACATTTAAAGAGCGGAATTCCGAAATCTATGTAGTCAGACTCTCATATGTCTTCAATGACACCGTAATATGACATTTTAGCTTCACGTGGACTCTTATCCTTTGCACTTGCAAAATACATAGTCGACGCTTGAAGAGTGACCCCACTATTTTGGACAACACTCTTATCGTCTTGGCGCTTTGTGTACCGCAATGCCTACATGGATAGTAGAACCTATCTGTAGGTTTTTTCCTATGTTCCTCAGCAAATCTAATAAACTGATCAAGACCAGATATAAACTCTGGGGTGCAGCGATTGCGAATGGACATCCATGATCTATCCATTCTATGATCAAAGAGAAAACAAGTATATATTAGGACAAGATTAGGGTATACACTTACATCCTATCCAAGATTTACTCCTATTATCTACAATGAAGCCAGACTCCATACAAACAGTATATAATTTAGTAATTGTTCATTCTAATTTATACCAATGTACAAACGGGGAAATGCTACCAAAATTTTCTCGAAAACCCAATACACATTATACACTTACATCCTAAGTGAGATTAGGTGTTCAAGAACAGTCCCAAACCGGGGACTATCCAAGATTTACTCGTAATGAGTAAATCTTGGACGGGTTTCTAGGCCAACAAACACATGTGATGTCATTCTTATATATAATAAATGTGTACCACCTATCCCATCCTTGAACACCTAATCTCACTGGTAAGTGTATAATGTGTATTGGGTTTTCAAGAAAATTTTGGCAGCATTTCCCCGTTGTTCTCTAAGTACATGTGTACTTAAAGAACAAAGGGGGAAATGCTATCGAAATTTTCTCAAAAACCCAATACACATTATACACTTACATCCTAAGTGAGATTAGGTGTTCAAGAACAGTCCCAAACCGGGGACTATCCAAGATTTACTCCTAATGAGTAAATCTTGGACGGGTTTCTAGGCCAACAAACACATGTGATGTCATTCTTATATATAATAAATGTGTACCACATATCCCATCCTTGAACACCTAATCTCACTAGTAAGTGTATAATGTGTATTGGGTTTTCAAGAAAATTTCGGCAGCATATCCCCACTGTTCTCTAAGTACATATGTACTTAGAGAACAAATAGGGAAATGCTACCGAAATTTTCTCGAAAACCCAATACACATTATACACTTACATCCTAAGTGAGATTAGGTGTTCAAGAATAGTCCCAAACTGGGGACTATCCAAGATTTACTCCTAATGAGTAAATCTTGGACGGGTTTCTAGGCCAACAAACACAATAATAGATATGTACATGTTAGGTTTTCATCACAATTAATGTTAGGGTTTCATCACAATTGATGTTAGGGTTTCATCAATGTTAGGTTTAATCAAATCAAATTAGGATGCTAGAATTGACAAGTTTAAATCTTATTTCAACATGCATCAAAATTTACTGAATAAAGTCAAACATTAGGATTAGAAGCACAAATATATGCAAGCAAAAAATTTGTTCATATCCTAGGATTTACATAAAGCATTACATAAAAAAAATCCATATCCTTACCAACAGCAAGCACGGTCGTGGCTGTGTTGGCCTACCACGGCCGTGGTTGTGTTGCTCTACCACGGTCGTGCTATCCAGCACACCCGTGGTAGGGCAACACAGCCACGGCCGTTACCACGGTCGTGCTGTCCAGCAAGGCCATGGTAGGCCAACACAGCCATGGCCGTGCTTGCTGTTGGTAAATATCTAGGGAGAAGCAAGCAAAGAGGTAGGGCTACCTAGAGCTAGCGTGGAAAGCGCGGTGGCGAGCGGCGGCAGCAGTGGCGGTGGAAGAAGAGAGAACAGAGCGGCGGGCGGTGAACAGTAGTGGCACTGGGAATGAGCAGAGCAGCACGCGGCACACCAGCAGCAGCGGCGGCGGCGAGTAGACGTGCACCAGTAGCAGTGGCAGCGGCGAGCGGAGAAGCACCAGCAGTAGGGGCAGCGAGTAGCAGCGGGGTCATCGGGCGATTTCAGGAGAGTGGCGGCGAGCAGCAGCACAGCAATATCGTGATGAAACAGGAAGAAAGGGGGAAGAGCCAGGTGATCGGGTTTATTAAGTTGGACAACAACGTCGGTTATCTACAAAACCGACGCCTATTATGATTTAGCGTCGGTTGATAGTAAAACACCGACGCCCAACTAGACAACCTTTACCCTAAATTATTTGGCGGGAACCATTATCAGCGTCGGTTATCGAAGGATAACCGACACTGAAAGTGGGACTTTTCGTGCAAATTTTCATTTTAAATAGGCGTCGGTGAATAGTTAAAAAACCGACGTTGTAGGTGACCTAAAATATTTTCACTCGAAAATTGGATTTCGCGGGCGATTTTAGGCGTCGGTCTGTTATAACCAGCCAAAGTTGAATACAAATCGGTACCCGTGTCTGGCTGGTCTTCGAATATAGATGTCAGTTTGCATAAATAACCGACGTCTAATATTATAGGCGTCGGTTTTCCTAAATAATCGACGCCCAGAAAAGTGACACTGAATGTTGTTTCTGTAGTACTGCTTGTACAGTTTTATTTTTTTTAATGGAATGAGAAACACGCTTACTGATAAAAAAAATAGCCTCACACCCTTTCATTAATATCTTGTCATCTACAATTAATACTATTTATGAGGGTAAGACATTCTTGTCTCTAGTGAAGGCACATGAAAAGCCTCCATTTTCTAAGATAACATCTTTCTTTATGCAATTCTACTAGACATGGTACGTCACAATGCAATTCATATTCAAGATAATACAAATATTTTATCTTCATCTTATGAGGCTAACTGTTAGAGTGTACATGTTGAAACTCAAAACATAAGTAGGACAGACTTCCATTAAAACAACTAGTTCTTCTAACATTACTCATAAAAATAACTCACAAAATAAGTCATGATATAATACTTGTAAGCCAATACCTCATAAATGTTTTATAAAATTATATGTCACACAACGACCTAAAAACTATTGTAATATATATCTAACAAATACAACATATCTCCATCGGTAAATCAAGTGAAGATAAATCACTTGTATTGGGTCAAACTTCATGTGGTCTACCCCCACCACGTAGTCCTCCTCATCTAATGATGCTTATATGTGTTTTGCCTCTAGAGTTTGAAGTCACTAATGAACTAATTCCTCTAACTGGAACCTTCCTCTATGGAGTTGGTACTGCCCAAGACTCTAGTAGAGTTTTAGGAATGACGACTGGCCCCACAGACCACCACTAGCCTCACTCACGTGCAAGCCAAGATCAACTTCCTGTTTCATGGCATGTGGACAACACTATTCAGCAACTGTCACTTATTTTCCTTTTTCACCCCCTCTTAGGGTTTCCACCCCTCCTTCCCCTATAAAAGGAGGGGGCTTCACTAAGAAAAGGATCCCAAGTTCCAAAATCAATAAAGGAATTCTGTCATTTTATTTTAGTGTAATCTCACTTTCATGAGCAATAAAGTTAGTTCTTTCATAAAGCTAGTTCTTTTATTTCAATTCTGCATCTCTCTTCTTTGCTTCTTCTTTCCATGTTTCTTCTTGGAGCTGGAGAAAATGCAAATGAGTCATTTAATCATCACCACCTTGAACTCTACGGAGATCTGGAATTGTGGTCTATGACTCTTTTGCTTTCTTTCCTTATTTCTACCATCCTCGCCATGAGTAGCGAGTAGTTTCCTTATCGAGGTAAGAGGAGTAGCCCCTTAGCCATGTGTTAATTGGATTGATTTTTTACATGACTATTTAGATGGATGGTTTTTTATTTAGAAATTGCAGATATAAATGACGTAATTAATCAATTTTATTGCTTGATAATCTAGACGGATGCAATCGTGGAAACTGGGATTTAGAACACCTAAACCAAATTCACAGGGATTTGGATGCGACCGTGGAAAAATCCTCTTTAGGATTAAGAACAAGGACATGTGAACACTAGGACCAATGGGTTCATGTAGAGTTCCTATTTTGTGTTTTATTTACAAATAAGCACATACCTGCTTCCTTCTTATTGTCTTGTATCGTTCAATTTTATTTTCACAAGGGATAAGGTGGTGAAACCCCAATGCCTCGATGCCTTCCTCTTTGATTTTAAACTACTTTTGATCATTGCTATCATATTCATCCTTTAATTTTTAGCATTTTACTTTTTTTAGATAATCTTATATGCTAACAACTTCTTCTTTTACTTTCTCTTGTTTAGAATAATCTTTTATTTTCGTTGCATTAGTGTAATCTTTTGTTCTTCTTGTAATTTCCTTTCTCGCATTAGAATAATCAACCCCCCTCAAATAAAACTTAACTTAACACAAATCTTTCAAAAATACCAAAAAGAAATAATTTCAAAAAAATAAATCAGGTTTAGGCGAAACAGATCTTAAAAATATTTTCTTATGGGATTTACCCTTCTATACTAGCCTTAATCAAAAAGTAAAAAAGGATTAAACTCTAGGATAATTTTTCCAGTGAATTGGTGTGCAAACGATGCATATCAAGCAACAAGGGCAAAAAATTTGAAAATTACGCAAAAATTGCAAGAAAGCAAACTACATGGCATTCAAGTATGCAAAGCAAGTACAAAAAGTATGGATACACAAGTATGAGAGATGGTTATACTATTTTATCATCATGAGCAAAAATTTAGAACAAGGAACATAGAGAAAAGTAAGAAAGGGCTTTCCGCCCTACCACCCCAAACTTTCAAACCATGTTGTCCTTAGCATGAATAGAAGTCTAGGATGATAGGGTAGAGGGCATGGGGTCGTGCTAGACAAACACCAAGAGGGGAGATAGATCTCAAGATGTCTAGTGAGTAGGGGATATCGATCACGGCCGTGTTGGCCACGACGACCATTTTCTATTGCCCATGCCATGGCCGTGTTGTGTGGCACGGCTGTGCTGATCTCCTTCCTATAGCTTTTCTACTAATTTGCAATCTTCTCTTCAATTATGATCTTCTCCTTGGTTGGATCATTGATGCACCATATTTCCTCCTTTTTACTTGTTCTAAAATTATTCACAAACAACAAAACCATCAAGTATAGTGTGTGTGTGTGTGTTTTCTTGGAAAGTATAAAAACAAAGCAAAAGTATCAAAATTTGAAGTTTGGGTGACAAATTCCCAAATTCACAAACAATAAAACCATCAAGTGTAGTGTAACATACTTGTCCTCAAGTATTCTCCAACTCAATCTCTTTTCCATTTTCCATAATCAAAAGATATGACAAATACAATATGATGGGCGACAAATGCTAAATGGGATCAATGGTGACTAGGTACATGCAAATCACTTCCCTCCTCTTCTACTTTCACAAAACAACCATGAAGGGAGCACAGAGCACAAGAACTTCGCATATAATGCATGGATTTCACAAGTTATCAATATCTCATCCATAAGGTTCCGGGTAGACCGTTTCATGATGATGTTAATCGTCGATGACTAGGAGTGTCGTTTCACCTTCATGCCTTCAACATTATGCTTCAAGTTATGCCAAATGACCCACATGGCTGCGGAAAAGGGATAAAGTGAGCTAGGTTTAATGTTTCCTAGCTCCATGGGTATGAAAAGAGAAGAAAGGGTTGCGGTAAGGTTTGGAGTGTTTTTACACACTCATCTTTTCTTTATTTGAATGCTCTTAAACAGGAGCATCCTCTTATTTTATTTTGTTTTTCTTTTTCTTTCCTTTTTCTTGCCCTTGGTGTAGATAGGGCATATGGTAGATAGAGTGAAGCGGGGAGATAAAGATGTGGCCACCCCAAACTTTTGGAGGTGGCCACGGTTAGTATGTGCACTTTGGCATCTTTTAATGAGGCGGAGAGGTATGAAGATGATGAAAGAGTGGTCGGGTCAAAGAGGGGTCACTTGGCATAATCTTCCACATAAGGTCTCCTGCATGAAAACTAGTCCGACACTTCACCATAGATATCACATCACATGAATGAACCAAATGAAATCCATATATCAATCAAGTAACTCCACAAACATTAAACGTTCTATGCTTGCTCGGATCATAATTCAATCAATCCAACACATTCCCAAGGGAGGTGACGAGCATGTAAGAAGTCACTCGTTGATACCACATAGCACTTTATCATAGCATACCATCTTATATTTGTCAAAGATGAACAATTTCATTCAATATGGTAAAGATTGAGTCAAAACACACTTTTTGGACAAGAAACGTCAAATCTAGGCAAAATTGGCCAAAAATGTGTCACATTGTACTAAATCACATTCAAACACAATTTTAGGTAAAAAGCAAGTAAATCCTAGCTAAAGCATGCAAAAATTAGCAAAAACCTACATGAGATGCAATGCATGGCTGAAGAAGCAAAAATTTAAAAATACTCAAAAAAGCAGAAATGAACTACATGCTATGCAACAAAATCAGAAAAACTAAACTAGATGGCAGAGGTGATATCAAAATGAAAAAAAGAGAAAAGGAGTGATGCATACCGCCCTACCCACCCCAAACTTTAGAATCATGCTCTCATCAGCATGAAACTATAGCTTAGGGAAGATAGGGGAAGAATCAAGGCTGTGGTGGCTGTTGTGGCATCTGAAGAGGATCCAGAGGGGGAGCTGAGTCTGGAGCCGAGCTGGAAGGAGGGTGTTGATAGTAGTGCCCCCAGTAGTCATCCTGGGGTGGAGGATACGCCTGTGGATGTCCAGCTATACCATCCCAAAAGTCTGCACCCCATTCGGGGTTTCGTGTTGATTGGGCATGTTGGTATTGGTACAAGTGGTTGATCTGGTAATGCATTTGTTGTTGATCTTGCCACATGTACTGCTGGACGAGCTGCATGTCACCTTGAGTCTTCTGAATACTCTCAAGGTGCGCCTAGATGGTAGCCATGTCATAGGTGTTCCCTGAGGGTGGCTGCAGCTGGGATGTCCCCTCATCCCTCCTTTTAGTTCTTCGGGGCTGCCTTGCTTCTTCTGCTTCATGCTCCTGCCCTTGTACATTTGATTCAGCAACGTCTTCCTGTACGGCAGCGGCTCCCCTAGTATACGACTCTCTCGGGTGGTCTAGCTGCCATGCCATCAATTTTTCCCTCAACCTGTCGCCAGGTCCCAATACGGAAATAAGGGGTTCTGCGTGATAAGGCAGCTCAAGCTCAAACTCCTGCACACTTGTAGTCAAATAAAACATTCTTTTATCTTTCGTTTTTATGGTGTGCGAACGCGTCAGATAGTTGAGGTCAACATGTTCTGCCTCAATCGCGTCTTGTGCCCCCGAGAGATCATATCCCAACGCTAGTGCAATAGAAGTCACAAACCCACCCATGACAAAGGGTTTTGTGCTCTTGTAGGGTATGGACTTCATATGATCAATCAAAAGAACTCCAAGGTCAATTTACTTCTTGTGGTGCATACCGATCAAGACAATCATATCCTTTTGGGAGATGGAGCCTTGATTATCGTACCTCCCCACAATAGTGTTTGCCACGAACTGCACATAGCGTATTAGCGGGTTACATATAGCAGTAGTTTTTGATCTACCCGCGTAGTAGTCCTCTTTTCCCGTGAATTTCTTCCAGTAATATGCATAGTCCAGAGTGCCGTCTCTCTCTACCATGCCGTCATCTAATTTCATGGCTTCTTCATGATTAGAGGTGAAGATAGCATTCAACTCGTCAAAGGTCTTCCCGAAAACTGAAAAATCATCCATGAAGACCTCGAGTGACGAGTCAAGCATGTCAGCAAAGATCGAGGTTACACATCTCTGGGAAGTGGAAGGGGCATTGCACAATCCAAATGGCATTCTCCGGTAGGCAAATGTACCACTTGGACAAGTGAATGTCGTCTTTTCCTGGTCCGCCGGATGCACAGCAATCTGAAAATATCCCGAGTACCCATCAAGAAAATAGTAGAAGCTTTGCCCAGCCAATCTCTCTAGAATCTGATCAAGAAACGGAAGTGGGTAGTGGTCTTTCTTTGTCTTTTCGTTGAGCTTCCGGTAATCCACGCACATTCTCCACTTGGATTTCTCTCTCACCGGCATAAGCTCACCATCGGCATTTTCTGCAACTGTAATCCCGCCCTTCTTGGGCACCACCTGGATGGGACTCACCCACGTACTGTCAGAAATGGGGTAGATGATCCCTGCATCAAGCAACTTAACAACTTCTTGAGTTACAATGTCCTTCAACTTTGGATTTAGCCTTCTTTGCATTTGACGGGTCGGTCTCGCATCTTCTTCTAAGTATATCTGATGCACACAAATGGAGGGGTCAATCCCTCTCAAGTCAGAAATAGACCATCCAATGGCTTGGATGTTCTTCCTCAAGACTTCCATCAAGGCATCTTCTTATTCAGGAGAAAGAATGGAGGAAATGATCACCGGGAGGGTGTCATTTGAGCCAAGGAAAGTGTACTTCAATCCTTCAGGAAGTTTCTTCAGCTCGAGAAATGGAGGTGCTTCAAGGGAGTTCTTCAAAGGTGCATAAATAGAGGGGAGGTCCTGGCTTGCAGCCACTAAGGCTAGTTCTCACTCTTCATCATCCTCATCATCGTCGTCAGGGAACTCAACAATTGGCTCAAGACCTCTACCTTGAGTAGCAGTCTCAATCCAAGTGGGTAGGAACTCTTCAACAATCTCATCTAGGCATTCCACCAAATAACAATCTTCTTCGGTGGCCCCTATCACTTCAGCTGTAGTAGAAGACTTAAAGATGTTCAATCGGATCTTCATGTGCATGAATGTAACATACATGGTCCCTATCCTCACATGGATCACGGCATCAGCTGTGGCTAAGAAAGGTCTCCCCAAGATGATTGGCACCTTTCTAGCTTCCTTTTCCATATCAAGAATGATAAAATCGGCTGGGAAGAAGGCAGACGTATCCTCATCAAGACGGACCAGCACATCATCCACACGCCCTCTAGGCATCTTCACAGAACGGTCGGCCAACTGTAGAGTGCAATGGGCCGGCCTCAACTCTCCCATTTGGAGCTCAGCAAACAGATCATAAGGCATCAAGTTTACGCTAGACCCCAAGTCAAGAAGAGCCTGGTTTATGCGATGCGCCCCGATGTAGCATGAGATGATGGGGGCACCGGGGTCTTTTCTTTTCCGGGGGATGGTGTGTTGGAGAATGGAACTCACTTGCTCAGTGAGCTTGATCTTCTTAGGTGTCCTCTTTGTTGTCTTTCTCTTGAAGGTGCACAGTTCTTTAAGGAACTTTGCATAGGACGGAATTTTCTTGACTGCATCTAGAAGAGGTACATTGATTTTCACTTGCTTGAAGATCTCCAAGATATCATCCACATGCTTCTTCTTTTTCTTTGCAGCAGAAGGTTCCTCAAGTGCATCAGGATATGGCGGGAGTTGGGATCCCAAGCGGTCCAAATCAACAGTATCATCTACCGGTATCACTGGAATCACAGTATCATTGCTCGGCGTCACGGTATCAACGCTGCCTCTCATCACAGTATCATCCATCCGCATCTCAGTATCAACCTGCTCTGCCTCGGTGTCATCTCTGCCAACAACTGTACCATGGGATCTCTCCAAAGTCCTACCACTCCTCAATGTAGTCACAGCCTTCACATGCTCATGGGTGGTAGAAGGGGGAGCTTGTGGAGGTGGTTGTGGCTGTTGGGGTGGTGGAGGCCTTTGGTGAGGGGAATTGGGATTTTGGAGGATGAATTGGGGTTGCGGTTGTTGTTGTGGTGGAGGGTGATATTGTGGGGGTGGTTGTTGGTAAGTGTGAGGTGGAGGTGAAGCATATTGATAATTGAGCGGTGCTTGAGGAGGCGGAGGAGCATAAGGGTTCGGTGGGGCTTGGCAAGGTGACGGAACATAAGCACTCGAAGTGCTTCCTAGAAAAGTCCCATCGTTGTTTGGATTTGGCATAGGTTGAGAGGGGAGTCTTCCTTCTTCTCTTCTAGCCAAAGAGAGGGAGATCTGATCCAACCTCTGCTCAAGACGGCTTATAGACTGGCCATGTGCATTAACATCCTTTTTGACTTCATCAAGGCTTCTTAGCCTTCCAAGAACCTCATCCTCAAATTTGGAGTTGTATCATGGCTTCTGCTGCCCCTGTCCTTGTCCATCCTCATTTGATTGTTTCCACGAGAAATTTGGGTGGTTCCTCCACTCGAGAGTGTAGGATTGGGACATCGGGCCCTGGTTTTTGCGGCCACCAAAGGAATGTAAGGCGTTAACTTCCTTGTCTACAGTCTCCACAGCCATTTCGGGTTGGCTAGAAGAGCCACCCACTTGATTCTTCATCATTTGCATCATATCTGCCATCATTTTCATCATATCGGGGTTGGAGGTGTTGCGTGCGGGAGCCACGGAGGAGGGTGGGGAGGTGTAGTCTCGGCCGCAATGCCCCCCTTTTGTGGAAGCTCGGTGGCGAGAGTTCTCGGCTAGATGCTCAAACAGCGGCCATGAGTCTTCGGGTGGCTTTGCCATGAACGTGCCCCCACAAGAAGAATCTACATTGTTTTGACTCTGCTCCTCAAGCCCAGTGTAAAAGGCCTGAACTAGCTGCCAAAGAGGGACCTCGTGGTGAGGGCAGTCATGAAGCAACTTCTGGAACCGCTCCCATGCCTCATGGAAGGGTTCGTTCTCTTTTTGGGCGAAGGACGTGATGCACCTTCTCATGTAGGATAACTTGGCTATCAGAAAGAACTTCTTCAGAAACTCATTCTTTACTTCATTCCATGTGACGAGCTCGGGCCTCGAAACATACCACTCCTTGGCCTTCTCTTTGAGAGAGAAGGGAAAAAGCGTCCTCCTAATCGAGTCGTATGTGGCGGAAGGCGTACGGAATGTGGAGCACGTTTCCAAGAATGCATCTATATGGTGATAAGGATTTTCGTTCTCCATTCCGTAGTACGTGGGAAGAAGCCCCAAGAGTGTCGGTGGGATGGAAAACTGCTGTCCGGGCATTTGATCAACTAGCGCGGCGATGGGGGAATTGTAGTTCCCCGGTGTGAAATACTCATGAAGCGGGCGGTGTGGTGGTGGAGGAACTTCCGGTGGCGGGTTGTTATCGGCCATCTCGGCCCCTCAGTGTAGATTGAGGCACGCTTGACGTCTTCTTCTCCCAATCTCGGGGTCGTAAACCACCAAGTCGGTGCAAGTCGAACGCGTGCTGCGCATGCACAGCTGTCACCTGTGCAAATCACAAACAAACAACAAAGAGCCAAGTTAGTGAACCAATATGCAAGAGTAACACAAAAAATAAAGAATAGCAATGGTGAGGGCAAAAGGAAAGGATAAGCTACACTATCTAACTAGGCCGAGCGCCTCTATCCCCGGCAACGGCGCCAGAAAGCTTGGTGCGCTCCCGCTAGAGGGTTACAACACCGGCCAACTAGGGTGGCCGAGTGCAATCCACGAGGTCGGGAGGCACGGGATGATGGATGGGATCCTTGCTTTCGAAATTTATATGGTCCCAAATCAAGTCTATCACTAAAACTAAAACAATGCGCCCGCAAGAGTACGGGGTACTGTTGTAGTATAGATCAAAGGCAAGATGCGGGGTCGAACCGCGGAGATAGAGGGGGCGCTAGAGTTAGAAAGCGTGAGCTATGTTCCTTATGCGGAGCTTAGGGTTTTTAGGGTTTGAAGGTTTGTTTGATTGGTTAAGCTAAACGAGCAAGTAGGAAAATCAATGTGAAACTAAGTTATCAAAAGACTAAATTAGCAATCTGAGTTAACAAGCTATCTAAACAAGAGCAAGGACGAATTATACCAAACTAAGCAAGCAACTAACAATTTAGATCCTAAGTTAACCACTAAGCAAGATGAAAGATCTAAATTAACACTAGCTAACAAAACGAGGCAATTGACTAAGTTAGACTAAAGTAATTGAACTAAGCTAGCATTAACAAGCAAATGAAGCGATTAGGGTTTTAAGCAAGGTGATTAAGGTGGGTGGGCCGTTTGGGAAATGTCACTTTGATTTTAGTTGGGGGAGTTCATTAAACATGCATGGTGCTCAATTCATATCTAGATTACCAAACCAAACAACAAGGGCAATGCCATTAGAACATACCCTATACTACTAGTAGAAGACTAGGGTTAGGTGTAGTTCTAGTGAGATTGGCCAAATCTAGGTTTCTAGGGTAAGTGATAGTGGACAATTGAGGGTTGAGGGTAGAGATGGGAGTGGAGATGAGGGATTTAACCTCATGCCACTAGCCATTCTAGCCTTTAGAAGGCCCTAAGCAATTGCACCACTCTCACTTACACTAGCCACTTAAATCTGACACTCATTAGTAGGGGGAGGGATGTGTATGTAGGAACAAAGGGGGCTATCTAGGGATCCACTAATTGGACCTAGGAGCCATTCCTAAGATTGCCACATACACTCCAATTCCTCCTAGAAATGAAATGTCATCAAAAACCTCAAGACAAGCAATTCATACAAGAAGCACAAACCACATGCAATAAGATTGGAAAAGAGATGGAAGCAGGAAGTAATTATCATGAATATGAATTGAGTTCATTACAAGAATTTATCCCCCAACATGGTATCAAAGTAACATTTTAATCCCAAACAACCCACCACAAGGGGGCTTAGCTATACATGATCATGAAAACAGGAAAAGAAAGGGGTAGAAGAAGGGAAAACACCATGAAGCTCGATGTAGTGGCCTCCTTCACCTCCAAGCAGCTGTAGACGACCTCCCTCCTCCAAAGGTGTAGGGGTGCATGAAAATGGTGGAATGGATGGATAGAAACCTAGAGAAACTAGGTTTCTATGGTGGGAATGAGTGGAAAATGGATGGAAATGGGGTAGATTGCAAGGAAATGGGTGGATTGGAGCAAAGGATGCAATGGCAGCAGCTAGGGTCGGCTAGGAGTGCTTAACCTCGAGCCCTAGAAGCAACTAGTGCTTATATAGGAGCTAGGGTTAAGTGGGGGTAGAATAGGAATAACAGTGGAAAGTTATGTAGGGTATGTGATCACCACGGTCGTGGTGGGTGTGCTACGGCCGTGGTGAGGGTAGTGGGGGACGACCGTGGGGTGGTGAACACGGCCGTGGGGTGAAGGCAGTGGTGAAAAAGCAAAGTAGGGTGGTGGCCACGGCCGTGGCGGAGTGCCACGGTCGTGGTGGGTAGCATGCACCACGGTCGTGTTGGGTAACACGGCCGTGTTGGGTAACATGGCCGTTTTGGAGGAGTCGGGCTGCCCGTGGGGAGGGGCCACGAGCGTCTTGATCAGCATCATCCACGGTCGTGGCGACTTGGCCACGGTCGTGGCTTTCTGGGCAACTTCCCTGTTGGAAACTGATTTTTCACAATTTAATTCCCACGACCGTGGCAGGGTGCCACGGCCGTGTTCTCTTCTACTGACCACGACCGTTCTGATGACCACGGTCGTGGTGTCTTCAAGGGCCACAGTCGTGGCAGGTGGCCACGGCCGTGGGATTCTGTGGATTTCCCTGTTGCAGCCTGTTGGAATTTGGCAATAAAGCCACGACCGTGGCATTGGGGCCACGACCGTGGTGAGGCTTGACTTCTTGATTTTGCTTCTTACTTTGTCAATTTCGGATGTCTTTTCTCGGGGATGGTTCTTGGCCACTGGAGGTATGTTGAGGGAGAGTTTGGGGCCTTCTTTGGGTTCCTCCCTCTCTCTCGTCCATCTAAGCATGGTCCAAGTACCTGAAAAACAGTGCAAAGAACATCCATATGCGTATTTGCAATCATACTCATATTGGGGAGAATAACCTGTAATTCTAATGCATTTGAATGTGATAAAAGTACAAAATGACACGAGATACAGCCCTAGAATAGGGTTGGATCAAGTGTGTGTGTGTGTGTGTTTTCTTGTAAAGTATAAAAACAAAGCAAAAGTTTCAAAAATCAAAGTTTTGGTGAAAAATTCCCAAACCTAGGTGGGTTGCCTTCCACAAGCATTGAGTTTCATGCCTTCAGCTAGGCTTGTTGTTCTTTCACCATCAACCATTGTCCAAAAACAACATGTTTGCATCCCCATCATAGACAATCCTCTCAAATGCTTTCCTTGATTGATCTTCTTCCCAAGGGTCATGCGAGCTTCTCAAGTGTTTTTCAGCAATTTTCTCTTCTTGAGGATCATTATCATAGATCTTAATCAGCCTTATGACCTTCAGAAATTTCATGACATAGTTTCTCTCTCTCTCGAGAAATGGGTGTTCATAGGAATCAAAGAGAGGGGTCTCAATCATATGGGACACTTGCAAAGAAGGAATTTCCAGTAATGGCTCTTCATTAAGATCTTTGTCAACTTGATTCCCTCCCTTAATAAGCTTCTCAACAACCTTGTCACACCCCATGATTGAAACCATATCCATTTGCTCATAGGAAGTAGGGGTAGCATGTGATAGTTGTGGTGGTGGTACTGTTGTTAATGGCCCTTGGAATTGAGGTGGAGGAGGGAATTGAAGTCGAAAGGTAAATTGGTGGGAAGGTTGTGGCGATGGAGGTGGTGCGGGTGTGTAAGGCTTAGGATAGCATTGGAGTTAGGGTGATGGAGGAAATGGATGGGTTCATGCATTTTGGTCTTCCATCTTGTCTTCCCGAGTGGCTTGTCACATGCACAAGGTAAAACCAAACAAAAGAGAACAAGTTAGTAAGCCAATATACACAAATAATGCAAAGAATAAAGAATAAATAATAGCATGATGAGGGTAGTAGGAAAATTTAAAGAAAAACTAACTAGCTAGGTTGAGCACCTTTACTCCCCGACAACGATGCCAGAAAGCTTGGTGTGCTCCTACCAATGGCGTTACACACTACTCAATTGAGACTTGAATAGATGCAACTCTACGGATAGAAGCACATGGTGGATTCACTTTCAATATTTATAAGGACCTACATAGAAACACCTACTTCTACTAAAATGCTAACCTGCAAGCGCACGGGGTCGTGTCATAGTATAGGTAAGGCGGCAAGTATAGCGTCGATCCATAGGGAGAAAAGGGGGCACTAGAGATAGGTTAGTTGTTGGTGCTAGGTTCCTACTGTGGAGACTAGGGTTAATGGTTTGAAGGTTGTTTTGATTGTTAAACTAAGGGTGAACAAGCAAGCAATTAAAGAAAGACAAGTGAGAATCAAAACCTAAGTTAACCCTAGACAATTAATTCTACTAAGCAAGAAAGGACAAGGCAAGAAGGAAAGATAAGAAGAGAACAATCTACACTAAGTCAAGCAAGACAAGGCAAAAGACCAATTAAAGACCTAAGCTAGCAAGAACAAAGCAAGAATAGGGCAAGAAGCTAACTAAGCAAGAAAAGAGCTAACTAAGCTAATACTTGCTAAGAAAGAAGGTAACTAGGGTTTTAAAGCAATTAAGGGAAATGTGGGTTGTTTAGGGGATGCACTTATCAATTAAGTTGGGGTGATATATGAACATTATGATTCCACTTAGATTATCAAACCAAACAATAAGTTAGACTCTAATGAATTAGCCTAAGCTACTAAATGGCCATGGATATGCTAGGTTGTATATAGGGGAACTAGTCCCTAACACTCCCCACTACCCTTGCGAGGCTCAATTGGGTTAGGGCTTGGGCATAATTCAATTAGAGTCCAAGCAAGCCTCGGTTTCTAGGTTAGATGATCTTAGTATGATTAGGGGCTGAGATTAGTAATGGGGGTGGAAGTGAGGTTTTAGGCCTCCCATCACCCACATTCTAACCTTGAGAAAGCTCCATGCTAAACACAAAAATTTCATATAAACTAGCTACTTAGATCTCTCAACTAGGGTTAGGAGGATTGATTTGGATGTAGGAGGATGGGTAGCTAGGTAGGGATCCAAGAATTGGACCTAGGAGAAAATCCCAAAATTCACACATATAAGCAATTTCCTTAAATTCCTGATTGATTTCAAGCACAGACCAATAAGAAATTTATGAAGAGTGAGATAGAAATAGAACATAATCATTATCAAGTGAAATTACAATGTTTACATATCATTTTTCCCCAACACGGTATCAAAGTAACATTTCACACCCCAAACAGCCCACCCAAGGGGGCCTAGCTACTCATAGCAATGCAAAATACAAAAAGAAAGGAAAAAACGATAGAAGAAGCCATGGAGCTTAGTGTATATGGAGAAATCCTCCACTTCAACTACTGCTCGACGTCCTCCTCTCTCCTCCAAGGTGCAATGGCATTGGGGATGGTGGAATAGGGGAAAAACACTAGAAAACTAGGGTTTTGGTGGTGGAAATGGTGAAGTGGAGGTGGAAATGGAATGGAATGGCTAAGGGAGAAAATGGGGATCTAAGAGGTGGTAGAGGGTATCTAAGGGTGGCCAACCTTGAGCTCCAGCCACCCCCAGGGTTTATACAGGGGTCTAGGGTTGAGTAGGGGAAATACAGGTAAAGTAGTACAAAAATAGGCTAGGGTTGATGCCCACCACGGGGGTGGTGAGTCACCACGACTATGTTGGTTGTAGGGGAACATGGTTGTGGTGTATGGGCACGGGTGAGGTGAAAAATGGTGGAAAATTATAGGGATTTGGTCAATTTTGTAGATAGAAGGCTGCAGTCATGGTGGTCACCACAACCATGCTGGAGCTTGGTCACCACTGGGTAGGTGGAGTCTGATCACCACAGGGGTGGTGGAAAGCATTTTCAAACTTACACTTTACTATGACATGGGGCATTTGTGCCACGGCCATGTTGGAGCTTCTTCCTTGCACTTTGACCTTCAACTTGCTCATCTTTGATGCTCCTTTCTTTGGGTTGACTCTTGACCACTTGGGGTAGGTTGGGGAAGCTTTTGAACTCTCTTTAGGATCCTACAAGGGTGAAGAAATCCTTAGATTCTCCTCCTTCTTTCCCTTCCATCAAGTAGTGTCCAAAGTACCTATAAAACATGCAAAAAGTCTCCATAAGTGCATTTGATATAAATATGCATATTGAGGGAAATAACATGTAATATAACAAGTATAGATGTGATTGAAATATAATATGATAGAGGATGAAGCCCTAAAATAGAGATGAATCAAAGACCAAGATAGTAACTTAACTAAAGTTGTTCCCCAACCAACATTAGGGATTTCCATGTATGGCCTTGATGGTTGTGTATGATAGGTGGATACACTAGGCTACTCCTATAAACATGGGCACTCAGGAAGAGAGTCCAAGTACTCGAACACAACTACCTACATTAGTGGTTCCACAAGGATGTACTCACTAAGTACTATCTAAATTAACTGAATTGTATTGGGCACCACCAGAATCTCTAATTAATTTAGGGTACCAAACTGTATTAGTTTGAGGTTGTCCTTGCTGGACTTGGTCATCCGTACCCCACTAGTATGCTCTGAATACCTCATCCTAGACTATGTAAGTCGGCATGTACATTTAATCATTCACTACAAAATTATTAGTGATATATTCAATGGTATTCATGTCATCTAAATTCTAGTTTAATAATTAGTTTCAGTTAATTATGTATTACAAAATTCTTTTCTTAACTCTATATTTAACACATTCATTCTCATGTTCTAAGAACTAAATTATAACTGAGCTTCAAACATTTTATACTTTACATTGGCTTGAACTAACCAAACTAAGCATTTAGGAACATATTGGGAAGATTTATGTATTTATAATCTTCAATGCATAGTTAGAACCAATTGAGATAGTTATATTCAATCAAGTAATTTAATCACTAATTTTTTACATTTACTCTACTAATATATAAATAAGAAAACTCATGTATATAAAAAGTGAGGGAGGCACTTTTATCAAAATAACTCATGTATTCATTCACTAAAATTGGTTAAACAAAACAAGAACTCAAGTATATTATTGCCTATAATTTTTATGTTTATCAAACAAAATTCACATGCAATCATCCTCAAGCTAAAATTGCACACACTTCCCTCAAATTTCTAACTGATTCATTTATTTATTCAGTAAAATTGGAACTTTGACTTAAAGAGAGAATAAAATAAAATTAGAGTTTAAATGTTCCTCACATTTCTTATTTTACATAGAATCTTAACAATTAGTGATTTCCCACTCACATATTCTCTAATTCATATTACTGATCACAAATCTAAGCTTATAATAACCTAGATGTGGGAGAAAATATGCAAAATTTGCACCACTATTTGAAGCATCCACCACTGGTCAAAGTTCTAGTTTGAAGGGCTTCTTAAAGAACCATAGAATTGCAAATTGAGGCCTCACAGCAATCGATATAGTAGGTTGATGCATGGTGGAAGAGGGAGTCAAAGAGTACAGGTAAAAGTGTGCTGACATCGCTAGAAGCTGCCTATTTATGTTGAATAAGTGTGATTGAACCACTGTGGTTTGACCCAAGGAGCATGACCGATGTGGTCTAGCTTCTGATCAAAGCAATAACCAATGCAATCTACTTCAGCTCCAACTAGACTGTCATCTTCCCTTTAGGTCAAAGCAAAGAACCCATCGATCGATGCTACCCTTGTTTTCATTCATCCGTATTTTTTTTTAAATAGAAAATTTTTTTAGCTTGCATGTGCTAAGTTTCTGTACACCCTTTTTACCTCCTTTTCAACTTAAGTTTAATATATATGCTAAGCAAATTTTTCACTAAACCAATTTGCATTTCAAGATGTAATTAATCCTTAATATACCAGAATGATATGGAAGACAAGTAGAAAAATATTAAAACTAAGATTAGGATTTTCTATATTATTAGATAAGAAAAAAATGGTTGTAACATATAAAATTCATAGAGTGTGGCAACTTACAAGTATGACTTATCAATAAAAACTACAAATTTACCCAATAATTTGTAGCGTACTAAACGGGTTCCAATATTGACACAGTTTCATATTTATGAATGATGTCATCATTATGATTGGGAGAAGAATAGATCACCCATTGATGATAGCCACATCAATCTTCTCAATTTACTTGACTTTCTTATGGGGACTCAAATACATTAACCAACCTATAGCTGATAGAACATACTTTTATTTTAGCTTTCTTATGGATTATGACTTTTTGTTTATGGTTATATCATTAGTCTCCATGGTGATCATTCCTTTCATTCTTTCATAATGTAAAATTAACCTTAAGAATACACTATACGGTGTGATACTCTTCTAGCTCATAAGTCCTTTAGAGTAATTAATTTTATGTTTTTGTCATTCCTTACCATCTTTTTGAATGTACAATTAATCATATCCATATGCTATATGGTGTGATTCTCTTTTGGCTCAATTGTTTGTCCACAAATTTTGTATTTACTATTGTGTACTTTAATGTAATATTTAAGTTTGAGTACTATAGGAAATTTTTCCTAATATTTAGGTAATTTTTCAATGATAGACATACATAAGTATATTTCTATTAGTTTTGGATCAACTTGTAATAGTCTATGAACCAGAAATAAAAGTCCATAAATTTATTTTATAATTGCCTTAACATCAAGTATTTCTACAGAAAAATAATATTGCTATTATACTTATGATCCAAGAAATACTAGTACAGAAATAACATATAACGTAACATTTACTGGTTTCGGTTATAACTAAAACACCAACACTAACAAACTACAATGTTGGTTTAACACGACATTCGACACCTATATGTGAAGGCTGGCCGCTTTACAAAAGACACGGGTATCATTTTTTCTTTAACGTCACTGGTCAAAATAAAAACTGACATCCAAAATCACCCGCAAAATATAATTTTCCAGGGAAAAAAATTTTACCTCCAAAATTTTCAATTTGACGTTGATTGTATAAACACCAACGAATCATGTTCCGTGCCAAGCCCTGTAAAATTTTTTCCCCATATGTCGTCAGTTGTTTAAAATACAACTAACGCCTAAATATCCCTCACAAGCCAAAAATTCATACCTTATTTGGCATCGGTTGTTGCACAGGAACCGACGAGGATGTTTGTTCACGTGTTGTCCCCGTGAAAAAATCCCCCCCCAATTTTCCTAATCGGCATTGGTGTTAGGGGAGAAACCGACAACTATGATTGTAACTCAAGAGAACAAAAATTTTTTCGGTGTATGTGGATAGACGTTGGTTATTATGTGTTGAAACTGACGATGAACACCCCATCCCGGTATTTGTTTGAAGTTGTAGATGGTGTTAAGTGTAGTTTTTATACAATAACTGACGCTGATAATTAAATGAATAGCACTTGCACGAGCCAGACTCTTCCCCTTCTCTGTTTCATTCCTAATTCTCTATTTCCGCTCAAGCTAGGTCTCGTGATTTTGTGTTGCCGCTCGCCACCACTGCCGCTGTTGCTGTGGAGAGGAGGTTTCCGCCATTACTGTGGAGAGGAGCTCACTACCGCCACAATGGAGAGGAACCACCGCTAAGGAGCTCGTCGCCGCCGCTCCAGTTGAATCGTCGATGTTGTTGCTCGCTTTCTCACTCATCTCTGCCAACGACTCCAGCCACAACCCGCCATCCTGCCACCGCTCGCCACCTTCTTCACTGCATCTTTAGTCATCTCTACCTCCACCTCCGGCCACAGTTGCGACCACCTCCACAGCCACAGCTGCAACCACCTCCACCTCCGGCCGCCGCTACCATAGCCTGCTCCATCAGTGCGGTGAGTTTTTTGTAAGATTATTATTGATTAATTAGGTTTGATTAATATTTATTAATAAGGGTTAAACGAGGAATGAATGAACTTAGTTCAATATATAATTGTTCTCCAAAATTGTGTAGTTGATTTATAATGATGAAGTATGGTTAATGATGAATGAATGAATTTAATAAATTATTATTGTTTTCTTTCTCTCTTGTTAGTGATTGATTTAACTTATTTCAATATATAATTGTTCTTCAAAATTGTGTAGTTGATTATTAATGATTGATTTGGGTTAATGATGAATGAATGAACTTATCCAAATGGAAGAATGAATTGAATTAAATGATGTTACACAAAACCTAGGATATGACCGATGATACTATGATTGTAGGTATATGAATGGCAACATATATACATGCATTTTTTTAGCCTAGAAACCCATCCGAGATTTACTCATTAGGAGTAAATTTTGGATAGTTCCCAGTTTGGGACTATTCTTGAACAGTTAATCTCAGTTAGGATGTAAGTGTATAATGTGTATTTGATCTTCATGATGTTTCGTCAGCACTTCCCCGTTTGTTCTATAAGTACATATGTCAGTGGGCATTTGCCCATGTACATCGGTGTACTTGGAGAACTGCGGAGAAATGATGCCAAAATTTCTTAAAAATTGAATACACATTATACACTTACTAGTGATATTAGGTGATCAAGAATGGGATAGGTGGTACACATTTATTATATATAACACCCTCAACCCTAAACTTTTAACCATAAACCCAAATCTTTTAACCCTAAACCCTGATCTTTTAACCCCTAAACCCTAATATATACTTGTTTTCTCTTTGATCATAGAATGGATAGATCATGGATGTCCATTCCAAATTGTTGCACCCCAGAGTTTATTTCTGGTCTTGATCAGTTTATTAGATTTGTCGAGGAACATAGGAAACAACCTGGAGATAGGTTCTACTATCCATGTAGACATTGCAGTAACAACTTGAAAGTCAGCACTAGTGACGAAATCAAAAGTCATGTCATGTGCAATGAGATTGTACAAGTCTATATAGAATGGCACTAGCATGGAGAGATTTCAAACTTGAGATCAGTGGATATCGATCGCAATGCTTGTGTGGAAGAAGAAATTGCCTCCGATGACATAGATGTGAATGAACCAGTAGACATCGTTGATGTGATGTTGGATAGTTGTGGGGTAGAGCACACTGATCCACCTCCCATGTTTAGAAACAGTGTGCATGATGCTGAGAGATCGTTATACATAGGTTGTACTAAGTTTATGAAGCTTAGGGTTGTGTTGAGATTGTATTAGCTGAAAGCTAACAATAGATGGAGCGACAAAAGCTTCATGTCATTGTTGTCTTTTTTGAAAGAAATTCTTCCTGAAGGAAATGAGCTGCCAATCTCAACATAGTAGTTAAAGAAATTGTTTTTCCCAATGGGAATGGAGGCCAAGAAGATACACGCATGCCCGAATGATTGTGTATTATTTCAAAAGGACTATGTGGATTTGAAAGATTGTCTAAAATGTGGTGCGTCAAGGTATAAAATGATGACTTCAGGGAGTCCAAAATTGGTTCTCCTGCCAAGGTGATGTGGCATCTACCTATAATATCACGGTTTCAACACTTGTTTTCCAATCTGATATATGTGAAGAATTTGAGGTGGCATGCAGATGCTATGAAAAATAATGATGGGATCATACGACATGCGTTTGATTCCCCACGGTGGAAGAAGATTGATTTATTGTACCCTAAATTTGGTGAAGAAGTCAGAAATCTAAGACTTGGGCTTTGTACATATGTGATGAATCTGTACGAGACATTGAGAAGCCAACATAGCACTTGGCCAGTTATGCTTGTTATATACAATCTTCCTCCCTGGTTGTGTATGAAAAATAAGTATGTTATGTTGTCGTTGTTGATATCGGGCCCTAAACAACCTGGAAATGATATTGACGTTTATCTTGAACCTCTGATTGATGACTTAAAGAAACTCTGGGGTGAAGGTGTGATGACCTATGATGCTTCACGAAGAGAGACCTTTCCTTTGCATGCTATGTTGTTTTGCACTGTTAATGACTTTCCAGTATATGGGAATTTGTCTTGATATAGTGTCAAAGGATCTAAAGAGTGTCCTATATGTGAAGATAACACTGATTCAATATGACTAAAACATGGCGGCAAGACTGTATATCTAGGTCATCAAAGGTTTCTTCCAAAATTCCATTCGTACCGTAGGTTGCGCAAAGCATTCAATAGACAGAATGATGAACGAAGTGCATCTAAACCTATACCAGGGGAGGTTGTTTATGAAAGAGTAAAAGACTTTGTTAATGAATTTGGTAAGAGATCACAATGTACCATGGCCACACAGAGTGACAAATCTTTATTCAAGAAGAAGTCAATATTTTGGGATCTTCCTTATTGGAGTTCTTTGGCAGTCAGGCATTGTATCGATGTCATGCACGTTGAGAAAAATGTCTGTGATAGTGTCATTGGTACTCTATTGAATATACCAGGTAAGAATAACGATGGGATAAAATCCAGAATGGATCTATGTGAAATGGGAATAAGGACAAAATTAACAGAAGTAGTTAGTAGAAATCAGAGAACATATTTACCTCCTACTTGTTACATGTTGTCTACAAAGGAGAAGAAATAATTTTGCAATTGCTTGGTAAATGTTAAGGTGCCACAGGGTTACTCATCTAACATCCATAGATTGGTATCAATGAAAGATCTGAAGTTCATAGGTCTTAAATCTCATGATTGTTACACTCTAATGCAACAAATATTTCCCGTGGCAATTCGATCTATACTGCCGAAGCATGTAAGGTTCGCAATCACCAGACTTTGTTTCTTTTTCAACAGTCTGTGCATCAAAGTTATTGATCTCGATACTCTCGATAAGTTGCAAAGAGAAGTGGTTGTTACCCTATGTCAGCTTGAGATGTATTTTCCTCCTTCGTTCTTTGATATCATGGTACATCTTGTTGTCCACTTGACTAGGGAAGTGAAAATGTTGGGACCGGTTTTCTTGCATTAGATGTATCCCTTTGAACGATATATGAGCATTTTTAAAGGTAATGTTCGAAACCGTTATCAGTCTGAAGGGAGTATTATTGAGGGTTATGTGGCAAGAGAGGTTATGGATTTTTCCAATGACTTTCTGAGTGGTAATGACGCTCTTGTTAATGACAAGAATATTGAGGAGTATTCTGGCAAAGAAATTTTAGGAACACAGATGAAAGTAATCAGCCATGAGAAGTTGGAACAAGTTCACTTGTATGTTTTATACAACATTGATGAAGTGAGTATTTATATCGAAGAACATACCGATTTCATCAAGAAACAATATCCTCGAGCCAATTTAATGTGGCTTGCTAGAGAGCATAACAAGACATTTATTAAGTGGTTTGAAGATAAAGTCTTACATCAACTATCTCAAACACCAAATAATCTTGCTGAAAATATCAAATGCCTCGCCTCTAAACCAAAATTGAATGTTATGTCTTATGAAGGGTTTGACAAAAATGGGTTCTCATATTACACACAGCGTCAAGATGATAAGAGCGTCGTCCAAAACAGTGGAGTCACCCTTCAAGCGTGTTCATTGTTTTTTGCAAGTGCAAAGGATAAGAGTCCAAGTGAAGCTAAAATGTCATATTACGGTGTCATTGAAGACATATGGGATTTTGACTACGTAGATTTCAGAATTCTGCTCTTTAAATGTAATTGGGTTGATAACACCAAAGGAGTTATAGTGGATGAATTGGGTTTCACATTAGTGAACTTTGAAAAGATTGGCAAGCAGGGTGAACCATTCATATTGGCATCACAGGAGAAACAAGTATTTTATATTGATGATCTTGCAAATGATAATGGTCAGTTGTTCTTCATGGTAAAAGATAGTTCATTGAAGATCATATAGATGAAGAAGAGTACTATGATAAGTATGATTACTCGAGTCCATTCTCAGTTGGGTTGCCAACACCACCAAATATTGAAGCTAATGATGACTTGTATGTGTACGGAGATCACACTGAAGGAATGTTAATTGATAAAAGATCACAGTATTAGAGGCATGTTTTTATTTTTTTATATGTTTTATTTTTCTGAATGTGAATTACAATGTTTTATTATCTTCTAGTTATGTTAAATATTAAATGTTTGATTTTTAATGACAATTTCAGATGGTTGAGCATGAGTATGATGGTCGTGAATATGATTACCATGAGGGTGATGATATCAATGTGGTGCCTCATAATGTACATTTTTAAAATATATCCTATATTTCTATCTATATGTCCATTTATAAGTTATATCCTGTAAGTGTGTTTCTTTTGTCAAATTTTAGGTTGATGGTGTACCCCCTGAAGAACTTGGGGCACTTTATGGGCAGCAAAAAAATTAAAAAAGTGAGGGGCATCACTATGATGAACAAGTTACTACAAGAAAGGGGCAATGGACCCAAATTGGTTGTGGATTTTGATCATGTAGGAAATCCAGTTGGAGTGAACTGCAACATGTTTATTTCATATCTTGGGGTTCTTACTCGTAGCCATTGTAGTCCTAATGTAGAATCTTGTCATAAAGTTCCTAAGGGGAAGAAAGATTTAGTATGGAAGGAACTATGTGTGAGTTATTATTATTTGCAATTCTATTTTGTAGATTACTAATTTTTGGGATACTAGTTAAATATATGCAATTTTACAGAGTATATTTAAACTGGCTGAAAACCTGCATCGTAAATGTGTGATACAGCATTGTGGGAGGGTCCTAAGGAACTATAGGACAAATCTCACCCGAGATTACATACGAGATGTTGAGAAGAGGAAGAAGTCAGCCACTGAGCAATGGAACTACCTGGACCCCAATGACTGGGAGGATTTTGTTGCCAAAAGAAAAACTGATGAATTCAAGGTATTAAGTGTCACTCCCAATTTAATAAATATACATTCTTATGTATTCACCTATTTAAGATTGACCTTTAGTGTTACTAACCAAATCAATGTGCTTACTAACAAGGTTATCAGTGATGCTCAAAGAGCAAGGCGTGCACTAAATGTGCATGACCACACGATGGGTCTAAAAGGCTATGCAGGCGTTCGCCAAAGACTACAGGTTGTTGCTTCTGCTGAGTCTGTTGCTACTCAGGAGACTAGGGAGTCCTCTAATTTTACTCCCGCACCTCTGCCTCCCCATGCTATGTGGATAGCTGGGAGGTAAAATAAGAAAGGAGATATAACCAAACCCACAACTACTGAGGCGGCCGCAAAAATGGTAAAATTCAACTCTCAGAGCAATTGATATTGATTATGATGTTTACTTACCAATTTCTATTGATGGAAATTAGTGGGAGCTTCACAAGTAGAGGAGGCAAGGCAAGTTCATCCATAAGAGCATAAGGGATGAATAGACAGTTGCTCTTGGTAACCCAGAGCATCCTGGATGTGTTACGGGTGCAGGCGCTGGTGTGGGAATAAAAGTGTTCTTTGGGCCATCACAACACAAATATGTCCCAAAAGCAGGATTTTCAAAAGTTGAGGTAACCTATTCTTTTTTTAGAATGTTATTGCAAAAGAGAATTCAATAATCAAAAACTAGTGTTTCTTTTGTCCATGTATAGGTAGATGAGTTAATTAATAGGAGAGTCCATGAAGTAATGAGCAAGTGATAGGCGTCTCTTACTACCACTCAGATAGTACATTTGGTGTGCCACTCTTCTCCTACTATAGAGGTGGTTGGGAGTAATCTTGTAGACCCACCACCTAGCATGTCCACTGTAAGTATTTTTATGACATAGTAGCTAGTCTTTTTAAGATGATATGTTTATGTATATATGTATATAATATACTTTACGTAAATTTATAGGGGTTGAAGCCATGCCATCTAAAAAGCAAAGAATTTATCATTGCAGAGATTGAGGCTTACCCACCCCTTCTAGGGGATTTGTTTCATGGCACTCCAGTACCAGATGGTGTGGTTTGTGTGAGCCCGAGACTTGTACTCTACCGGTGGAGACATCATCAATTGCCATATACCCACCTAGATTCTAAAACACTTAGTGAAGCAGAAGGCGAAGTGATACTGTGGCCCGAAATGGATGTTGTCTATACTGATATTGTATGGTAAATTTACATTATGTTAATTTGTTAGCGTGTATATATGAGCTAGTCAATTGATCTGAAATTATATATACAGGTCAAAAGGAAGAAATCTTCTACAGCTCGGCCTCCACCTCCACCTCCTCCTAAAGTACCTAGTTGTCTTCCAAAGGACATATACGACTCGTTAGGTCCTAATTGTAAGGGTATGGCAGTATGGATAGGCGAGCATGACCCAAATTCTCCTATAAATGTTTCCATTCTGGTGGATTCTACAGGCGAATCATACGATAACAAAATATTTATATAAGATATTTTGGAGTGGTTTCGTTATGATTGGCTGAATACATCTATGATAGAGCTATGGATACGGTGAGATCTTGTTTATATATCCATATACCTTATTTTATATATGATGATCTGGTTTCTTATATATTAATGTATACGTAATACATGTTTTGCAGCCACTTACACACGATCTGTAAAGATTTTTCATTCTCCCGTGTGGGATTTCTAGTTCGATCTTTGATCAGTCATGTAGATAAAGAGCCTTCATTAGTTACTTCATCCTGCTCTGTCGCTTTTAAATATTTTGATAAAAAAAAGACAGTGATAATAGCTCCATTCAATGTTGAGTAAGTTTGTTTATAATTTGGACTTAACAAAATTACATTTTTATTGTGGATTTTGAGTTATTAATTTTTAACTTTTTTACCACTAGTGCTACGCATTGGGAGTTACTGGTTATTGTCCCCAAGACATGGACTATTTATTATCTAGATCATTCGGGGAAGGAATTAGACTCATTATATGGACACTCAATGAAAAGGTCATTATTCACGTGAGAAATCCTTCATATTTTATATATATTAACATCTATTATTATATTATTATTTAATAATGCAAATTAATGTGTTACATTAACATGTAGGTCTTTGAAAACGTTTAAAAAAGTTGGAGGAAACATGTCCAAGACAAAGAAACGGTTACTTTGAGAGAATGTGAAAGTAAATTTCTGACTCCAATGTATATATTATTTATGTGAACTATACTTGTTTGTATTTGTTAACATTTTGTATGTTTCAATTTATAGTATGCTACACAAAATAACGGTTGGGCATGTGCATACTACGTGATGTGATATATGGACCTAATTATCAAAAATGTTGCAATCAAAATCGATACCATACAACAGGTATTATATATAGTCTCACTAGATAATATGAAATATATCAATCTTATTATATATTATTAATTTTATATATACATCATTCTCTTTGTAGGTGTTTAAAACCAGTGACTCCACTACAGGTGAAAATTTATTAGATGTACATACTCCCTATATAATGAAAGAATTAAATGATGTAAGAGAACAATGGGCAAAAGCCTTATAAATAGTGAGAATTTTTTATTATCATTGGAAATCAGATGGCAATGATGATGATGATAATGATAAATAATGATATTTCTAAACTTTGTTGTCATAATATTTATGTATTTGATGACATGTTAAACTTTGAAAGACACACTTATATATACATGTCTGAATGAATTTTTTTTTAATTGTCTTATCTATATACATATGTGTGTGAAGATGAATACATGAATGTTTCTACATGTGTCTGAATGTGAAAAGAGATGAAATGAATGGAACTGTAGGTTGCTACATGTGTGTGAATATGAAATGGAGGAATGAAATGGAACTACAGGTTTCTACATGTGTGTGATGAAATTATAATATGAAATGTGCTTATACATGTGTGTGAATAATTCCATGTATTAATTGTCCATCCTTGTTAATTTTGTAGGTTTGTGACTTGTTGTTGGCTGAAATCAATAGATATTGTAAACCTACAGTTCAGAACTGAACTGTAGGTTCTGCATCCTGCTGACCAGTCGGACAGTAGGCCTACAAGCTGATAAGAAAAAAAAATCAAAACATAGTCGTCGGTTAACAAAAGAAACCGACATCAAAACTTAACTCGTCAGTGAATAATAGTTAATCGACGTCTTTGTCCCCTAATGGTATCGATTACTGTTTGGTTAACTTACAAACTGTTAATAATTTTAGGTCAACAAAGTCAGTTTTTTGTTGCTAACCGACACCTATTGTCTAACCTGGGGCCATTTTTTTTTTGGGATGGGATGTGGTGTCGGTTATGACTTGATAACCGACGCATATGGTCCCCCTACTGGTGCATTTTTTGGGTTTGCAATCGGGGGACAACTTTGTGGCGTCGGTTATGAAACCGACACTGAAGCTGTCTACATTTAGTGTCACCCACTTGGGTGTCGCTTTGAAACTGACTGCTAAAGTCATATTTAACCAACGCTAAAGGTGATATATGTACTAGTGCAACCAAAGGTTTCTTAGTTATGGTGGTTAAGGAATGATTGTAAGATTCAAACAATATATTTAAAAACACTAATAATATGTAATAATGAAACAATTGGTCATTCTCCTTCAACTCATCTATCTTACATGAACAATTAGGGTATGAAGGTGGTTCGAAATCTTCTAAGTCTATATATTTAAATAATCATGTCATTCTCATTCATCTACTAATCCATTAGCCCTTGTTTGGTTTGAGATCAAGATTACGAAATCTGGACAGGATTAGTCCGGGTTAGTCCATATATCCTATTTTTGTTTGGCAACCCAATCCCATAGAAAGAACTCATTAAACTGAATTGGCCTCGTAACTTGTGTTTTTTAGTCTGGCATATAAAATAAAATAACACAAAAGACAGAGCCAAATCTGGACTGGGATCCTAGAATCCTGCCCATAGAAGGACTGAGTTGGTCCGAATTAGAGGATTACTGAATCCAAAACGGACCCCGTCAGTCCAACTTTTACCAAACAAAACAAGATTGGATCCTGACTGGGTTAGTCGGGATGAGTGTTGACATGGCATAAAAAGACAGATGTTGATCTGGATCATGTCCCAAACCATACATCACCTTAGAGTTCATTGTTGCCAAAGAGTAGATTGAAAACCAAAAAACTCCTTTGGCATCACTTGACTCATATCGAAGAGCCACACATATTAAATAAGAATACTATTTTATTTAAATGTGATATAAACAAAGGTCCATATGAGATGCATTAATAAGAAAATTGCAATGCATAACCAAGAAATAGATAGATCAAACATAAATGACAATTGATTTAGGAACTTACACAACATGTTCTCTATGAAGATTTACCTTAGACATATAATTGTTTGCTACATGCATGTGTTAAGTTTCTTATGCTTTCATTCAATGTGTAAGAATGGTAGCATAATAGGGATGAACTTCGATGATACCTCCGATATCCTACACATATTGAAGAGCAAGAAGAAAATAGTCAAGGAAAAAAGAACACATGGAGAGTAGGAAATGCCCCCTTGTGTGGTATTTTCCACCATATAGTAGATAGGGAACAAAGAGTGAGAAATTAACTCTGATTTTTATGGTTGTACTTTTATTCATATTCTCTCTTACATATTTTGACTCATGTGTAGGAAATATTAACAATATAAGCACTAGAATGGAATGAACACGACTGGACAGGGATTTATACCCGATCAGATATGCTCACCGAACTATGTACTCAATTTGATACTTGTCTCACATATGAATTGATATTGGACCTATTCAATGCTAATGCCCCTAACCATTTGACAAACATTTGCACCGGAGTAAGCTCAAAACACACCAAGTGCCGAGTCATACTCGACCGTCTAAAAATCATATTATTTGATGAAATACATCACCAATTAGAGCAAATATGCGTTATGTTAGGGTCTAATGCAAAAAGAGACAAAACATGAGCCTTGCATATTCACATGTTCAATTTTTATACTTTCTCCTTGTTCTTGTGAATCAGGATCCATTTTTCTTCTATATGTCAGGGTCGACACACCCTTAGAAGTGTATAATGTGGTAGCAGAGGTTCTTTTTTTGCCACTACACGAACATCTCTACAACTTAATAGCTACTGTTTTAGACTAAAGTGTTGCAGCGTGGATCTAAGAAAGACTACAATCTTCGTGTACCAGTAACCCTATAAAGAAATATGTACCTGCCGGCAACATTCTCTCACAAACAGATACTTTCAAGTGGCAACCGGACACGAAGAATGTGTCGGCCTCAACTTGCCACTTCATCATTACAAACGTATGGAACGTGTCGGCCTCAACTTTGTGGTCCATACTGTTTAGAGGTCGCATTTATAGACGCATGATCACGAAGTATTTAGTGATGAGTCGGCACAGATGCAAAATGAATTCGCGATATCTCCGGACGTTCCACAGATTGATGATCCCACCTTGATTCTTCCGGTTGAATCCCAATAATAATTAATAATAACTAATGATAGGTCGGTAACATGTCCGTACCTATCCCCGGCGGTCCCAAATCCTGGCGTTGAAATGCCGCGTGTCTAAAGGAGAATGGCTGGATCCCCAACCATGGGTGTATATCGTATCCCACCTTAGACATCCTCACATGCTTAAGACCCCAACAACAGTGGCTGCTGATAGGATTTAGGGTATGATGCAATGCATATGTCGTACGGCAAGTATTTGTCAGAACATTACTTTAATTGTGTCTCGAAATCCTTGATTCTAATCCGACCCGTAAATAATTTTAGGTCTATTGTGTCTAACCCGTAAATCCAACATCAAGACAATAGTTAAAAAAAATGCTATGATTTGTCTAATCATTGATAATTCCCAAGTGTAATTAACAAATTTCACTGTGATAAACTTACAATGTGATTGAGAAACACATATAAAGACTATTGTAGTTTGTTCAATACTTTTAAACACAAATTTCTAATATAATTAGTATAATAAATCATACAAATCAATACAAAACCATGTAGAATTGTCAAAATAAACTTCATGATTGATGGATTAGTAAATTAATGGGTCATCGAGTGTCATAAAGTATAGTGTTTGTAATTTTATTTGAAAATATAATTCTGAATTTTGGATCAATCAGGTCAATTAGGGTCTAAAGTCCAAACCCGGACCCGACCCTAAACTTATTTCGGATTCTTCGGGTTCAGGTCAATTTCGGATGGGTCGAAAAACCTTAGACCCTAAACTTGCTTAAAATTTCGGACTCGGGTCGGGTCGAATGGGTCAGGTCTTGTTTTTTCAACTGTAACGCCCGAGCCCAATGCCCAAGGCTCGCGCAAGCCGGGGTCAACTTCCCGACTGGTCACCCATCCTAATACTACTCCAAGTTGAGCACACTTAACTATAGAGCCGAAAAAAGATGTGTATCTTGGTGATATGGGTAGTTCAATCATATCTTTTAAGATCATTATATCTGAGCCCTCAATCCTGGGACACCCCGTTTGGGACATTCCAACGGATTAGTAGCGATACCCGAGTTAATTAGAAACAGTGTTAGGGAACAAATCCGGACATTGAGATCTGCTGTATGGCCGATGAAACAAGTTTTGACTTGCATCAACCCACTTTGAGAACTCAGTGTGAGCCTCACTTTTATATCACACTAAGGGCCCGTTTAATTGGTATGAAAATCATTTCGTGCTATTGTTGTTGTCCAATATCTTCCGCTCAGGTGTGTTGGGCCCATAAGCATTTCCAGCCCAAGATTGCCTGGACCATTAGGGCATTCCTTACATGTTCTTGCCGCTGCTGGTGGGATAAATCCCCATGTAGCCACATCCAATAAAGAGCAGCCGCCAGCGGCCAGCCAAAGTAAATAGCAAGAATACCACAGCCGTCAATTGCCAAGAAAAGGCAGCCTTCAAGGCAAAAAAGAAAAAGGCAGTGTCTTAGGGACACTCAAGAAAGAAAACCAAGAAGGAAGAAAAAGAAAAGGAAGAAGAAAATAAGCGAGACATGACTCTCAAGGTATTAGGTTGTCTTTTTTGGGTCATCTATTACTATACACTTTATGGAAGTGTACATCTTATTGGAAAGTTTTAGACTGGTAGAATTGTATGGATCTCTATCTGCAGTCTGGTATCTTCTTAATTCTCCTTCTTGGTATATTATCTCGGATTTAGATCAAACTCGAGGCTTAAAAATTGTATCTTTGTTATTATATTGAATTTGTCTGTGGTTGGTCCTGTGATTCTTTTTCTAACACATCGTGAGGATTTTTCACAGTTTTTTTTATTTTTCTTTCCTTTATCTTTTTGCAGTTATTATCTTAGATTTACACGCTTGTCAGTAATGCTTCTGTATATATTTCTTTTTTGTTGCGTCTTGGTTGCATAACATACATACACATATTTCTCATCGAACAAACATATCAAGTGGTATCAGAGCCAAGATGGACAAATCCATATCCAGATAGGGAAGGATGATGATACAACGATAAATAAGTTGACGAGCACAAATTGACATATTTGAAAATCCAAGATGGAAGATATTTTTTATTGCAAGAATTTGTATGATTTGATAGAGGGATATAAGTTAGGGAATATTTCTAATGTAGATTGGTAGAAACTAAATACAAAGATCATTGGAATAGTGTGAAAGTCATTGGATATTTCTATTCCATCACATCTTAGAGGAGACTGATGCCAAAATCTATGGGAAAATCTCAAGAAATTGTATGAGTAGAAAACTGTCACAAATAAAACTTTCTTGATAAGGAAGTTGGTGAACTTGAAGTATAGGGATGATACAAGAATTGCGGAGCACATGAATGGATTTTAAAGCCTTGTAAATCAACTGGGGTCCATGAAGATGGTTCTCGATGATGAACTTCAGGCTTTACTTCTTCTAGAATCATTATATGACAGTTGGGAGATGTTTGTTGTCACTGTCAGCAATTCTGCACAGGAAGGTAAGTTGACACTTGGCTAGATGAAGAGTAGTCTACTGAATGAAGAGACTCGATGATGATCCTCAAACAACAAAGGGTTATAGGTGCACTACATGTAGAGCAGGGGCACGGACAAAGAAAAAGATCGTGGCAGATCTCACAGCCGCGGTGAGTCCCAAGACCGCAGGAAGTCCTGTGATCGACTCAAGTTGAAGAGTAGAACATTCTTCCATTATGACAAGTCTGGTCATTTTAAAGAAGATTGCAACATTTGGAAAAAGAAATATGAGTTTGAAGCCAAAGACATGATGGATGATGACAAGAATAATGTAGAAGCAATGTCATAAGATAGGGACAATGATAACGATATTGTCTTGACAATCTAGGAATAGTATTTGTATGTTGAAGATGATGATTCTAAGTGGGTGATGGATACTGCAACTTCTTATCATGCTTCACCTAGTAAGGAGTTCTTCACTTCATACTGGAAGGCAGGCTTTAGGAGCATGAATATGGGAAATTCCAACTTCTTCAGAATTATCGAGATTAGAGACATTTATGTTTAGACAAGTGTTGGTTGCACGCTCACACTTAAGGATGTTCATCATGTTCCAGATTTGTGGCTTAGTTTGATATTTTGTTCTTTCTTTGATAGAGAATGTTGTCGTCTGGATTTTTGTGGTGGTAAATGTAAAAACACAAAGAGTGCTTTGGTTATTGTGTGGGGCAAATTGTGTCGAACATTGTAACAAGACTCGTCTTAAAGTACTCAAAGGAGGTGATATACATGTCGGTTGAGGATCACCAGGTAGATCTGTGGCACAGATGGCAAGGACACGAGTGAGAAAGACTTACAGTTGCTATCAAAGTAGGGGCTGATTTATTTTGGCAAGAATACCAGTCTTAACTCATTTGATTCATGTCAGACGAGAAAGCATCAATGAGTTTCTTTCAAGATAAGATTGAAGATAAAGCTAGATGTACTGCATTATGTTCATTCAGATGTTTGTGGTACGTTTGAGGTGGCTTTTGGGTGGAAATAGGTATTTTTCCATATTTATTGATGATGCATCAAGGAAGGTGTGGGTCTACTTGTTGAAAACCAACGATCAGGTCTTTCACTATTTCTAAAAATTTCATACCATGGTGGAGCGGGAGACATAGAAAAAGTTGAAGTGTCTCCGCACAGACAATAGAGGAGAGTACACCTCTAGAGAGTTCTAGGATTACTGTGTGCATCATGAGATACGACATGAAAGGATAGATCCCAACACAGCACAACACAATCGTATAGCTGAGAGGATGAATCATACCATAGTGGAGAAAGTGAGATGCATACTGAAGACTTCAAATTGACAAAGACAATCTGGGGAGAGGTAGTAAGTAATGTGTACTATCTGATTAATCGATCTTCATCATTTCCTTTGGGGTTTGATATACCTAAGAAGGTATGGACAGTAAAGGGTTCCTCTTATGTTCATTTACAAGTATTTAAGTGCAAGTCTTATGTACATGTTCCAAAGGAAAAGAAGAAAAAGAGAGATGATAAAGTGGTGTCATGTATCTTTCTTAGCTATGGAGATCAACAGTTTGGTTATAGGTTATTGTAACTTGTAAAAAATACCATGAGTAGACACAAAGATGTAACTTTCTATGAGAGTCAGATATTGAGAGCCCGAGTGATGATGCACGGGCTATAGGATCAGGGGATAGTTCATCTGATCATGAGTATGAGGATGGTTTAGCTTCTTCATAGGTGTAGTCTTTGGATGACAAAGAAGATAAATAATATCACCTTGAGCAACACACTAATAGCACATCAAGTGCTCATTTCCAGATGCATAGATAGTGGTTCAAACTCACAGTCAGAGACATATGGGTAGGGGGAGCAAGGTCATCACTAGGTAGAGACCTCAGAGCAGCAATTGAGGAGGTCTAACAGAGTTTTTCACCCTTCATCTAGATATTTGGCATCTCAGTATATTCACCTTACTGATCAGGGGGAGCCGGAGATATATAATGGGGCACAGACTCATAGACACAAAGCATAGTGGCATTAGGCAGGAGGAGATGTCTTCTTTGTATAAGAATGATACTTATGAGCTTGTGGAACTTCTTATGGGCCAGAGGGAACTAAAGAACAAGTGGGTCTACATGATGAAGAGAGATGACAAAAACAAGGATATCAGATACAAAGATAGAGTAGTTGTCAAGGGCTTTGGTCAAAGACCAGGGTGGATTTTGATGATATATTTTCTCTTGTTGTGAAAATAACTTCTATTAGATTGGTTTTAGGCTTGGTTGCTATCCTAGATCTGAAGCTTGAGAAAATAGATGTGAAGACAGTGTTTCTTCACAATGTCCTAGCTGAGGAGATCTACATGGAGTAGCCAGAAAGTTTTCAGGTCACGGGGAAGGATCACTTAGTTTGCAAATTGAAGAAGAGTTTGTAATGTTTGAAACAAACTCCTAGAAAATGATACAAGAATTTTGATTTTTTTCATACAGAGTCATGAGTACTAGAAGACAAGTGTAGATTCATGTGTTTACATCAGGAGGTTTTCCAATGGCACGTTCATTATTCTACTAGTCTATGTGTATGACATGTTAATAGTGGGACAAGATGTCAGTTTGATTAGAAAACTGAAGACAAAGCTTTCCAAAGCCTTTGACATAAAGGATTTGGGGCCATCATGATAGATTTTGGGGATGTAGATCAATGTGATAGGAAGTGGCACAAGTTGTGGTTGTCACAGGAAATCTATGTTGAACGAATTCTAGAGCAATTCAACATGAGCAAGTTAAGAGCTGTTAGTACTCCACTATAAGGTCACTTCAAGATAAGCAAGAATTCATGCTCATCTACTGATGAAGAGAAGGAGGAGATGGCTAGTATTCCCTATTCTTCTATTATGGAGAGTTTGATGTACATAATGGTGTGTACTCATCCTCACATGGCTCATGTGGTTGGTGTTTTGAGAAGGTTTCTCTCAAACTCTGGGAAAGATGATTGGGAGGCGGTCAAGTAGATCTTCAGATACTTATGAGGCACTAGCAGCATGTGTTTGATGTTTAGTGATTTTGAACCAGTTCTGAATAGCTTCATTGATGCTAACATGGAAGGTGAGATTGATCACAGGAAGTCTAGCATTGGATATGTTTTTACTTTTGTAGGGGGGCATATCTTGGTTGTCTAGTTTGCAAAAGTGGGTTGTACTTTCTATGACAAAGGTAGAATACATAGAAGCAGGAAAAGAAATACTCTAGATTGTGAGATTTTTGGGAGACTTGGACATGAATTAGGTTAGATCAACTATATTCTGTGATGGTCCGAGTGTTATTGATTTGAGCAAGATCACAAAGGATCATGCACGGACAAATCACATTGATATGAGATATCATTGTCTTCGTGATGTGATTGATAAGAAGTTTCTCACACTGAAGAAGATCCATACTGAGAAGAATTTTTATGATACGGTGACCAAGGTGGTAACACGAAACAAGTTGGAGCTTTGTAAAGAGCTTAGTGGGACACATTCTCAATGATGATTTTGTTATGACGTCTTCCCTTTGGGCTAGAGGGGGATATTGTTGGGCCCATAATCATTTCCAACCCAATATTTCCTAGCCTAATAAGGCATTGCTTACACGTCCTTGATGTTGGTGGTGGGATATAAATCTCCATGTAGTCGCATCCAATAAAGTGCAACCACTAAAGATATATAAAGGGCAGCAACAAGCCAAAGAAAATAGCAAGAAAACCTCAGTCGTCAATTGCCAAGAAAAGGCAACCACCAAGGCGGGAAAGAAAAAGGCAGTGCCTTGAGGATGGGGAAGAAAGAACAGGAAGAAGGAAGACAAAGATAAGGAAGAAGAAAGGAAGCGAGGAAGGACTGCCAAGGCATCCAGATGTCTTCTTCGGGCTGTCTACTACTATGCACTTTGTGGAAGAGTACATCCTCCTGGGAAGTTCTAGGGTGGTAGAATCATAGGGATCTCTCCCTGCGATGTGGTATCTTCTTAAATATCCTTCTTGCTATTTTGTTTTAGGTTTGGGTCAAAATTTGAGAGGTAAAATTTGTATATTTACTTCTTATAGTGTATTTTCCTATGGTTGGCTCGTGGTTTTTCCCTCACACATTGTGGGGATTTCCCACACAAAAATCCAATCTTTTTCTTTCCTCTATCTACTTGCAGTTATTATCTAAGGTTTAAACACTCATCGGTAATGATTATGCATATATTTGTTTTTCATTGCATCTTTGTTGCATAACATACGTGTACATATTCCCCATTAACCAAACCTATCAAGGTGTTTGGTTGAGTACAAAATCTATTTTGACTTTGAAATTGAACTGCTCCATCCATTTCAACCAAACCAAAATAAGGTCAGGTGATTTTCCACAATTACTTTCGTAGCTAAATGGCTATGATCCTAGTGTTGGGTTTTAGGGGAGGTAGAGATGGCAGAGGAAACAAAAAATTTCTCCCCAAACCTAGAACCCAAAGAGATCTCGTCAACATCTATACAGTATGAAGGATGGTATGTATAGGTGTACCTTGTCCCGAGGCTTTCTCGGTGACGTTACCTCACGACGAGCATGGTTTTCACCTCCAGTCTTGGACGGTGTCTATGCAGCTCCTAGTCGCACCTAGACTGAAAGATGGACGGTTGTCCTCCGAGCGACAGAAATCTCCTGCCTATGTAGTAATCCACATGGACCTCTGGGAACTCCAGTCATCCAGTCCTACAGGACACTAGAAGGATTCGTCCCCTTCTGCCAGCGTACTAGTCACCGATGTGCTCTCCCACCACCAGTTATTGTCCTATAGTTGTCTTTCCCTCACTGTGCCTCCCTAGTCAGGTAGCACTTGCTTGGGCTCTCTCGGTTGCCACAACCAGAGAGGAAAACTTTGCAGAGCAACAGATGTTCTGAGTTGTTCTCTCTGAGAAGCCCCCAGTACCCCTATATATATAGGAGGGGTCAGGGTCAAGGTTCTCAGCCCCAGATAATGTGGGACTAAAGCGAGAGTAGAAGGGTCTAGAATTTCCATGAATTGATACACTACGGCAAGTGAATCAGTCGTTTCACAAACGAACCCATTGTTTGGGGACTGAACCGATCGGTTCATCTCATGAATCGGTCGTTTGGGGAGTTGAACCGATCAGTTCATTCATGAACTGGTCATTTCACTTCCCATAGCAGTTCCCAATTGACTTTCCTCTCTCTATTTCTAATTAATCCAAAGATCAATACTTGTCCCAATCGAATTGTACAAGTGAAATGAAAATATTTTCTCACCAACCTAACTTTCCCAAACTGGCTCGTTTGGTCCAGCTGAACTGAGCAGTTCAACACTTGAATCGGGTGTCTCACTTGACCCTGAGTCGATCGGTTCAACAGCTTGAACCAGTCGGTTGGCAGTCCAGGTTGTGTAGAAATCGGTCAATGTAGTTCTCAATCAATCTGACACCCAAATCAGTTAGTCCAACACTTGAACTTGGTGATTCTGAGTCAAGTCAATTGATTGAATGTTTAATTGAACTACTAAATAGATTTAGTAAACAATCTAAACATCATTTGTGGATAAACTCCTCTTCCAGGTTCAATCATATGTGTGTGACCCTGCAGGCCCATTTCACGTTGGCAGTGAAAGTCCATAACAATTATTACTTCACAAGCAAAGAGCAGTGCCTAGTCGCACATCAGTGCTACCCAAGTGAAAAGGAAAGTTGGAGAACAACTTTCAATCCTACAATCCGTGACTGGTGTTACAGTGAATGTATAATTCCTTTGTTACTAATATCTCGAATGAACTCAAGGCATGGAACAATCATCCTTTCAACGTTCATTCACTTCCTTGATCTCAGAGTAGACTGGTTGAGATATGTGTGACATCAAAATCACATATTAATTCGCACATGCATTCACATGCCTTTCTCAGTCCTACTCATCAAGTGGCCATGGACATCAAACTCCCTTAGGAGGGACAAATCCCATATCTATCACTCACCCCTCAAAAGCCCCATATATCAAAGTTACCCAATCATCACCTTTATAACAATCTATTTTCAGGACTGCGTTTGATGATGTCAAAGTGTACCCAATGACATGTGTTGAGTGTAGTGATTTCAGGTCAAAGAATCACACTCACCACCATCACTGTGAGAGTTGACTGTGACTACCAAGTCATGGTTCCCTGTGTCACTCTCACGGTGGGTCTGTCTGATACACTTTTTCTCTAACAAGTACCTATGTGCTTGGTTTGATATCCCTATATCATGACTAATGAGATTCTGTCATCAACCAATACACAATCTAGTCTTGTGTGTCAGTGTTGTCTATCAACCTTCCACAATGACATCTGATTAGGGACATAATAAGAATGTATACTGTTAACATGTGTATGATCTCATCATTTATGTCCTTAACCTAAAAGCATATGCCATTGAGTAAAACAATTCTTTAGACATTCAATCAGTTCTGTCATTATCTCATAACTGATTGAACCAGAATGAATTGGAATCTTGCCTTTGATGTTTATCAAATCAATCTTAATGTATCCCACCAATCATCCCATGATTGTCTCTCAAGGCATACATACCAACAAACTCCCACTTGCACTGTGAGCCAATCACCCCAGAATCATATTCTTAGTGATTTTCAAACATGTCCCACATTTTATTGTGCTCTAGTACTAACACAATGAGTTATGGCAACATTTTTCCTAAGTCAGTATTATTGCATGTCTCACATCTCTTTGTTGTACATCTTACGTATGAGATGGAGTCTCTATAATATGCGATCCAATATTCCTTTGCTAACCTTTAGCCTCATTGCATGACCAATCACTCCTTACTTGTCGTCCATGACCGGAATATCTATAAGTTCATCTTTATGAACTCTCAGATCCATATAGTATCCAATGTTGTTCTCTAACACACGGATACTCATCATTTCCCTTTAAAACCTCTTTATTGGAACATTTCTAATTTTCAACACACATTTACTTTTGTATATCCCATATATATTTTGCGATAAATTTTCTGTCATTTCAAAAGTTTGCATCAGTGTAACTCTTTACAGTGAACCCTTCCTTATTTCCATAGAACTAATACTTATCAAGTTCTCATGGTATTCTAGTAACCCTTACTGGAACTAGATAGACATCCACTCGTCATGTCCCACATACGAGTTATCAGGATGAGCATCTCATATTGCCATGTCCTACATATAAGATGATAAATGCATTTTATTCTTGCTATGTCCATACATGCAAGATAACAGGATGATTACATACATGATAGATCCATATCTATTCTTAGTTTTCCCATTCTTCATGAGAATTGGACACTTGGCCTTGGGATAATAACTCCATGTAACATGGACAAGTTTTCTCCCACTAAATTTGTGTATACTGAACCCTTCAGTACAGATTGCCAATGTATGCTCTCTCTTTTCCAGGTCAAGAGGTTTTCAAGAACTATCTCTATAGATTTCTATTCCTATCACATAGGAAACATCTCTATCTTCCCTAAAGATAATTTCCACAAAGGATTCCATTCTAGAACATCTCATTCCTCATCAACATGTGGAATGCAAATACGCTCCCACTAAATCACAGATCCCTTCTTTATCTTTGTCATATCGATCAAACCCTTTGACTATATTATCAAAGTAAAGATCTCAGCTCTGAGTTGCTTGTACTCAATCAATCACATTGATTAATCCATTGTAACTTATAGACTTCATTTGCATTAATGGATTCATAAACCTTATAGGTTGTGTCACGTACACATCCTTGTCGTATTCCTCATAGGAATGTGGTTTTAATATCCATATGCCAAATCTCTTAGTCATTAAGTTGCAATCAGCAAGCATGATCCTTCTCAAAATGTCATCCATGTGTCTTAACACTTAATACTTATTCACACTTATGGATTTTATCCCAATGGGTGCTACCATCAAGGTCATACCTTCTGGTTCACATGGAAGTCATTTAGGATCTTATGGTCATAAACCATAACTCAAAATCCGGTTCCTCAATATCATCTTGATTGTTGACTCATCATATGACCAACTCATCATATAGATATTTGAGGTGTATCTGTTAAGTAATTTGAGAACTCACAACACTTTGTGATTATTAATGTCATTTATTAATGTAAGGTATTCTCTATTTAAGAAGAATTTAGTTATTTGATAATCATCCTCTAACTCCTTAGAGTATGACTCCTTATTGATTTAGACATCACTGTGCCTTAATCATGAGTTCTCTATGATACACTATCATAATCACTCATAAGGTTCTCTAACATTTGGCTTAAGTATCTCATTCATTGATCACATCAAGAATTATTACTTTTACCAAATTTGTACTTCATTCATGATCTTCTTGAACACTTCAAGATATTCATATTGGTATTTCTCTAAACACCATTAGAAGTATTAGCATTTGTTCCAATAAGTATGTAAATACATCATATGTATTATACCTAATAGGATATTTGTTCTCCCACTACATCTAGTGAAGATTGACTTATCATCATGTCTAAGATATTCATGTCTCTTAATGGTTCACAACCAAAAGAGTCTAGATTTATCCATCAATATGGAACTAGAAATAAATTTCTCATGATAATGCTAATTCGTTGTTTGAGTTATCAATAACTTTTAGGTATCATTTTTTCTTATGCATAACAAGTACCACAAGATAAAGAAAGGCATTGCCACAAAGATCATATCTTTGAAATTGAAATGTCAACTTTATTGATAGCCATCCTTGTCACAACAAGATGCAAAAAATAAAGTGTTTCTATTTTATTGGAAAATATGAAATAGCAGTTCATAAATCTATTACATGCCTTCAAGGCTAAAAATAAACCAAAGTACTCATATCTATGGAGGCAACACTTGCTCCAATGATGAGTACTCCTTTCTTGGTCCTTTCACAAAAGGTCATCACTTCTTTTTAGATCTTGCATATCATATATGTCAGATCTTCATCTTGGTATCATACACCTTAGATAAAGAAGTGTTTATTTCATGATACCTATGGTGGAGATCTCTATCCCCTCATGTCATCTTCTTTTGTTCTTCCAAATATAGAGGGCAATTTATCCTCCCTCGTTCACCCTTCCCATATGCCTTGAAGCTGAAGACGGCTTGGGTTGCTGGCTAGCATCAGAAAACTTCTTTGATTTGCCCTTGACCTTGCCTTTAAGATTTACCCTTCATTGATCACATCAAAGATTAGGGTTTGTCTTTCTTCATCTTTGCCTCTACTATCCTCAACATGTCCAACAACTCTGTCAACAACTTGTCAAGGTTGTTCATGTTGTAGTTCATCATGAACTGTATGATTATAGCAACATTTGTAGTATCATACCAGTAGCCAACTCTTGACTGAGAGGGAATCTCAGTCTAGTCAGGTTTTCCACATACCCAATGACATTGAGTGTGTGAGAACCAACTGAATCTCCTTCTTTCATGACATACTAGGATAGTGTCTTAGAGACATCATATGTCTCATGTTGTCTCTACAACTCATAGTTTAGAGAATACAACATCAAGCACTCCACATCAATGGCATTCTCGGTATGATTCCATAAGCATCCTTTTCATCCTTTGGTGCGGTGGGAGTGAGTTCATCTAGTTCTGGTATAACTAGGACTTTGAGATTTTACTCTTTGACTGAGAACATTTCTCAACGTCCTAATCAGTTGTGGAAGTATTCCCATTTAGTTTGTCTGTCTCAAGGACCGATCGCAAATAAAGTGATTGTTGTTTGTGGCCATTTGTACTACAAAAGCAAATATATGAAATTTTGTCCAAAAACTCATTTTTGACTTATTTGATTGATTTGAAAAAGTTTTACAATATAATTAGGACTTTAATTAATTATTGCTCCCACTATTTTTGTTCAAATTGATATCCCTCACCATCAATTAGGAAGATTGTAGTGTACAACCTTCTAGTGGGTCAAGATCCCAAAATCCTCTTAGTCATGGACCAGCTAGGGATGTCACCCACAACTTAGATCATCCAGGTAGGCAACTCTTGCCAATTGCATCATATGCAACTCTTGAAAGATGTCATGCACAACTCCTTGCCATGATCACCTCCATGCCTCAAGGTGCTAGATCCTATCTAGGTCACCTTGTTAAGTCCGACCCAAAACCAACACGATGAATATGCACCCTACTAGGGCAGACCCACATATCCATCCTTCACGCTTCCATGGGATAGATTGTGTGCCACGCTAGGGCGTGCCCATACTTGGTCGATCAAGCTTTTCACGTGTATCACATTTGGAAGGCATCTAAAACTTAATATTTATTGAGGGATTTGGTTTTATAGGTACATATACATATCCAATCACCACAATATATAGTATGTATCATATACATGCTATATCCCATAGAAAACATGTGAAATGATAAAAGGCGATGATATGGCCATCCTAACGTGATTACTCGAGCCAAGAGGAATCACGGTCATCTAGGTCCACATCACATACAACATGTACAAGATGAAATATGTGCTTTGTTGGTTTGGGTTTGATCAACTCATCTCCATGATTGATCAGCTTGCCATCAGGCTGGTCGGTTGGGTGCCACCAGCCGATCGACTGGCACCTCAATCCGATCGGTTCACTGGTTGTCGTGCATCTCCTCAGGTTGCCACCCACTCATCTCACTCTAGGAACTAGCCGCCTTGGTCCACCAGCCGATCGTCTCATGCCTGAGATGATCGTCTCGATCCTCCAGGTGTCTGTCGTTCTTTGACATAACAAAAAATATGAACTAATCCTATTTACATTTGCATTGGGAAACCCCGAGTTACATTCGGGGGGAGCAAAGGTAGAAAAGAATCTCGAGTTATCTCAAGTTACATCAGGAATAGGAGGTAGGGAATCAGTGCGCAAACCGAGATGCAAGCAACAACAAACAAACACACATAGATTTAGGGTTTATGGCCACAATCACGCTACAATCACCACAGAAACCATTTAAGGGCAACGCGTATCGAATGCATTTATATGCCATATCATATATGTATATATAGGGATTTGTGGATTTATATTGGACGTGCATAAAGCCAATTAATTATTTGCATCGCATGCAATAAAAAAGGCAAAAAACAAAAAAATGATCACATCGATTAACCTAAAGTATATAACATTGATGTGGCTCTGATACCACTGTTGGGTTTTAGGGGAGGTAGAGATGGCAGCGGAAACAAAAAAATTCTCCCCAAACCCATAACCCAAAGAGATCTCATCAACATCTATACAGTAGGAAGTATAGTTTGTAGAGGTATACCTTATCCCGAGGCTTGCTCGGCGATGTTACCTCATGGCGAGTACAGTTTTCACCTCCGGTCTTAGACGGTGTCTATGCAGCTCCTGGTCACACCCGGACTGACGGTTGTCCTCCGAGCGGCAGAAATCTCCCGCCTCTGTAGTAGTCCACACTGACCACCGGGAACTCTAGTAGTCCTATCCTACAGGACACCGGAACAAGTCATCCCCTTCTATCAGCGTACTAGTCACCGACGTGCTCTCCCACCACTAGTTGTCATCATGTAGTTGTCTTTCCCTTGATGTGCCTCCCTAGTCGGATAGCACTTGCTTGGGCTCTCTCGGTTACCACAACTAGAGAGGACAACTTTGCAGAGCAACTGATGTTCTGAGTTGTTCTCTCTGAGAAGCCCCCAGTACCCATCTAAATATAGGAGGGGTCAGGGTCAAGGTTCTCAGCCCCGGGCGATGCGGGACTAAAGCGGGAGTAGAAGGGTCTAGAATTTCCATGAATTGATACACTGTGGCAAGTGAACCAATCGTTTCACAAATGAACCGATCATTTGGGGATTGAACCGATTGGTTCATCTCATGAACTAGTCGTTTGGGGAGATGAACTGATCAGTTCATTCATGAACTAGTCATTTCACTTCCCATAGCAGTTCCCAATTGACTTTTCGCTTTCTGTTTCTAATTAATCCAAAGATCAATACTTGTCCCAATTGAATTATACAAGTGAAATGAAAATATTTTCTCACCAACCTAACTTTCCCAAACTAGCTCGTTTGGTCCATCTGAACTGATCGGTTCAACACTTGAACCAGTCGTCTCACTTGACCCTGAGCCGAAGGGTATAACAGCTTGAACCGGTCAGTTGGCAGTCTAGGTTGTGCAAAAATCGGTCAATGCAGTTCTCAATCAATCTGACACCCAAATTAGTTAGTCCAACACTTGAATTTTGTGATTTCGAGTCAAGTCAATTGATTGAATGTTTAATTTAACTACTAAACACATTTAGTAAACAATCTAAACATCATTCGTGGATAAACTTCTCTTCCAAGTTAAATCCTATGTGTGTGACCCTGCAGGCCCATTTCACGTTGGCAGTGAAAGTCCATAACACTTATTACTTCACAACCAAAGAGCGGTGCCTAGTCGCACATCAGTGATACCCAAGTGAAAAGGAAAGTTGGAGAACAACTTTCAATCCTACAATCCATGATTGGTGTTACAGTGAATGTATAATTCCTTTGTCACTAATATCTCAAATGAACTCAAGGCATGGAACAATCATCCTTTCAACGTTCATTCACTTCCTTGATCTCAGATTAGACTGGATGAGATATGTGTGACATCAATATCACATATTGATTCACACATGCATGAACATTCCTTTCACAGTCCTACTCATCAAGTGGCCATAGACATCAAACTCCCTCAGGAAAGAAAAATCCCATATCTATCACTCACCCCTTAAAAACCCCATGTGTCAAAGTCACCCAATCATCACCTTTATAACAATCTATATTTTAGGACTTCATTTGATGATGTCAAAGTGTACCCAACAACATGTGTTGAGTGTAGTGATTTTAGGTCAAAGAATCACACTCACCACCATCATTGTGAGAGCTGACTGTGACTACCAAGTCATGGTTCCATGTGTCACTCTCACAGTGGGTCTGTCTGATACACTTGTTCTCTAACAAATACATATGTGCTTGGTTTGATATCACTATATCATGACTAATGAGATTCTATCATCAACCAATACACAATCTAGTCTTATGTGTCATTGTTGTCTATCAACCTTCCACAATGACATCTAACTAGGGACATAATAAGAATGTATACTCTTAACATCCGCATGATCTCAACATTTAGGTCCTTAACCTAAAAGCATACGTCATTGAGTAAAACAATTCTTTAGACATTCAATATGTTCTATCATTATCTCATAACTGACTGAACCAGAATGAATTGGAATCTTGCCTTTGATGTTTATCAAATCAATCTTAATGTATCCCACCAATCATCCCACGATTGGCTCTCAGGGCATACATACCAACACCTAGTGTTTGTTGTCCACTTTCCATCTTCCTCATGTCCCACAACCAGGTGAAGTGTGCAACCAGTAGATGAAAAAACTATTGGCCAGATAATAAGTATGCTAAACCAAATGGAAATAAACTAATAAACTACATCCATCCAAAAAATCATAGTCATACTGCAATTTCTCAAATTATATTTTCTATTTCTAAAGCCACTATTGTGTCACAACATCTAGAAAACAATCAAGCCTCAAAATTAAGAATCCATAAGTTTAGAGATAGATTGAAAGATCATTCCTTATGAAGGCTTCCTGGAATATCTTAAATGGTGATTCGATTCGGGCCACTTTTTGTATGGATTGAAGTATGGAGGAATTTTTGGAGCACATGCATTGATCGAGAATGGTACATCAGAGAAATAGGAGATCTTAAATTTACTAGAAAAAAATTAGGACATCTTTTCTAAGGTTCTGTCCATCACAAAAATGGGAAGTAAGAATGGTACTTACCCGATTGGATAGATAGGTGAGTGGAGAGCCATTAACTCTTTAGAAGAAAGAAGGTGTGGTGTTTGAACAAAACCGAACAATTAAAATCCTTGAAGAGAGGGATGGCGGTTGGAATGTTGACCTGCACACTAAATTAGTAGATGGAGAGGAGATGAGGACCATAGAGAAAAGAGGGATACCAAAGGGAGGGACTCACCTACATGGTGTTTGACATAAGAGGGAACCTTCACCATCCAATCTTCCTCCATGATTCTTGTAGTGAATGATTCCAGAGTACCAATTTCCTATATGGACCAAAAAATATGGATCTAGAATAGCCTTCTACTACACAGTGGTGGCTCAATGATAACATGGAATTCTTAATCGGAATACATTGCTTCATACTGTAGCCTGAGATGGATTCCCATACCTAGTCTCTTTGTTTCCACCTATTACGTTAGCCTTCCATGTCTACCATGGTTGCATATGGTTTTATCTCTATCACCAACAAGCCTCTAACTGATGTGCGTCGTTGTACACACAACAATTATTAGGAAAAGTCCTAGATTTTAACCTTCTAATCCAGTTGTCAACTTATTGTGAACAACAAGTCAACTTAGTATAGATAGGTATCGATCCAAGGGACGACGGGAAAGAAAAGTCAAAATCCATCTGATTGCTAAAATGAGAAAATAAATTCTGATAAGAAGGTTATTTAAAACTAAGAACAAAAGTAAAATTGTTGAAATAAAATTTAACTAATCAAGAAATAAAGATCTGGGGTCCAGAAGATCACCACCAAAACCACGTTCATATTCAAATAATCAGATTCTAAACTCCAAGGATCAAATCAAGACCTTGTGGTTGTCCTTACAGACAAACTCACAAGGATCAGACTTCCCGTGAACCCGTTGGTCCTGGCGTTCACGGATCATTGACCAACCATCCAACATGCCACTATCCACAATCATATAAAAAATCATGTGAATTCAAATTGGCATTCAAACCCAAGGCTCAGGTGGTCGTGTCACCAAAGATTATAATGAGAATAAGATTAAAAAACGAAAATATCATAATCACAATTCAGGAACTATTGTTTCATTCTTACAGAGATCCATGGCCATATCACTCTATAAGAATATATCAGATCATCCAAATAATCACACATAAAAAGAGAGAAGACATTTGTTTGATGGAGGAATATAACTGATTATATTGAATAAAACCACGCTAAGGGGCTACTCCCATGCCCCAGAGAGATTTACTCAGACATAATGAGACTAGAAGAAATGCAAACTAAAATAAGATCCAACATTATACAAGATGTGGTCTACAACTAAAAATTGGATGAAATGGAATGAAGAGTGGAATGCTTTTACAAGTGGAGAGTTCCTCATTTTATAGGAGGGGGAGAGGGTAGGCTGCCCTCAAAAGAGGGGGAAAAAGGGAGGGAGACTGATTTTTGAATTTTCTAGATCTGGTCAAATAGAAAGTTGATTGTTTATCTTAACCATGTAACTCTCTTTAATCTACATTCTTGCAGCAGCGACTTCGAATATATTTCTCTCCCATAAAAAGCGCAAAAGTGGTCCAAACAATATGATTTGTTGTTAGGAAAATAAATTCCCTTTCTATTGAATACTTGTAAACTCAATTTGGAGTTTGAACGTAAAAGTTATGTCACTTTTGGTGATGGGTTTACATGAATTTCAGGACTTCTGTAAATTTTGTAATTTTCCTACAAAACCCAAGAAAATATAATTAAAAATCCAATTAAATAGAAAAAACTAAAATAACACAATTAATTATGAAACTAAGAGGATAAATAACAAAACAATCCTAAACAAATACAAAAATATGTAAATAAAAGGGATAAATAAACATTTCTCAAAATACCCCGGACTTAAATCCTTGTTTGTCCTCAAACAAATAAAATCTCAAATTATTCCAATTCATACGAACAACATGTCCATCTTCACCCTTGTAACATTATTTTATTCCTTACCTCCAAATTTAGCCAAGCAACTCAATCTCCTAAAACTACAAAACACAAATTCTATATTCCCTAATGAAAACAAATACCATATCTTGTTTCTAAATCAAGATTTTGAAGAAAAACATGCTTCATCTTACTTTTTCTTTGAGACTCTCATTTTATAATTGTATTTTATTATGTAACTTGTTGCACAAGAACAGGATGAAATTGGGGATATGAAAACAAAGAATGAAGTGATGATTTTTTTTTCATACCTCCTCTATTCGATTCGGGATTTAAATTTGTGGAGTTGTGGTTATGTTGGTCACAATTTTTTTTATGTGTACTTTTGGCATCTTTTGATGGTACGCCCCTTTGTGGGGTATGGAATTTTTGATATGGGAAGCATGCCATCCCGGACTTGATTTTTGTCCGGTGGTGATTCCTTGCTTCTCTTTTTTTTAGAAAGAAAATAAGGGGGAAACAAAAGGTGTCCTTGTACTTATAACTTCACACATTTATTTTCTCTCTTTTTTATCTTTTTGAAAATGCCATTACATCAGACAGAACATTCATGTCAACCACATTATACAAGATTTATATCAAGTTAATCCATAGTTTAAAAATAGATAAAATGTGTGTTTGGTTTTGATTGGTTCCATACGGCTTGCCAACTTTTTCAAGGAGTGATGCTATTTTGGGGTCCTAGGTGACATGGTGGTTTCAGACATGCCAATTTATCACAATTTTTGCAAAAGATTTACTAAATTCAAAGGGGTACAATGATAAACATGTATTCATATTGGCTGATGACACGCTTTTTACGTGCGTAGAAACGCAAGTGTACGCGTCAATGTAATATAAGCCTTTGGAGGCCCAAGTCGAACTCAGGGATACATGAATTGTCGGAGACTACTACTAACTACTCGCAATCAGCTAGACCGATTAAATAGTTGGGAGTTGTTGTTAAAATTAAAAGAAAATGAAAATAAAACAAAACAAAGCAATCGATTAAATGTTTGGTTTAATCAATTCAAAATGAGATCTTTAGGATTGCGGTTTCACCACGGGTTTTCATTGTATTAAATTCTATGCAGTCACTCAAATTTATCTCTCTATCAGGGTAGTTGCCTGAAATCAAAATTGCCCACTGTCGTGGTACAATTCACTACCTATGTCTAGGTCGGTTCCATCGTCGTAGTAACCTATACCCTAAACTAGGTGCATTACAAATGATCTCTCGGTATCCACCATTAACCTTACACCACCTTGTTCAAGGGATTTGTCAATTAATGTAAATTCCGTCTCTTTTCAACCATTAATTCTTCTTTCAAAGTAATTAAGGGCATTAGATTATTATTATGGTGATCAAGCATAACAATATAATTGAGAAAACAAAATTATACCACGGATTTAAGAGATAAGGTATGAATTACTATGATAAAATTGTCATACAATGAATTCCCAGGCTACTCCCAGTCCTAAAGATAAAGGGGATTAGCCCCGCATGTTCATCTCAGAGCAAACCGTGGAGTAGAAAAAGGGAAACATGGAGAAAAATGTGATTGAGTGGTGAAACCCCATGAACAGAGAAGATCCAAGCGATCTTTGGCGTAGAATACGTGTTCTCCCGCCTCTCGGTGGTGGAAATCGTCTTCTTCAGCATCTGGATCGGCTGGGGTGTGCTTCTGGGCTCCGTTCTTCTCTCCACCCTTCTCGGGATGTGTGCAGCGGCTAATGACATGATCCCTTGCTCTTGGCCGCCGTCATTAGGTATAATCACCAAATTAGGTCACCAAAATATCACAGCCATCGGATTTAGATCAATCTGAAGCAAACATGTATCTAACGGTGTCGATACCATCGACGCGAGTCGATGGTATCGACCCGGCACTGTATCGGCTGAATTTCTTTTCTTTTCTTTGTCGCAACTGATGCCACCTCGATACCATCGACGCGGGTCGATGGTATCGACAGTCATAGGCGTCAGTTTTGTCCTTTAACCGTCGATGTAGCTCCACTAGTCGATAGTATCGACATATGTGTCGATAGTATCGACTCACGCTTTGCCAGCAACCAGATGATATCTCGATACCATCGACATCCCTGTCGCTAGTATCGACTTTCTTCTGGTCCTTGCGACTAGCAACCTGTGGTCCGGTCGATGGTATCGACCACCGTCGATGGTATCGACAGTAGCAGATACTTGTTTTTCCTGAAATTACAACACGAGACCACATAAGTCTACACAAAACATATTCTTTTGATAATTTATACTCAAAATGCTGAAATAAGGGAGATTTGACATAGAGAAGTAACATAGACCAAAGTAGATGAATCATGCAACATTAACCACAAAAATGACTAATAAATGCATAAAATATATATAAAACAAGTCTATAAATGTGACTCAAAATCATCACATCAGCTGACTAGATAAAATCCATTTTGTAACAAAAGAAATAAAAACATGGCCGACTAGATAATGGCCATGAACAAAGAAACTATATGCAAAAAAAGATGTAGAAATAATGCATAAAAAAGATAAGGGGGTGGAACAGAATCACCCACCTCCACCCCAAACTTAGATTTTTACTCGTCCCGAGAAAAACCCAAACCCGAGATGGAGGGAAGAAAATTGTTAGGTTCACCAGGAGGTCCTGGTAGCTCAAAAAACATCTAGTTGAAGGGGATGTGTATGAGGGTTGGGACCTTTATCATAGGAGCTTCATAGTGTACCTGATGATAGGACAGTCGTGGAATCTCAGTGGGGTGTTCATATTTTATTTCACCTCACATTCCCTCCAATAAGATCCACAAATCTTCTTTTGATAGAAAGAGAAGTGTTGAAGATGGATGTGGATTGGGAGAGGTTGGTGGGTACCCGACTGGTAACACATGCAGTGCCAGATGTGCAATGTCAGGAAGAGGATCTGGCTCGGGTTTCCCCCGGTCATTTTAACCTGCATATAGAAGAATTGGTGGTGATACAAAAGATTTCAAATTATTTACAAAAGTGGTTTGCTTCTCCTAAAAAATAATGTCATCAACATTGGGTTTGGTAAGTTTCATTGTTGATATAACATATGGCTCTGATTATTTTGTACAAGGGGTCCCCAAAGATTCAAGAGGGATGAGGACATCTTCCTTACAAACAATAGAAGGGGATGTATGGGCTTCTTCCAAGGTTGTATCCCCTTCTAAGTCCGCCTTATGTAGAATGAGAATTGGTTGTGTCAAAATGGGAGGAATTGTTTTGTCAATGGGGGTTGGATGCTCATTATCCAAAATAGACTCAAAAAAAGGAATTTGGTCTCTGATATAAATTGGGTTTATGTTAAGGATGGGATGAGTTGTTGGATCTTCATAATGACTCTCCTGCTTCGGCATTTCATATTCAAGTAATAGAGTCTCAAAAGGAAAGATAGGGATACCAACGTCCTCATCACAGGAAAAATATGGCTCCATGGTTTGTGCTATTTCTTCAGGATCTGACATATATGACACAAAAATAGGATCGGTGTTATCGTCATCATCAGGAAGAACCATCTTGGGTTGCTCAATCTCTATAGGGGGAGTTTGTGATTGATCCTATAGTAAGGTAGCTAACATGGCTTGACTGGATTCAAGTTTTGTTTGTCCTTCTGCTGCCATCTTTTCTAAGGCCTTAAGTCTCTCTTCAAGTTCAAGATTAAATTGTGTTTCACCATAGGAATTATACACCGCAAAAAATTTGGCCATCCTTGCCACTCTCCCCATAGTGTCCTTGGCCATAGTACCCCTCATATTATTTTGGGTGGCATTGCTCCTCATAATAATCTCCAGAAGATGGTGGATTGTAATTTCCATTACGTCCATCATGGTAGGAAGATTCTATATTACAAGGTGTCACTAAATCATGAGGAAACATATATGAATAATCTATATTTTGGGATTGGGCTTCTAGCAGGGCGGTTAAGAAGGCTTGGCTAGTTTCTAGTTTTGTTTCTCCTTCTACTGCTATTTTCTCTAGGGCCCTAAGTCTCTCTTCTTGTTGAGGATTATATTGGGTTTCATAAACATATTCATAACCCCCAAGGTTTTATTGGTTACACTCCACACAATTTTTTTTATCATGTCCCCCATTAGAATATGGATAGCAAGGTTCCCCATAATGGTTCTCAGAAAAATGTAGATTCACATTGTACCCACCAGGATGAAAGGGCTCACAATTAAAAGGGGTGCTACCATAAGCATGTGGTAGAGTCGGGCAGGCAAGAGATGCATGGTGGTAAAGACCACAATAATAATATTATGGGGGATATTGGGATGCCCACTCCATTTGAAAAGAAAAGTTCTTAAAAGATATGTCAATCAGTGAAAGAGAGAAGAAAGATTACGAGATAAGAGGTTAGTCAAAAATTACAAAGAGAACAAATTATAAATCTAAGAAATTACAAAAATCTTAATTTTTTTATAAAAAAGACTAAAGTTATGAAAGTTAGAGAATATGAACAATTATTATACAAGATATACGGGCAACCAAATCTGAAAAAAAAACTATTTCTTCCCTGGTAACGACGCCAAATTGATGTGCGTCGTTGTACACGCAACAATCACTAGGAAAAGTCCTAGAGTTTAACCTTCTAACTAGGTTGTCAACTTGTTGCGAACAACAAGTCAACTTAGTATAGATAGGTATCAATCCAAGGAACGGTGAGAAAGAAAAGTCGAAATCCAAATCTGATTGCCAAAATGAGAAAATAAATTCCGATGAGAAGGTTGTTTAAAACTAAGAACAAAAATAAAATTTTTGAAATAAAGTTTAACTAATCAAGAAATAAAGATCTGGGGTCCAGAAGATCACCACCAAAACCATGTTCCTATTCAAATAATCAGATTCTAAACTCCAAGGATCAAATCAGGACCTTGTGGTTATATATCCTTATGGACAAACTCACAAGGATCAGACTTCTTGCGAACCCATTTCTCCTGACGCTTACGGATCATTGACCAACCGTCCAACATGCCACTATCCACAGTCATATCAAAAAGCATGTAAATTCAAACCGGCGTTCAAACCCAAGGCTCAGGTGGTCGCGTCACCAAAGATTATAACGAGAATAAGATTAAAAAGACAAAAATATGATAATCGCAATTAAGGGACTATTGTTTCATTCTTACAGAGATCCACAGTCATATCACTCCATAAGAATATATCAGATCATCCAAATAAGCACACATAAACAGAGAGAAGACATTTGTTTAATAGAGAAATATAACTTATTATATTGAATAGAACCGAGCGAAGGGGATACTCCCATGCCCCAGAGAGATTTACTCAGACATAACGAGACTAGAAGAAATGCAAACTAAAATAAGATCCAACATTATACAAGATGTGGTCTACAACTAAAAATTGGATGAAATAGAATGAAGAATGGAATACTTTTATAAGTGCAGAGTCTCTCATTTTATAGGAGGGGGAGGGGGTAGGTTTGCCTAAAAAGAGGGGGAAAAAGAGAGGGAGACTATTTTTGAATTTTCTAGATCTGGTCAAATAGAAAGTTGATTGTCTTTAATTATCTTGACCATGTAACTCTCTTTAATCTACATTCTCGCAGCAGCAACTTCGAATGTATTTCTCTTCCGTCAAAATACAAAAGCAGTACAAATAATAGGATTTTTTATTAGGAAATTAAATTCCCTTTCCATTTAATATTTGTACACTCAATTTGGAGTTTGAACGTAAAAGTTATGTCACTTTTGGTGACGAGTATACATGAATTTTAGGACTGCTACAAATTATGTAATTTTTCTATAAAACCCAAGAAAATATAATTAAAACTCCAATTAAAGAAAAAATATAAAATAACACAATTAATTATGAAATTAAGAGGATAAATAAAAAACAATCCTAAATAAATACAAAAATATGTAAATAAAAGGGATACATTCACATTTATCTCTAACCTCCAACTAATCTTACCTAACCAAAAATGTACATGGGAGAAATTAATAGAGGACCTTCACCTTGTGGGTCGAGGGGTAAGGGAAGAAATGGTGGATCGACGATGTCTTCTCTGTTGGTCTGTTGCTTCCCTTTCTTACTATCATTTTGATCTTTTGGCATTTTGTGAGCCTAAGCAATGACACACTGGCTCGACATGGTCTCTAGCTCTGGCAACGATGGAAACCAAGCTTCTTCCAGTCATCATTGTCACCTCCATTGCAACTTTTTCCACCATCACCACCTCAAAACTGACGCCTCTTTCCTGGTTGGATATTTCGCCACCCACCTCATTTTCGTCACCTCTATTGCTTGTCACTGTCGTCGCTGGTAGCTTTTTTGCATAAGAACTTTGAAGAACCATGCCTATTCTAGATCCTTTTCCCATTTATGGATCCATCGAAGAAAGTGCAACCTTCATTAAGGATGGACTTTTGAAAGAAAAATTTAATGACCAAGATATAAAGTCTTACCACCATGTTTTAGTTGTATTGAATTAGTGTTCTCGTCACATATAGGACATGTTTTGGATCCTTTTATGTTGTATCCAGGAAAATTCCCATATGTTGGAAAGTTATTGATAATGCAAAACAACATAGCATGAAAGAAAAATATCTCTCTATGCAAAGCATCATAGGCCATTGCACCTTCTCCCCAAAATTTCTTTAAGTCATCAATTAGAGGTTTAAGAAAAAGATGAATTTCATTGCCAGGTTGTATTGGGCCTGATATCAACAAGGACAACATAACTTGATATGATTTTACCTAAATTGATATCAATTGAATGATGAAATGTAACTAGGATTTTAGCTTAGAAATTGGAGAAATCATACTTGTATAGTTAGAATTCATGCATAACAGCTTGTATAATTTGGTGTATTGTTCAATTTGAATGTTATATGGATAAATAATCACATTAAGAAATAATTAAACTTGATAGATATGAATTATCTTAATTAGATTGATTTGGATTGAATAAGTTATATTTACCTGAATTCTAAAACATAAATCATAATTTAAACCTACTACTTGTTACACATGTCTAGACAAGAGAAGAGAATTTTTGTGAGTCCTTGCTTAATGTTAAGGTACCTTAGGGATATTTTCCAATATATGTAGATTGATATCAATGAAGGATCTGGAGTTGATACATTTTAATCCTCATGATTGTCACACTGTAATGCAACAAATATTGCTCGTGGTTGTTTTATTTTTATTGTCAAAGTATGTAAGGTTTGTGATCATCAGGCTTTGTTTCTTCTTCAACACTCTATGCAATAAAGTTATTAAACTAGAGAATCTTGATAAGTTGCAAAGAGAAGTGGTTGTTACCATGTGCTAGCTTGAGATGTATTTTCCTCCTTCATTATTCGATGTCATGATACATCTTGTTGTCTATTTGACTAAAACATGAAAATGTCGGGTATGATTTTCTTTCATTGGATGTATCCTTTTAAACTATATATGAGTGTTTTTATAGATGTTATACGAAACAATTATCAGCCTAAAAGGAGTATTATTGAGGGTTACATGTCTAGGGAGGTTACAAACTTTTGCTTTGACTTTTTGAGTTGTAATGAAGCTCCTCCCAACGAAAAGAATATTGATCCCTATTCGGGCAAAGGGACTTTAGGAGCATGTGAGAAAGTAATTAGTCATGAGTTGTGAAAATAAGCACACTTGTATGTTTTACACAATATCGATGATGTGGGTATTTATATTACCGAACATACTAATTTTATCACGACAAAATATCCTCAAGACAGTTCAATGTGGCTTGCTAGAGAGCATAATATGACACTTATTAGATGGTTTGAAGATAAAGTCTTCCGTCAACTTTCTCAAACACCAAATAATATTGCGGAAAATATCAAATGATTTGCCTTAAAACCAAAATGAATGTTATGTCTTACAAAAGGTTTGACATAAATGGATTTTCATATTATACAAAACATCAAGATGACAAGAGTTTCATCCAAAACAATCGAGTCACCGTTCCTCTATATTGTATTTTTTAGTGTGAAGGATAAGAGTCAATGTGAAGCTAAAATGTCTTATAATGGTGTCATTTAAGACAAGTAGGAGTTTGACTAAAAAAATTTTAGAGTTCTCATCTTTAAGTATAATAGGGTTGATAACATCAAATGAGTTTTAGTGGATGAATTGAGTTTCACATTAGCCACATTTTCCCATAGTTCTCCAAGTACACCGATGTAGATGAACATATGTACTTAGAGAACAAATAGGTAAGTGCTGAAGAAAGATTTTGAAAACCAAATACACATTATACACTTACATCCTAAGCAATATTAAGTGTTCAAGTACAATCTCTAATAGGGTACTATCCAAGATTTACTCATTACTTAGATGAGCCTCTAGGACAACAAGATATATGCAAGGAATTTCAAACTTTGTCCATCTCCAGACGGTCCTTCCCTTTTAGGTTAACCCTTACCATTTTAAATATTTTGGCATCTCCTTGGATATAGATGTCAGGATGTTAAATGTGAGGATTGGATATGACTTACATCAGGGGACTCATAGCCTCTGCCATCCTCCTTGTTTGATCATGGGGATTCTCCTAGCTTTAGTCACATTCATCAACATTTTGAATATATTTACTAGGATGGGCATATTTGAAGAGTTAATTTAGGTTGGCAAACTCTTGAGACCTATGATACCGGATATCAAGCATCTACTCAAATTTATAGCTATAAGGAATCCACTAAATCCTTTGCTAAAGAATTACAGTGCCAATGCCTTTTGCAAATTCCATTGAGAAAAGGGCCACAAGACAGATTCCTACATTGCAGTCAAACATTCCTTAAAAGACCTAATAGATGTTGGTTAGGTCCACATAGATGCCTTATAAGAGTACCTTCACCATCCAACATGGTTCCCATGATCTCCTCAATGGAGGACTAGCCTTGCAGACTCATCCTTCCACTAAAACAAGTAGTTAAGAACTAGTCTCAAAGTACTCAGATCATCGCCTCAGTCCAAGAGTAGAATACATTATTTCCAATAAGTATCAAAAGTACAACTAGCATTCCGAACACCCTCCAGGGGCAGATGGGTCATCCACTTAATCATACTAGATGTTCGCTAGCGCAGAAGGTACAAACAGTCATTGTACCAAAGGACAACTAGAAGACAAAAGTATAGAAAGTTTGGGCCCCAAAGGCATCAGTCCCTCCATTTCCTCTCCCTACAATTGTGATATCAGCAACAAAATAGGGATATCAACACTCTGCCTCACTGGAGGTACCAATTCCCCTTAAAAGTCAGACAGTTCCCTCATCAGATACCAAAAAATGATATACTAGTTAGGCATTTCCATCGTCACTATTCAGGTCGACAACCCTAGTGCTATTGCATGCATCGAGGAAGACGATCTCTTGGTTCCCTTCAAGATGTTACACATTGCTGATAGTAGTTGGGTTCCTATGCAAAAAAGGAGTCTTCATCTTCCCTAAAACGACACATTGTTCACACAATGGCTACATGATATGAACATCTAGACAAATAGAGGACTGAGAGCCCGACAACAAGGACATAAAAAGATCACCCATATGTCTCCTAGACAAAATGGTTGAGACTAGGACTTTGTGCCCCATACTACACATGACCTCAAATCATTAAGTGGACACCATATTGGAAGCCCACAACATTGTTGCCCACTACAAGGGACTTAACCCTATGTGGTTACCTAAGTTGTCTATTAGAGACTCAAGATTTGAGTCGTGAAGCCAAATGCAAAATGTATGGTTAAATTGTCAGCCTAAATTGTCTACCAAGAACATATGTGTTCTCTGGATCAAGGCTTTGAGCATGTCTCCTTTGACTTCATCATAAGAGAGAACAATGCCTTTGTTGATGCCTTAGAAACCCTCACTCCATGGATCAGAATCCAGGGAGGCCTGGCCTTCTCTCTTGAAGTTGAGTCACCTACTCAACCAACTTATTGTATGGTCATCGACAATGCACCTAACAATGAAGAAAGGACTTGGTTTCACAACATAAAGATGTATCTATTCAACCAAGATGTTCCTGAGAACCACTCCTAGCAAAAGCAACCACACTCAAGCGAAAAACCACACAATATGTTCTAGGGGAAGAACAACTATATTGTAGATCATATAATCAAACTCTACTTTGATGCTTTGACAAGATATAAGTTGAAGCTCTAATGAAGGAGGTCCATGCAAGGTCATGCGACACATACATGGACAGAGTCATACTAGCCAAGAAAATACAGCTATTGAGATACTACTAGAGAAACATGGAAACAAACTGCTGCAAATTTGTCTACAAATGTCGAGCTCGTCAAAATCACGGGGCTTCATCCATTTCCATGCAGATCAACTTTACAACATGGCCATGCCTTGGCTATTCTCAACTTGGAGAATCAACATGATCGGTAAGATCAATCTTAAAGTGCCAAACGATAGTTGCTTCATCCTAGTTGCAACTGATTACTTCACTAAGTAGGTAGAAGCAAAATCCATGACTAATGCATCATCCCATCAAGTCATCAAATTCCTCAAGACCTATATTATAATATGGTACAGCATACCACATGATATTGTTTCAGACAATAGAACTAACTTCATCACCACTCTTAGGATGGAAGCAGTCGTGCCAGTTGAAATACAAATCATTTTTCTTCGTATATTAGGAGAATAGATATTCTAGAGACTGAATGGATTCACGACCGGGTCTACTGCCTCAACACTCTTGAAGAACGACGGGCTAAAATCTTACATCATGGTGGTGTTACCAAGCTAGAACAGATCGATCATTCAACAAAAAGGTTCCACCATGCAACTCTCAAAAGGGTGACCTAGTATTATGAGTCATCCCGAGTGCTGATTCTAGGGAGAAGTTCTACCCTAAATGGGAGGGACCCTACATTATCCACTACATCTACAACTGGGGCAACCTGCGCCTGAAGGACATGGATGGAGTATTCATCATCATCACACAAATTTTAGTCTCATCAAACTCTACTATTGTTGATCAGATTGTAACAAAAGATGATGTGAATGAGCTAAATGCTCCCATCCTTCCAAAAAAAATATACTTAAACACCTAACGACGTACCATTTTGCACCCTAAAGCGAAAAGGTGAAAGTAGAGTCTAGGGCTTAGGATGGAAGGAACTTGACCGAAGATTGGCTCACATATAGGTGTGAGTTTGACGATGAAGCAGCTGATGTATTAAAGACGTCGGAGTAGATTTCGTATCTCCTTCTCAGCTCTGGGAGAAGACATTTCTCAGATGGCCCGAGCTTTTTTGGGATCCACTTGGATGCCCCTTTAGATGATGATGTATCCCAGTTGTGAGATGGTGATTCCCTGTCCAGCGGTAGTCAGAGAGAGACATGACAGATAGATAAGTGTTGGTGAGTCTGATATTTTGTAAGTAGATATTGAAATGGCTACAAGGATAGCTGTTTTGTTTTACATGAGTCAATTGGATTAGTAAGAATCCTGCAGTTGCTTAATCCAAGTACAACGATTTACAGGTTTACATAAGTGCAGCAAAACAATAGATTATGTTTGGTCTTTCGGACGGGGACCACATCAGCAAATCGGGTGTTCATGTAGAAAATGCAGCTGGACCTGCAATTATATACATCAGTCCCAGAAATATGGGCCCGTTCCTACCGCTTCGAGATCAAAATGGCATATAGCATTTGAGAGGCAGCAACTGTAAGACGACGTCCAGCCGATTTGAAATGGAATCTTATATCCAACAACTGTCGTATACCTAGAAATGCAGGAGTCGTCTATTTTTTTTACAATCCTACAAAACAAACCTAAAATTGTTCACTGACATCTAAAATTATAATGACACCCACAAATGACTAACGACACCCAAATAAGATAATTGACGCCCAAAATGGTTCATTGACAATCATAAATTTAAAATGACGCACAAATAAGGTATCAACAATCAAAATAACATAATGACACTCAAATAACTTATTGGCACCCATAAATGACTAATGACACCTAAAAATGGTTAATTGACGTCTAAAATGATTCATTGACATCAAGAATAACCGAATCATATCATTTTTATAGTTTTTTATTAAAAATATATCAATATTAGTCTTGTTGGAATGCATTTTTCATAATAAATCTAATGATTTTTGTTTCGTCAAAAAACTCATCACGGTTCAAAAGTTATAAGCAAAACAAATTTATTTACATATTACCCAACCTCTATCCGTCTATCCAATTAAAATCTGCCACATCAGCACCCTCAAACCAACCTTTCCCTAACAAACCACTCCCTGTCCGGCGCGTGAGCTGCGCTTGCAGCAGCCGCGTGTGATATGATAGAACTATTATTGATATTGAAATGGCTACAAGGATAGCTGTTTTGGTTTACATGAGTCAATTGGATTAGTAAGAATCCTGCAGTTGCTTAATCAAGTACAACGATTTTTACAGGTTTACATAAGTACAGCAAAACAATAGATTATGTTTGGTCTTTCGGACGGCAAATCGGGTGTTCATGTAGAAAACGCGGCCGGACCTGCAATTATATACATCAGTCCCAGAAATATGGGCCCGTTCCTGCCGCTTCGAGACCAAAATGGCATATAGCGTTTGAGAGGCTTCCAGCGGATTTGAAATTGAATCTTATATCCAACAACTGTCGTATATACCTAGAAATGCAGGAGTCGTCCATTTTTTACAATCCTACAAAACAAACCTAGTATTTACACAGCATACATTCCAAACCAGCTACATCCGCTAAAGCAAACATATCCAAAGTGACTCAGTGTCTTGCGGCACATGTATATCTTTTAGTGGGGAGACGGTGTTGGATTGGGTTCCATTTTCCGACACCGATCAGACAGTCAACAAGACACACACACACAATGTAACAATCATCTAAACATTAGGTGATATATCAGGGATACAAGCACCGATTTGAACGCTCAACCTACACGAGCCAGCTAGCCCACAGGCAAATCTACTCGTCTCACATGCAAGATATCGACGTTGTAGCTAGGCGAGCAGGCAGGCAGCGGCCCTGTTTTGTTTACGACTTCCTGACTGCCGACACGACCAGGACGCCGTAGAAGCACGACCGCGGGATCATGCCGACGTCCAGCTGCGCGACACAGCGCTCGTACCTCAAGAACAGCTCCTCGGAGACGGCCGTCCCGACGTGGGCGTCGACGATGGGCCGGAGTGCGGCGCGGACGAGGTTTCCCTTTGCCCGGCCGTACGCCGCCGGGTTGTGCACCCACTCCCCCCGCCTCTCCCTTGCGTTCTCCTCCTCCACGCGGCGGTACTCCAGCGCGCGCACCTCGAAGCCGCCGCAACTGTCGAACGCAGCACGGACCTCCTCGGGGCTCCTCATGTAGGCCGGGATGTTGAAGCGGTCCCGCGTGTCGTCGTCAATCAGACCCTGCGGCAACACAGTAACAATAATTTTGATTATCAGCAATAACTAATGGAATTAATAATTGTCATGGTTTGTGGTCCCTATAGCTAACCTCGTTGACCAAGTCCTGCCAGGCAAGGTCCATGCAGTCTGTGAACGGGTGCTTGGCACGCGAGTCCGGGTCCCCCAGCTGATTGCCCCCGTCTCCCTGTGTACCAGCAGGCCGGCCAGCCATGAGAATGAACAGAACGCCGCCTTCGGCCATCTCCTCTTTGCGGCACCGAAGGAACGCGCCGAGGTCCTCCGCAGACTGCCGCGCGTACGCCGCCACAACACCTTCCTTGGCGCCGTCGATCCATGCCCGGCCGCCGTTCCACGCCGCCGACCGCCTATCCAGCACCGCATCGGGAATCTGCAACAAGGCGTCTTTTAGGAAACCAAATGTTCTGCAGATTTCTGGACGGGTTTGTGGTCCTTAGTGTTAAGTGGAAGGGGGATGGGGGACATATATCCCTGTCTCCAAAAGAGGAAGAACACGAGAACGTGGGACTGTGGGAAGGTACTGTACTGGGCCTGCAGTACGAATTTCGAATTGCTTCTCCCAGAATAAGAGCAAACTTAAATGGGTAGTACTGCTAGCTTCACAACTTACAAGATCATAATTAACCAATAATTATCATTTATCACTCGGTCTTTAGGCTAGCTTTGGTTTTGTAAATCGCGTACCTTTGACAGCCAATGCAGGGCGCTGAAGCTTACGGCCACGTGGAGCCTCCCGCGGGGGAACAGCCGCTCATAGAAGCTCCCCGGAACACCGGCGGCGAAGAAGGGCGCGCTGGTCCTTCCAGGGAAGCACTCCAATGACCGGAACAGAGAGTTGAAGTCGTTCGAAGGGAGGTCGGAGAAGAATGCCTCGAAGTCTGGCGCGGAACCCAGCTCGTCCTCGTACCTGCGGCGAAGGGAGGAGACCACCAGCTCTACGGTTGAGAGTGTGTTGCTTCCCGTGGCGCAGCCTAGGTCGGCGACACGCAGGCTCGGTTCACCGTTGAACAGCCGCATGTTGCCGATGGCGTCCTCCAGGAGAGGCCAAGATAGGGCCACCGCGGAAGCGCAGGCGTCGCTATTGCGGGCGTAACTCCGCTCGCCGTCGCCGCCCTGCATGCACATCACGCGGTGGAGCTCCCGCGTCCACGCCTGCTGGATGCAGCTTCTGTTGCTGCTGCTATCTCGTTGGAAACGTAGGTGATCCGCTCTGACGGTTGCCATTCAGAGGAGCTTGTGGGAACAGGGGAAAACAGAGGTAGCTTGAAGTTGGAGGAGCACGCGGAGGGGGAGATATACCGACAGTGATTAAGAATCGCAAATTTTGTACAAGGACACACTGAATCACTCACGCACACAATGTATTTATAGCTGGCAGCAGCGGCAAAAGAGCACACCAACTCTTCAAACTCTCTCTCCGCCCTGCGCAGGGACTAATGCTTTCACCGTTATTTATTAGTCCATCCGTCATCGACTCATCGTGGATGTGCTATCCTCATTGCCACAAGAATTTTATATATAAAAAAGGAATATGTAAATCAAATATGAATTGATTCACAAAACCTGAAAGAGATATTCCTCTTCCGCAGAGGTCCATTCAATATTTGCCAAACTCAAGACACAAGGAATTCTTATATATATACTCATCCGCCGCACTACGGCTTTCCAATTCTGCCACATAAATGTGGTAGTTATGCTTTGCTTTATATGTGCAGTTTGTTGTATCCGTACGTCGATTATTTCGTGCAAAGTTTTGAAGATGAATGCCAGCAACCATTCGTTTAGGGAATCCCCATATTTGCTTGTTCCGAATAAATGACATTCAAATTGCCCACGGGAACGAGTAAAAACACAAAGTACAAGTCCGTATGGCATCCAATTTCATTAAATAGGATATTGGTAACGGTTTTCAGTATGCATCTACCCCCTCAACCCGTACAAATTCTTCTTCCCCTGTCCTAATTCAACGTTAATCGCCCCACCAACTCAACTTACACTACCTCTCTGCCTATGGCAAAACATTGAGTATTGATCTTGTCACATTAGACTCAACCGTCAAGTGACAAAATTAATTTATCCGCATTTCAAAGTAATGATTCCAATATTAACATTTGTTGGTATATTTGATAGGGTTGTATCAGTTCCTTTCCTTCTCTTGTACTCACACTTAAGTGGTCTAACTCCCGTATATAGGAGGTTCTGTACTCTCAATTCTACTACTGAATAAACACTCCTTTCGACATAGTATCAAGAGTAATTTCCGAGCTCTACCCTCTCCTCTTCTTCTTTTTTCTTTTCTCCCTCCCATCCAAACTTGAAGGCTGACCCTAACCCACCAGTCCCGACCTCCTCCCTCCCTCCCCCCCATGTCGCCTCTCCTCCTCTCTCTCCTCCTGCTGCCAAGGCCAACAACAATGTTGCTAGCACCAAGCCGTCTGTCATTATATTTGTACCATGTTACGTTTTGATTCTTTTTTTTCTACTTGTGTCATGTCATTATATCGGGTACTTTACTCACCTCATCATGGGTGATGTTTCTAAGCCGACTATCTTACAATGATATGTTGCATATATATGTCGTTAAACTTAATGATAAATTTTTTTTCTATGGATGAACACTGTCAAGATGTGTCTCGAGTTCTGTGATAAACTCAAATTTATCACCAATGACTTATCGCTAGTTCCAAATAATGCATGGGTGATAGACAACAATCAAGTGCTCTCATGAATTTGGGCATGTATGGAGCCAAAGGTGGCGGTCAAGTACATGTGATACAACAATATCAAGACTATGTGGGAGGAGATGAAGTAATTCTTCACTCAGGAGGACAATTGTCTGCACATGTACAACATCATGGACAAGATCTTCTCCGAACAGCAAGGAGAGAAACCCTTGCCCAAGTACTTTGACGCCATGAAGGCCCTGGAAAAATAGCTCAACTTCTTCTCTCTGATAAAGTTTGCTGAAGTCACCAAGGACCTCTTTTGACTGGCCTCTTCCTAAACGACCTCCACCCCCGCTAAACTATTTTTCATCAATTTATTCTTGTGGGCACAACTGAAATGACCGACATCAAACCGACAAACAAATCATTACTAATTAAGAGGAATAAATATAATAAGCGGATTAACAAAAATCACTAAAATTTAAAACCATTTTTCAAGGAGATCATTTTCCAAAAAAACTCTTATTGAAAGATCCAAAACTCATACATATCATGATTACATTGTACAACATCTTATATTGAGGACAACATATAACAGTTGCTCTATCAAAATACATACTGAAGCAACATAAAACCTTGAGGCATTCAAGCCAAAATCTCAGATCATTCATGAAACCAGTACGAACCAACTCCAAGGACCTGAGAATACAGAGACGATACATAGGACTTCTATCTACAAGACATGACAGACAATACACTCAACATGAGCTATCACTGCTGCCTTAATTGTTATTCCTCCTCTGCAGAAAGATCTTCGCCACCACGTGTACGTCCACCAAAAAAATGTGGATCCCACGGGGTGAGACAATTGTCCCAACAAGAGATATAACTCTCCACCGACCATATTATTATCATAGATTAAGCATTTATGAACTAAGCAGAGGTTCTTTTTATATTAACATGCATGATAATTCACTGTATGAACAGAATGAAGTAATCTCCTTTCTTAAGGAGAACATTGCATCTACCCATGATAAAGTTATCAATCATCTATCTGCTTTGTAAGGAATGTAAAGAAACACAAATATCATATATCGACTAAGATGTATAACTAAAGTGCACATCAATCAATGTTTTCCATTTTCGATCATTAAGCATATATGCTACACGGCTGATTATATTTTTCAATCACACTTATGCCCTGAGGAGATGAGGTATACCGCTCATACTCCAACCGACCACGGCTACGTAAAACATCGATACCATACAAGGTCAATGGGAGAGCAGACTGCCATGACCTCTTTCATCTCGGTCAGTGTGAGACCACAAGCAGGACATCTCGTGTCACTGTTAAATAGCTTTCCAGGGTATACTGGCAACTTCACTATAGAGCTACAACGTCAACTACACTCTTTTCAGGGAGATCTCAATTATCCATCCCTATCCTTCATCATCATCGGGAGATTCGGGATACATCCGTCCCGACATATATAATGGAGGATTGATAGATTTCATGTTTGTCTCACATCAATCCCACATTAGGGCATAAGGATATTCGCACCCATCACCCCCACATATTCAAAAATATGCCCTCCGGGTTATGCCGCGGAGCAACCCATTTCACCATTCAGCAAATTCTAACACTGATGGATCTATGGTCAGGGCACTACTTGATAAGATTCCACTTGATTAATTAAGTGCATTACCGTATCTTTTAGCATTAGTCAAGTTTCAAATAAGAATTATTATAACAGATGCTACAAAGAAAAGTGTAATTCATCTATCAAGTACTTTTCAAATCTTTAAAACACTTGATACCTGGGATCTCAATCCCTTATCACATTACTGGGAATTCTCATCCCTTCACATCATTATCATGATTACTAGATCTGGGTATTCAAACCCTTAGATCAGCACATAGCATTATTACCTCTATAATAGGTAACCGTTACCTCTAGGTCCTTAGACCAATGTATTCATTTCACTTGTTGTACAAGTATTCTCATGGCTCACAAGGCCATCACACATCTTATCACCTCTCACTAGGCAACAACTTATTCACATGGCTCACAAGGCCATTACACATCTTGTCACCTCTTACTAGGCAACAACTTATTCACATGACTAAAAAGGCCATTACACATCTTGTCACCTATTACTACTAGGCAACAACTTATTCACATGGCTCACAAGGCCATTACACATCTTGTCACCTCTCACTAGGCAATAACTTATTCACATGGCTCATAAGGCCATTACACATCTTGTCACCTCTCACTAGGCAACAACTTATTCACATGGCTCACAAGGCCATTAAACATTATACTTATCATATAAGTATTTAACATGCCTCACAAGGCTTATGCAATAAGAGAAATGCAACCTTCCCATCATTAGGGTTAGGGTTTCCCTTTATAGCCGAATTGGGTTTCATGTTCATATTATTAATCCAAACCCTAATTCATTGCTCCACACATCTAGGAGCATACATTGATATCATAAGTATTCAATCATACTTATTTATTCTCATCATTTATCATTAAATGATTATCAATACAAAGTATGAGTTTCTCTCTCATCCTGACTGGGATATCGATTACATCATACTTTATTAACTTGGCTTAACCATTCTCAAGGCATGTTAGCCTACACTTATCAAAGTGCATTAAACTCATTACCTCTCAATGTAACAGTTAACATGACACACTTCATGTGTTACTCATCCAAGTATATTGGATTTGAGGTGCATTAAGGTGTATCAACCTTGAGATGCTGGATACGATATTTATCATGTCTTGATGTATCACTTCCCCCATCACTTTTAACTTGCTTAAGTTCATCAACTTATCTTATATTAGGGTATTTCCCATCCTAATACTTTATGCACTAACTCATCACATTTATGTTGTAGTTCATTGGCCATAAGTCACATGAATTACCCAACTATCATAAATTGATATGGTCTCATCTCGAGTTAAGGAATTGTTGATATACCATTATCATCCACTTTAGGTGTTTCACCTATCAAGGTATTAAACACACCATTACTTGGTGTTAGACTCATCACTCCTAAGAGTGTTTTACCCTCACCTTTACAAGATGCATCAAATTGAATAATGTATGTCAAGTTGAACACATGTATTGGGTTAGGTGTATATTGATCTAGGCATCATCATATCCCTCATACCCTTACCCATTAAGGTATCAACCTTACCATTCATATGGTGTATCAACTTAACCCTTCACAGTGTAACATCCTCACCACATTTGAAGATATTGGCCACACCCTACTTTACTGCATTGGCCATCACATGTACTAGGGTACTAACCACCTTTCCACTCTTGTCATCAAGTGTATTAGGTTACCTTCCATCTCATTTTAGAGATAGGTGCTCAACACCATATCGTCCAAAAAGGTGTATGCTTATCCCAATATTAGTTTAAAAGGGGTATACTTGCTACCCATATCACCTTAGAGGTGTATGTGTGCTTCCATCTTGCGTTTGAGGTGTATGTGCGCTTACCATATCACCTGTGAGGTGTATGTATGGTTCCATATCGGGTTTGAGGTGTATGTGTGCTTCCATATCACTTTTAAGGTGTGTGTGTTCTCCCATATCGAGTTTGAGGTGTATGTGTGCTTCCATATCACTTTTGAGGTGTGTGTGTGTGTGCTTCACACTATATCAGGCAAAGCGATGTGTGCTTGCTCACACCATATTGGGCAAAGAGGTGTGTGCTTGCTCACCATATCACTTTAGAGGTGTATGTGTGTTTCACACTATATCAGGCAAAGAGGTGTGTGTGTGCTTCACACCATATCAGGCAAAGAGGTGTGTGCTTACTCACCATATCACTTTAGAGGTGTATGTGTGCTTCACACCATATCGGGCAAAGAGGTGTGTGTGTGCTTCACACCATATCGGGCAAAGAGGTGTGTGTGTGTTTCACACCATATCGGGCAAAGAGGTGTGTGTGCTTAACCTAATATCATTTTTGAGGTGTATGATTGACCTCATATCGTGCAAGAGGTTTATACTATACCACCATATCATGCAAGAAAGTATAAAATCATATCCATATTTTTTTAGTGAAGTAGGTGCATCACCATATCGGGTTAGAGGTGCTTGCTTGTGTGATTGAACCCGATATCACTTTATAAGGTGATACCATCTTCTTCAAGCTCTAGACCTTCTTTCTAACTGTTATAGTTAATGACAACAGGTCTAATCAACTACTAGAACTGTAACACCCGGGCCCACTGCCCAAGGCTCTAGTAGAGTTTACCCATATCACCAAGGTGCACCTCCTTTTCAGGGAGCCCATCACTAAAGAACTCCATAGTTAAGAGTGCTCAGCTTGGAGTAGTACTAGGATGGGTGAAAGTCAGGAAGTTTATCCTGGCTTGCGCGTGAGTGGATAAAAGCGTGCAGTTAAGGCTAGTGGTGGTCTGTGGGGCCAGTCGTCATTCCTAAAACTCTACTAGAGCCTTGGGCAGTGGGCCTGAGTGTTACAAATGGTATCAGAGCAAATTCCCCTGCAGTAGGTGGGGCCCACATGGGCATGTGACATGCCAGTCTTGAGTCGTATGGTCCAGGCATGTAGGAAATGACTATCCATGGTGATGTAGCCACCCTTACGCTAGTATTCCGTGATCGGGAGCTAGGTGTCCATGGGCCATGCTAGGTCTCCACTGAAATTAGGAAATATTACGAGGCCATATAGTTGAGCCTTGACGAGGACGTCAAGAGTCTAAGTGGGGGAGATTATAACATCCCAAGATTTCAGGCCTCAGATAACATGATCTTAAAAGGAATGATTAGACTACCCATATCACCAAGGTGTACCTCCTTTTCCGGGAGCCCATCACTAAAGAACTCCATAGTTAAGCGTGCTCAACTTGGAGTAGTACTAGGATGGGTGACCAGCTGGGAAGTTTATCTTGGCTTACACGTGAGTGGATAAAAGCGTGCAGTTAAGGCTAGTGGTGGTCTGTGGGGCCATTCGTCATTCCTGAAACTCTACTAGAGCCTTAGGAAGTGGGACCGGGTGTTAAAAGAACTCATAATGTCATCAACTATTTCAGAAAAAATTTCAATTAAAAATAGATCATCATTAAGTATAGAAATTTAGGTGATGAATAATAACATGATAGAGTTCAAGTTATATAACCCGCCTTAAGAACAACTTTAAAGCTCCAAGCTCCAAAGCTCCCCGTTCTTAAGGTTGAAGATGACTTATCAAAAGTCCAAGGCTCGTTCACAACTCCTTCATATACAAAAGAATCACCATGGATAAGCAATTGGTGAAGAAGAAAAGAAAAGAAGATCATAACCCTAAAATCATGCTTAAATCCAAGGTTGAAGATGATCATGGCCTCACCTTAGAGTTAAGTATTGAGCTCCTTCTTGATCCTTAGCACCTTTGCACGATACCTGATTACCCTTGCATGATATACCATCACTTGTTGCCGATATCCCCTTAACGTGTGGCCAACAACACTCCACTATGGCCGATATCACCTTGCTAGGCCGATATCAACTTGCTAAGGCCAATACCCAAGGCCTATGCACGATACCACATCACCTATGCACGACAAAAAGGCTCCATGAACGATATCTAAGAGCAAGGAGGTGGTAGGATTCGAAAAAGTTCACTAAGGGGTGAAAGAAGGGGTATATATACTTGTTGTTCATGAAAAAGTGTATATATGAGGTGTCATCAATTTACTACTAGTAGGTGCCACATGGCCATGCATGGTTGACACATGTACCTGCATGCACTCCATCTTTATCTTGCCATGCAAAATAAAAACTTGAGGATAATGCAAGGGATAAGGGTCGGCCCCCTTTGGTTATCTTCTAGGACAAGCCACTTCCACTCACATTATTATTATATTCACAAATCAATGCAAACTTTCCCAAGGAAAGTTGCAAGCTGATAACCATTGATTTATTGAGGTTCTTAGCTCGTTTTTCAAAAGTCAAAGAGTTAAAAACATGATATGGGGGTGTACAATTTGGCTCCTTGGCCTATAGGGACTCCCATTTAATCACTACAACCCGATACACTTAATACAAGCTCAAATTAGGGTTTCCATTCAACCCCTTTCTTGATCTTTTCATCACCAAGAATACCATCACTCATAATTGATTCAAACATGGTGTATCATTCATTATCTCTCCTCTACATGATACATATAGGAATTAGGGACACTCTAGAGGTGGTAATTTGCATACCAACCCTACATTTTGGGTAAATTACAATTTGTACCAAAATTGGTGCACAAGGTACTAGCATTATTCAAACATGTTCAAACTTGGAATTTAGGCTTTCCAAAAGCCACCAATTAGCATAATTATCTCTATTATGATGCTAAAACACTTAAGTCATGTTCAACATGTGACATTTTTCAATATAGCCCCTCATCTTGGGTAAATTGCACTTTGGTCCAAAATAAAGGAACATTGCTCAAACAACATTCAATCAAGACCAAACTTGGAACATAAGTGTGTCACATGATAACAAAACACCTTAGATGATTATATTAAATTTCTAAGAAACTAACTTAGCCAAAACAAATAGGGTTATCTCATAACCCAGGTCAGGGTCATTACAAGTTATAAACCCCTAACAAGGATTTCGTCCCTGAAATCCCAGGTAAAGGGAGACATATATTATTCATTCATTATATCATCAAGTCTCCACATAACATCTTAATATCTTGGAGATGCCATAGAACTTTGATCAACACAATGTTCTTCCATACATGATTATCATAGAATATGTCACACAGGACACATACTCCACTTTCTTTTTCATTATTGACTATAGAGTCAACTCTATGTCAGGTAACACTTTTATTAGTCATAGAAACATTATACATACCTTATTTAACTCAAGTGTCAAACCTCACTGATTTCTCACCTTTCTCAACTTACAATTTTTTGTGACAAGATTCTTAATTATGGGGAGACTTCCATACTCCTCATTCAGTTTAGCATTTCACGTTCAGGAAATACCAGAGTTACGTTATATCACTATAAGGATCCTAACCTCCGTTTTGGGATTATCCTATTTTATTTGCCTAAACCTTGTGTTTAGTTTCTTGCTAATCACCTCTAGCGGTGATTAGGGTTTGCTTGAGCTTTGTTGAGAGTTGGAGGTGCTACTTGCAAATAACCTAAGTTTAGGGTTGATGAGCAAGTTTGTCACCTTGAGAGATGATTTTCTCTCTCCTTCCTCTAGATTTGAGAGGAAGGGTTGGGCTTATTTCTTGAGTTGCCTTGGGCTTTGTTGAGCTTTTTTGGGCCTTGCTTTGCCTTGTTGGACCCTGTATCGGGCAAGAGAGCTTTGTGTCGGCCATGGGCGTGTTGCCCATGGGGCTGTGTCGGGCAAGGAAGTAAGGTGTGTCGGCCTTGGACCATCTTTGACCTTTGGCTTCGTTTGTGTCACCACTCTAGTGGAAACTTGGTGCATGGTGCTTGCATGTGACAATAGCCTTGGACATGTGGTCATGGAGAGATGAGAAGGTGGCATTGCCATTGGACAAGTGTCCCTAGGTGGGCGACACATTGCCTTGTTTTCTCCTCCACCCTCTTCTATATATGTATCTCCTTTCTCTTGCTAAGGATCCCTTTAGTTCCTTAGTTTCCCCTCTTCCTTGGTGAACGACGCCTCTCCTTTACAACCTTGGTGGCCGATACACTTGAAGGAGCTAAGCTTGGTGGCTGATCCTTCTCTTTGAAGTCTTCTTCTTCTTCCTCTTGTGGTGGCCGAAGGTGTTGCTTGGTGTTGGGAGCTTGGAGCTTTCTTAAGGCGGGTTACATAACACCTAACCTTATCTATACTACTTCCTTTTCTTGTTGCATTCTATGTTTCACCTTGATCGGCCATGTACCTTGTTGAATATACTTCTTGCCTTGTTGTATCTTTGATCTTGTTTCTATAATGGATATGTTGTATATGTGCTTGTGATCTTGGTGGCCGAACCCTATGTGTATAGTTTCTTGGGCAATACCCCTTTCTATCCTTTGGTCTTGAGAAGTGAGTTTGTCTCTAGTGATATAGGAAACACCCCCTCACTTGGTTGTTGAGAGGTGAGTCTATAATCTAGTTGCTTGGGCAACACTCTTCTCTCACCATGGATTTGAGAGGTGAGCCTTGGTTGAGTGGACCTAGTAGAGGTTGAGACCTTGGCCGATATGGAGATGATCCATTTGATGCCTGAGATGTGTGATGAAGGTTGTGCAAAACCCCTCTCTCTTGTTTGTTGAGAGGTGAGCCAATCCTCTTGATCTTTTAGGGTTTTGATGATGGTGATCTTGAGGTTGATGATGACCTTGTCAAGATGAGCTTGGTGCCTTGCATGATACACCTTGTGGTAGTGCTGTCCGACACACCTCCCTTGATCTAGGGTTTTGATCTTGGCCGAAATGATGTGTTTGCTTGGCTTTGTGCCCAATATGGCTCTCTTGGCTTTGATGATGATCTTGGGCGGTATGCCTTGATCTAGATGATCCTTTGACCTAGTAGTTGTTGCCCCCTTGGCCGATAGAGTGCCTAGTTGATATCTCTGTTTGGAGTCTTGGGTGATACATGTTGGGTCGAGTTCTTGTCCAACATGGGTTGAGTGGTGCACCTTAGTGAGTACCTTAGTGGTGACCATTTTGAGGTGTTTGGTTGGATGATAGGACTTCTTGTGGTGCCTTAGTATCGGTTGTTGTAGTGAGCATGGTGGACGTTACAAGGCTGAGCTTGGGAACCATGCTGCTAGCCAATACAAGCTTTGAACGATAGGGTAATTGCTGCCCGTCATAACCCTAACCCTAAACATAGTGGGCCGATAAGGTTTTGCCTATTTCAGTGGTTGCCTGATATACCTTGCCTTTGGGTTGGCCGATAGGCCTTTGGTGAGGGTCGTTACACTGCCCGATACCACATGTAGTGAGGTTTGCCCTACCCGTCACACTTCTAGTGAGGGTAGCGGGAACCTTTGGTGAGGGTCGTTACACTGCCCAATACCACCTGTAGTGAGGGTTGCCCTACCCGTCACACTTCTAGTGAGGGTAGCGGGCACCTTTGGTGAGGGTCATACCTAGTGGTCTTTTATCATGTAATTGCATCCTTGTTGATAATGAAATATGTATGTTAGTTTGCAAACCTATGCTTTGTTGGATGTTTAAAGATAATGCCAATTAAGATGATAAGATGCTTGCCCATGTTTATAAGGTAAAGAGCATAAATGGATGCCCATGATTTGATAGCAATAATATAACTGATACAGTGTATGCTTCATATGATTATAATCATGACATGTGAATTTGTAAATCCTAATGACATAATAATCCATAAGAGCTCTGTATGGTGATTTTAAGTTATCTCTCTTGAGGTGCATACTAACCATGCATGTATATTAAATAGATTCATAGCTAGGTAAGAGCTATGAGGTATATGTGCTTTGAATAACACTAACTGATAACAATCCTTGTTGATGAGATAACATGCATCACTAGTATGTTGAGATAGGTTTGAGGACCTGATAAAGGCTGAGTGCCTAGTTGAGGTGTTATCCTCTGATGATGAGATAAGGGATTGCTATCCTAGGATGTTGATTCCTTGGGAGGCAGTGGCAATCTGTGAGGAGGGATTGAGATCTCATGATGATGTGATAACAATAGTATTAATGTAGCTCAATGCTGTTTATGTTTTACAATTTGGTTGCCTCAACAATCCACTTAAAATATACAAGTTAATTGATTTCTCTAACACAAACCTTTATAATGAATGCTACATATAATATCCACACTAACAATGTTTAGCACTATATTTAATCCCCTTTAATGAGTGGTATAATTGGGATCAAATGGATCATTATGGGGTTGTTTACAATTTAAAATATAAATTATCATTAAGTTGACTAGTCAAAAGAAGAGTGAGGAGATAAAGTATATTAAGTGAAAGGGGGAACAAAAGGAGGAATACGCAATGTGTAATGATTTTTTTTTTCTTTCATTCCTTTTTTCTTCTTCTCGATTTAGGTTATCAATTAACATATTATTCTTGATGCAACTTTTCACATCCAGTTTGTTCAACCAAATGCCTTCATTCAAGACATACCACATTAAAATCTTTTGTTTTATAGTTTCTGTTATACATTCATTGACTCAAATGCATAATGTATTTATTATATATTAAATTATAATAATCCAAATATATGTTATATAACTCCAAACCAATGCCTTAAAAGTGTAGGAAGCTAGTCTAGAGTGGGAACAAGTTGCACTGATAACTTTGTTTGTTCTATTGAAGTTATGTGGGTGCATGATTATTTAATATACTCTAATTTGCACGTTCATTATAAATTTTAGTGCAAAACGTCAAGACCTATAAGAAGGTTTTAATATTTAAGATAATTATGTAGTAATTAGAGAAGAGGTTGTAGAGCCATTGTATTGTTGACCTTTTCTATATTTTAACAACATATTTTACCATCATCAATGTAAAGCACATCATTATATCATTTTGTCAAAAACATATTTTTCTATAATATGATTATTTATGTATTCCTCATACTTGTATTTCCTTCTAATACATGTGTAATTATTTAATTGATTCTAAAGTCAACACCTCTCAAGTGGATTAAGCTAGCTCATAGTGGGTGATGGTCTAATTGGACCATATCAGAACATCAAGAATTGGATTTTGTGCCCCATATTCAATGTATTCACAAGAAATTGGAACTCAAATATAGGTGAAAGCAATTGAGATTTTCAAGTTATGAGAAAAGTATACAACAATTCAAAATAAGTTTGGAGTCTAAAATTGGATATGATACATAAGAACACAACTACTCGATCACCAAGCAGGTGCTTGCGACTATAGAAGCTCAAGGTACCTTAATGAGTCTACACTATGCTCTAGATAGAATGCATGGAAGCTTGATAGGGAATCACAACTGAATGTGACAAGGGTTCACCATTGATTTCAAATGTCTTAGATGTGGAGTAGAGGATCAAATTATATTGCATACTCTATACAACTGTGGTGAAGTCAAGCAGGTTCAGTCCTCAAGTCAAAGTTTGACACATATCAAAATGGATAAACCACAATCAGTTACCAATGGATATTCACCAATATAAGGAGTTGAGCTCATTAGAATGATTGGCCAATGTTGTTTCGACCACTATTTGGAAATTTTGTCATAACAAGTTTCAACCAGTGTTTCAGAATGCACGAACAAACCCGAGCAACTAATTTAGTTCAATCAGAACTGAGGAACTCAACTACTGCGGGATTACCTGGAGCGCATATTGTTAAATATGTGGGGTTTCTCCTAGATGAAAATAGGAGGATTAGAGTACAAATGTGGTTGTAGACTCCGTATGGTAAAGAGCATGATGAACATGCCCATGACTCAATGAGTTAGAGCATGCATGCGTTCATGGCTCAAGAGCACGGTGATCAGGCCTGTGGCTCAAAAAGTATACTAGTATTTGTGTCAAGGTGAGCTAGAGATATGGGTAGCTTGCAGAGCTGACCCTGAGGATGAGGCCATATAAGCATGAGACTGCATTCCTGCTTTGGTTTTTGTGCACTGACCACGAGGAGGTGAGGTCATGGAGTCCGACTCTCCCTTTGACCTTGTATGGCACAAGTTTTGGGCTTCACAACCAAAGGTTGGATTTGAGAAGGGACATCTCACTTCCTCAGGGCATAATAAACTGTAATCCAGTCGATTAGTATATATTGCTTAGAGGAAAACACAGAACATTGATTGAGGCCTTGCTTATATAGCTGATCTAGTTACACCTTGCAGTTACGTGTACGATCCTTATATTTTGTGATAAGTTCTTATAAAGCTTATCTTGTCAATCATGTTCCATAAAGAAATACTTGGTCATATGCCTCCTGAATATCTTGGTAAGATTGATGGTAATAATAGTCTTGCTCATTATGCTGCTCTTATTATATGTCTTTATCAGCTATCTGCTTTATATGCTTTAAACCTTCTGAGGTTTTATAGTTTCAGTGGGGAGTCATGTTTCTCGCTGGGACTATGTGTCTCACCCCACTGGTTTACAACCTTTTTAGGCGATCTCTCTAGACGTGGTGGTGGTTGTGAGGTTGCGTCCGAGCAACTAGAGGAAGAGTAGTAGAAGGCAAGAGATGGACATGCTACTGTTTTGGTGGTTTTGTAGTAGAGTCCTAGAGTCATCCCTGTACTCTCAGGTCCTCAGAGGTGTTTTGACGACATTTAATGATGTATAGTTGTTGAACCTTTCTTTATCTTGTTGTTGGCCTTAAGTGGCCTATTATGTACATATAAATAGGTGATGAACTCATGTGCTAACTAGATAGCTGGTTTCTGTAAGCTGTGACCTTATATCAAGGTTTTCATATGTTCATATAACATGTTTTCTTGCAGGATGAGGATCTAAATGTAATAGTTCACTTTTATATATTTTCTGCAAACGGTTTTAATTAACCCCTATTTTTGGTAATATGTGGTTTATGGTAGTTCTGCGTGTTTTCACATGTCACCTTGCTGTCTGTGTGATGGTGGGGTGTCACCGTTAGTTTGGTATCAGAACTGTAGGTTCGCTGAGTCTACAATGATCTAGGACTAGGTTGTGTATGTTCTTGTGGGCATTCTAGATTTTCTTACAATCACCTTCTGCCCTCAGCGGAAGATAAATCTTAAAGATGTCTAGAAACCATGAAGAACATGCTGCCGAGAGCAGTGATGCTGCATCAGTTGATGGAGAAAGAGTGCAGGCACATGAAGATCGGGTGCCTGAGGTCCCCCAACTTGACCCAACCATTCTTGAAAGACCTACCTATCAACATCTTATGGGGCATCTGATGGCTATGATGAATCACATGGTGGAAAGAGTACCAGTACCTCCACCAAGAGCACAGACTCCCAATGGTGAATCATCAGGCATTGGGAAGACCTTTGAGCGGCTTTGCTTAGTTGGAGCTTCGTATTATGCTAGAACAGATGATCTGACAGATGCAGATCTGTGGCTGACAGGTCTCGAGAAGGCCTTTTGCATCCTCGACATCCCCGAAGCAGACAAAGTCAAGAACGCTGTCTACCTTCTGAAAGGTAGTGCTGGCCACTGGTGGGCCACCGAGGAGGAGAAGCGACCCAGTGAGGTGATCGGTTGGCAGGTTTTCCAACGAGAGTTTGTCAGTAGATACTTCCCGAAGACGTATCTGGATGAGAAGATCAACTAGTTTGAGCATCTACACCAAGGATCGATGAGCATCACCGAGTATGAAGCCAAGTTCATGGACATGCTGAGGTTCTGTCCTCACATGCCAGTGACAGATGACGAATGGATCAGACAATTTGAGAAAGGTTTGAGTGCTGAGCTGTTGACACCTGCTGCTACTTTGGAGAATCGGGAGCGGTTTGCCACGTTCATGGAGTTTGTCCACATGATTGAACGGTCTGTCAGGGAGAAAAGGGAATCCATGACTAGGAAAAGGCCTGCTCAGTTTCAAAGATAGAGGTCTAATGGCTTCAAGAAGCCAAGGTTTTCCGCACCTTCTAAGTTAAGAGGTTCCAGTACACTGACACAATGGTCCCCGAGTAAGGGAAGAGGTTATGTTTCTTTATCGTCAAAGGCGCATAGTACATCTTCAGTGGCAGTGATGGGGCCATCAAGGCCGTAGATAGAAGGCAGATCATGTTACCACTGTGGACAAACTGGGCACTTGAGGTCAAATTGCCCAAGGAAAGATGTCGAAGTGACGCAACATCTAAGGCAGAATCAACAAGGGTCAGACAGACATCATCCCAGTGGTAATAGAGGGTGAGGATGCGGTCCAACGTCAAAAGCAAGATCATCTGCTCAAGGAAGCAGAGGACGTGGATAGCAAGCAATGGCTCAATTCTATGCTATGAGTCAGCCAGAGGCGATAGTCAACCCATGAGTGGTGGAAGGTCAAATGAAGTTATTTCATTCTGATTTGTCTTCTTATTGCTTTATAACTATTCTGGTTGACCCAGGTGCTATGCACTCTTTTATTGCACGAACTATGCTTGAAAACTGTCTTTTACCTGTTAGTTGTAAGAAAGATAGCCTATTGTTAGAAATTCCTCTTGATGGTTCCTCAATGCTTTGAGAAGTGTGTCCATCCTATGTTTTATCTTTTTCGGACACAATATACAAGTGGATCTTATACCACTTGATATGCATGGATTCGATGTGATCCTTGGGATGGATACCTTAGAGAAGTATAAGGTTGTGTTGGACTGTGGTTCCAAGCAAGTAGTGTTTGATGACGATGGTGAAAGATGGATCTTCCAAGGAGATAAGAAGATTCTTCAGATGTGTTTCATATCAGCGATGGTGGCAGAGAAGTTGTTGCGGCAAGGTTGTAAGGTGTTTTTAACTCATGTTATGGATACCAAGGAGAAAGGTCCTAGCCTTGAGGAGGTGCCTGTTGTCCGAGATTTTGTGGATGCATTTCCTGAGGAGTTTCCCGGTGTCCCCCCACCTCGAGAGATTGACTTTAAGATCAATCTGGTGCTAGGAACGCAACCAGTTGCACATACACCGTACAGGATGGCTCCAGCCGAGATGGAAGAGGTGAAGAAGCAGTTACATGAGTTGTTAGATAAGGGTTTCATCCGACCAAGAACATCGCCTTGGGGTTCTCTAGTCTTGTTCGTTAAGAAGAAGGATGGGTTGATGCGGCTGTGTATAGATTACTAATAGTTGAACAAAGTCACGATCAAGAACAAGTACCCATTACCGAGGATAGACAATCTGTTTGATCAGTTGCGTGGCGCTACAGTGCTCTCAAAGATCGATCTATGATATGGATATCATTAGTTGAGGATTAAGGATGAGGACATACCAAAGTCAGCTTTTAGAATGAGGTATGGTCACTTCGAGCTTGTGGTTATGCCATTTGGGCTAACCAATGCGCCTGATGCTTTCATGGATTTGATGAACAAGGTGTTCTGTCCTTTTCTAGATCAGTTTGTTATAGTTTTTATAGATAACATTTTGATCTATAGCCGGGACAGTCAAGCGCATGTACATCATCTTCGACAAGCGTTGACTCTTCTTCGCCAACACCACTTGTATGCCAAGTTCAGTAAGTGTGAGTTCTGGTTGAAGGAGGTGACTTTCTTGGGTCACGTGATATCTGCTGAAGGAGTTAGAGTGGACCCCAAGAAAGTGGAGTCAGTTGTAGATTAGGAGCAACCGAAGACACTGACAAAAGTTCGTAGTTTTTTGGGTTTGGAAGGATACTACCGGAGGTTTATAAAGGACTTTAGTGTGATCGCGTTGCCGATGACAAAGTTGACCAGAAAGGATGTACCTTTTGTCTGGGATGATCGTTGTTAGCAAGTTTTCCAAAGATTGAAAGAGAAGTTGACTAGTTCTCCAGTGCTAGTGCTACTAGAGCCTGGGAAAGGCTATGTTGTTTTCTGCGATGCTTCCAAGAAGGGCCTAGGATGTGTGCTGATGCAGGAGGACCATGTGGTTTCTTTTGCTTCATGACAGCTTAAGAGACATGAGGAGAACTATCTGACACATGATTTGGAGTTGGCAGTGGTGATTCATGCATTAAAAATCTAGAGACACTATCTTTATGGGGAAGTGTGTCACATCTTTACATTCATAAGAACTTGAAGTACATCTTCTCGCCTAGTGAGCTGAACATGCGACATCGTCACTAGATGGAGCTGATCAATGATTATGATTGAAACATTGAGTATCATCCTGGTAAGGCAAACATGGTAGCTGATGTGCTTAGCAGAAAGTCTGCTTCTTCTCTTCCTATGAAGAAGTCACATTTGAGTTCCTTGGTATGCCATAGGCGGGATATGTTTGTTTCTTTGCGGCAGATGAATGTGCAGTTGGAGGTTTCTTTGTTGGCAGGTTTGTTGGCAAAGATGCAAGTCAAGCCTACATTGAGACAACAAATCAAATACACACAACAGGCAGATGATACAGTGCAGTTGATCAGGTTAGAGTTCGGCAATGAAAAGTGTGATGTGTTCCATGAGTCCGAAGATGGACTAGTTTGTTATCATAATAGGATGATGGTCCCAATGTTGATGATCTAAGAAAGATACTGCTCGAGGAAGCACACACATCGATGTATGTTATGCATCCAGGAGTCACCAAGATGTATCATAATCTAAAGGATCTATATTGGTGGCCTGGCTTGAAGAGGGATGTAGCCCAGTTTGTGGCTAGGTGTGCGGTATGCCAGCAAGTTAAGGCTGAGCATAAGAAGCCGATAGGTACGTTGCAACCCATGCCAATACCGCAGTGGAAATGGGATCATATAACTATGGATTTCATAGTTGGTCTGTCGAGGATAGCTAGAAATTATGATTCCATTTGGGTGATAGTGGATAGATTGACAAAGTCTGCACATTTCATATCTGTGAAGACAATGCATACAACAGAGAAGCTTGCTCATGTATATGTGAATGAGATAGTACGCTTGTATGGTGTACCTGCAATGATAGTCTCTGATAGAGGACCCCAATTCATGAGTCGTTTATGGGCACAGTTGCATAAAGCGTTGGGAACGCAGTTGAGGTTCAGTACTATCTTCCACCCGCAGACAGATGGACAGTCTGAAAGGACTATCCAGACTTTGGAGGATCTTCTCTGAGCATGTGTTTTGTAGTTTCTAGGCAGTTGGGATGTGCATCTCAATTTGATAGAGTTCGCCTATAATAATAGTTACCAACGGAGCATTGACATGGCTCCTTATGAGGCTCTATATGGAAGGAAGTGCAGATCTCCTCTATGTTGGTATCCGTCTGGTGAGTATCAGTTGTTGGGTCCTGAGTTAGTGCAGCAGACAACAGAGAAGATCAGAGTGATATGGCAAAAGTTGAGAGCAGCACAGGATAGACAAAAGTCATACACAGATAATCACCGACGACCTTTAGAGATCCAGGTAGGAGACAAAGTGTATCTCAAGGTCTCATCATGGAAAGGCGTGCTAAGGTTTGGCTGGAAAGGAAATTTGGCACCCAGATATATGGGGCCATATCCAGTGATATCATGTGTTGGCAAGGTAGCTTACAAGTTAGAGCTGCCACTAGAGTTGCACAGGTTACATCTGGTGTTCCATGTCAGTAGGCTGAAGAAAAGTCATCCAGACACATGGACAGTAATACAACCAGTTGAGGTTGAGCTCGATGAAGATGTGACCTACGAGGAAGATCCAGTGATGATCCTTGACAGGAGAGTAAAGAGGTAGAAAAGGAAAGACATGATTCTTGTGAAAGTTCTTTGGCATCATCGTGGCATTGAGGAAGCCACATGGGAGCTCGAGGAGGAGATGAGGAGGAAATATCCCTCGCTTTTCTCTTCAGATTTTGGGGACGAAATCCCTTTGTAAAGGTATATGGCTTGTAAGGACCCTGACCTCCATTTTTGTCTTTTCTTATTTGCTTTGCCTAAACCTTGAGTTTAGTTGCTTGCTAATCACCTCTAGTGGTGATTAGGGTTTGCTTGAGCTTTGTTGAGAGTTGGAGGTGCTACTTGCAAATAACCTAAGTTTAGGGTTGATGAGCTAGTTTGTCACCTTGAGAGATGATTTTTCTCTCCTTACTTCCTCTAGAGTTGAGAGGAAGGGTTGGGCTCGTTCCTTGAGATGCCTTGGGCTTTATTGAGCTTTGTTGGGCCTTGCTTTGCCTTGTTGGACCCTGTATCAGGCAAGAGAGCTTTGTGTCAGCCATGGGTGTGCCGCCCATGGGGCTGTGTCAGGCAAGGAAGTAAGGTGTGTCGGCCTTGGACCATCTTTGACCTTTGGCTTCATTTGTTTCACCACTCTAGTGGACACTTGGTGCATGGTGCTTGCATGTGAGAATAGCCTTGGACATGTGGTCGTGGAGAGATGAGAAGGTGGCATTGCCCATGGACAAGTGTCCATAGGTGGGCGACACATTTCCTTGTTTTCTCCTCCACCCTCTTCTATATATGTATCTCCTTTCTCTGGCTAAGGATCCATTTACTTCCTTAGTTTCCCCTCTTCCTTGGTGAACGACACCTCTCCTTTGCAACCTTGGTGGCCGATACACTTGAAGGAGCTAAGCTTGGTGGCCGATCCTTCTCTTTGAAGTCTTCTTCTTCTTCCTCTTGTGGTGGCCGAAGGTGTTTCTTGGTGCTGGGAGCTTGGATCTTGCTTAAGGTGGGTTACATAACTCCTAAGATTATCTATACTACTTCCTTTTCTTGTTGCATTCTATGTTTCACCTTGATCGGCCATGTACCTTGTTGAATATACTTCTTGCCTTTTTGTATCTTTGATCTTATTGTTATAATGGATATGTTGTAGATGTGCTTGTGATCTTGGTGGCCAAACCCTATGTAAAGTTTCTTGGGCAATACCCCTTTCTCTCCTTGGGTCTTGAGAAGTGAGTTTGGCTCTAGTGATATAGGCAACACCCCTCTCACTTGGTTGTTGAGAGGTGAGTCTATACTCTAGTTGCTTGGGAAACACTCTTCTCTCACTATGGATTTGAGAGGTGAGCCTTGGTTGAGTGGACCTAGTAGAGGTTGAGACCTTGACCGATATGGATATGATCCATTTGATGCCCGAGATGTGTGATGAAGGTTGTGCAAAACCCCTCTCTCTTGGTTGTTAAGAGGTGAGCCAATTCTCTTGATTTTTTAGGGTTTCGATGATGGTGATCTTGAGGTTGATGATGACCTTGTCGGGATGAGCTTGGTGCCTTACATGATATACCTTGTGGTAGTGCTGCCCGACACACCTTCCTTGATCTAGGGTTTTGATCTTGGACGATATGATGTGTTTGGTTGGCTTTGTGCCCAATATGGCTCTCTTGGCTTTGATGATGAGCTTGGGTGATATGCCTTGATCTAGATGATCCTTTGACCTAGTAGTTGTTGCCCCCTTGGCCGATAGAGTGCCTAGTTGATATCTCTATTTGGAGTCTTGGGCGATACATGTTGGGTTGGGTTCTTGTCCAACATGGGTTGAGTGGTGCACCTTAGTGAGTACCTTAGTGGTGACCATTTTGATGTGTTTGGTTGGACGATAGGCCTTCTTGTGGTGCCTTAGTATCAGTTGTTGTAGTGAGCATGGTGGACGTTACAAGGCTGAGCTTGGGCACCATGCTGCTGGCCGATACAAGCTTTGAATGATAGGGTAGTTGCTGCCCGTCATAACTCTAACCCTAAACATAGTGGGCTGATAGGGTTTTGCCTGTTTCAGTGGTTTCCCGATATACCTTGCCATTGGGTTGGCCGATAGGCCTTTGGTGAGGGTCGTTACCCTGCCCGATACCACTTGTAGTGAGGGTTTCCCTACCTGTCACACTTCTAGTGAGGGTAGCGGGCACCTTTGGCGAGGGTCATACCTAGTGGTCTTTTATCATGTAATCGCATCGTTGTTGATAATGAAATATGGATGTTAGTTTGCAAACCTATGCTATGTTGGATGTTTAAAGATAATGCCAATTAAGATGATAAGATGCTTTCCCATGTTTATAAGGTAAAGAGCATAAATGGATGCCCATGATTTGATAACAATAATATAACTGATTCAATGTATGCTTCATACGATTATAATCATGACATGTGCATCTACAAATCCTAATGACATAATAATCCGTAAGAGCTATGTCTGGTGATTTTAAGTTATCTCTCTTGAGGTGCATACTAACCATGCAGGTATATTAAATAGATTCATAGCTAGGTAAGAGCTATGAGGTATATGTGCTTTGAATAATACTAAATGATAATAATCCTTATTGATGAGATAGCATGCATCACCAGTATGCTGAGATAGGTCTGAGGACCTAATAAAGGCTGAGTGCCTAGTTGAGGTGTTATCCTCTGATGATGAGATAAGGGATTGCTATCCCAGGATGTTGATGCACGATGTTGATGCCTTGAGAGGTAGTGGCAATCTGTGAGGAGGGATTGAGATCCCATGATGATGTGATAACAACAATATTAATGTAGCTCAATGCTGTTTATGTTTTACAATTTGGTTGCCTCAACAATCCACTTAAAATATACAAGTTAATTACAATGGAACATATCATGTAGTTTTCCCTGGCCATAGATCCATTGATCAGATTTTGATGATGGTGAAACAGGTTTATCCTGTGGGATTACCTGGAGCGCATATTGTTGAATATGCGGGGTTTCTCCTAGCCGAAAATAGGAGGATTAGAGTACAACTACGGTTGTAGACTCCGTATGGTAAAGATCATGGTGAACATGCCTATGACTCAATGAGTTAGAGTATGAATGCGTTCATGGCTCAAGAGCACGATGATCAGGCCCGTGGCTCAAAAAGTATACTAGCACCTGTGTCAAGGTGAGCTAGAGATATGGGTAGCTTGCGGAGCTGACCCTGAGGCTGAGGCCATATAAGCATGAGACTGCAGTCTTGCTTTGGTTTTCATGCATTAACCATGAGGAGGTGAGGTCATGGAGTCCGACTCTCCCATTGACCTTGTATGGCACCGGTTTTGGGCTTCACAGCCGAAGGTTGGATTTTTTTAGGGAAAACTCATTTCCTCAGGGCATAATAAACCATAATCCACCTGATTAGTATATATTGCTTAGAGAAAAACATGGAACATTGATTGAGGCATTTCTTATATAGTTGATCTAGTTATACCTTGTAGTTACGTGTACAATCCTTATATTTTGTGATAAGTTCTTATAAAGCTTATCTTGTCAATCATGCTCCATAAAGAAATACTTGGTTATATGCCTCCTGAATATCTTGGTAAGATTGATGGTAATAATAGTCTTACTCAGTATGCTGCTCTTATTATATGTCTTTATCAACTATATGCTTTATCTGTTTTAAACCTTCTAAGGTTTTATAGTTTCGACGGGGAGCCATGTTTCTCACTGGGACTGTGTGTCTCACCCAACTGGTTTACAACCTTTTTAGGTGATCGCTCTAGACGTGGTAGTGGTCATGAGGTTGCAGCCGAGCAGCTAGAGGAAGAGCAGTAGAAGGCAAGAGATGGACATGTTTCTATTTTTGTGGTTTTGTAGTAGAGTCCTAGAGTCATCCCTATACTCTCAGGTCCCCGGAGGTGTTTTGACGATGTTTCATGATGTATAGCTATTGAACCTTTGTTTATCTTGTTGTTGGCCTTATGTGGCCTGTTATGTACATATAAATAGGTGATGAACTCATGTGCTGACAAGACAACTGGTTTCTGTAAGCTGTGACCTTATATCAAGGTTTGATATGTTCATATAACATGTTTTCTTGTAGGATGAGGATCTAAATGTAATGGTTCTCTTTTATACGTTTTCCCCAAATGGTTTTAATTAATCCATGTTCTTGGTAATATGTGGTTTATGGTAGTCCTGTGTGTTTTCGTGTGTCACCTTGCTGTCTGTGTGATGGTGGGGTGTCACAGTCACCCACTTGGAACTACAAGAATGATGATACATCTATTGTGCCATCTAATCTGTTGACACAACACCAAACTTTCTTACTACATGTACCAACTATCTCATTAGTTGTACATTCTCTTGTCATATGGGTAGGTTACTTATCAATTAAGAACTTATCTTAGAGGTATCTTTAGATGTTATGTATAAGTTTCCTTAACAGATCTAGATAAGGGTATTCTAAGGAATTATTTTTAACTTGATAAGCTTTTCCCACAATGATTTTACAATTTTTCCTTCAATTAGTACATTCTTATCAATGTTATGTTTATGCAGAGCATAAACCCCTAACATATGATGTCCATACTATTTTATGCAACTAGACTAATTTCATAGTTGGCCATCCCAGGTAACTAACATAAATCATCTGATTAGGGGTTATGTTTTTACTTTCCCATACCATCTGATATTTCTTAGATACCAGAATTCCTTACTTTGGTATCTGTCACATGTGTCAAAAACACATCACATCCTCATCATTTCCATCTCTCTGTTGTTATTACCAAAGAAACACATATAAAATGATCTTTCTTTCATCTTGGGACATTACTTGTTACACATATCTTTATCTTGGAACCAAAGTCCAAGACGAACTGATACTTTTATAAGTATCCATCAATTAAACAATTTTAACCCATGCACATCAAGTGTCATAAGACTCACTTCATTGCCATGTCCCTGAAAGGAAATAACACAAAGAAACATATTCCTCTTATCACCCCATCATTACCCATGGTTATTTATCAAAGAAGACAGATTATCATCTCCTCTAATTTTTGCATGAACTTTCAACTGTTCATGAGTCATTTACTCTTATTTCATCCTAGTTTCCTTGCCATCAGCATAGGAATTATATGTATGACTACATATCATCATTCCTTTCTTTGTTATTGGCTAACATGTTATGAACATTTTGTGATTTTATCACATTTCCTATTTCCACATTATGGAAAAGATCTTTACTATTCACACAAACTTTATCAAACAGGGATCATCTCCCTTATTCTCATTCTCTTATCATGAGGATTATATTCTTTTACTCCCTCATGCACACAGATTGATCTGAGATCATCTCAGATTCCATTTACTGCACTTAGGTTGTGATAAAAATATCCATGCCATATTTTCCGTTTCATTATGCTCACTAGATTGTCTCAAAATGACTACTTGATCAGAGTAATCAGAAAGATAACAATCTAAGAGTTCCATACTCACCTTATCTTCAATAGTTGAATACCTGGCCAGGGTATACAAGTACTGAGATTAGGTAGTATGCACTTTGTGTACTATCATATTCCTTACTTTTTGTATCATCACAAACACAAGATTTAACATTCCTAGATTTTCTCTAGGCATCACTTCTATATCTCATCCTCTTTCACACAGATAAGAGAAATTATAGAACATTTAAAAGAATACTGAACAGAATATAAATTCTAGTTCTCATCATTTCTTCCCTATGTCCCCATAGGACAATCAATAGGGAAATCCATAACAACAATCCTTCTTATGATTATCAAATAACATCAAGATAAGGCATATTAAAATGAAAAATCTCTATCTGACTGTTACTCCTCACAGTCATCTACCGCTTTAGGTTGACTCAACACATAGAGTCTAGTTATTTCATGTTGTTGCTCTTGTCTTTTTATACTATTGGGATATAAATTTTGTAAGCCCTTAGGAGTCTACCTCGGTTGTTGGGTCATTTCCTCCCTTACTTTAAAAGAAAAGAGTTTAGTATGCTCAACATGTCCATATCTATAACATGTCTTGCCCTCGTACATGGTCTTATCGGTCTTATTACTGATGTAAAAACTAAACCATGGGTTCTTACAGGTGGAAAGTTAGGACTTTTGCCTTTACATAGTGATTACTACTCTGGTGCACTAGACATTTATTGCACTGGTGGCACCGAAAACTTTGGATTTTTAGAACAACTAGGCAAATGTCTCTAGAATTATAATGATATTTCCTTAATTATCAGCTTATTGCGCCTTCTTAGGCACTTCCATCACAGATATACTATTTGTCTAAACTTATGGCAGAGTCTACTTTCTCGCCATTTGTTAATCTTTCCAACATTTTCCACTGTTCCAACATGACTATGTCATTCAAGAACCCTTTCAAAGCCCAAAGTTTCTGCATTAAGGACTAGTAACCTAGGTTGTAATGCTAGTATCCAGTCTACTATATGTATCATTGTTGTCTTAACCTGTCTATCAAGGGCATAATCATAGGATTCTTTATCCTGATCGGATCATGATGGGAATGCTTAGGCACTCATTTTTTTCTTGTCTGTTCCCTTGCACCCTTTCCTGGTGCAACAACATTGCCCTCAACAATGTGTCCCTCGTGTTCTCTAGTCATTTTTAAACTTCACCCTTTCTTATGCATAAGCAGAAGTCACTATAGGGTATACTGGAGGACACTAACACAAAATCAACACCTTAGTCCTATGTCTCTGTAGGCTCAGTGAACCTTAAGCTCTGATACTAAAACTTGAAACGACCGACATCAAACTGACAAACAAATCATTACTAATGAAGCGGAATAAACATAATAAGCGGATTAACAAAAATCACTAAAATTTAAAACCATTTTGCAAGGAGATCCTTTTCTAGAAAACTCTTACTGAAAGATCCAAAACTCATACATATCATGATTACATTGTACAACATCTTATCTTGAGGAAAACATGTAACAGTTGCTCTATCAAAACACATACTGGAGCAACATAAAACCTCGAGGCATTCAAGCCAAAATATCAGATCATTCATGAAACCAGTACGAACCAACTCCAAGGACCTGAGAGTACAGAGATGACACATAGGACTTCTATCTACAAGACATGACAGACAATACACTCAACCTGAGATGTCACTACTGTCTCAGTTGTTGTTCCTCCTCTGCAGAAAGATCTTCGCCACCTTGTGCATGTCCACCTAAAAAAATGTGGATCCCACAGGGTGAAATAATTGACCCAGTAAGAGATATAACTCTCCTCTGACCATAAAATTATCATAGATTAAGCATTTATAAACTGAGCAGAGGTTCTTTTTACATTAACATGCAGGATAATTCATTGTATGAACATAATGAAGTAATCTCCTTTCTTAAGGACATTGCATCTACCCACGGTAGAGTTATCAATCATCTATGTACTTTTTAAGGAATGTAAAGAAACATAAATATCATCTATCAACTAAGATGTATAACTGAAATGCACATCAATAAAAATTTTCCATATTCGATCATTAAGCAGATATGCTACACGGCTGATTACATTTTTCAATCACACTTATGCCCTGAGGAGATGAGGTATACTGATCATACTCCAGCCGACCATGGCTACGTAAAGCATCAGTACCATACAAGGTCAATGGGAGAGTCGTCTGCGATGATCTCTTCCGTCTCGGTCAGTGTGAGACCACAAGCAGGACATCTCGTGTCACTGCTAAATAGCTTTCTAGGGTATACTGGAAACTTCACTATAAATCTACAACGTCAACTACACTCTTTTCAGGGAGATCTCAATTATCCATCCCCGACCTTCATCATTATCGGGACATTCGTGATACATCTATCCCAACATATATAATGGAGGATTTGGAGATTTCATGTTTATCTCACATCAATCCCACATTAGGGTGTAAGGATATTCATGCCCATCACCCCCGCATATTAAAAAATATGCCCTCGAGGTTATGCCGTGGAGCAACCCGTTTCACCATTCAACAAATTCTAACGCTGATGGATCTATGGTCAGTGTACTACATGATAAGATTCCACTTGATTAATTAAGTGCATTATCATATCTTTTAGCATCAGTCAGGTTTCAAACAAGAATTATTATAACATATGCTATAAAGAAAAGTGTAATTCATCTATCAAGTACTTTTAAAATCTTTAAAGCAAATGATACTTGGGATCTCAATCCCTTATCACATTACGGGGAATTCTCACCCCTTCACATCATTATCATGATTACTGGATCTGGGTATTCAAACCCTTAGATCATCACATAGCATTGTTATATCTGTAACAGATAACCATTACCTCTAGGTCCTTAGACCAAGGTATCCATTTCACTTGTTGTACAAGTATTCTCATGGCTCATAAGGCCATCACACATCTTGTCACATCTCACTAGGAAACAACTTATTCACATGGCTCACAAGGCCATTACACATCTTGTCACATCTTACTAGGAAACAACTTATTCACATGGCTCACAAGGACATTACACATCTTGTCACCTCTTACTAGACAACAACTTATTCACATGGCTCACAAGGCCATTACACATCTTGTCACCTGTCACTAGGAAACAACTTATTCACATGGCTCACAAGGCCATTACACATCTTGTCACCTCTTACTAGGCAACAACTTGTTCACATGGCTCACAAGGCCATTAAACATTATACTTATCATATAAGTATTTAACATGCCTCACAAGGCTTATGGAATAAGAGAAATGCAACCTTCCCATCATTAGGGTTGGGGTTTCCCTTTATAGCCGAATTGGGTTTCATATTCATATTATTAATCCAAACCCTAATTCATTGCTCCACACATCTAGGAGTATACATTGATATCATAAGTATTCAATCATACTTATTTATTCTCATCATTTATCATTAAATGATTATCAACAAAAAGTATGAGTTTCTCTCTCATCTTGACTAGGATATTGATTACATCATACTTTATTAACTTGGTTTAACCCTTATCAATGCATGTTACCCTACACTTATCAAATTGCATTAAACTCATTACCTCTCAATGTGACAATTAACATGACACACTTCATGTGTTACTCATCCAAGTATATTGGATTTGAGGTGCATCAAGGTGTATCAACCTTGAGATGCTGGATATGATATTTATCATGTCTTGATGTATCACTTCCCTCATCACTTTTAACTTGCTTAAGTTCATCAACTTATATTGTATTAGGGTATTTCCCATCCTAATACTTTATGCACTAACTCATCACATTTACGTTGTAGTTCATTGGCCTTAAGTCACACACTTGAATTACCCAACTATCATAAAGTGATATGGTCTCATCTCAAGTTAAGGCATTGTTGATATACCATTATCAACCACTTTAGGTGTTTCACCTATCAAGGTATTAACCATACCATTACTTGGTGTTATACACATCACTCCTAAGAGTGTTTTACCCTCACCTTTACAAGGTGCATCAGATTGAATCATGTATGTCAATTTGAACACATGTATTGGGTTAGGTGTATATTGATCAAGGCATCATCATATCCCTCATACCCTTACCCATTAAGGTATCAACCTTACCATTCATATGGTGCATCAACTTAACCCTTCATAGTGTAACATCCTCACCTCACTTGAAGATATTGGCCACACCCTACTTTAGTGCATTTTCCATCACATGTACTAGGGTACTAACCACCTTGCCACTCTTGTCATCTAGTGTATTGGGTTACCTTCCATCTCATTTTAGAGATAGGTTCTCAACACCATATTGTCCAAAAAGGTGTATGCTTAACCCAATATTAGTTTAAAAGGGGTATACTTGCTACCCATATCACCTTAGAGGTGTATGTGTGCTTCCATGTTGGGTTTGAGGTGTATGTGTGCTTACCATATCACCCTTGAGGTGTATGTATGCTTCCATATCAAGTTTGAGGAGTATGTGTGCTTCCATATCTCTTTTGAGGTGTGTGTGTTCTCCCATATCGAGTTTGAGGTGTATGTGTCCTTCCATATCACTTTTGAGGGGTGTGTGTGTGCTTTACACCATATTGGGCAAAGAGGTGTGTGCTTTCTCACACTATATTGGGCAAAGAGGTGTGTGCTTGCTCACCATATCACTTTAGAGGTGTATGTGTGCTTCACACCATATCGGGCGAAGAGGTGTGTGTGTGCTTCACATCATATCGGGAAAATAGGTGTGTGCTTGCTGAACATAACACTTTATAGGTGTATGTGTGCTTCACACCATATCGGGTAAAGATGTGTGTGTGTGCTTCACACCATATCGGGCAAAGAGGTGTGTGTGTGCTTCACACCATATCGGGCAAAGAGGTGTGTGTGTGCTTCACACCATATCAGGCAAAGAGGTGTGTGTGTGGTTAACCCAGTATCATTTTTGAGGTGTATGCTTGACCTCATATCGAGCAAGATGTGTATAATACACCACCATATTGTGCAAGAAAGTATAAAATCATATCCATATCGTTTTAGTGAAGTGGGTGCATCACCATATCGAGTTAGAGGTGCTTGCTTGTGTGCTTGAACCCGATATCACTTTATAAGGTGATACCATCTTCTTCAAGCTCTAGACCTTCTTTATAACTATTATAGTTCATGGAAACAGGTATAAGAAACTACTAGAACTCATAAAGTCATTGACTATTTCAGAAAATTTTGGAATTAAAAATAGATCATCATTAAGTATAGCAATTTAGGTGATGAATAATAACATGATAGAGTTCAAGTTATATAACCCGCCTTAAGAACAACTTCAAAGCTCCAAGCTACAAAGCTACACATTCCTTAGGTTGAAGATGACTTATCAAAAGTCCAAGGCTCATTTACAACTCCTTCATATACAAGTAATCACCATGGATAAGCAATTGGTGAAGAAGAAAAGAAAGGAAGATCATAACCCTAAAATCATGCTTCAATCCAAGGTTGAAGATGATCATGGCGTCACCTTAGGGTTACGTATTGAGATCCTTCTTGATCCTTAGAACCTTTGCATGATACCTGACTACCCTTGCATGATATGCCATCACTTGTGGCCGATATCCCCTTTACTTGTAGCAAAAAAACTCCACTATGGCCAATATCACCTTGCTAGGCCGATATCACCTTGCTAAGGCCAATACCCAAGGCCTATGCACGATACCACATCACCTATTCACAACAAAAAGGCTCCATGCACGATATCTAATAGCAAGGAGGTGATAGGATTCGAAAAAGTTCACTAAGGGGTGAAAGAAGGGGTATATATACTTGTTGTTCATGAATAAGTGTATATATGAGGTGTCATCAATTTACTACTAGTAGGTGCCACATGGCCATGCATGGTGGACACATGTACCTGCATGTACTCCATATTTATCTTTCCATGCAAAATAAAAACTTGAGGATAATTCAAGGGATAATGGTCGGCCCCCTTTGGTTATCTTCTAGGACAAGCCACTTCCACTCACATTATTATTATATTTACAAATCAATGCAAACTTTCCCAAGGAAAGTTACAAGCTGATAACCATTGCTTGATTGAGGTTCTTAGCTAGTTTTTGAAAAGTCAAAGAGTTAACAACATGGTATGGGGGTCTCCTCTTTGTATCCTTGGCTGATAGGGACTCCCATTTAATAACTACAACTCGATACACTTAATACAAGCTCAAATTAGGGTTTCCATTCAACCCCTTTCTTGGTCTTTTCATCACCAAGAATACCATCACTCATAATTGATTCAAACATGGTGTCTCATTCATTCTCTCTCATCTAAATGATACATAGAGGAAGTAAGGACACTCTAGAGGTGATAATTTGCATACCAACCCTACATTTTGGGTAAATTATAATTTGTATCAAAATTGGTGCACAAGGTACTAACATTATTCAAACATGTTCAAACTTGGAATTTAGGCTTTCCAAAAGCCACCACATAGCATAAATCTCTCTATTATGATGCTAAAACGCTTAAGACATGTTCAACATGTGAAATTTTGCAATATAGCCCCTCATCTTGGGTAAATTGCACTTTGGTCCAATACAAAGGAACATTGCTCAAACAACATTCAATCAGGACCAAACTTGGAACATAAGTATGTCACATGATAACAAAACACCTTAGAGGATTATATTAAATTTCTAAGTAACTTACTTTGCCAAAAAAAATAGGGTTACCTCATAACCCAGGTCAAGGTCATTACAACAACACTCCCAGCCATGGCCCAAGCCTACATTCATCTTTCACAGTTCGAGATGCTCTCTTTGTGCATGCCTCACAGTGATGCATGTGAGCTTCTTCTAGTATTGGCTGCATCTATCACAGGATGTCATCAGGGACAAGGATAATGGCCCAAGTGCACCTATTGTGATGAGATTTCCCACACAGAGGAGGCATGTCACTCCAAGCATGGCTTTCTAGCCCATTACTGGAGAGGATGTGCTAGGGATTTTTCCCACTTCACCCAAACTCCTACCACCTATCACCCAAGATGCTCTCTCCCTACTAGCATCATTCAGTTCCTCTCATGTCTCCTTATCCAATGAGGCAAATGATCACCTGCTACAAGATGCACAAATCTACTCAGATTTATCGCTCCACTTCACTTTGGCAAACTCCTCCTCTGAATGGAAGATTCACGTACCGTCGATTATTTTGCCCACCCACTTTGGGGTGTCTATCCACTTTTAGTTCTAACTAGATTGTGGATTCAGGTGTGACATAACATATGACCAATATGCCCCATCTTATAACCACATCCCATTCATTTGTCCCTCATTCCTCCATCACGATGGTGGATGGATCGGTTAAATAAGTAACTCAGTATAGCATTTTTCCTCTCATTTCTAAAATCAAATTGACTATTGTCTGCTTTGTTCCTGTAACATACTGAAATCTAAGGTCTTACTTGTAATTTACCCACGTTTGATCTTTTCTTTGCCTTCTAGTCCATTTGGACCTTTTTCATAAATTTCCCATCCTTTTGAATCATTTTTGAACTCTATGTGCAATTTGAGCTTTATGGATGGTGAAATTCTATATTTACCTTCATTTATGATAATGAAGGGGTGTTTGCACAAATAACCCACTAAATGTGATAATTGAGGGATAATAATTTGATGTGGCCTTTAATGAGAGAATAGAAGTGGATAATGCTAATTTGGAGCCTTTATTTCTTTTTGGATAAGAGATGAGCAATAAAATGAAATAGAGTTAATTATGTGAATAATTAACCTTAATACTTTCTCTCTCCTCCAAAGTCGATAATAATACATGTAAATATGGTATTATGGTGATGGTAATCATTATGTGTTTGATAGCTCGAACTTCACTCACACATTTCATTAAAAGAAGTCTTTTCATATAGCTTACTCATTTTAATGTATTAATATACTCTTTAGTAAGCAAATATTAATTAAGGACCTTATTAGACATAAATACAAAATCCAATTATATAGCATTGTTATATACATTAATATGAACCTATGGTCCAAATTTGGTGGCTTTTGGACTTCTTTTGACCATTCAAATCCATTTTATAAGCTTTTAATATAGTGAACTATACTACTTAAATTAATATCATTAATTCCTGGCATCACACTACGGTTCATTTTATTTTTCTTGTCACGCGCCTGGACCATCTTGGTCCAACATCTAATGGTTTGTTTTTAACCCTCGGTTGATCCGACGACCTAGAGGTCTTCTCCTACCTCTGGTTGTCCGTGGTTAAGCGAGTAGTGGCGCCCCTCTAGCTCCCCAACCCGACTCGCACTTGTCCGACCACCTTCTCGCGCGATTCCACTTCTGGTGCGTTCAACTTCTCATGCCAGTTCTAGCAAGCCCTAACTTGCTCCGACTCCTCCACCACTGACGAAATGCCTAGACCGGTTCTCTTCTTCTTCTCCGCCGCTGGTTCGCAGATGGAGCTGCGACTTCCCCATTACCTATATATTACCACGAAAAGTACCCCCAGGCCATTAGCAACCTTCCTCTCCTTCGAATTGAATCCCCAGTGCCTTGTAGCACCCTGACCTACTCCGTCTTTAGTTCTAGTGACCTCATTCTAGCAGTGGTTCTCCTGACCACCAAAGAGCAATCAGTTGCAAGGTAACCATCGTCAATCCCTATTCTTTCATTTAGTGATCTCGCTTGGCCTCGCGAATGCACAAAACTCCCGGTCCTATAGACCTATTTTGGGTCTCCTACGGTGCTATGCATTTCTCAGCTCCTGTGCTCATATGCCCTCATCGAGATATTCCATCAGCTTGCCTTGGATCTGCGAAGCTAAACCTGATCACGGTTGCTTACTTTGTCGCGTGTTCGCGGTGGTTTTCTCAGATGGTTCTCCCCTATTTCTCGACCATTTTGAACTCTATCCCTTCGCTTGTGAGCATGCGAGAACTCATTCATGAGTTCTTTGTGTCTGTGGGAGTATGGCGAATTTACTCCCAGTCTAGGTCGAAGGTATGGTGCTCATATGTGAATTGGAGCAATGGAGCCCGAGCTCCAGGTTGCTCCCTCGCCATTGCCAAGGGCGGGGACAATCTTGGTCAGACAATGACCATGGGCCCCCGATGCCCTTGATTATTCAATTAAACTAGCATGGGCTTTTTGGTAATCTTGTTTCCTCTTTTATTTCTCGCCAAGGAAGACTATACATGCAAATGACAGAGTGCCCCTGCGACGGTAGTAAATCTATTTAACCCACAAGGGTATTTTGGTAATTTTGTCTTTCTCAATCACCTTTGACCTGAGTCACGTGAGCGTGGACCATCCGACATAGAGAAAGCTGATTGGCCCGTGTCAGCATGGGCCCGACCTCCGTGGCCCACACCCATTCACTCAATTATTTGCCTCTGTCACATTTTCTTGCATTTTAATTGGTCTAATTTATTTAATTCATAGTAAATCAACCATTGCTCAGAAAAATATGAATAAATAGTCATTGGAAAGGATTTTTTGAGTAGAATCTGATTTTCTAGTTTTGAGTCCTGTTTCCAAATGCTTTCTCGAAGTTTAACTTAAATATCATTTTAATCACCTTAAATGATCTAAAATGTGCATTTAATTCATTTTAACTCCCAATTGGGAAATAAAACATGTTTTCTTAATTAGGAGAATATGGTTAATCGATTGGACTAGGTTTTGAGTCTTAAATCGTGATTTTGAAAATAAGTTCCAAAATTAGGGTTTTCCTATGCTTTATGCCTTAATATATATTAATTCATGTGAAATATTTATACCTAGAAAAATGGAATTGGATAACAAGCTTTTAGTGAGAAATGATGGTTTAGAATCTACAATAAGGTATGTGAATCCTATTTATGTATGTGAGCCCTATTTCAGTATGTGACCCTTATTTAAATATGTGGACCATGTTCCCTATTATAATTGTGAAGAATGAATGTGGAATGATTAATGTGCAAATACACCTATTCCTCAGTTGGGGCTTTATCCAACTCCAAATTACTAAATTTCTAGACTTGTAATCCCTCTAATGACATTTCTTGGTTCTTTCCATTATTTGATTCTTATAATACCTAAGTTGGCTCCTTTATTGATGTACTTGATCATTACTTGAAATGCCAATGTTGGCTTACTTAATTGGAATGTTTGTTGGAAATTATTCCCATTTGCTATGATGCAATTTTATTTATATCTCTCAATGCTGCCAAGTGACTTATTTATGCATGATGTATTTATTGGCCGAATGACAATGTAGTGTACATGAGTACAAACCACCCATAGGGCACTAGGGTTTTAGTCCCCCGTCGTAGGCACTGGGGTTTTAGTCCCCCTACCGCCTTATACAGGGCACTGAGGTTTTAGTCCTCCTACCAGGCACTGGGGTTTTAGTCCCCCTACCATTTTATATATAGTAAGGTCTGGTAGGTGCCTCACCCTACATTGAGATGAGTTTGTGTCATAATATATTCATGCAATGTGATAATTGTTGAGGTTGAACTATGGCAGATTTCCAATTCTTATTTGATCACTTGCCTCATACTCTTGAAATCCCTTAGTATAGTGGATTCTTTTTAATATGCAATGCTTTAGCTTTATAATTGTCCTTATCCTTTATTGACACATAAATTTTTATCTTTCTCTTGCTGGGTGATCCCAACCACCTAGATTAGAATCAGAGTGCGCATGGGAAGCTTGGTGAACCTGCCTAAGGCTAAGGAGATCATGGACATATAGTTGGATTGGGCTAGTTGCATATACTTTTGTTATGTTGTTGGTGGAGACAAGTTGTATTAGTTTGAGTCTTCCTTTACCTAGATCCTTGTTCTTGTATAAAGATGTACCCCATTTGGGAAAATTTTGTATAGTACTCTTTATACATTTTGAATAAATCCAAGTTTTAATCTTCCACTGCTACACAATTGGTGTTTTTGTTTGCCATGGTTTTTAGTAGAGACTTGGTCTTTACAACATGGTATCAGAGCATCAAGGTAGTCAGATTCTTGACTAATTCAAATTGTCTCCTAAGATAGAACCCTTACCATATATAGTTTCCTTTAGTAAGTTTTTCACCTTAGAGTTGACCCATGATGAAAGTTTGAATTAGGATCATAATAATTTCTTATTAGAAATAAAATTTGTCAACTTTTTGGTGAATTGTCTATTGAGTAGCTATTAGAGCAAGAAGTTGAAAGTGATGGTGTCTAGAAAGGGTCAGAACTTGGGGGCTGGAAAATTTTTCCTCCACGCCACTAGCTTGGTTTATGGGGATTCCCGAGTTCATTTGACACTGGCTTGGCCTGATCTGATACAGACAGCTTAAAATAGTCTACCTTTAGGCGTATTACCTTATTGTCGAGTAACCTTAAAAACCCTTATATGATGATTTGACTTTTTCCATACAAAATTCATCTAGTAATCCTTAAGTACCTTATATGAGTCTTAGATTGCCATAATTAGGGTTAGTGTACCCTATGCTATACCTTGAGTTTGGTAGTGTTAGTACCTTGATAGATTTTGGAGTTGCTGATTTTGAGGAAGAAATCCTCTTTAAGGGGGTGGAGTCCCTCAATGCCTTGAAATCAAGAAACCCTAACTCCTTAGATATGGGATTAGAGAGCTTATATGTTTAGTGCTGAACAAACATAATATAACTGTAATTCATCTTGTTTTATAATCAAATGAATAAGTCATCTAAGGGATAATTGATATGCTTGAACCTTAATATATTCTTGATGCAAATAATAATTAGTTATTCATTAATATTTGTGAATATACATAATTTTGACTAAGCCACCCTAATGATAGATAAAGGCTTAATATGTAATGGTCATGTTGACCTAAACCATAAGATGTAATCATCTAGCCCTAACAATATATAATGTTTTCATGATACACTAGTGACATTAGGTGTCATCATCACATAATATGCCTTGGTACATGTAAATGGATTATAATCACCTAATAAAAATTGTGATCAAGTCACCAACATATGTTAGGCATATCACTTTGTTGACTAAAAACATCTCATTAATCATCTTATCATAAATTGGTTTATGAATCAAATACGTAATATGAAAATGAGTAATTTGATTCACATAGTGAGATGTTAAATATGTATAATTCATATTAATTAGTGTAATAAGATAAAATGATTAATGATGCCATGGATATGAGTATGAAAGATGTTGTGACAATATGTAACTTAGATATAAGCCATTAATGTGACCCATTTAGACTTGTAATAAGTTTAATAATTTGTTGGATAATATTATAATCTGTGGTAATCCTACACGATGAAGTTAATGGGGAATAAAATGAAGTTATTAAGGCTTGTGATCTAATGCATCTATAAATGTTGAAATGGCTTAGTAAACCCTAATTGTGCTTAAAACCCTTGATGAGGGAAATACATATGATATAATGTTGAGATGTAATTGTTTTGAATAAATGTGGCACAAGTGGTGGAATAATAAGGATGATGTTTCACATTAGGGAGATTATATTAATAAGCCAAAAATGTTAATAATATTGATAAAAGGCTACAGGTTTGGTGGAAACCTCAGTAACACCTTGCTTATGTGTAGAGCTTTTAGTACCCACCTAGTCATTTAAGGTTGGGATGTTACACACTCACTCTCTCTTCCCTCTTGTTATGATTTCGGGACGAAATCCTCTTCAAGGGGTGGAGTGTTGTAACATACTGAAATCTAGGGTCTTCCCTGCAATTTACCCACTTTTGAGCTTTTCTTTGCCTTCTAGTCAATTTGGACCTTTTTCATAAATTTCCCATCTTTTTGAATCATTTTTGGACTCTATGTGCAATTTGAGCTTTATGGATGGTGAAATTCTATATTTACCTTCATTTATGATAATGAAGGGGGGTTTGCACAAATAACCTACTAAATGTGATAATTGAGGGCTAATAATTCGATGTGGCCTTTAATGAGAGAATAGAAGTGGATAATGCTAATTTGGAGCCTTTATTTCTTTTTGGATAAGAGATGAGAAATATAATAAAATAGAGTTAATTATGTGAATAATTAACCTTAATACTTGCTCTCCTCCAAAGTCGATAGTAATACATGTAAATATGGTATTATGGTGATTGTAATCATTATATGTTTGATAGCTCGAAATTCACTCACACATTTCATTAAAAGAAGTCTTTTCATATAACTTACTCATTTTAATGTATTAATATACTCTTTAGTAATAAAATATTAATTAAGGACCTTATTAGACATAAATACGAAATACAATTATATATTGTTATTATATACATTAATATGAACCCATGGTCCAAATTTGGTGGCTTTTGGATTTCTTTTGACCCTTCAAATCCATTTTATAAGCCTTTAATATAGTGAACTATACTACTTGAATTAATATCATTAATTCCAGGCGTAACACTACGGTTCATTTTATTTTTCTTGTCATGCGCCCGGACCATCGTGGTCCAACATCTAACGGTTTGTTTTTAACCCCCAGTCGATCCGACGACCTAGATGTCTTCTCCTACCACTGGCTGTCTGCGGTTAAGAGAGTAGTGGCACCCCTCTAGCTCCCTGACCCGGCTCGCCCTCGTCCGACCACCTTCTCACGCGATTCCACTTCTGATGCGTTCGAATATTCACACTGGTTCTAGCGAGCCCTAATTCACTCTGACTCCTCCACCACTGAAAAAACGCCTAGACCCTGTGACAAAGTGAGTTTTTATAGTATTTTCTCTCTCTTAAAAGTTTTATTATCAAATTTGTTGACCAAAATGCCCTCATACACTTCCCTCACTCAATGGGACAATTATGTGTCACAAATTGCAAAAATATATGAACCCTAATATGTTATTATGATAAAATACATATGTTAATGTATTTAGTAAATGAACACATCAAATATTCGAATTTGGGTTTCAAATTTATATCATAGTAGCATAATGACCTTTTGAAGCTACACCTCAAATTTCATTAGAATCAGATTTACCAATCAAGAGTTATGGCCAATTTAATAAATCACCTTAGATATATATCCTAGACCTAAGTTTTCGTTTAATTAATGGTGAATAAATGTCATGTTTGCCTTTGATTAACCCGACCCCTCTCCTAGCCGTCAGATCGGGCAATCCATGGATCTGTCCTAATCCAACAATGGAGACCTCGTCTCCTACCTCCCGCAAAGGGCGGGGAGGTAACAGGGAACGCGGCTCGTCCTACCGCGCCACCTCATGCCTCCTTTCAAAATTTGAAGCCAACAAATATCTCCGCCTCACCAAGACGAGGTCAACCAGCCTCACCTCGACTCCCCTAACCCTTGGAGCAGGGAGAACGACCTCCCCTTTTCTTGCTGCTTCTCACTCCGGCGGCAGCCTTGAAGCCCAGGACCCCAACCAACCCTAAACCTACCCCGATAGCCTATAAACCACCCCCTCGATGTCGCCCCTCCTTCCTTTGCCTTTAACCCTAATTTTCCCAACCCTCATTGCCCCCAAGATCCCTACTTGAGCTCCAGAGCCTAGCGGCGCCGCCATACTGCCTTTGGGGCTGATCTCCTCTGCCTCGCCCTCTTCCTCCACACCCTTGCCTCACCTGGTACCACGAGGTCACAGGGACCTTGGGAGACATCTTTTCCGCCCTCGTGGGAGCCTACTGCCCCTTTTCCAACTCGACTCCGGTGATCTCCTCTGCCGCGTTTTCACGATATGGAGCTTGCTCGCGTGAGGGAGCACTGACCAAACCAGGACCCAGGGTTCCAGGTGGACCGCTAGCCGATTGCCACATCAGCCAGGCCGCGGGCAAGCAAGGACCAAAGGGGAGCCAACTCGCATAGACACCCCAATCAGAGAATGCCACGTCGGCGATCCGGGTTTGAACTCGCGAGACCTTGGATCTACCTGAGTCGTCGATCCAGTCGGATCCGGCCGTAGATCAAGGTAAATATATTTTCTTTTATTTTTCTTTATCCAAAGAAACTAATTATCTTAGGAAAATCCTAGGAAATGCTAGGATTATCAGAAAATAGCGAACCAATATACCATTTTTATCAGAAAATTATTCTCTACCCAAATAAAATTCTACCAGGACCTAGATCCGTTGCCTTTTTCAAAAATAGTGGCCTAAAGCCTAATGACTTCCTTAATTATAATTAATTGCTGATAATAGTTTTCCTTGATGATATCTGACCTTCTAAGGTGTAATTAACCCTAGATAGAACTATGTTTCTAAATAACTCGAAATCCTATTCTAAGATGATGAATGATCAAAGGACTAGGAGAAACCCTATATCTAGTTTCTCTTTCTACATGGAATTAAAGATATATCTTTATAACCAAAATTAATATCATTAGATGATAATTAGTGATTATGATTGGTCTGAATCCTTAAAATGAACCCTGATGTTATGAATGGTTAATATGTTGAGGGTTACTCTCCCTTTTCTCCAACCATCTTAGAAACCCTAATTTTTGGAATTCTTATAATTGATCAATTAAATATTATCTTTTAATCAAAATAGTTTATGATGGATTAGACCTGATAATATTTTTGATCTCAATTAAGATATGGGAAATCCCTGATCTGGATTAAGATAACATAAAAAGGAATTAATAACTAAGAACATATCTTAGTCTTGGTCACATGGACCAATGGTAATGTTGTACCCTTGCCTTCTTTGCAGGGTGACTAAATTCTTGATTGATTTTAAATCTTTGGACATCTGATTGAACAAGCAGGTACGTGGACTTATAAGTATAAGACTAGATTTCTGGTTGCCTATGATATGTATACCTTGAATGTTCGTATTTGAATATGATTGCTTGGTTGACTAGTATGAGTTATACTTCGCCAAACCTAATGAAACATAAATGGTTATGATGGGTTATAGCTACTAGAGCACATAGCCTGGTGTGGATGTTTGTTGCCTAACATGGATGTATGTTTCCTTGGCCCATGTTAGATGTATGATGATATTATATTTCCCACACTAGATGTAAATCAAGTGCAATAGGTGTAGTACAACCACATCCAAAATGATTGTGATAAAAAGGATGTCTACCTGATTTTCGTCTTAAGAAATGGTTTTATATCTCTTTCCTTCTTTTTCAAATATTTTCCTTTATGCAACCTTATTCATGTAACTTTTACCACGTATCAGCCCTGCTGATGTTTTGTTTCTCGTATTTTCTAGGTGCAAGGAACAATTGACAACAAAATGAAATGCATGCTCAAAGTACCTGAAGGCATGAAATAATGAACATGGAGGATGTATTAGATATATCTTTTTCTCTTATCTCATTTCTTGCTAGATGTTAGTTTATTTCTTTTCTTAGTGATATTGACGATGATTGAAATCCTATGTAATAGACTTAACTTTCTCTAGAACAATATTTTCTCTGCTTATGTAATGACTTTTATTATCTTTATGAATGAATGTTTGTGTGGCATTATATGATGATGTGGACTAGATCTTGGCTTAATCTCTGTTTTAGTTGACTACCTTAATCTCTTATATTTTCCCTTTTGACATCTATAGATATGAGTGCACGCATATCTATGAATGTCACAATGGAAAGTATATAGAAATTGGGGGACGTCATAGTTGGTATCAGAGTCAATGTTGACACATCAAGTAACATGAACTTCATTCACCCTATTTTGAGTCTAGGGTATGTTGGATCAATGGGCTCTAGAAGGGGGGGTTGAATAGAGCTTCACAAACTTCACAAAAGTGATTAGACCACCAGATTATATTAAGTGCATAACACAATTCAAAACAGCAATTTGATGTCCTAAACTAGCATACAAAGCAAGGATAAGAGACAAGGAAATCATGCACTTGGACAGGTGGTTTAGAGTGGTTCCATGTCCTAAACTTAGGAGCGATGTCAGTCCACTACCTAGAGTTGGTTAGGCTCTAGGATTTGTAACTTGGTTCTCTTATATATATCTCACAATAAGATTACAAGCTACAACTACCAACCATCCAAGGACTTATATATCAAGCCAAGATCTTCTACCTCACCAAGGACTTACCCACCAAGCAAGTAGTCTTCAGCCTTCTTCAAAGGACTTACCTACTCTTGCTCTAGTCTTCGGCCTTGCAGGAATTACCCATCTTGCTTGAGCTTTGCCTTGCACCTCTCCTTCACTTGGAGAGCTTTAGCACCTTCCTCCTTCACTCGGAGGCCTGGAGCAGCTAGCCTTCTTCGCCTTCACTTGGGGAAGAACAGCAACCTTCTTCTCTTTCACTCGGAGAAGAAACTTCAATCAATCTTCATAGAGAATGGAGATGGGAGAAGTGGAAAGGAGAGCTTTACAAGATTACAAATGATAGCTCTCATACATGGGATCCTAACTCACTCATACTCACGAATTTGCTTTGAAGGTAGAGAGAGAAAGGGGCTCAAAGGATTAGAAACCACTCAACTAAGGCTAGGACCAAGCATATGTGAATGAGCAACCTTGGAATGAAGTCCAAGAGGTCCTATTTATAGTTGAGGGTGTCCCTTTGAGGTTGGGTGAGTTAAGTGGCACAAACTAGCCGTTTTACAACTTGCAACGGATCTATTTTGAGTCCCACCAACTCCTCCAACGGTTGGAATTGCTTTTTCTGCATTCCAGTACAGTTCGATCGGCCGAGTTTCATAAAAGGCAATTCGGCCGACACACTAGGCGACAAGGCTGAGAGGCAGACTGTCGGCCGAGTTTCCATGGGGAAACTCGACCGATCAGTCGACCTTCAGTCTTGACTGACCAGTGGATCGGCCGAGTTTCCTATTATTGAAACTCGACCGAACAGGGATCGGCTGAGTTGGAAACTCGGCCGACAGCCCAGAAAATTCCACAATACATGGATCGGCCGAGTTTGTAATTCGGCCGACAAAATCCCTGTTAAGGGTATTTTGGAATTTTCATAAACTGTACAAACGATGGATTTTTGAGTCCCAATCATTTTATCCATCTTAGATACAATGCAAAACATGATTATGAGTGATTACATAAAATGTTCTAAGCCTCTAAGGGCTATATTACAAAGCGGTTAAAAGTCACATGTTTTGCATGTGCCGGAAGAGAAGCTATGGAGATAAAAGTGATTCTTTTCTTGTATCTAATATCTGCAATGATCTCAAATAGATTTGTTAGATACATATGAATGGAATGGTTAAGTCATTATCAAAATATGGGCAATGTGCGACACCTAGGTCAACATTCTCCCCCTTTTTGACAATGACAAACCATTCCTCAACATATTGAAAAGAATTTGAAAATTATACCTTTTCTTTAGGGAATTGCAAGGGGATGCAAATATGATCAATTTGTAATGATCCCCCTCAATTCATGCTTACTCGTTCCTGCATAGTTAGTTAACACACAAGCAGACATAGCATATATAGATACTATATGATTCTAAGCAAGTCTAGATTCATTTCAGTTTATAGACAAGAAAAGAACCATACAAGCAATAAAAACAATATGATTGAGGTCTTTCTCCCCCTTTGTCATCTCAAAAAGGCAGGGGGGGGGTAGAAGAGCATAAAAGAAAGGTCTTCTCCAAACACTCAAACAACCAAAACATAGAGAAACAGATAAATATCAAGATAAAGCATGAAATCAGAAACCTGTCATTCATCAAAATATGGAACACACTATAAGATAAACCATACAAAGTGTTTCCAAAAGAAAGCATAAGACAAAAACTACATGAACGAATGGAGTAGCAATAGTACAACTCAGATGATGTGCCTAAAGTAAATAATACAATCATAGTCCAAAAAGATATATCATGGTCATCCGAGACTAAACTAGACACATCTACTCTAAGCTATACTAATCTATGTCAACATCATCAACGGCAGCCTCCATGTCCTCGTCGGGCTGGTAGTCCTCATCGCCATCATCGGAAGGAGGAGCAGCAGCTGGTGTAGCCTCGTCTGCAGCATCGACATCGTCATCGTCATCGTCTTCGGCATCCGTCGCAGTAGCCTCATCAGCGTCAGTGTCAGCATCATCCTGATCAGCCATATCCTCGTCGGGAGGACCAAAAGCACGTCCAGGCCACCGCGCACTCTGCTCAGCCCAAGTCATGCCAAGAGCATGTAGCTCATAAGCAACCTCAATGGGGGGAGCAGAAGAAGAGTACTGGGCCAGAAGCTCAGACAGACGGCCACCTGGGAGCGCCAGAACCGGAGGAGAGTGAGTGTATCCACCTGCAGAGTGATCAGCGGAAGCAGAAGGGGGTGGAGGAGGATAAAACTGACTATACGCATAAGATGCGTAGTCGCCACCGGGGTAGGGCTCGTAGGTGGGGTAGGGCTGAGGGCAAGACAGAGACATGGACGACATGATGTGGCACAGATCCTGATGGTGATGTTGCTGGACCTGCATGTTGTAGGCTTGCTGATGCATGAGGTACCCCATGAGGGCCTCATTGGAGACATGGAAGTCAGCAAAAGCCGGCTGCGGAGGAGGTCGGAAAGATGGCTCAGGAGGAGGTGGTGCAGCTGTGGAGGGTGGAGGTGGTGGAGCATCAGATGATGGTGGAGGTGGAGGAGGTGGTGGAGCAGAAGAAGATGATGCACCAGAGGTAGGGACACTCTTCTGAAGAGTGGTCTCACTGATATAAACTCCTTTCCGATCAGGACGGTAGAGAAAGTCGGTGAAAAGAGATTTACCAGTAGCAGATTGGAAAAGACCACAAATTAGGGCAGGATAAGGAAGATGGGTGCCCTTTGTGTTCTTTCCGGAGTCAAAACAGGTCATGTGGTGAAGGATATACCGGGCCCATTTGACTCCATGGTTGTTCAAAAGCAGATACATCATCATAGCTGTGTTCTCAGCGATGTCCGTTTGGTTTTTCTTGGGGTGGACATTACAGCTGAGAACGAACGCCAAAACACGGCGAGAGGAGGACAGGGCGGACGATGGCAAAGTGCCCTTCTTTCTATAGGGAAAATCGGGGAGCTTGAGAAACTTATGAATGTCAGTCAAGTCAACCTCGATTGCCTTATAGATGTCCTCGGGGTGCAGAAGATCAAAATAATTTGGGTAATCGGAAATCCACGAAGCCGTGCCAACATCTCCGTTGAGATAAAGATTGAAAGATCGTTCGGTGATATGAAAAGGCTGGCCGGCGATCATGGATGTCAAAACGATTGAGGTGTCCGAAGAGGGGATCAAAGAGTCGTAATTCCACCGCAAGTTAGCGTAGAATTGACGGACGGCTTTGGTGCTATACTTGAGATTATGAAAACGGGCATCCTCAATACAAAAGGCTTCAAGATGATGTGTGCGAAAGATTTTACAAGCGTCGAAAAGGTCGGCGTGGTAGGTATGCGGCTGATAAAGAGCTCGAAAAGGAAAGGGAGAGCGAGGAAGGAGCTCTTTGTAGTGAGCAACCGTAGCATTGTCAACAAAAGATAGATTATCAAATGACATATACCTCGGCGCTAGAGGAACCGCAGGGGAAGGGATAGGAACAGCACGTTTTCGGCGTTGGGACCTCATGGGAGAGGAGAACGAGGCAACGGAGCCGATCCACGCGGAGAGAGAGAACAGGCGGCACCTCAAGAGCAGCAAGGACACACGAACGAACCGATTTGGGGGCAAAAACGGCCGGAGAGAGAGAGGAGAGCACCAGGGGAGGAAGGGTCGAGCTGGGCGGCTAGGGTTCGGTCGACTTTGCTCTAGTTGAGAGGGAGCAAGTCGGCCGATTCCTATATATATTAAACCCGTCTGCCGTCGATCGGCCGAGTTCCAGGGAGAGGAAACTCGGCCGACAGAACACACAGGTGCCCTGTCCCGACCGATCGGCCGAGTTTCCAACTCGGCCGACAAAAACTCTGATGTGGGAAAAACCTAGAATCTAGTCCTAGCCTCAAATGACCTAACACAATTTTTCTGATTGGACTAGATTGTATATTAAGCATATTTAGGCACATTCCCTTCATCATAGGGTACTATTTGTCGATTAAAACCCGATTTGTGAGAAAAGCCCGAAAAAGAGATAGAAACAAGATAAAATTTTATCAAAAACAAGCATTTTGAGCAATCAAAGCATTTATAAGCAAGAGCAACACACATAAGATGTAACCAACTAATTAGAGAGCAATTCAACATCATCAAGAGAGGTTATAAGCAATTTTGATCTAATAAAATTAAATTGTTCTCTAGCAAGCGGTTTAGTAAAAATGTCCGCCAACTGATTTTCCGTATCCACATGTGTGATATAAATATCCTTTTTGACAATGTGATCACGGAGAAAATGATGGCGAACTTCTATGTGTTTAGCTCTACTATGCAATATTGGATTATAAGAAAGATTTATTGCACTAGTATTATCACAGAAAATAGGAGAAGCATCAAAATGAATGTTAAAGTCTTGGAGCATTTGCTTCATCCATAGGACCTGGGCACAACAACTTCCGGCTGCAATGTATTCAGCTTCGGTAGTTGATAATGCCACTGTGCTCTGTTTCTTGGAGAACCAAGACACCAAGCATGGTCCCAAGAGGAAGCAAGTGCCACTTGTGCACTTTCTATCAATCAGGCAACCTGCGTAGTCAGCATCACTATATGCTACGAGAGTAAGGTCCCTTGACTTAGGGTACCATAGTCCAAAATTTGGAGTTTTGGCTAAGTACCTCAAAATCCTCTTGACAACAATAAGATGTGATTTCCTAGGGCTTGATTGAAAGCGAGCACACAGGCCAACACTAAACATTATATCAGGTCTAGAGGCAGTTAAGTAAAGTAAACTTCCGATCATACCTCTATAGAGCTTCTCATCTACCTTCTCACCTTCTTCATCCTTGTCAAGTTTGGCAGTGTTTGACATGGGTGTATCCATTGGCTTCATGTTCTCCATCCCAAAGCGTTTAAGAAGTTCAAGTGTATATTTGCCTTGGTTGATGAAGTTACCCTCCTTGGTTTGTTTGATTTGGAAGCCGAGGAAGAAGGTCAGCTCACCCATCATACTCATCTCGAATTCACTCTGCATAAGAGAACCAAACTCTTTGCAAAGATCAAGGTCAGTTCCGCCAAATATAATATCATCCACATATATTTGAATTATGAGAAAATGGGTAGAAGTGTGTTTTAGAAACAAAGTACAATCAACTTTTCCCATGATATACCCGTTATCTAACAAAAAGTTCTTTAGTTTCTCATACCAAGCTCGAGGTGCTTGTTTGAGTCCGTAGAGAGCTTTTTGCAAGAAATATACATGATTGGGTAACTTATCATTTTCAAAGCCCGGAGGTTGAGCAACATATACTTCCTCCTCGATTGTACCATTCAAAAACGCACTTTTAACATCCATTTGATAAAGCAAGAAATTTTTATAACTAGCAAAGGCAAGTAGCATACGAATAGATTCTAATCTAGCAACAGGAGCATAGGTTTCATCAAAATCAATACCTTCTTGTTGATTGTAACCTTGTGCTACTAACCTTGCTTTGTTCCTTACCACTTTTCCTTGCTCATCAAGCTTGTTGCGGTAGACCCATTTGGTACCAATGATCTTTCTATCATTTGGTCTTGGCACTAAGGTCCACACACGGTTCTTCTCGAACTGCTCAAGCTCTTCTTGCATGGCAAGGATCCACTCATCATCGCCAAGGGCCTCTTTGATGTTCTTTGGCTCTAGTTGAGAGATGAAGGCACTGTCTGCTTGTTCTTTGTTGTGTGCAGCTCGTGTCCTCACTCTTTCAAACGGGTTGCCAATGATCAACTCCTTGGGGTGATTCTTTGCAAAGCGGGGAGTGGGATCCTTCCTTTCTTCTTCCTTTTCTTCTTCTTCAACCTGCTTGCCTTTGTCTTTGATGTTGAGCTCTTTTAAGATAGGAATGATTTCATCTGCAACATCATCATCACCCAAATGCTTGCCAATACCAGGGTTAGTTTCAATAAATTTAACATTTATAGATTCTTCTATTTTAGATAGTTCAATGTTAAACACTCTAAAAGCCCTGCTAGTAGTGCTATAGCCTAGGAAGAAAGCCTTGTAGGATTTTGGATCAAACTTGTCGAGAGAGTCCTTGGTGTTCAAAACAAAACATGGACATCCAAACACATGAAAGAAATCAATTGACGGCTTCCTACCACGCCATAGTTCATAGGGGGTTTTCTTAAAAGTCGGATGAGTGAAAACTCGGTTTTGCACAAAACATGAGGTGCTAACGGCTTCAGCCCAAAACTTCTTAGGAGTGTCATACTCAAGAAGCATGGTCCTAGCCATCTCTTGTAGCGATCTATTCTTCCTATCAACAACTCCATTTTGTTGGGGTGTGCGAGGAGAAGAGAAATTGTGCGAATAACCCGATTTTTCACAAAAACGTTCAAAAAGATCATTTTCAAACTCTCCCCCATGATCACTACGGATGGAAACAACATGACAAGAAGCTTCGTTTTCAACTCGTTTACAAAATCTCGAGAAAACATCGAGTGTGTCGCTTTTGGAAACAAGAAAGAAAGTCCAAGTAAATCTAGAAAAATCATCGACAATAACAAGACAATACTTGGATCCGCGAAGCGTTTGTGTTCTCATAGGTCCGAGGAGATCAATATGAAGAAGCTCTAGAACTCTCTTGGTACTCATGACCCCTTTGGACTTGAAAGAGGATTTGGTTTGTTTCCCTTGTGTACAAGGTTGACATTCCTCATCCTTTTCAAAATCCAATTTAGGAAGTCCTCGAACCAAGTCCTTTTTGTCTAGTTTCTTCATTTGATGCAAGTTCACATGACCCAAACGTCGATGCCAAAGCGAAAGATCGTTTTTATCCACGACTAAGCATCTATTTAGTATGGGCTTTAAAGCATCAAGAACTATCACATATAGATTACCATTTCTAGTTTCCTTATATATGACATTATAGGACAGGGAATCTAGAAGCAAGCATTCTAAGGAAGTAAAGAGCACAAGATAACCATTATCACATAATTGGCTCACACTAATCAAGTTGTGATGTAGGCCATCAACAAGCAAAACATTTTTAATGCACAAATCATTACCTACATCACCCTCACCTATAACCTTACCCTTTTTGTTGTCCCCAAAGGTTACCGATCCTCCTTTCTTCTTCACAAATTTGTTGAAATGGCTGATTTCTCCAGTCATGTGCTTAGAGCAGCCACTATCAACAATCCATTTCTTTGTGACCTGCAAGAAAAGAGGATGTCGGAACCCAACTCAAACTTTGGGGTCCGGGGTTAGCTTGGGGACCCATTTCATATTTGGGTTGGTCCCCTTAGGCTTGTAAGGACAATAGGTAGAATAATGATCATCACATTTGCAATGCATACATACCATGGGATTTTTAGAGCCGGAAGACTCTCCATTGAAAATTGGAGTTTCCACACTCTTTTTCTTACCCTTTTTCTTCTTCTTACCTTTTGGAGTAGTCGCATTGTATCCTAGACCACTAGTACCAACTTGTTTGGTAGAGTGCTCTAGAACATCATTTAGAGACTTCTTACCCGAAAGAAACCTTTGCAAAGTAGATCTTAATTTAGCATTATCATCACTAAGATTTGAAATGGTAGTAGATAAACTAGCAAGATCTTCTCTAGCATGCAAAAGGTCGGCCTCAAGACAGAGGGCTTTAGTAAGAAGAGAGTCTTTTTCAAGAGTTAAGTTTGCAACTTCATTTCTAGGCAAGATAGGTCTAGAAGATAAATCATTTGTTTGAGCAAGAAGTTTAGCATTTTCAGATTTAAGGACTACAATTTCCCTTTGATAAGCATACACTTCATCTTTCCTAGCATCATCAATAAGCTTAAGTTCAACATTTTCAGTTTTTAGAACATCTAGCTCATCTAGGCAATTTTGGTTCTCTATCTTAAGATTTTCAATAGTTTTAAGATAAGTACCATTCTCAACCTCTACTCCATTGTATTGAAGTTCAAGGTCTAGAAATTGCCCTTGTAAAGAATCTATGCTATCAAGATGTAATTTCTCATTTTGATCTAGAATGTCAATCTTGGCATAGAGATCATCAACTATCTTTCCTAATCTTTTTCTTTTAGCTTTACATTTAGCAAAAGATGATTGACAATCATTAAGCATTTCAATGAGGGTTTCCTTAGATAAATCAAGTAAACTTTCGTCACTTACCTTACTTACCTCACTTACCTCAATTACTTCTTCACTAGTAGAAGCCATAAGTGCAAGGTGACATTCACCATCCTCGGAGCTTGAGGAACTTGAAGTAGAGGACTCCTCCCATGCCGCATGAGCTGCATCTTTGGGTCTTCTCTCCTTCTTGTTCTTCTTCTTGTACTTGGCTTCTCTTTTGTATTTGTCATCCTTCTTGTGGCTGCTCTTATGATAGCCCTTCTTGGCTTTTGGGCAGTCATTCTTGTAGTGGCCCTTTTGACCACACTCGTAGCATCTAGGAGTGGAGGATGATGGCTTGCCCTTGAAGTGTCTTCCTTTTGAATAGTTGGCTTCATGATCATTTGCACCTTCATCTTCGCTTGAGGAAGGGCAGGGAGACTTCATGGCAAGTTGTTGTTGCCACATCATTTCTTCAACTTGAGCTTTGAAGGCTGTGTCCTTCATCTTCTTGGACTCCTTCTCTTCTCTTTTCTCCTCTTCCTCTTGCTTGTCGAGCCTTGGTTCATGTGCTTGGAGATTACCAACCAGCTCCTCGGTTGACAACTCGCTCAGCTTGTAGACTTCTTCAATTGAAGTGACCTTCGGCTCCCATCTCTTTGGAAGAGATCTCAAGATCTTTGCATTGATGGTACCTCTATCCATGACACTCCCAAGGGCTGCAAGACTGTTGAGGATGACGTTTAGCCTTGTGTACATGCCCGCAACTCTTTCATTCTTCCCCATCTTGAAATTCTCAAGTAGGCCACCAAGCATATAGATTTTGGCCTCCTTGACTTGCTCCGTCCCTTCATATGTGACACATAGCTTGTGCCAAATCTCATGAGCCGTGTCCCATGAAGAGATGCGGTTGAACTCCGATGGAGAGAGGGCGGCGTAGATGATGCTAATGGCTTTAGCATTGAGTTGAGCACGCTTCATCTCGTCTTCCGTCCACGTGATGATGTCCCCCTTTGGCTCTTCATACTTGAGATGGACTATCTTCCACATCTCGTAGCTCACACCTTGGATGTAGAATTGCATCCTTCTCTTCCAATATAGGAAGTTTGTGCCGTCGAAGACCGGGGGTCTCATGGAGAAGCTTCCTTCAAGATTGAGTGACCCAAGAGCTGAATCGCCCATCTTCTCCTACTTGTTGAAGTAGCTTGGAGAAGACCTGCTCTGATACCACTTGTTGGATCAATGGGCTCTAGAAGGGGGGGTTGAATAGAGCTTCACAAACTTCACAAAAGTGATTAGACCACCAGATTATATTAAGTGCAGAACACAATTCAAAACAGAAATTTGATGTCCTAAACTAGCATACAAAGCAAGGATAAGAGACAAGGAAATCATGCACTTGGACAGGTGGTTTAGAGTGGTTCCATGTCCTAAACTTAGGAGCGATGTCAGTCCACTACCTAGAGTTGGTTAGGCTCTAGGATTTGTAACTTGGTTCTCTTATATATATCTCACAATAAGATTACAAGCTACAACTACCAACCATCCAAGGACTTATATATCAAGCCAAGATCTTCTACCTCACCAAGGACTTACCCACCAAGCAAGTAGTCTTCAGCCTTCTTCAAAGGACTTACCTACTCTTGCTCTAGTCTTCGGCCTTGCAGGAATTACCCATCTTGCTTGAGCTTTGCCTTGCACCTCTCCTTCACTTGGAGAGCTTTAGCACCTTCCTCCTTCACTCGGAGGCCTGGAGCAGCTAGCCTTCTTCTCCTTCACTTGGGGAAGAACAGCAACCTTCTTCTCTTTCACTCGGAGAAGAAACTTCAATCAATCTTCATAGAGAATGGAGATGGGAGAAGTGGAAAGGAGAGCTTTACAAGATTACAAATGATAGCTCTCATGCATGGGATCCTAACTCACTCATACTCACGAATTTGCTTTGAAGGTAGAGAGAGAAAGGGGCTCAAAGGATTAGAAACCACTCAACTAAGGCTAGGACCAAGCATATGTGAATGAGCAACCTTGGAATGAAGTCCAAGAGGTCCTATTTATAGTTGAGGGTGTCCCTTTGAGGTTGGGTGAGTTAAGTGGCACAAACTAGCCGTTTTACAACTTGCAACGGATCTATTTTGAGTCCCACCAACTCCTCCAACGGTTGGAATTGCTTTTTCTGCATTCCAGTACAGTTCGATCGGCCGAGTTTCATAAAAGGCAATTCGGCCGACACACTAGGCGACAAGGCTGAGAGGCAGACTGTCGGCCGAGTTTCCATGGGGAAACTCGACCGATCAGTCGACCTTCAGTCTTGACTGACCAGTGGATCGGCCGAGTTTCCTATTATTGAAACTCGACCGAACAGGGATCGGCTGAGTTGGAAACTCGGCCGACAGCCCAGAAAATTCCACAATACATGGATCGGCCGAGTTTGTAATTCGGCCGACAAAATCCCTGTTAAGGGTATTTTGGAATTTTCATAAACTGTACAAACGATGGATTTTTGAGTCCCAATCATTTTATCCATCTTAGATACAATGCAAAACATGATTATGAGTGATTACATAAAATGTTCTAAGCCTCTAAGGGCTATATTACAAAGCGGTTAAAAGTCACATGTTTTGCATGTGCCGGAAGAGAAGCTATGGAGATAAAAGTGATTCTTTTCTTGTATCTAATATCTGCAATGATCTCAAATAGATTTGTTAGATACATATGAATGGAATGGTTAAGTCATTATCAAAATATGGGCAATGTGCGACACCTAGGTCAACAGGGTAGTCCTTGAGTTAGGGATGTGAAGGGTTGAGGTGTCTAGGATAACATCTGCCATGGGTCTGACTAAAGTCTCCGAGCCACTTAGCTTGGCAATCATGAGGCTACCTTTATGGCAGTATAAGTCTACCTGGCCGATATCCTAAGTGTCCCCTATTGTTGGGCATACCTTAATTTAGGAACCTTCTCATCTATCGATTTTCCCTCTCACCTCTTCTATAGGAAAAATTTCTCCCTCTCATCTACGTTTTAAAATAATTTTCCCTCTTACCTCTGTTAGGAAGGAGTCTCTCTATTTAGACAGTCCTAACGATCGACTCATAAGGATTCTAGGATAACCTCCATAAATCATAACATTAAGAACATTAATCATTGATAAATAAGAATAATGAAATATCATGTGATGATAAGAAATATAATAGTGAGAACAATTGTTGAAGTAATGGATCTAATATGCTCATATTAATTACAGGATGCCTCCTAAAACTCGCAACTCAAAGGCCTCCGAGGAATCATCCTCCAAAAAGAGAAAAGAACCTAAAATCTATGAAGTACCTAATCCTGAAACTATGGCCAAAGAAAGGCTGGAGGAACAAAAGAAAATCCTACTAGACTTCATGGAGACCCTTGCCACAAAAGGAACCCTTGAACCTAGCCCCTCTAAGAAAAAGGAGGTGACAGTGATAGACTTCGTTAAGCTCAACCCTGACTCCTTTTGGGGGGAAGATCAGCCCGAGGTCATGGACAAGGCTGAGGCATGGATCCTTTCCATAGAAAATGCCTTTCGTACCCTAGAAGTACACGAGGAAAAGAAGGTCAAATTCGCCACCCATTTGCTTAAGGGAGGGGCGAAGATATGGTGGGAATCGGGGAGAGGAAGTAGACAACTTGGGGTGGAAAGCCTCCAAGACCCTCTTCACCGATCGTTTCAGGCCCATAGCAGAGAGGAAAAGGAAAGATAAGATGTACATGGAGCTTAGGCAGGGTAGTCTCTCAATGGCCGATTATACCCAGGAGTTTAGGCTTCTGGAACGCTATGCCCCTATCCGGACTGAGGACCGCCTCACTGAGCATTATGTAGACTGTCTCTCCGCACACCTAAAAACCCTAGTTATAGTTTCTCGTCCCCAAAGCATTGATGAAGCCCAAGACGTGGCCCTTAAGAAGGAAAGGGAGCAGGGATTGCAGAAGCCTTCTAGCATGGGATATTTAGGGTTGACCACCACCGAGGAAGAGAAGTTCAAAAAGTTCCACCCCGGCCATAATAAAGGATCAGGGAAAGGAGGAGGTTCAGGGAAGAAAGGACCGAAGAATAGCAAGCTGATGGATTACCGCAACAAATGTAAAACTTGTGGACGAGGACATGATGGGCCTTGTCGCTACACCAAGTCGGTCTGCTAAAACTGCAAGGAGGGACATTTCCTTGCCAAGTGCCCTAATGCATCTATCCTTGGAAAACCTCCAGCGGGTGCTCCACCCCCTCAGGGACACCGCAATGCCAGGGTGTTCACAGTAACAACAGAGGAGGCTAGGGAAAATCCGAACCAGCTTGTCAAAGGTAACCTTAAATCTTTTTCATATATCAAATATCTTGTTCAATGCCTTCAATTATTTAAAATATAATTATCATGTGTAGGCATTGTTTTCTTGAATGGACATCCCGTTAAAGCATTGTTTGATTCCGGATCTACAAATACATTTATCTCTCGAAATCTGGCCTCAATGTTGCACTTACATATAAGGGAATTGGGATACATTCTGGATGTGTCAACTCCTAGTGGCAAAATATTCACTACATTGTAGAAAACCGATGTCCTCCCTCTAAAATTTGAAAATCATGACATGCCCTTCGAATTCATTCTCTTAACCATGGAAGACTTTGATGTTATTCGTGGCATGGATTGGCTATACACATATCATGCTTACATTGACTGTAGAAACAAGATGGTAGTCCTCTCTCAACCTCATTCCTCTCCTATAGTGATCCCTCGGGGAAGCAAATTCTGTAATAATATAATAATTTCCTCTCTTAAAGCTAAAAAGCTCATATCTAAAGGATGTAAAGTCTTACTCGCATTCATCTCAGAGACCAGTCCTGACAATGGGCCTGTAGAAAGACTAGAGGTGGTACGTGATTTCCTTGACATATTTCCAGAGGAGCTTCCTGGGCTGCCTCCAAACAGAGACATTGAGTTCTCCATAGACCTTCTTCCTGGAACCACTCCGATTTCTAGGGCACCATATAGGATGGCACCTCCTGAGCTTATGGAGCTGAAGAAACAATTACAAGAACTTCTTGAGAAGGGTTTTATCCGCCTTAGCGTTTCCCCTTGGGGTGCACCTGTCCTTTTTGTTAAAAAGAAAGACGGTTCAATGCGGATGTGTATTGACTATCGCATGTTGAACCAAGCTACCATTAAAAACAAGTATCCTCTCCCTCGTATTGATGACCTTTTTGATCAACTTCGTACTGCTAAAGTTTTCTCAAAAATTGATCTTCGTTTTGGCTACCATCAACTTAAGGTCAAGGATTCAGACATATCTAAGACCGCTTTCCGAACTCGTTACGGGCACTATGAATTTCTGGTGATGTCGTTCGGGTTGACCAACGCACCTGGCGTATTCATGAACTTGATGAACAAAGTCTTCCAACCTTATCTTGATGAGTTTGTGGTTGTCTTCATTGATGATATTCTGATCTATTCTGATTCTATGGAGAAACATCAAGAGCATTTGAAGTCTGTCCTTGAGATTCTTCGAGCCCAGAAATTCTATGGCAAGCTTTCGAAATGTGAATTCTGGATTGACAAAGTTATGTTTCTTGGTCATGTCATTTCTGGGGGTAACATATCTGTTGATCCTGCTAAAGTATCTATTGTACTTGATTGGCAACCTCCTCGTAATCCTTCTAAAATCCAGAGTTTCTTAGGTCTGACCGGATATTATCGACGTTTTATTCCGAATTTCTCCAAAGTGGAACTTCCTCTCACTATGCTTACTCGAAAGGATGAGCAGTTCATCTGGTCATCTGCTTGTGAGTCCAGCTTCCAAGAGCTCAAGCAAAAGTTGACATCAACACCTATCCTTGTTTTACCCTTTGGCAATGAAGGATTTGTGATATTTAATGATGCTTCCTGACATGGTCTAGGGTGTGTCCTACAGCAAAATGGGAAAGTAGTGGCCTTCACTTCCAGACAGCTGAAACCCAATGAGTTGAATTACCCTACGCATGATTTGGAGTTAGCTGCTATCATCCATGCTCTTAAAATCTGGAGGTACTACTTGTATGGGATAACATTTGATATCTTCACCGACCACAAAAGCCTCAAGTACATTCTGACACAAAAGGACTTGAATCTGCGACAACGACGGTGGATTGAGTACTTGAAGGACTACAACTTCACCATTGGCTACCATCCAGGTAAGGCCAATGTGGTTGCAGATGCTCTTAGTAGGAAAAGAGCTATTTGTGCATCCCTATCAGTACCCGAATGGAGGAACATGGAGGATCTAGCAAGCTAGAGACCACAATTCCTGGTTGATCGTATGCATGTCAACAACATCTCTATCACTTCCAACCTGCATTCTAAACTTCTGGAGGCATAGAAAGCTAGTCCCGAGCTTGCATAGCTCTCCTCTCTCCTGACTAAACCTCATACACATCTGTCTGCGGGTCTTGATGGTCATCTTTGATACAAGAACCGTATGTGGGTCCCTGAGCAGTCAGCTGTAAAGACAACCATTCTTGGTGAGGCGCATGGGTCCAAGTACACAGTTCATCCTGGCATGACAAAGATGTACAAAGACCTACAACGTCAGTTATGGTGGAGAGGCATGAAGCACGACATTGCCAATTTTGTATCCAGGTGTCTGACATGCCAGAGAATCAAGGCCGAGCATCAAAGACCAGGTGGTCTACTGCAACCCCTCGACATTCCAGAATGGAAATGGGAACATATCACTATGGATTTCATAGTGGGATTACCCAGGACCAGGAAGGGGTACGACGCTGCATGGGTCATTGTGGATCGTCTCACCAAGTCAGCTCATTTTCTACATGTGAAGACTACTGTGAAAGTTTCTGAGTTGGCCGACCTTTATATACGGGATATTGTACGTCTGCATGGAGTTCCAACATCCATTGTCTTGGACCGGGACCCAAAGTTCACTTCAAAGCTATGGAAATAGGTTCAAGAAGAATTGGGCACCAAGTTGAACTTCATTACAGCTTATCATCCGCAGACAGATAGACAGTCAGAACGAACAATGCAGATTCTGGAGGATCTTCTACGAGCTTGTGTGCTTGACTGGGAAGGCTTGTGGGACCATTACCTTCCTTTAGCTGAGTTCACCTATAATAATAGTTATCATGCGAGTATTGGGATGCCACCCTACGAAGCTCTCTATGGCCGACCGTGCAGATCTCCATTACATTGGGACGATGTCGGAGAACACACCTTGATGAAATCTGAGGAGATGCAACTGTATGCAGATAAAGTTGCACTGATTAGACAGAGAATGAAGCGAGCACAGGATAGGCAAAAATCATATGCAGATGCTCACCGTCAGGAACGTCAGTTCAAGGAAGGTGATCATGTCATTCTGAAGATTCGACCGATTCGAGCTTTGGCCAAGAATAAGGGAAAGCTCAGTCCTCGTTATGTGGGACCCTTCGAGATTCTTGAAAGGGTTGGAGAATGTGCCTATCGCCTTGCTTTGCCACCCCATTATAGTGCCATGCATAATGTCTTTCATGTATCTAATCTGAAGCCTTATGTCAAAGACCCCAGTCACGTTCTGAATCATCAGCCTCTTGAGCTGAAAGATGATTTGACGTATGCTGAGCCACCAGTCAGAATTCTTGATTTCAAGACAAAGGAGCTTCACAACAATCAGTGTATAGATATGGTGAAAGTTCTCTGGAGCCACCATGATCAAACCGATGCTACATGGGAGCTCAAGTCTAAAGTCGAGCGGAAATATCCACATCTCTTTCAGGCTGCTTGAATTTTGAGGGCAAAATTCTTAAAAGGAGGGGAGAATGCGACAAAGTGAGTTTTTATAGTATTTTCTCTCTCTTAAAAGTTTTATTATCAAATTTTTTGACCAAGATGCCCTCATACAATTCCCTCACTCAATGGGACAATTATGTGTCACAAATTGCAAAAATATGCGAACCCTAATATGTTATTATGATAAAATACATATGTTAATGTATTTAGTAAATGAACACATCAAATATTCGAATTTGGGTTTCAAATTTATATCATAGTAGAATAATGACCTTTTGAAGCTACACCTCAAATGTCATTAGAATCGGATTTACCAATCAAGAGTTATGGCCAATTTAATAAATCACCTTAGATATATGTCCTAGAACCAAGTTTTCGTTTAATTAATGGTGAATAAATGTCACATTTGCCTTTGATTAACCCGGCCCCTCTCGTAGATGTTAGATCAGGTGATCCATGGATCTACCCTAATCCAACAGCGGAGACCTCGTCTCCTACCTCCCGCAAAGGGTGGGGAGGTAACAGGGAATGAGGCTCATCCTACCGCGCCACCTCACGCCTCCTTTTGAAATTCGAAGCCAACAAATATCTCCACCTCGCCAAGACGAGGTCAACCAGCCTCACCTTGACTCCCCTAACCCTCGGAGCAGGGAGAACGACCTCCCCTTTTCTTGCTGCTTCTCACTCTGGCGGCGGCCTTGAACCCATGACCCCAACCAACCCTAAACCTACCCCAATAGCCTATAAAACCACCCCCTTGATGTCGCCCCTCCTTCCTTTGCCTTTAACCCTAATTTTCCCGACCCTTGTTGCCCCCGAGATCCCTACTTGAGCTCTAGAGCCTAGCGGCACCGCCATACTACCTTTGGGGTCGATCTCCTCCGCCTCACCCTCTTCCTCCACACCCTTGCCTCACCTGGTACCACGAGGTCACAGGGACCTTGGGCGACATCTTTTCCGCCCTCGTGGGAGCCTGCTGCCCCTTTTCCAACTTGGCTCCGGTGAGCTCCTCTGCCGTGTTTTCATGATCTGGAGCTTGCTTACGTGAGGGAGCACTGACCAAACCCAGACCCAGGGTGCCAGGTGGACCGCTAGCCGATCGCCACATCAGCCAGGTCGCGGGCCAGCAAAGACCAAAGGGGAGCCAACTCGCACAGACACCCCAATCAGAGAACGCCACGTCGGTGATCTGGGTTTGAACTCATGAGACCTTGGATCTGCCTGAGCCGTCGATCCAGTCGGATCCGGCCGTAGATCAAGGTAAATATATTTTCTTTTATTTTGCTTTATCCAAAGAAACTAATTATCTTAGGAAAATCCTAGGAAATGCTAGGATTATTAGAAAATATTAAACCAATATACCATTTTGATCAGAAAATTATTATCTACCCAAATAAAATGCTACCAGGACCTAGATCCGTTACCTTTTTCAAAAATAGTTCCCTAAAGCCTAATGACTTCCTTAATTATAATTAATTGCTGATAATAGTTTTCCTTGATGATATCTGACCTTCTAAGGTGTAATTAACCCTAGATAGAACTCTATTTCTAAATAACTCGAAATCCTATTCTAAGATGATGAATGATCAAAGGACTAGGAGAAACCCTAGATCTAGTTTCTCTTTCTACATGGAATTAAAGATATATCTTTATAACCAAAATTAATATCATTAGATGATAATTAGTGATTATGATTGGTCTGAATCCTTAAAAAGAACCCTGATATTATTAATGGTTAATATGTTGAGGGTTACTCTCCCTTTTATCCAACCATCTTAGAAACCCTAATTTTTGTAATTCTTCTAATTGATCAATTAAATATTATCTTTTAATCAAAATAGTTTATGATGGATCAGACCTGATTATATTTTTGATCTCAATTAAGATATGGGAAATCCCTGATCTACATTAAGATAACATAAAAAGGAATAATAACTAAGAACATATCTTAGTCTTGGTCACATGGACCAATGGTAATGTTGTACCCTTGCCTTCTTTGCAGGGTGACTAAATTCTTGATTGATTCTAAATCTTTGGACATCTGATTGAACAAGCAGGTACGTGGACTTATAAGTATAAGACTAGATTTCTGGTTGCCTATGATATGTATACCTTGAATGCTCATATTTGAATATGATTTCTTGGTTGACTAGTATGAGTTATACTTCGCCAAACCTAATGAAACATAAATGGTTATGATGGGTTGTAGCTACTAGAGCACATAGCCTGGTGTGGATGTATGTTTCCTAACATGGATGTATGTTTCCTTGGACCATGTTAGATGTATGATGATATTATATTTCCCACACTAGATGTAAGTCAAGTGCAATAGGTGTAGTACAACAACATCCAAAATGATTATGATAAAAAAGATGTCTACCTGATTTTCGTCTTAAGAAATGGTTTTATATCTCTTTCCTTCTCTTTCAAATATTTTCCTTTATGCAACCTTAATTATGTAACTTTTACCACGTACCAACCCTGCTGATGTTTTTTTTCTCGTATTTTCTAGGTGCAAGGAACAATTGACAACAAAATGAAATGCATGCTCAAAGTACCTGAAGGCATGAAGTAATGAACATGGAGGATGTATTAGATAGATCTTTTTCTCTTATCTCATTTCTTGCTAGATGTTAGTTTATTTCTTTTCTTAGTGATATTGAGGATGATTGAAATCCTATGTAATAAAGTTAACTTTCTCTAGAAAAATTTTTTCTCTCCTTATGTAATGAATTTTATTATATTTATGAATGAATGTTTGTGTGGCATTATATGATGATGTGGACTAGATCTTGGCTTAATCTCTGTTTTAGTTGACTACCTTAATCTCTTATATTTTCCCTTTTGATGTGGGCTCCGATCTCCAAACCACGAATTAATCCCGATTTAAACATGTGCGGAAGCATCGATTAAACAGCGGAAGACAAAAATCACGGGAAATTAAAACTTTTCGAGATAAGAGCTTGAAACCACAAACCTTTTCCCATAGAAAAAGGATTTAACTGTTTCCATTACTGACAAATTACTTCTTGAGTAATTATATACAACATGGTACAAAATCTCTCAAGGATTCATACTCAAAACATTCCAAGACCTGAGAGTACAGAGGACACATAGGACTTGACTCTAACTACACCATAAAGCAGGCTGAATCTCCACCTGAGATTTACTGCTCCTGATGCTGTTGTTGCTGGGATTGGTCACCTGTGTTCTTGTTTCTCCGTCTTCGACGACCACCTAAAAAGTAGAAGTCTACGGGGTGAGACAATTATACATAATTGCCCCAGCGAGAGTTATAACTCTCCACTAGGCTTTATAAGAAAAGTAAGGAATAACTAAAGCAATAAGAGCCTTCAAGATATTCACTAGCAGTTCTGATGATAAGCAAGAGTTCAATCAATATTAAAATATGAGAACATCTATACTATTGAAGGTAACATCAATCAAATAACTCGTACATAACTCTAACAGATATACTACGCTGTTGATTATGTTTTTCAAACATTATTGTTATGCCCTGTGGAGATGAGGCTTACCACTCATACTCCAACTGATCGCTAAGAAGTCACATCAGTATCATACATAGGTCATTAAAAGAGCCAGATTCTTATGACCTTCACCTTCCTCAGTCAGTTAGAGGATTGTTTGACAGACATCTCGCGGGATGTCCTTTAATAATAGCTCTCCAGGGTAAACTGGACCTTCGCTATTTTTAGAGTTACAGTGGCATTCTGTACCCGCTTCGCCATCGGAAGATTTCTTGTTTATCTTTCACCGATGCGGTATTTGTGTCTTTAAGGGAGTGTAGAGATACATCTCACCTTTGAGACTTTGTGGTGGGGTTTGATGGACTATTAGAATCTACATCAAATCCTCTCACCCTTTCTCTCTTAGTGAAGGTATGAAGGACTACATGAATCTACATCAAATACCTACACTAGGATGTAAGGTTCTACACACCCATGTACCCCACATACTCAAAAGTATGTGATCCAGGAGTTCCCTGAGGAAAACGTGTTTCACCATCATTTAGACTCTGACAATGATGGTTCTATGATCAGGGCTCTACATTTCACTTGATTAGTTAGGTACATTCAGTATTCTTAACATCATACATTGTTCTTCAAACAATAACAATAGCATCACAGCTTTATATAAGAATACAAAATGTAACAGGCCTAACTCTTTTCAATCATCAGTTCTCAGTCATCTCATCACAAGTCATCTGTCAAGCATGACCTTGATGGTGTTTATGGCTCTTACAGCCCATAAATCACAAAGGATGTCACTTAGCAGTGTATCAAGGTAGTTCACTATTCATAAAGCTTAAGGCATGCTTTCAATGAATATAACATGGTATTCCATACCTGGATATGACCGTCATCTCATAACAACCTGCATGGTTAATTCAACAGATAATAGTAAACAATTCAACAATTAGGGTTTACTATTCATCTTACATGTTATCACCCTAAAATTAGGGTTTACTATTCACTCCATGGTGATTTGTACTCATTACATCATCATGTAAGAGAAACATCATCATTAGTGTTCTTAAATAAGATTAAGATTCATTAGATTAGCATAACTAGGGTTTCCATGACCTCTCATAGGTGGGTCATTCCCTAATCATGCACATTCATGTGTAATAGAAGTATCTCACTTCAGTTTCCACCTTAAAAAGGGTACTTTCTCTCTCTAGGATACTTTCTCTCTCTAGAAATACTTTCTCTCTCCTCTCACTAGTAGATGGTGGCAACACCACTCTAGATCAGGTTGAGATAAGTCTCCATTGACTAACATAAGCCAAAACATCAACATCATGTGATTAGGGTTTGATTAGAACAAGGTTTTATCCCTTTAGACCCCTCAAGGGTATTTTGGTAATTTGCCACATGATCACCATCATGGGTTAACTCACTAATCACATAGTCCCTTAATGACCTAGGTTACCATTAGGGTTTAGATTGGATCACCATTGAACTAATTACACCATCAAATGGTTAAGTACAAACCATCACCAATCTCCAAACGGTTTCAACCTTCAAACGGTTTCAACCACCCAAACGGTCTTGAGACCGTTTGGCCCCAAACGGTCTTGAGACCGTTTGGAGGTGAAGACCGTTTGGAAGGGTTGACTTCCAAACCGTTTGGAGCTTCAATCGATTTGAGACCGTTTGATCAGAATTGCTTGAGATCGATTGGACCCAACGATCTTGAGGTCGTTTGAGCCCAAACGGTCTTGAGACCGTTTGGCCCCAAACGGTCTTGAGACCGTTTGGTCTCAAACGGTCTTGAGACCGTTTGGATCCAAACGGTCTTGAGACCGTTTGGTCCAAATGGGCCCAAACCGTTTGGACCTCCAAAGTGGTTCAAAGGTCACCAATGTTCATGGATATGTGTGTTGAAGCCCTCAATTGGTCAAAGCTATGTTAACCCCTTATAAATTGAGTAAGTTAGGGTTAGCCTTAGTCAATTAGACATCAAATTGACCCTCAATTGCAAGCCAATTAGGGTTCAATCGTTCTCAATTAGGGTTTCAAATCGATTGGTCATCAATGTTCAACAATGTGAATCAATTCAAGGTTGAACCTATCAATTGACCTCCAATTGGGCTCAAACTTGGCCCAAACGGTCTTGAGGTCGTTTGGACATCATCCAAACGGTCTTGAGACCGTTTTTCCAAAGTTTGACCAAAATCCAAGTCGTTGTGACTAAGGTTGAAGTCCAATTGGGTCAAAATCAGCAATTTTCATCAATTCATCAATTCCCTACAATTGGACCCTCAAACCATTAGATTAACTTAACCCTAGACCTTCAAACGGTCTTGGGTTGTGCCCAAACGGTCTTAGGACCGTTTGGAGGAATCCCCAAATGGTCGTGAGACCGTTTGGGTCCTTCAACCCAAAACTCAACAAGATCTATATGTCAAATCAGCACTCTTTCACCCGATTAGGGTTTCATGTTGAAGTGCCTTCAACTCTCAATTGGTTAAGAATTAGACTTTGATTCTTTGCAGAGATGAAATTCAATATGTTAGGAACATACCCTCAAACGTTCTTCCCTTGGTCAACTCTTTCAAATGGTCTTGAGACCGTTTCAATCCAAACGGTCTTGCAAGACCGTTTGAGAGCAAACGGTTTGAAACCGTTTGAACCCAAACGGTTTGCAACCGTTTGGACCAAAAGGGTCCAAGGTCGTTTGAAAAAGTAACATAGGGAATCACGCCCCTCATCTTCAACCTCTAGAAAGGTCGATTTCCCCACTGTTTTGCTTGCAAACGTGCAAGGAAGAAGGGTGGTAGAAGGAGAATTTACCAAGTAAATTGCGAGAATTGAGCATACATATAAAGCATAAGTTTAGAGTTATAAAACCCGCCTAAAGGTTGATCTTAGAGCTCCAAGCCTTCAAGCTCCAAGCTTTAATGGCGTCCTTGAGCTTCCACAACTTGGTCAGAGGTGAATTCTCCAAGGAAACGTTGCTTTGGTCGGCTAGAACAAGAAGACTAAGTAAGCTAACCATAAAACCAACCTTAGAAAGTGAATTCCTCCATGAATTCGAGCTAGAAGGTGGGGTTTTCTTACCTTGAATAGGTTGGTCGCCCCCCCTGAGCTCCAGAGCTACCCTTGGTCGTTTGAGCAAGAAAGGAAGAGAAGTGAAGGAAAGAAAATTCGTTCACTTAATTGCAAGGGAAAAGGGCTTATATACTTTAGCCTCTTTTACACCCTAAGGACCTCACAAGATTGGAAATCACATCTAGGTCCCTCCTTGCTCAAGGGCACGACCAAACCTATCTATCCTTATGCAAATCTCATGAAATCTCAAGATCTAGGGGTAAAGGAATCCAACCTTCAACTAGGGTACATACATGAAAGATTTCTATACCCAAATTAGGTGTCTTTTACCACAAAGTTCATCTTTTCTTATCTGATCAATCTTTGATGTGCCCCTTTCATCATTTCCACTCTAAATGATGACAAGAGTCTTAAAAGATGTTCTATATATTAAGAATTACACTTGGACCCCTCAATTTGGGTAAATTGCACTTTACCCCAAATTAGGGTTTCTAAGCATGGGAATTGCTTCCACAGCTGCACCTTGGTGCTCAAGCTTGGGAAATCCCTCAAACTTTACCATAACCATTCTCATGATGTCTCAACATCAAAGGAACATCTTATCTTGTGAATTTTGCAAGTTCAACCCTTAAACTGGGTAATTTGCACATAGGTCCCTGCATACAACACAATGCTACAACTTTATACAAAAAGGAGCAAAATTGAAAGTAAATGTTCCTGAGGAACTTAATTACATGCCAGGGAGTGTTCACAAGTATATTAATTACATATTTAGGCAAAAATTCCAGGGTTAGGTCATAACCCAGGTCAGGGGTGTTACAAATTCTTTACCCCTTCAAAAGGATTTCGTCCCCGAAATCGATAAAGCATATTATAAGAAAAGAGCAGGATATTTTCTTCTCATTTCATCTTCTAGTTCCCAAGTGGCTTCTTCAACACCACGATGGTTCCAGAGGACTTTTACAAGGCTTATATCCTTCTTCTTTAACTTTTTAGTTCTGTTATCGAGGATTGACACTGGTCCCTCCTCATACGTTATATCTTCATTCATTTCTACTTCCATAGGTTGTAGAACTGACTCGGTATCTGGATGACATTTCCTCAGCATGGAAATGTGAAACACAGGGTGCAGCTTCTGCAACTCCTGAGGTAACTCTAGTCTATAGGCCACCTTTCCAACTTTTTCAACAATTGGGTAAGGTCCCATAAATCTAGGAGCTAACTTTCCTTTCTTCCCGAAACGAAGGACTCCTTTCCAAGGTGAGACCTTGAGATACACTCTATCTCCAACATGGAATTCTAGGGGTCTACGACGTTTATCAGCATATGATTTCTGTCTATCTTGTGCAGTCTTAAGCTGTTGTTGTATTACTTTAATCTTTTCTGTAGTTTGCTGCACAAGGTCAGGGCCTAACAACTGGTGCTCACCAGTTTCATACCAACACAAGGGTGATCTACAACGTCTACCATATAAGGCTTCATATGGTGCCATATCAATGCTATGTTGATAGCTATTGTTATAGGCAAACTCTATCAAGCTTAGATGTAGATCCCAACTCCCGGTAAACTGGAGAACACATGCTCTCAACAGATCTTCTAAGGTCTGTATAGTCCTTTCTGACTGTCCATCAGTCTGGGGATGAAAGGCTGTACTAAACCTTAGCTTGGTGCCTAAGGCTCTGTGTAGCTGCTCCCAAAAGCGACTTGTAAACTGGGGACCTCTGTCAGAAACTATAGTGACAGGAACTCCGTGCAACCACACTATCTCTTGAACATATATCTGGGATAACCTTTCAGCAGAATAGGTTGTTTTGACAGGTAAGAAATGCGCTGTCTTTGTCAACCTATCAACAATTACCCAAATGGAATCATGTCCTTTGTTTTTCCTAGGTAGGCCAACAACAAAGTCCATGGTCACATGGTCCCACTTCCACTGTGGTATGGGTAAGGGTTGCATTGTTCCTGCAGGTCTCTGGTGTTCAGCCTTGACCTGCTGACACACAGGACACCTCAGAACAAACTCAGCTACATCCTTCTTCATCCCAGGCCACCAATACATATCCTTCAAGTTTCGATACATCTTGGTGCTCCCTGGATGCATAGCATACATCGAAGAATGAGCTTCTTCCAGGACTAACTTCCTCAGGTTGTCCACATCTGGCACTATCATCCTTCCATGATAGCATGCCATCTGGTCATCTGACTCATGAAAACCTTCTCGCTTCTCATCTCCAAACTCAGATCTAATCCGCTGTACAAAAACATCTACTTGTTGTGCCTCCTTTATCTGCTCTCTTAAGGTAGGTTTAATCTGCATCTCAGCTAACAGACCAGCTAACAATGCTGCCTTCAACTGCTCATTGTCTTGCCTTAAAGAGATAAGCATATCTCTTCTAGAGCATACTAAGGAACTTAGTTGTGCCCTATCCATGGTTGATGTTGCTGATTTCCTACTCAGGGCATCTGCAACCACATTGGCCTTGCCCGGATGGTAATCAATCGTACAATCGTAGTCCTTGATTAACTCCATCCAGCGACGTTGCCTCATATTAAGCTCATGCTGAGTGAAGATGTACTTAAGGTTCTTGTGGTCTGTGAAAATCTGAAAAGTTTCTCCGTAGAGATAATGTCTCCAGATTTTCAAAGCATGGACCACAGTAGCTAACTCTAGATCGTGTGTCGGATAATTCTCCTCGTGTTTCTTAAGCTGTCGGGAAGCAAAAGAAATCACTTGTTTATCCTGCATCAACACACATCCAAGTCCATTCTTGGAGGCATCACAAAAGATTATATATTCCTTTCCTTGCTCAGGTAACACAAGCACAGGTGCACTTGTTAACCTCTCCTTCAACAGCTGAAAAGACTGTTGACACTTATCACTCCAAGCAAAAGGAACATCCTTTCGGGTTAACTTGGTCAAAGGTAAGGCTATAGAACTGAAATTCTTAATAAACCTTCGATAATAGCCAGCTAACCCCAAGAAACTTCTAATCTCCGTCGGTGTCTTCGGTTGTTCCCACTGCAGAACAGATTCTAATTTTTGCAGGGTCCACACAAATTCCCGAGGCAGATACCACATGTCCAAGGAAAGACACTTCAGATAACCAAAACTCGCACTTGCTAAACTTAGCGTATAGCTTATGCTCTCTTAGCAAGGTCAAAGTCTGGCGAAGGTGTTGCTCATGCTGCTGAGCATCCTTACTATAAATCAGTATGTAATCTATGAAGACGACTACACACTGATCAAGGAAAGGTCGAAAGACTCTATTCATGAGTTCCATGAATGCAGCCGGTGCATTGGTTAGTCCAAATGACATAACCGTGAACTCATAGTGACCATATCTTGTCCTAAAGGCAGACTTAGATATGTCACTGTCCTTAATGCGGAGTTGATGATATCCAGACCTTAAGTCTATCTTGGAAAAGACTGTTGCACAACGCAACTGGTCGAAGAGATCATCAATCCTCGGCAAAGGATACTTATTCTTTATTGTTACTTTATTGAGTTGTCTATAATCAATGCACAACCGCATCGATCCATCTTTCTTTTTAACAAACAAAACCGGAGCACCCCAAGGTGAGGTACTCGGTCGGATGAAACCCTTCTCAAGTAACTCTTGAAGATGTTTCTTGAGTTCTGCCATCTCAGCAGGCGCCATCCTATACGGAGTCTGGGCTATGGGTTTCGTATCTGGGACCAAATTGATCTCAAAATCAATTTCCCGGGGTGGTGGTATACCAAGAAGTTCTTCGGGAAACACATCCTCGAATTCCCTGACTATCAGAACTTCAACAGGGTTGGAACTCTCCTTGGTAACATCTACCACATGGGCTAAGAATGCGTAGCATCCTTGCCTCATCAACTTATCAGCAACCATAGCTGATACCAGACAGGTGGGCAGAATCTTTCTTTCACCTTGAAAGATCCATGTGTTGCTTTCATCAGCAAACACTGCCAACTTGGACTCACAATCCAAGACAACTCGATACCTTTCCAAGGTATCCATCCCTAGGATTATATCAAATCCTTGCATATCAAGCGGTATGAGATCCACTTGAATGCGATGCTTAGAAAAGAAAAGTACACAAGGAGAGCATACTTCTTGCAGAACAGCAGACCCACTCAACGGAGTCTCCAACAACAACTTATCTGCCCTATGACTAGTTATCATATTGCAGTTACGAATCACTCTTCGAGTGATGAAAGAGTGCGTAGCACCCGGGTCAATCAAAACAGATACTACACAAGATTTAGACATATCAGAATATAAAAGTTCCATCTGACCTGTCACCACTTGTGGATTGACCACTGCCTCTGGTGGGTTCATAGCATAGAACCTCGCCGTAGCCTGTTGTTGAGGTGGTGCTGATGATCCAGCTTGAGACGCTTGCCCGCGTCCTCGACCTGTTCCTTGAGATTGTCCTCCCTGTGATCCCTGTTGTCCTTGTCTCGGAGGCTGTGTCACACTGACATGCCTAGATCGGCAGTCCTTCATCAAATGTCCCACTTTGCCACAGTTGTAGCAGCTTCTTCCTTGTGGTCTTTGTGGTCCAGTGGCGGAAATTGATGCAGAACTCTGTGTCTCCCGAGGTGGTTGTCCTCTTCCTCTACCTCTACTAGGAGACCACTGAGTCTGAGGACTAGATCTAGATGGTGGAGGGTTAGGTGCAGAGGATCTAGACTTCTTAAAGTCCATAGATGAAGAACCCTGGAACTGTGGATACCTCTTCTGTGTTTGCCTCTTCTCAACCACAGATCTCTCTATCCTTCGGACTGACTCAACGAAGGTAGAGAATCTCTCTCGGTTCTCTAAGGCAGACACTGGGGTAGACATGTCAGCATTCAACCCCTTCTCAAACCTTCTGATTCTTTCCTCATCCGTAGCAGCCATGTGCGGACAGAACCGCAACAACTCCATAAACTTAGCTTCATACTCACTAATGTTCACCATACCCTGCCTTAGTTTCTCAAACTGAGAGATCTTCTCATCTAGGAAGGTCTTTGGAAAATATCTATTGATAAATTCCCGACGAAACTCTTCCCATGAGAACTCTACCCCAGGTCTCTTCTGCTCTTCCATGTTCCACCAGTGACCAACACTTCCTTTGAGAAGATAGACAGCATGTCTAACCTTCTCAGCTTCAGGGATGTTGAGGATCCTGAAAGCCTTCTCCAGCTCTGTCAACCACAGATCAGCATCTGCGGGGTCAGCAGTCCCATGGTACTCGGTAGCTCCGACACGACGTAGTCGCTCGAACGTCTTCCCGATACCTTGCCCCTCAGGCTGGACAGGTGCCCTAGGTGCAGGCATAGGCAACCTGTCGGTTATGTGTGTCATGGCAGTCATAAACTGCCCAAACATTGTCTGGACTGCTGGGTTACCTATGTCAGCTGGGTCAAACTGGGGTGGCTCTCTAGGTTGTTCTGGTACAGGCTGTTCCACCTCTGGTACTCCTGCACCGCCTTGAGGTGCACTGGCACTACTCTCTGCCACGTGCTCATCACGATGTTCTGACATTCTTATGTATCTTCTTCTCCTGAGGAGCAGAAGATTCTATTAGATGAGGAAGGAGTACTAAAAATAGACTCGACATCCTAAGTCCTATGCCTCTGTAGACTCGAATGAACCTGGAGCTCTGATACCACTTAATTGTGGGCTCCGATCTCCAAACCACGAATTAATCCCGATTTAAACATGTGCGGAAGCATCGATTAAACAGCGGAAGACAAAAATCACGGGAAATTAAAACTTTTCGAGATAAGAGCTTGAAACCACAAACCTTTTCCCATAGAAAAAGGATTTAACTATTTCCATTACTGACAAATTACTTCTTGAGTAATTATATACAACATGGTACAAAATCTCTCAAGGATTCATACTCAAAACATTCCAAGACCTGAGAGTACAGAGGACACATAGGACTTGACTCTAACTACACCATAAAGCAGGCTGAATCTCCACCTGAGATTTACTGCTCCTGATGCTGTTGTTGCTGGGATTGGTCACCTGTGTTCTTGTTTCTCCGTCTTCGACGACCACCTAAAAAGTAGAAGTCTACGGGGTGAGACAATTATACATAATTTCCCCAGCGAGAGTTATAACTCTCCACTAGGCTTTATAAGAAAAGTAAGGAATAACTAAAGCAATAAGAGCCTTCAAGATATTCACTAGCAGTTCTGATGATAAGCAAGAGTTCAATCAATATTAAAATATGAGAACATCTATACTATTGAAGGTAACATCAATCAAATAACTCGTAGATAACTCTAACAGATATACTACGCTGTTGATTATGTTTTTCAAACATTATTGTTATGCCCTGTGGAGATGAGGCTTACCACTCATACTCCAACTGATCGCTAAGAAGTCACATCAGTATCATACATAGGTCATTAAAAGAGCCGGATTCTTATGACCTTCACCTTCCTCAGTCAGTTAGAGGAATGTTTGATAGACATCTGGTGGGATGTCCTTTAATAATAGCTCTCCAGGGTAAACTGGACCTTCGCTATTTTTAGAGTTACAGTGGAATTCTGTACCCTCTTCGCCATCGGAAGATTTCTTGTTTATCTTTCACCGATGCGGTATTTGTGTCTTTAAGGGAGTGTAGAGATACATCTCACCTTTGAGACTTTGTGTTGGGGTTTGATGGACTACTAGAATCTACATCAAATCCTCTCACCCTTTCTCTCTTAGTGAAGGTATGAAGGACTACATGAATCTACATCAAATACCTACACTAGGATGTAAGGTTCTACACACCCATGTACCCCACATACTCAAAAGTATGTGATCCAGGAGTTCCCTGAGGAAAACCTATTTCACCATCATTTAGACTCTGACAATGATGGTTCTATGATCAGGGCTCTACATTTCACTTGATTAGTTAGGTACATTCAGTATTCTTAACATCATACATTGTTCTTCAAACAATAACAATAGCATCACAGCTTTATATAAGAATACAAAATGTAACAGGCCTAACTCTTTTCAATCATCAGTTCTCAGTCATCTCATCACAAGTCATCTGTCAAGCATGACCTTGATGGTTTTTATGGCTCTTACAGCCCATAAATCACAAAGGATGTCACTTAGCAGTGTATCAAGGTAGTTCACTATTCATAAAGCTTGAGGCATGCTTTCAATGAATATAACATGGTATTCCATACCTGGATATGACCGTCATCTCATAACAACCTGCATGGTTAATTCAACAGATAATAGTAAACAATTCAACAATTAGGGTTTACTATTCATCTTACATGTTATCACCCTAAAATTAGGGTTTACTATTCACTCCATGGTGATTTGTACTCATTACATCATCATGTAAGAGAAACATCATCATTAGTGTTCTTAAATAAGATTAAGATTCATTAGATTAGCATAACTAGGGTTTCCATGACCTCTCATAGGTGGGTCATTCCCTAATCATGCACATTCATGTGTAATAGAAGTATCTCACTTGAGTTTCCACCTTAAAAAGGGTACTTTCTCTCTCTAGGATACTTTCTCTCTCTAGAAATACTTTCTCTCTCCTCTCACTAGTAGATGGTGGCAACACCACTCTAGATCAGGTTGAGATAAGTCTCCATTGACTAACATAAGCCAAAACATCAACATCATGTGATTAGGGTTTGATTAGAACAAGGTTTTATCCCTTTAGACCCCTCAAGGGTATTTTGGTAATTTGCCACATGATCACCATCATGGGTTAAATCACTAATCACAAAGTCCCTTAATGACCTAGGTTACCATTAGGGTTTAGATTGGATCACCATTGAACTAATTACACCATCAAATGGTTAAGTACAAACCATCACCAATCTCCAAATGGTTTCAACCTTCAAACGGTTTCAACCACCCAAACGGTCTTGAGACCGTTTGGAGGTGAAGACCGTTTGGAAGGGTTGACTTCCAAACCGTTTGGAGCTTCAATCGATTTGAGACCGTTTGATCAGAATTGCTTGAGATTGGACCCAACGATCTTGAGGTCGTTTGAGCCCAAACGGTCTTGAGACCGTTTAGCCCCAAATGGTCTTGAGACCGTTTGGTCTCAAACGGTCTTGAGACCGTTTGGTCCAAATGGGCCCAAACCGTTTGGACCTCCAAAGTGGTTCAAAGGTCACCAATGTTCATGGATATGTGTGTTGAAGCCCTCAATTGGTCAAAGCTATGTTAACCCCTTATAAATTGAGTAAGTTAGGGTTAGCCTTAGTCAATTAGACATCAAATTGACCCTCAATTGCAAGCCAATTAGGGTTCAATCGTTCTCAATTAGGGTTTCAAATCGATTGGTCATCAATGTTCAACAATGTGAATCAATTCAAGGTTGAACCTATCAATTGACCTCCAATTGGGCTCAAACTTGGCCCAAACGGTCTTGAGGTCGTTTGGACATCATCCAAACGGTCTTGAGACCGTTTGTCCAAAGTTTGACCAAAATCCAAGTCGTTTTGACTAAGGTTGAAGTCCAATTGGGTCAAAATCAGCAATTTTCATCAATTCATCAATTTCCTACAATTGGACCCTCAAACCATTAGATTAACTTAACCCTAGACCTTCAAACGGTCTTGGGTTGTGCCCAAACGGTCTTAGGACCGTTTGGAGGAATCCCCAAACGGTCTTGAGACCGTTTGGGTCCTTCAACCCAAAACTCAACAAGATCTATATGTCAAATCAGCACTCTTTCACCCGATTAGGGTTTCATGTTGAAGTGCCTTCAACTCTCAATTGGTTAAGAATTATACTTTTATTCTTTGTAGAGATGAAATTCAATATGTTAGGAACAGACCCTCAAACGGTCGTCCCTTGGTCAACTCTTTCAAACGGTCTTGAGACCGTTTCAATCCAAACGGCCTTGCAAGACCGTTTGAGAGCAAACGGTTTGAAACCGTTTGAACCCAAACGGTTTGCAACCATTTGGACCAAAAGGGTCCAAGGTCGTTTGAAAAAGTAACATAGGGAATCACGCCCCTCATCTTCAACCTCTAGCAAGGTCGGTTTCCCTACTGTTTTGCTTGCAAACGTGCAAGGAAGAAGGGTGGTAGAAGGAGAATTTACCAAGTTAATTGCGAGAATTGAGCATACATATAAAGCATAAGTTTAGAGTTATAAAACCCGCCTAAAGGTTGATCTTAGAGCTCCAAGCCTTCAAGCTCCAAGATTTAATGGCGTCCTTGAGCTTCCACAACTTGGTCAGAGGTGAATTCTCCAAGGAAACGTTGCTTTGGTCGGCTAGAACAAGAAGACTAAGTAAGCTAACCATAAAACCAACCTTAGAAAGTGAATTCCTCCATGAATTCGAGCTAGAAGGTGGGGTTTTCTTACCTTGAACAGGTTGGTCGCCCCCCCCCCCCTGAGCTCCAGAGCTACCCTTGGTCGTTTGAGAAAGAAAGGAAGAGAAGTGAAGGAAAGAAAATTCGTTCACTTAATTGCAAGGGAAAAGGGCTTATATACTTTAGCCTCTTTTACACCCTAAGGACCTCACAAGATTGGAAATCACATCTAGGTCCCTCCTTGCTCAAGGGCACGACCAAACCTATCTATCCTTATGCAAATCTCATGAAATCTCAAGATCTAGGGGTAAAGGAATCCAACCTTCAACTAGGGTACATACATGAAAGATTTCTATACCCAAATTAGGTGTCTTTTACCACAAAGTTCATCTTTTCTTATCTGATCAATCTTTGATGTGCCCCTTTCATCATTTCCACTCTAAATGATGACAAGAGTCTTAAAAGATGTTCTATATATTAAGAATTACACTTGGACCCCTCAATTTGGGTAAATTGCACTTTACCCCAAATTAGGGTTTCTAAGCATGGGAATTGCTTCCACAGCTGCACCTTGGTGCTCAAGCTTGGGAAATCCATCAAACTTTACCATAACCATTCTCATGATGTCTCAACATCAAAGGAACATCTTATCTTGTGAATTTTGCAAGTTCAACCCTTAAACTGGGTAATTTGCACATAGGTCCCTGCATATAACACAATGCTACAACTTTATACAAAAAGGAGCAAAATTGAAAGTAAATGTTCCTGAGGAACTTAATTACATGCCAGGGAGTGTTCACAAGTATATTAATTACATATTTAGGCAAAACTTCCAGGGTTAGGTCATAACCCAGGTCAGGGGTGTTACATTTGACATCTATAGATATGAGTGCACGCATATCTATGAATGTCATAATGGAAAGTATATAGAAATTGGGGGACGTCACAGACCCGGTCACTTCTTATTCTCTATCGTGGGTTCATAGATGGAGCTGTGTCTTCCCCATTGCCTATATTTAACCACGAGAAGGACCCCTAGGCCATTAGCAACCTTCCTCTCCTTCCAATTGAATCCCTAGTGCCTTGTAGCACCCTGACCTACTCCATCTTTAGTTTCGGTGACCTCGGTCAAGCAGTGGTTCTCTTGACCACCAAAGATCAATCAGTTGCGAGGTAACCATCGTCAATCCCTATTTTTTCATTTAGTGATCTCGCTTGGCCTCGCGAATGCACGAAACTCCCGGTCCTATAGACCTATTTTGGGTCTCCGGCGACACTATGTGTTTCTCCACTCCTGTTCTCATTTGCCCTCATCGAGATCTTCCTTCGGCTTGCCTTGGATCTGCAAAGCTAATCTCGATCTCGATTTCTTACTTTGTCGTGTGTTCACGGTGGTTTTCTCAGATGGTTCTCCCCTATTTCCCAGCAATTTCGAACTCTGTCCCTTCACTTATGAGCATGCGAGAACTCAGGTGCGTGTTCTTTGTGTCCATGGGAGTATGGGGAGTTCACTCCCAGTCTAGGTCGAAGGTCTGGTGCTCAGATGTGAATTGGAGCAATGGAGCCCGAGCTCCAGGTTGCTCCCTCGCCTTTGCCAGGGGCGGGGACAATCTTGGTCAGACAATGACAATGGGGCCCCCGCGCCCTTGATTATTCAATTAAACTAGCATGGGCTTTTCAGTAATATCATTTCCTCTTTTATTTCTCACCAACGAAGACTATACTTGCAAATGACTAGAGTGCCCCTACGACGGTAATAGATCTATTTAACCCACAAGGGTATTTTGGTAATTTTGTCTTCTCTCAATCACCTTTGACCCGAGTCACGCGAGCGTGGACCATCCGACACGGACAAAGATGATTGGCCCACATCAGCATGGGCCCGACCTCTGTGGCCCACACCCATTCACTCAATTATTTACCTATGTCGCATTTTCTTGCATTTTAATTGGTCTGATTTATTTAATTCATAGTAAATCGACCATTGCTCAGAAAAATACGAATAAATAGTCATTGGAAAGGATTTATTGATTATAATATAAATTTCTAGTTTTGAGTCCTATTTCCAAATGCTTTCTCTAAGTTTATCTTAAATATCATTTTAATCACCTTAAATGATCTAAAATGTGTATTTAATTCATTTTAACTCCAAATTGGGAAATAAAAGATATTTTCTTAATCAGGAGAACATGGTTAATCGATTGGACTAGGTTTTGAGTCTTAAATCATGGTTTTGAAAATAAGTTCCAAAATTAGGGTCTTCTTATGCTTTATGCCTTAATATATATATTAATTCATGTGAAATATTTATACCTAAGAAAATGGAATTGGATAACAAGCGTTTGGTGAGAAATGATGGTTTAGAATCTACAATAAGGTATGTGAATCCTATTTATGTATGTGATCCCTATTTCAGTATGTGACCCTTATTTAAATATGTGGACCATGTTCCCTATTATAATTGTGAAGAATGAATGTGGAATGATTAATGTGCAAATACACCTATTCCTCAGTTGGGGCTTTATCCAACTCCACATTACTAAATTTCTAGACTTGTAATCCCTCTAATGCCATTTCTTGGTTCTTTTCATTATTTGATTCTTATAATGCCTAAGTTGGCTCCTTTATTGATGTACTTGATCATTACTTGAAATGCCAATGTTGGCTTCCTTAATTGGAATGTTTGTTGGAAATTATTACCATTTGCTATGATGCAATTTATTTATATCTCTCAATGCTACCAAGTGACTTATTTATGCATGATGTATTTATTGGCCAAATGACAATGTAGTGTACATGAGTACAAACCACCCATAGGGCACTGGGGTTTTAGTCCCCGCCGTAGGCACTGGGGTTTTAGTCCCCCTGCCACTTTATACAGGGCACTAAGGTTTTAGTCCTCCTACCAGGCAATGGGGTTTTAGTCCCCCTGCCATTTTATATACGGTGAGGTCTGGTAGGTGCCTTAACCTACATTGAGATGAGTTTGTGTCATAATATATTCATGCAATGTGATAATTGTTGAGGTTGAACTATGGCAGATTTCCAATTCTTATTTGATCACTTGCCTCATACTCTTGAAATCCCTTAGTATAGTGGATTCTTTTTAATATGCAATGCTTTATATTTATAATTGTCCTTATCATTTATTGAGACATACATTTTTATCTTTCTCTTGTTGGGTGATCCCAACCACCTAGATTAGGATCAGAGTGTGCATGGGAATCTTGGTGAACCTGCCTATGGCTAAGGAGACCGTGCACATCTAGTTAGATATGACTAGTTGCATATACTTTTGTTATGTTGTTGGTGGAGACAAGTTGTATTAGTTTGAGTCTTCCTCTACCTAGATCCTTGTTCTTGTATAAAGATGTACCCCATTTGGAAAAATTTTGTATAGTACTCTGTTTACATTTTGAATAAAGTTAAGTTTTAATCTTTCACTGCTACACAATTGGTGTTTTTGTTTGCCATGGTTTTTAATAGAGACTTGGTCTTTACAGTTCCAAACTTTTCATATAATATAATGTTTATAGTAAAAAAAATTACCCCCTTTGGTGTTTCGTAACCTTTGGTCCATCTAATTATATTTTATAGGATTGGATGAACTGGTTGATGGTTGAACATGGAGTATGCTCTAGTGATCTCAACTACTTTTGTATCCCACCTTTAAGCCCACCACACCACTTCAGCTGCACCTACGTCATGGACATCTACCTTCAGACAAGCTTAAGCTATTAGGTAGTTCTTTATCTTGAAATTCTATCTCTTGCACTACATGTCATATAGGGAAACACCATCATGTGTCCTTACTGACCCGTACCTCTAAAAAATCATCTCATATGCTTGATTTGGTTTATAGTGATGTTTGTGGTCCATTCAAGACTACTTGTTACAATGGCTATAGATACTTTCTTACATTTTTGGATGATTTCTTTAGAATGGCGTGACTCTATTTACTTCAAATTGGTGATGAAGTTTTTGCACTAATTCATTAGTTTTACAAGTTGGTTTCTGTTAAATACTCAATTTCTATTAATATTCTTTAAACTGACAACACTCTCAAGTATACTCGAAAAGTTGTCCCCTCTTTTTCTTGTGATGTAGGGATGATTCATGAATGTTCATATGCATGTTCTCCACAACAAAATGACATCTCTAAGCATAAAAATCGTCATCTATTTGCAATTACATGCTCTCTTCTCACTCATGAAAACTCACCTAAGCATTTTTGGTCCGACACAGTCCTCACCACTTGCTTTCATATCAATTATTAACCTTCCTCTATTCTTAGATAGCGCACTCCCTTTTCTTATGTTAATCCTCTATCAACATAGTTTTTGGTACCTCTCAGGGTTTTTGATTGTGTCACCTTCGTCATATTTTGATCCCAAAGTCGGTAAGTCCCCCAACAGTAATTCAAACAATTTTTCTTAGTTATCCTTTTTCTCAGAAAGGGTACAAGTATCTTAAACCTAGCTCTAGTAGAATCTATTTCCCTACAAATGTCACCTTTCATGAGGATTAAATGTTCTTTTGATCATCCTCATCCCCCGTAGATCATATTGATACTATGGTCTAATTGCCTAATCCATTTATCCCATTCCCACCACCAACATTACAACCACCACCACCATCCCAAACCGGTACATGGAAGATGGTCACTAGCTTCACCTATGTCATTATCATAAATTTTGGACCAATCCAATCTATCAGTGGCAATACACAAAGGTATGCAGTCCTCCACTATTAAACAACCAATTTCTCACACTTGTTGTCTAGCATGTTTTTCTTCTTCTGCCTCAACCTTTGCTACAATTATGGACACAACATATGTTCCTAAGCATCCATCAAATGCTCTAGTCATCTTGGATGGAAAGCTTCCATAATGGAAGAAATGAAATCTCTCAATGACAATAACACATAAGATCTTACAACCCCACCGTGGGTTTTCTCTATTCAACACAAGTGGGATGGCTATGTTGAATGACTCAAAGCGCATCTGGTTCCCAAAGGATTCACCCAAAATTTGGTGTGACATTCTTTCTAATGATAAGGATTGCCTCCATTTGCACCCTTATCTCCCTTATATCTCACCTCGAGTGCCCTCTCTATCAGCTTGGCATCAAGAATATATTTCTTCATGGAGATCTCCTAGAGGAAGTCTACATATAACAATCGCCTAGTCTAATTGTTGAGGGGACCTCTTCTCACAATGTATGTCGTCTTTGACAGTCTCTATATGATCTCAAGAAGTCTCCATAGGCATGGTTCAACAAGTTAAGCGATGTCCTTACATAACTTAACTTTTGAAGATCAACTGACCACTCCTTGTTCTTCTCTAAGTCCTCCAAAGGCCATATTCTTGTTGTGTTCTATGTTTATGACATCACCATCAGCGGAGATGATACGATGGGGATATCTCAACTAAAATTGTCCCTGCAGGCACATTTCCACACAAAAACTTGGGTACCCTGCGATACTTCCTTGGGATCAAAATTCTCCACTCATCCTCGAGGATCACCTTGTCATAGTGACGCTATGTCTTGGACCTACTTCAAGAACCCAATATGACTGAAGAGAAATCGGTCTCTACTCCGATGGACTATCATACAAACCTTATGCATGAAGGAGAACTCTTTACTGATCAATAGAAGTATCGTCATATAGTCGGGAAGCTGATTTACTTGATTATTACTCGACAAGATATTATCTATATTGTTGGGATAGTCAGTGAACACATGAGTGCACCACTCCAGACCCACTGGTCCATTATCCTACACATTTTTCACTACCTCAAGGGTGCTCTAGGATGAGGACTTCTCTACAAACATCCTATGTCCAAGGAAATCTCTATCTCTGTTATGTAGATGCATTTTAGACATGTGATTATAAAGACCATCGGTCCACTTCCAACTATTGTGTTATGATTAACACTCACCTAGTTTTCTAAAGGAGTAAAAAATAGTCTGTGGTATCTCTCTCCAACATTGAGGTAGAATATTGTGTTATGGCACATGCATGTTGTGATCTATAGTGTGTCTGGTCTAATTTTGATTGCGTTTGGAATCCCTTTCCAAACTCCATTACTTTATTTTATACCGTGAAAACCAAATGACTATACATAGCTAATAATTCAATCTTACATGAGTGCTCAAAACACATTGAAGTCGACTGCGATTTTGTGCAGGATATGGTTAGAGCTGATGCGATCTTCTCAAGGCCACATGCTAGCCAACTAGAAGGTGACTAGATGCAACCCTTAGGGAAAACACATGGATCTCACAAATTTATATATGGACCTAGTCCAACACACATGCTCAACTAATCACACGTACTCGCAAGCGCACATAGTCATGTTGTACTATAGACAAGTGGAAAGATTAGGGTCAATCCTCAGGGAAAGAGGGGGTACTAGAGCTAGGTTAGTGTTAGCTATGTTCCTAAAGTAGAGTCTAGGGTTTGAGGGTTTGATGTTTGTTTTGGTGGATTATTCTACAATTGCAAGTAATTAACAACAAGAAAGAAACTAGGTTAACAAAATCCCTAGATTACCCTAAGCAAGTTAAGACTAAGAAACTAGGAAATACAAGCAACTAAGGTAGAGCATGGAGTCACACTACACTAGCAAGTGAAATTGTCAACTAAGAGGCAAGCTAAGAAATAAGACAAGCAAGAGACTAAGTTATCACTAGCTAACTAAATTAACACAAGCAAGCTCAAAGGAGTCCTAACTACTTAAGCACAAACTAACTATCAAGAACTAAGCAATTAGCTAAGAACTAACATAGGTAATTGACTAAGCTAGCATTAACATGATAAAAAGGAAAAAGTGGATTTTAAGCAATAAGATGGATGGGTGGGTCGTTTGGGAACTTGATATTAGTTGGGGGAAGGTTAACATAGCATGCAATTCTCATATTTCAATCTAGATTACCAAACCAAACGACAAGGGAAGTGATGTTGGAATATACCCTATGTCATTAATTGGAGAACTAGGCTAGGTGTAATTCTAATAGGATTTGGCAAGTCTAGGTTTCTAGGTTAAGTGGTATTAGGGAAATTGATAGACAAGGGTAGGAATGAGGGTAGAGATGAGGGCGTTTCACCCCATGTTACTCTCAATCTAGCCTTTAGGAAACTCTAGGAAATTGCACTAATCACACTTACACTAGCTACTTAGACCTCACACCTACTTGTAGAAGAAGGGAGATGTATGTAGGAACAAAGGGGGATAGATAGGGATCTAGTAATTAGACTTAGGAGCCATTCCTAAGATTTCCACATACATTCCATTTTTCCCTAGAAGCTAAGTGTCATCATGCATTACAAAGCAAACAATCTATGTTTAAAAGCACAAACCACACACAAGATAATGAGAAATGAGATAGAAGCAAGAGGCAATCATCATAAAATGAAAATATGTTCAATATAAGTTATTTTCCCCCAACATGGTGTCAAAGTAACATTTTAACCCCAAACAGCCCACCACTAGGGGCTTAGCTAGACATGCTCATACAAAAGAGAAAAGAAAGGAGAAGAAAGGGATAGGAATCCATGGAGCTTAGAGTAGCTTATTCTTCACCTCCTAGCTATTATAGAATGACCTCCCTCCTCCAAGGTGGATGAAGAGCATGGAAAGGAAGGGGATTATGGTAGAAAACCTAGAAAACTAGGTTTCTATGGTAAAAAATGGGGTGGGAATGGTAGGTGAAGGTCTTGAATGCAAGGGAGATGACAATGGATGCTCTAGAGTAGGTAGGAGGGTGCTGAGGTAGCTAAAAAGGAGTCTAACCTCATGCCCCAGCTACCACCCATGTATATATAAGTGATGGGGAGGCACTAGGTCAAGTGGGGGGGGTAGAATAGGAAATGTAGTGCAAATCTACTGCTAGGCTTGTATATAGCACGACCGTGCTGTGCAACACGACCGTGATGGGTAGGGTTCAGCCCACCCATGGTGTAATGGAATGGGTGAGGTGGAAATTGGAAAAAGTTACAGTAGAATTCTGAGATCTTAGAAGGTTGGTAGCACGACTGTGCTGGGCAGCACGACCGTGGTGGGAGCTAGGTAGCATGGACGTGTTGGGTGATATGTAGCATGGTCATGGTGGGTAGGTGGCAACACGGCTGTGCTAGGTAGCATGACCGTGGTGGAGGATTTTCTATAGATACCTCAAAACCAAGATTTATCATGTGATTTCTTCATTTACAGAGGGGGAGGGGAGAGTGTCATCCCTTTTGGTCATTCCTTGTCACCACGACTGTGTTGGGAGGTTTTCTTGCACTTTGAGCTTTGAACTTCATAATCCATGGACTTCTTTTCTTAATCTTGACTAATGGCCAGTAGGTGTAGGTTGAGGGAGCTTCGAGGCCTTCATTGGACTCCTCCATGGGTGGAGGAATCCTAGAACATCTTTGAAACATCCCTGACCTGGGTTATTCCTTAACCCTAGATGTTTTGCTTAATAAAGTTGATTATAGGATTTCTCTTATTTCTTGAAAAGTAATTAAGGCTCAAGAGGAACTTATATCTCAATTTCAGTCCTTTTTGAATAAGGTTGAAACAAGGTTTTTCTTATTTTGGACTAAGTGCAAATTACTGAAGTGGAGGGGTTAAATTAAAAATTTTGCATGCAAAATTATTCCTCTAGTATTGAAGCATCATAAGAGTGAGAATGATGTAGAGTTATGGATTCCACAAGCCTGAATACCAAGAAAGAGCTTGCTGAGCAATGTCTGTGCATTAAAACCTAGTTTTGGTGTAATGTGCAATTTACCCAAAATCTAGGATTCAATATGCAAAATGTCACTTCTAGAGTGTCACTAATAATTCTTGGCATCATGTAGAGTCAATAAAATAAGAGGGGCACCTCATTTGAATTACTTTGTAGGAGAGAGAATCTTGATATTAAAATAATCAAGATTTAAGCATAATTAGAACTTTATTTCGATTTAATGCAAAAATAAATATATTAATTGAAGAGACCTTCAACCAAAATTAGATGGTTGAAATTTCATAAGGATGTATGATAATGTGCCTTGCAAAGGCACGAAAATATCCTAAGTGAGTGGAGAGCCCACTCACATTAAGTTAATAAAAAGTAATATCCACTAAAATGGGATATTAGTATAAAAAGATTTAAGGTGCTTAATTTTATTTTCCTTTAATTTGAGGATAATTAAGAGGAATTAAAGGAAAAGAAGATGCCTTCTCATGCAAGGAGTTGAGGAAGGGAGGTGGCTTCATTTTGGGAATTAAAGTAATTTTATAATACTTTCTCTCTCATGAAATATCCTTTATATACACCCCATTTCTCACCACACCAAAGGCTCTTTTTTGTCTTTTCTTTCTTCCTTTGCTTTGGACGAACTCAAGGGAGATCAGGAGCAATAGAAAGACGAGTTCCAACCTGTAGGTAAGCCCCTTAATCACTTTCAACCATGATTTCCTGGTGGAAATCGAAAATCAATAATGGATTTCTTCTTTTCTTCCATCAATCTTCCATTCTAGTCATTCCATTTCACTCAAAAGCTTGAGGAACGAAACTTGTGAAGTAAGAAAGCTTATTTAACCATTAGGGACGTGAAGTTGGAGCTTTGAAGCTTCATTGAAGGTGGGTTATATAACTTGAACCCTTGAATATTATTATTGATTTCATATCTTTGACCATTGTTGAATCTTTCTTCATCCTCTAAATTTTATTTGATTGATTGATGAAATCACCATGAAAATCATAGAAAGTTTCGTGGGTTTATAGATTGATGATGATGAATTCATCATAATCACACACCTCCACAAATATCTAGTGCAAACGATTTCAATTGACTTGATCACAAACGGTCTCAAGACCGTTTGGGATCAAACGGTCTAAGACCATTTGGAGTTCAATTATTGATGTGATGGATGATGATCCAATGGATTGAATTGAATTAGTTTCAAAAAGGTTCAACAATTGAAGGTCCATGAATCACCAAACCCTAAATCGAGTTATTGATGAAACCCTAACTGATTTCGATGAAATTCTTTGTTTGGTTTGGGTCAAACGGTCTCAAGACCATTTGACACCAAACGGTATTAAGACTGTTTGGGCCAAACAACATCAAGACTGTTTGAGGTCAGGTCATGTCCAAATTGAATGGTGATTCTATGAATTCAATGAAATTAGTTCCACAATGACAAACATTGAAAGTCTATCGATTACAAACCCTAATTCAATTGGGTTCAAAACCCTAATTGATGTTCAATTGAAGGTTGATTCAATTGAAGGATGATCCATTAATGCAATTAAAGGATGATACATAGGTTCAATTGATGAGTGGTTCAATGGTTCAATTGATGAGAGGATCAACCATTGAAACCCTAAAATCGATTTAATGGGTTGAGACCAATTTTGGTCCAATCGGTTTTGAGGAGGTTTGGACCAAACGGTCTCAAGACCGTTTGAGTCCAAACAGTCTCAAGACCATTTGGGACCAAACAATCCCAAACCATTTGGAGACTCAATCGATCTCAAGAATATTTGGCTAAATGGTTTCAAGGGCATTAATGTAACCCTAATCTAGGGTGATAATATAAGGAAACCCTAATTTAGGGTATTTTAGTAACAATCCGTATTTCAAAGGATGTTACATGAAAAACTGTGGATGATGGACAACCTCATATCAACAATGTCTCAACCTATGATAAGTCCATATAAATTAATGATAATGGGATAATTCAAATGTATTATTTTATGACTAATACAATACATGATGAAAGACATGATTAATGCATAAAGTGTTAGGATGGAAAATACCCTTATACAATATAAGATGATGAACTTGAGCAAGTTAGAGGTGATAAGGGAAGTATTGCATCCAAGTTATGATAGGTATCATATTCAATACTTCAAGGATGATATACTTTTATACACTTCCAAATGTATGAGAAACACTTGAAGTGTGTGATGTTAATTGTTACATTAAGATATAATGAATTTAATGCACTTTGATGAGTGAAGGCTAACATACTTAAGAAAGGGTTAAGCCAAGATGATATAGTATGATTCAATCATACTCTTGTATGGATGAGAAAGAAATTCATACCATGTGTTGATAATCATTTAATGTTAAATGAGGAGGATAAATAAGTATGATTGAATACTTATAAATGAATGCTCTTAGATGTGTGAAGCATTGAATTGGGGTCTGGATCAATAATATGAACATGTGAAACCCTAATGTAGTAATGTGATGAGAAACTCTAATTCAGAGTGATGTTATGAAATGTTATAAGAAAACCTAATTTGGGGAAATGTTGTAAGACACCCTAATTCATGTAACAATGTGTAAATCCCTATTATATGGTGATGAAATGTGATATGAAACCCTAATCCAAGGTGATGCTATGCAATACTACAATAAACCCTAATTTGATGTGAATAGTACACCCTAAACCTAATTTGGGTAATGGGATATGAGAAATCCTAATATGATGAATAGTAAATCCTAACCCTAATATAGGGTGAAGGTATGTGAAACCCTAATTTTGGGTTATAATACATGAAACCCTAATCTTGGGAAAAAAGATGATTTTCCATAACCCTAATTTTGGGTAATGGGATGAGTATCCCTAATTGATATGAAATGGGAAACCCTAACCCTGATAAGGGTATAGTGGTGTTACCCTTGTATTGCATGGTGCTGATATGTAATATTGATATAATTGCTATGATGATTACTAACCATGTAGATATCATGAGATGATGAGCATAGCCAGGTATGAGCTATGATATTTTATTAATTAAAATTGTTTTATAGGCCTTGTGAGCCATAACATTCCTTGTTGCCTAGTAAGAGGTAACAAGAGATGAAATAGGCTTTGTGACCCATGTTAGATGATTATGAAGTAAGTATTATGTTTACCTTGGTCAGATGACCTAAAGGTATTAGTTACCTAATAAGTGGTAACAAGTGTTCTATGATGAACCGAGGGTTTGAATACCCCTATTCCATAATCATGATGATGTGTCTGTTGAGAAATGAGAATGTACCTGATGAGATGAGGGATTGAGATCCCAAGGTTTTTATTAATTAATTGCACAACATCTGATGGAAGTATTACTCATTCTTTGTAGCAATTGTTATAATAATTGATGTTTGGAAACCTGATTGATGCTAAAATAATATAGTAATACACCTAATTAATCAAGTGATATCATATAATGTAGTTGCCCTGACCACAGATCCATCAGTGTCAGAATTTGCTGAATGGTGAAACGGGTCGCTCCGCGACATAACTCGAAGTGCATAATTTTGAGTATGCAGGGGTAATGGACACGAATATCCTTACGCCCTAATGTGAGATTGATAGTAGATAAACATTAAATCTCTTAATCCTTCATTATATATGCCGGGATGGATGTATCACAAATCTCCCGATGTTTTTTTTATATACCAGAATCGAGGTGAGATAAACATGAAATCTCCTGATTTGTGAAGAGAGTGCAGCCGCGGCTGTAGCTCTATAGTGAAGTGCCAGTATACCCTGGAAAGCTATATATAGCAGAGACACAAGATGTCCTGCATAATTTACTCATACTACATGGGAGGAGATGAGGTCATAGAGGGATCTTCCATTGATCTTGTGTGGTATCAATTTTCACTTCGTAGTGATCAGTTGGAAGATGAACGATATATCTTCATCTCCTCAGGGCTTAAGTATGGTTGTAAAATGTAATCAACCGAGTAGCATATTTGTTTAAGGATGAAATATGAGAATAATTGGTTGATGTTACCCTGCTTAGCATATCTTAGAAGGATAAATGTTATATATGTTATTTAATTCCTTATTGGATTAGTGATGAGCTGCTTCATCAAGGTATAGCTAAAATGCTTTGAATAAGAATATTGATCTAATCTATTGAGACATCGATCTAGCTGCTGTTAAATATATAATTCCTCTTCCCAGATTTATTCTATTAAACTGCAATAATAATGTTTTTGGCGGAGAGTTATATCTCTCGCTGGGGTAATTTACAATTGTCTCACGCCCATGTGATCCACATTTTTTAAGGTGGACACAGACGAGGAATTAGAGGTCATACATCAGGGGAAGGATAGCAACAACAGGGGCAACGGTGACATCTCAAGTGCAGAGTCTAGTTGTCTTGTCTTGTATATGTGTACATAGAGTCCTATGTGTCATCTCTGTACTCTCAGGTCCTTGGAGTCAGTAGTTGGTTTTAATGTATCGATCTAAGATTTTGGCTAGATGCCTTGAGGTTCTTATACTGCCTATGTATAGTTTAACAAAGCAGATAAAGTTACCGCCCGCCATGTCTAACGATCCGGCCCCTCATTGTTTTTGAATTGAAAGATTTATCTTTGTCTATTTTGATTTGAGTCGAATTCGTAATTGCTTGAATTGTGTAATCTCCAATTACTGACATTGGCAATCGACCCAAAGCAATTTGATTATAATTCAATTCGTGATGATCATAAGTAGAAAGTTCATATTCTTCAGTCATTGATAAACAGTTTGTTGGGCAATACTCCACACAGTTACCACAAAATATACATAACCCAAAATCAATACTATAATTAATAATCCTTGGGATGAGATGTTACCAGATATGTATCTGTGAACTAGAATGCAATGGATTTACTTTGGTGCTTTTTGAAAGAGTTTTCTTTTGTTGGATCTCTTGTAAAAAGGTTTTAATTTTTAGTGATTTTCAGTAATCTGCTGCTAATGAATGCTTCTGCTTAAGTAAATCTCATTTTAGGTGAGTTGTATGCCACAATTTAGTAGTATCAGAGCTCTAGGTTCGTTGAGTCTACAGAGACATATGATTAAGGTTGTCAAGTCTGTTCTAGTGTCTTCTAGTGTATCTGATAGTGTCTTTTGTTCATTTAGGAGAAGAAGAACTTAAAGATGTCTGGATCACACAAAGAACATGTTGCTAAAAGCAGCATTGCTGCACCAGGAAGTGGTGCAAGGGACTGGACTAGGAAGGAACCAGTATATGAATATCCTTAGTTGAACCAAGAAATGATAGAGAGCCCAACTTTCCAAGCTCTCTATGGGCAATTTAGGACAGCTGTGATGCATGTAATGGACCATGCATTAGTAATGAAACCCATATTACCAACCTCCAATGATGAAGTTATGGGCTCCAATAGGATTCCTAATCAACGTCAACATGATGAAGCAATAGAAAATGTGGGAAGGAATAGGTTACAACCCAAAAGCATAATTTGTTATAGGTGTAGGAAGCCTGGACATATCATAAAGAACTGTCCAACAAAGAATAAGGATGGGAGAATCAAGAAGAGGCCTAACCAAATCCAGGAAAAGAGGCCTAGTAGTTCCAAAATGGGAATTTTTTTGGTACTACCAGTACAACCAATATCTAATGCACCAAGGCAATGGCTATCCAGAAAGGGTAAAGAACCATCTAGGCCATAGGGGGAGAACAAAATTTGTTATATATGTAGTAAGAAGGGACAGCTGATGAGAGACTGTGGGGTAAGAGATGTGAGTGTGACCCAATTGCCAAGACAGAGTCAGCAAGACTCTCATAAGTAGTGGCAGCCTGGGGCAGTAACCAATCAGCAAATCAAAATAGGTCAGATGAAATAATACATTTTGATATATCATCTTATGATTTTATGAGTTAAAAATAAAAAAGTAGTTAATACTGAGCTTCCCTAAACTAGTCCTATGAGGACACAAGGAAGGGTAGGATTTATATTTTGTTTAGTATTCTTTTAACTACTTTATAATTTCTCTTATCTGTGTGAAGAAGGAAGATATATATATATATATATATATATATATATATATATATATATATATATATATATATGTAGTGCCTGGAGGAAGTCCAAGAATGTTAAATCATGTGATGATGATATGAAAAGTAAGGAACATAATAATACATAAAGTGCATACTACCTAATGTCAGTATTTGTATACCCTAGCCAGGTATATAATTATTGGGGATAAGGTGAGTATGGAACTCTTAGATTATTATCTTTCTGATTACTATGATCAAGTAGTCATTCTGAGACAATCTAGTGAGTATAATGAAATTGAAAATATGGAATGTATTTACTTGTTCCCTTTCCTTTCTGGGACATGGCAATCAAGTGAGTTTTATCACACTTGATATGCATAAGTTAAAAATGTTCAATTAATGAATACCCATAAAAGCATCAGTTAGTCTTGGACTTTGGTTCCAAAATAAAGATATGTGTAGCAAGAAATGTCCCAAGAAGAAAGAAAAATGGGGATATGATGTGTTCTCAATATATACATGATAGATACTAAGGTAAGAAATTCTGTTATCTAAGAAATATCAGGTGATATAAGGGAGTAAAAGCATAAATCCTAATCAAATGATTTATGTTGGTTATCTGAAATGGTCAACTAAGAAATCAGCTTAGTTACATAATATAGTACAAACATAATATGTTAGGGGTTTATGCTCTGCATAAACATAACATTGATAAGGATGTACTAATTAAAGGAACAATTGTAGAATCATTGTAGAAAAAAGCTTATCAAGCTAAACATATTTCCTTAAAATACTCTATCTATATTTGTTAAGGCAACTTATACATAACATCTAGAGATACCTCTAAGATAAGTTCTTAATTGATAAGTAACCTTCCCTTACAAAAAGGGTATGTGCAACTGATAAGATAGTTGGTACAAGTGATGAGAAAGATTAATGTTGTACCAATAGATTAGATGGCACAACAGATATATAATAAGACTTATGGTCACAAGTGGGTGACAAAATGTAACTCTGGTCTTTTCTTGAAAATGAAATGATAAACTACATGAGGAGTATGGGAGAATCCCCAAAATTTGGAATCTTGTCACAAAAACTTTTAATTTGAGAAATGAAAAGTTGGTAAGGTTTAACACTTGAGTTAAATAAGGTATGTATAATGTTTCTCTGAATAAGAAAAGTGTTACCTGACATAGAGTTGACTCTACAATCAATAATGAAAAGATAGTAAGATATGTATCATGTGTGACCTATTTTAAAATAACCCTGTGTGGAAGAACTTTGTGCTGATAAAAGTTCTATGGAATCTCCATGACATTAAGATGTTATGTGGAGACTTGATGGTATGATAAAATGAATAATATATGTCTCTCTTTTACTTGGGATTTCGGGGACGAAATCCTTGTAAGGGGTTTATAATTTGTAACATCCCTGACCTGGGTTATGCCTTAACCCTAGATGTTTTTCTTAATAAAGTTGATTATAGGATTGATCTTATTTCTTAAAAGTAATTAAGGCTCAAGAGGAACTTATATCTCAATTTTAGTCCTTTTTGAATAAGGTTGAAACAAGGTTTTACTTGTTTTGGACTAAGTGCAAATTACCCAAGTGGAGGGGTTAAATTGCAAATTGTGCATGAAAAAATATTCCTCTAGTACTGAAGCATCATACGAGTGAGAATGATGTAGAGGTATGGCTTCCACAAGCCTAAATACCTAGAAAGAGCTTGTTGAGCAATGTTTGTGCATTAAAACCTAGTTTTGGTGTAATGTGCAATTTACCCAAAATATAGGATTCAATATGCAAAATGTCACTTCTAGAGTGTCCCTAATAATTCTTGGCATCATGTATAGGCAATAAAATCATAGGCTAACCTCATTTGAATCACTTTGGAGGAGAGAGAATCTTGATATTAAAATAATCAAGATTTAAGCATAATTGGAACTTTATTTCGATTTAATGCAAAAATAAATATATTAATTGAAGAGCCCTTCAACCAAAATGAGATGGTTGATATTGCATAAGGATGGATGATCATGTTCCTTTCAATGGCACAAAAATATCCTAAGTGAGTAGAGAGCCCACTTACATTAAGTTAATAAAAAGTAATATCCACTAAAATGGGATATTAGTATAAAAAGATTTAAGGTGCTTAATTTGCTTTTCCTTTAATTTGAGGATAATGAGGAGGAATTAAAGGCAAAGAAGATGCCTTAGCATGCAAGGAGTTGAGGAGGGGAGGTGGCTTCATTTGGGAAATTAAAGTAATTTTATAATACTTTCTCTCTCATGAAATATCCTTTATATACACCCCATTTCTCACCACACCAAAGGCTCTTTTTTGACTTTTCTTTCTTCCTTTTCTTTGGATGAACTCAAGGGAGATAAGGAGAAATAGGAGGATGAGTTCCAACCTGTAGGTAAGCCCCTTAATCACTTTCAACCATGATTTCATGGTGGAAATAAAAAATCAATGATGGATTTCTTCTTTTTGTCCATCAATCTTCCATTCTAGCCAATCCATTTCACTCAAAAGCTTGAGGAACGAACCTTGTGAAGTAAGAAAGCTTCTTTCACCATTAGGGACGTGAAGCTGGAGCTTTAAAGCTTCATTGAAGGCGGGTTATATAAGTTGAACCCTTGAATATTATTATTGATTTCATATCTTTGACCATTATTGAATCTTTCTTCATCCTCTAAATTTTACTTGATTGATTGATGAAATCACCATGAAAATGACAGAAAGTTTCGTGGGTTTATAGCTTGATGATGATAACTTCATCATAAGCACACACCTCCACAAATATCTAGTGCAAATGGTTTCAATTGACTTGAGACCAAACAGTCTCAAGATCATTTGAAACCAAACAGTCTCAAGTCCGTTTGGGATCAAACGGTCTTAAGACCATTTGGGATCAAACAATCTCAGGCCATTTGGAGTTCAATTATTGATGTGATGGATGATGATCCAATGGATTGAATTGAATTATTTTCAAAAAGGTTCAACAATTGAAGGTCCATCAATCACCAAACCCTAAATCTGGTTATTGATGAAACCCTAACTGATTTCAATGAAATTCTTTGTTTGGTTTGGGTCAAATGGTCTCAAGACCATTTGACACCAAACGGTCTCAAGACCGTTTGGGGCCAAATGACCTCAAGACCGTTTGAGGTCAGGCCATGTCCAATTTTAATGGTTATTCTATGAATTCAATGCAATTAGTTCCATAATGACAAACATTGAAAGTCTATCGATTACAAACCCTAATTCAATTGGGTTCAAAACCCTAATTGATGTTCAATTGAAGGTTCATTCAATTGAAGGATGATCCATTAATGCAATTGAAGGATGATACATAGGTTCAATTGATGAGTTGTTCAATGGTTCAATTGATGAGAGGATCAACCATTGAAACCCTAAAATTGATATAATGGGTCGAGGCCATTTTTGGTCCAATCGGTTTTGAGGAGGTTTGGACCAAACGGTCTCAAGACCGTTTGGGACCAAACAATCCCAAACCATTTGGAGACTCAATCGATCTCAAGAATATTTGGCTAAACGGTTTCAAGGGAAATAGTGTAACCCTAATCTAGGGTGATACTATAAGGAAACCCTAATTTAGGGTATTTTGGTAACAATCCCTATTTTAAAGGATGTTACATGAAAAATAGTGGATGATGGACAACCTCATATCAACAATGTCTCAACCTATGATAAGTTCATATCAATTAATGATAATGGGACAATTCAAATGTATTATTTTATGACTAATACATTACATGATGAAATACATGATTAATGCTTAAAGTGTTAGGATGGAAAATACCCTAATACAATATAAGCTGATGAACTTGAGAAAGTTAGAGGCGATGAGGGATGTATTGCATCCAAGATATGATAGGTATCATATTCAATACTTCAAGGATGATATACTTTTATACACTTCCAAATCTATGAGCAACACTTGAAGTGTGTGATGTTAATTGTTACATTAAGATATAATGAATTTAATGCACTTTGATTAGTGAAGGCTAACATACTTAAGAAAGGGTTAAGCCAAGATAATATAGTATGATGCAATCATACTCTTATATGGACGAGAAAGAAACTCATACCATGTGTTGATAATCATTTAATGTTAAATGAGGAGGATAAATAAGTATGATTGAATACTTATAAATGAATGCTCTTAGATGCGTGAAGCATTAAATTGGGGTCTGGATCAATAATATGAACATGTGAAACCCTAATGTAGTAATGTGATGAGAAACTCTAATTCAGAGTGATGTTATGAAATGTTATAAGAAACCCTAATTTGGGGAAATGTTGTAAGACACCCTAATTCAGGGTAACAATGTGTAAATCCATAATATAAGGTGATGAAATGTGATGTGAAAACCTAATCCAGGGTGATGCTATACAATGCTATAGTAAACCCTAATTTGATGTGAATAGTACACCCTAACCCTAATTTGGGTAATGGGATATGAGAAATCCTAATCTGATGAATAGTAAATCCTAACCCTAATATAGGATGAAGGTATGTGAAACCCTAATTTTCGGTTATAATACATGAAACCCTAATCTTGGGCAAAAAGATGATTTTCCATAACCCTAATTTTGGGTAATGGGATGAGTATCCCTAATTGATATGAAATGGGAAACCCTAACCCTGATAAGGGTATAGTGGTGTTACCCTTGTATTGCATGGTGCTGATATGTAATATAGATATAACTGCTATGATGATTACTAACCATGTGGATATCATGAGATGATGAGTATAGCTAGGTATGACCTATGATATTTTATTAATTGAAATTGTTTTATGGGCCTTGTGAGCCATAACATGCCTTGTTGCCTAGTAAGAGGTAACAAGAGATGAAATAGGATTTGTGACCCATGTTAGATGATTGTGAAGTAAGTAATATGTTTACCTTGGTCAGATGACCTAAAGGTATTAGTTACCTAATAAGTGGTAACAAGTGTTCTATGATGAACTGAGGGTTTGAATACCCCTATTCCATAATCATGATTATGAGTCTGTTGAGAAATGAGAATGTACCTGATGAGATGAGGGATTGAGATCCCAAGGTTTTTATTAGTTAATTGCACAGTATCTAATGGAAGTGTTACTCATTCTTTGTAGCAATTGTTATAATAATTAATGTTTGGAAACCTGATTGATGCTAAAAGAATATAGTAATACATCTAATTAATCAAGTGATATCATATAATGTAGTTGCCCTGACCACATATCCATCAACGTCAGAATTTGCTGAATGGTGAAACGGGTTGCTCCGCGGCATAACCCGGAGTGCATATTTTTGAGTATGCAGGGTTAATGTGGGATTGATGGTAGATATACATTAAATATCTTAATCTGTCATTATATATGCCGGGATGGATGTATCACAAATCTCCTGATGATTTTTTTTATATACCGGAATCAAGGTGAGATAAACATGAAATCTCCCAATTTGTGAAGAGAGTGCAGCCGCCACTGTAGCTCTATAGCGAAGTTCTAGTATACCCTGGAAAGCTATATATTGCAGAGACACAAGATGTCCTGCATAATGTACCCATACTGATTGTGAGGAGATGAGGTCATGGAGTCCGACTCTTCCATTGATCTTGTGTGGTACCGATTTTGACTTCGCAGTGATCGGTTGGAGTATGAGTGGTATATCTTCATCTCCTCAGGGATTAAGTATGGTTGTAAAATGTAATCAGCCGAGTAGCGTATTTTCTTGAGGATGAAATACGAGAATCATTGGTTGATGTTACCCTGCTTAGCATATACTAGAAGGATAAATGTTATATATGTGCTTTAATTCCTTATTGGATTAGTGATGAGCTGCTTCATCAAGTTATAGCTGAAATGCTTTGAATAAGAATATTGCCCTAATCTGTTGAGACATCGATCTAGCTACTGTTAAATATATAATTCCTCTGCCCATATTTATTCTATTAAACTCCAATAATAATATTTTTGCCAGAGAGTTATATCTCTCACTGGGGAAATTTACAATTGTCTCACCCCCGTGGGATCCACATTTTTTTAGGTGGACGCGAACAAGGAATTAGAGGTCATACAACAGGGGAAGGACAGCAATAGAAGGGGCAACAGTGACATCTTAGGTGGAGAGTCTAGCTGTCATGACTTGTATATGTGTACATAGAGTCCTATGTGTCGTCTCTGTACTCTGAGGTCCTTGGAGTCAGTAGTTGGTTTTAATGTATCGATCTAAGATTTTGGCCAGATGCCTCGAGGTTCTTATACTACCTATGTATAGTTTAACAGAGCAGATAAAGTTGTAATCCTTGGGATGAGATGATACCAGATATGTATCTGTGAACTAGAATGCAATGGAATTACTTTGGTTCTTTTTGAAAGAGTTTTCTTTTGTTGGATCTCTTGTAAAAAGGTTTTAATTTTTAGTGATTTTCAGTAATCCACTGCTAATGAACACTTCCGCTTATATAAATCTTATTTTAGGTGAGTTGTATGCCACAATCTTCATTCTCTCTCATCCATCCAAGGCATGGTCCAAGTACCTAAAAATCATGCAAAGAACATCTATAAGTGCATTTGATAGAAATATGCATATTGAGGGAATTAACTTGTGCTCTAACTTGTTTAGATGTTATTAAGATGCCAAAGGACACAAGATGGAGCCCTATAATAGGGCTGCATCACCACCCAAACTTAAAACAAACTTATCCTCAAATATGTTCCAACTTAATCTCTCTGTTTAGTTTCTTGCAACAAACAAGAGTGAAAAATGCATTGCAAAAGATGATTATTGACTAAATTGTCTTAGAAGTGACTAAGTGCATGTGTTCCACCTCTCTCCTCTCCACTTTCACAATCCAATCATGGAAAGATCACTGAGCATACAAACTTCAAATATAGAGCATAGAACACACAATCTTTCCATATGTCCTTCATATAATACCAGGTAAACCATTTCATGATGGCATTAATCAATGATGACTAGGAGTGTTGTTTCACTTTCATGTATTCAATCTTATGCTTCAAACCACACCAAATGACCCACATGGCTGTATAAAAGGGGTTAATGTTTCCTATCTCAATGGGTATGAAAATGGAAGAAAGGATTCCAGTAAGAGATTGGAGTGCTTTTACACACTAATCTTTTATATATTTAGATGCTCTTAAACATGAGCATCTTTTATTTTCTTTTTGCTTTTTTCTTCTTCTTTTATTTTCTTTTTCCTTTGGTGTAGATAGGGCATATGGTAGAGAGAGTGAAGCGGGGATATGTAGATATGGCCACCCTAAAATTTTGGAGGTGGCCAAGGCTAAATATGTGCACTAAGGCATCCTTTCATGAGGCAGAGAGGTATGAAGATGGTGAAAGAAGAGTCGGGTCAAAGAGGGGTCATTAGTGTTGTTCTAAAAAAAATCCCCTATATGAAAACTAATCCAACGCTTCATCAATTAATATCACAACACATGATTGAACAACATGAGATTCACATTTTTATCAAGTGATTTCATAAACCCTAAGCGTTTGTAGCTTGCTCAATTTACAATTCAACCAAAACATTCACAAACATGAGAGAGATGATCCACATGTACAAAGTCAACAATCAAGACCATTTAGAAATAGAACATATAAACTTAGCATGCATTTTTCATAGATCAACATTTTCAGTTCAAAAAGTGGAGATTAAGTTAAAGCATGCTTTTAGGCAAGAAGTTCATAATTTGGGAGAAATTGGACAAAATGGTTCCATTTTGCACAAAATAACATCCAAACCTACTTTAGGTAATTTAAAGCACAAAGTAGCAAATTCTAGCTAAAACACACAAAATTACCAAAAATCTACATTAGATGCAAAGCAAGAGATGAAATGGAAAAATGACAATTTTTTTTGAAAAATTACACAAAAATGCATGGAAAAGAACTACATCTATGCATGAATGCAAGTAGACACACAAGGTCAGGATAGACACGTATGGAAGTTAGTCAAACTGTCTGATCATCTTGCAAAAATTTAGCACAAGGTACATAGATAAAAATGCAATGAAAGCAGGGCTTTCTGCCCTACCATCCCAAACTTTGAAATCATGTAGTCCTCAACATGAAATAGAAGTTTAGAATAGTAAGGTAAAGGGCATGAAGTCACAATAGAAAATCACCAAGAAATGGATTGATCAATGTAGCACTAGGTGAGCAGGGCAACACACCATAGTCGTGCTGAGTAACATGTCCTTTCTGTCTTGCCAGCCACACGGTCATGTTGTGTAGCACGGCCATTCTGGACTCCTTGCTGTAGCTCTTCTACTGATTTGTAATTTTCTCTTTAGTTTTGATCTTCTCCTTGTCTAGATCCTTTAATTATGCATCACCTTTTCTACTTTGTACCTATACTAACATGATTCACAAATAGAAAAACTATAAAGTATAGTGTGTGTGTGTTTCTTGAAAAAAAGAAAGTTTATTCAAGTAAAAAAAGTTTTTGAGAGAAAGAGTCTCAAACCAACGTGGGTTGCCTCCCACTAGCACTAAGTTTAGAGCCTTCAGCTAGGTTTGTTGTTCCTCCATCAATCAACCATTGTACAAAAGAAAAATGTTTTCATCCTCATCATACACAATCCTCCCAAATTCTTTCATTGTTTGATCTTCCTTCCGAGGGTTATGTGAGTTTCTCAAGCATCTTTCTTCATTTTTCTCTCCTCCGAGATCATCACCATAGGTCTCAAAGTAAGAATCCTCATCAATAAAACTTTTTAGCCCATATAAGATGACCTCCTTAGGCATCTTCACTCTCATCTTCTTCTTGAAGGTTAAAACACCCTTATGGAACCTCACATAAGTTGGGCTTTTCTTGATGATGTCAAGCAATGAGGTATTTGCCTTTGTCAATTTTAAGACCTTTAGAATTTTCATGCCATAGTTTTGCCTTCCCTTGAGGAATGGGTCTTCATAGGCATCAAACAGAGGGGTTTCCATCCTGTTGGACACTTGCAAACCTAAAAATATCACATTGGGATGTCTTGGATCAACAACTGGGGAACTTGGTGGTGTCATCTCAAAGGAAGGTGGGACACAAGATATTATCTTCTCAAAATCTGGCAGGACTACAAAACTTTTAGTGCACTTAGAACTCTCACAAGGACTTTGTGGTAGGGGTTCTCCATCATGATCTTTGTCTAATTACTTCCCTCCCTTGTTGATCTCCTCTGCAACCTTATTCACACCTCAAAATTGAAATCATATCCACTTGATCATGGGGAGGAGGGGGAGCAAGTGGTGGTTGTGGTGGTGTTGGTGGTAGTGGTGGATTGGGATTTTGAGGGATGTATGGTGGTTGTTGTGGAGGTGGTTGGTGTGGGGGTGGTTCTTGTGGTTGATATTGTGGTGGTGGTTGTGAGGTGTGTTGGAAGTTGTATGAAGGTTGAGGAGCTAGTGGAGAAGAAGGGGTAGGGGGAGCTTGATATTGTTGCAAGGTAGATACTTGCCCTTGTGGTGGAGTATAGATGTCTTAAGGTGCACATGTAGAACCATTTGCATTGTTTGGGTTGGACATGGTTTGGGAATGGGGTCTCACCTCCTCACAAAGGGCAAGTGAAAGGGAAATCTCATCCAGACTTTGCTCAAGCCTATTAATAGTTTTTCCATGAAAGGACACCTCTCGCATCACTTCATCAAGGCTTCTTAACCTCTTAAGAACTTCTTCTTCAAACATGGAGCTGTCTCTTGACTCGCGATCTCCTTATTGATCCCATGAAAAGTTTGGACCATTTCTCCATTCTGAAGTGTAATAGCTTGACATGGAGCCTTGGTTGTTCTGAATGTAATAGAATTTTAGAACTTGAACATCTTCATAAGGAGCCTCCACATAGTTGGTAGAGTGATTAGAAGAACATCCCACATGAATATTCATGAGATTTACCATGTCTTCAAGTATCTTCATTATGTAGGGAGGTTGAGGGGTTGAAGGGGCTCGTGCATTTTGGTCTACCATCTTGACTTAAAAGGGTTGCTTGTCACATACACAAGGCAGAACCAAACAAAAGAGGACAAGTTATCAAACAAAGATGCAAAGTAACACAAAGAATAAAGAATAGAAAGGGTGAGGGAAGTTGGAAAATCCAAGCTACACTAACTAGCTTGACCAGACACCTCTACTCCCTGGAAATGATGCCAGAAAGCTTGGTGTGTTTCTCAAACACAACAAAACAAACTGGAAAAAGACAATCCAAAATGGGAGAGTCAACACCACAACTACTAGGTATATGTGGTGCTTTATGTCCCCGACAACGGTGCCAGAAAGCTTGGTGTGATCTTCACAAGGCCACACACTAGGCAACTAGAAGGTCACTAGATGCAACCCTAAAGGAAAGACATGGATCTCTCAAAATTTATATATGAACCTAGTTCAATGCACATGTTCAACTAATCACACGTACCCACAAGTGCATGTGATCGTGTTATAGTATAGGCAAGTGGCAAGATTAGGGTCGATCCTTAGGGAAAGAGGAGGCACTAGAGCTAGGTTAATGTTATCTATGTTCCTAAAGCAGAGTATAGGGTTTGAGGGTTTTAAGTTGGTTTTAGTTGACTATGCTATGATTGCAAATAAGTAACAACAAGAAAGAAACTGGGTTAACAAAAGCCCTAGATTACCCTAAGCAAGTTAAGATGAAGAAACTAGGAAAGACAAGCAACTAAGATAGAGCAAGGAGTTACACTACCCTAGCAAGTCAAATTGTCAACTAAGAGGCAAGCTAAGAAACAAGACAAGAAAGAGCCTAAGTTATCACTAGCTAACTAAATTTAACACAAGAAAGCTCAAAGGAGCCCTAACTACTTAAGCAAGAACTAACTATCAAGAACTAAGCAATTAGCTAAGAACTAACAAAGTCAATTGACTAAGCTAGCATTAATAAGCTAAGAAGGCAAAAGTGGATTTTAAGAAATAAGATGGATAAGTGGGACGTTTGGGAATGAAACTTGATATTAGTTGGGGGAAGGTTAACATAGCATGGAATTCTCATATTTCCATCTAGATTACCAAACCAAACAACAAGGCAAGTGCTATTGGAATATACCCTATGCTACTAGTTGGAGAACTAAGGCTAGGTGTAATTCTAATAGGATTTGGCAAGTCTAGGTTTCTAGGATAAGTGGTATTAGGGCAATTGAGAGACAAGGGTAGGAATGGGAGTAGAGATGAGGGTGTTTCACCTCATGTTACTTGCCATCTAGCCTTTAGAAAACTCTACGCAATTGCACTAATCAAACTTTCACTAGCTACTTAGTTCTCACACCTACTTGTAGAAAAAGGGAGATGTATGTAGGAACCAAGGGGACTAGCTAGGGATCCAATAATTGGACCTAGGAGCCATTCCTAAGATTGCCACATACATTCTGTTTTCCCCTACAAGCTAAGTGTCATCATGCATTACAAAACAAGAAATCTATGTTTAAAAGAACAAACCACATGTAAGATATTGGGAAATGAGATAGAAGGAAGTGGAAATCATCATAGAATGAAAACATATTCAATACATGTTATTTTCCCCTAACATGGTATCAAAGTCACATTTTAACCCCAAACAGCCCACCACTAGGGGCTTAGCTAGACATGCTCATATAAAAGAGAAAAGAAAGGAGAAGAAAGGGGTTGGAATCCATGGAGCTCGGAGGGTTCTAAGGAAGTTAATAAGGAGGCTAACCTCGTGCCCCAACCACCACCCATGTATATAGAGGTGGTGGGGAGGCACTAGTTCAAGTGGGGGTGGTAGAATAGGAAATATAGTGTAAATTTGCTACTAGGGTTCTATGTAGTACGACCGTGCTGTGAAGCACAATCGTGCTGTGCAGCACGACCGTGGTGGGTAGGGGCCAACACATCCATAGTTGAATGGAATGAGCGAGGTGGAAATTGATAAAAGTTATAGTAGAATTCTAAGCTCTTAGAAGGCTGGTAGCACGACTGTGCTAGGCAGCACAACCGTGGAGGGAGCTAGGTAGCACATCCGTGGTGGGTGATATGTAGCACAACCATATTGGGTAGCACGGCCGTAGTGGGCAAGTGGCAATAGGGCCGTGCTAGGTAGCATGACCATGGTGGAGGGGTGGCATCATGACCATGCTTTCTAGCATGAATGTGGTGGAGGATGGAAACACAACCGTGCTAGGCAGCACGGTCGTGGTGGATGATATTATGTAAATGCTTCAAAACTGAGATTTTTCCTATGATTTCTTCATTTACAACACAATCATTTCATGTCACCACAACCATGTTGGGAGCTTTGCTTGCACTTTGAGCTTCAAAATTCATGATCCATGGACCTCTTTGCTTAAGCTTGACTCTTGGCCACTAGGGGTAGGTTGAGGGACCTTTGAGGCCTTCTTTGGACCCATCCATGGGCAGAGGAATCCTACAACAACTTCATTTTCTCTCATCCATCCAAGGCAAGGTCCAAGTACCTAAAAATAATGCAAAGAAAGTCCATAAGTGCAACTGATAGAAATATGCATATTAAGGGAAATAACTTGCTCTCTAACTTGTTTAGATGTGATTAAGATGCGAAAAGACACAAGATGGAGCCCTAAAAAAGGGTTGCATCAAGAGCCAAGCAGATCATAACTCCTCATATTAGGAGATGTGATCAAGTTGTGAACATCCTTATCAAACCCCTTTATCCTGGTTTATTCAAATATACAAACTTCAAGTTGGTACTACACACTGTTTACTCTCCAACTTGAGGGGGTGTGTTGGTATATTTGATATGATTGTATCTGTTCTTTTCCTTCTCTTTTACTCACACTTAAGTGGGGATCCTATACTCTACTTAAGTGACATAACTCCTATATATAGGAGGCTATGTACTCTGATTTCTACTACTGAATAAGCACTCCTTTCTACAACACTAAAGATGTATGGAAGTGGAGCTTGAGAAAAGAAAAGAGAATAATTACAAGAGTCATAGATACATTGGATATAAAATTTTAAATGAGTTTTTACCTAAAAGTCTTATCACATATTTTAAAATTCCTAAAGACCTCATAGGCATTACCAAATTTTAGATAATCCCTATATCTTTACCAAATTTCAAATAACCGCCTCTGTCCGGCTTTTCTAATCATGTTGTTCTCCACATGTTAAGACAACATTTTTTTTCTTTGTTCAATTTTCCTAGATTCAATATTCACATGTCTATCTATCATTTGATTTCTAATGTAGAATACTACTTATTTATAATATAAAAAATATGTCTAATTATATCATTTTAGTAAATGATTTTCTAAATTTTCATTCTTAATCAACCCATCCATCTGAACCCAATACATATGAATTCCTTTTCTTTATTAGGGGTCTTATTATAACTTCTATTCAGGTCAATTTTAATTTATGCTGATTCTAGTAGTGTCAGATCTAGTGAGGGTTGGTTTAGATTGCCTTCGATTCTAGTCCACTTGAGTTAAAATTTAATATATTTCCTAATTAATCATTTGATGATAATTAGAATAAAATATTTTTTTGTCTTTAGGTCAAATCTAGTTGGATTCACGTTGGTTTTATACCGATGTGGGTCAGTCATCTCATATCATACTCACCTCTTATTCCAATCATGTATGGATTTTGTGTTGAACATGTTCAGTTGGGTCAATATGTTAATTAATACTTGATTAAATATTTATATTATATTTATAAGATATAACATGTTATCATTATAATATATTAATCTGTTGCTAATGATTATTTTAAAAGTATACGCTTATATAGAATAACTTTAAAGGCGTTTTCCCTAAACATACAAACTCATTATGGTTCTCTAGTAGTTATTCAATCAAAAGTCTATACTTATGCTGACTGACGCTTTTAGCCAACTAGTTGTGCAATTTTGACACAAAATTGTCAAATTCATAACTAGACAAGATAATGGACTTGACCTGAATATTTTTAACAGGAACCCCAACCCGTGCCAAATATGTTCAACCTGAACTTGATCCATCTGAACAAAAGTTGTGTAAAGTCCAAAAAGAACTGAGCTAGATCTATATAGACTTAACTTGGGCAAAAACTGAAAAGATATTTTATTATAAATATTAGAAAAATAAAAAAAATATGCAAACATGAAATCCAACAAGAAATGAACGCTCACCAACCTAAAAATCAAACTTACCCCTAAAAACAATGACCTTTGAATTGGTTGGGTCGAGTTGGGTTCAATAGGACCATATTGAAATTTTAAAATTCAATATACATTAAAATTATTAATAGCCATAATTATTAGGACTAGCGGCATATTATGTTATCCGATTGTCTTCTATTTTAACTTACAACTTAAGTTATATATAATCACAATGATTTTCATATATTAGTTGAATAATAAAAAGTCATAATTAAATTTTGAATTGAGGGATAGAATAAATTAAGCAAAAAAAATCTGCTTAGTTGTTTTTAAAAGGCAGGAGAACGCCATGATATGAAAAAGGGAGAGGAAGGGGGTTATGTTGAATCTGGTCAAAGAAAGAGGGGACTATTTGGAATTTGGTAAAAAAAAGTTATTTCTAGAATTTCAACAGTATGGTGGGAGTGTTGGAAAAAAAGTTCAAATTTATTTGATAGTGTACGTGGCAACACAAAAAGGGCTAGTTGGATGTGATGAAATCAGAAAAAAATTATAATAGTGACAAAATATAGTAAATAAAGGATATATACATAAGTACTTAGTAAATTAGCTTGATAGTCTAGTAGATAGCTGGTACTAGAGCAAGGTGATTACTGGTAGAGAAAAACTATGCACTGGATGGAGGTATAGTTTTTAGCTTGGGCTGATGTGAGTCAGTCTTCTCATACCGTTCACACCTCTTGTTCTAGTTAGGTATGCATATTGTGTTGAACATGTTTTGGTGGGGTTGATATATTTATTAATACTTTATTGAAATTTTATATTATATTTATAAGATATAACATGCTATCATTATAATATATGAATTTATTGCTAATAATCATTTCTGTTTGGATGATATATTTATTTACTTTATTAGCTTGGGCCGATGTGAGTCAGTCTTCTCATATCGTTCACACCTCTTGTTCTAGTCAGGTATGCATATTGTGTTGAACATGTTCCGGTGGATTTAATATATTTATAAATACTTTTTTAAAAATTTATATTAGATTTATAATATATAACATGTTATCATTATAATATATTAATTTATTGCTAATAATTATTTTGAAAAAGTATGTTTTTGTAGATTAATTTTATATGTTTCCCTAAACATACAAACTCATTATGGTTCTCAATCAAAAGTTTGTGCTTATGTGGACTAACAACCTTAAGCAACCAATTGTGCAATTTTGACACAAAATTGTCAAATTCATACTTAGCCAAGAAAATGGTCTTGACATGAATATTTTCAACACAAACCCAACCTATCCCAAATATGTTCAACCCAAACTTGACCCATCTGAACAAAAGTTGAAGTCTAAAAAGAAATGAGCTATATCCATATAGACCTAACACGATCAGAAATTGAAAACATATTTTATTATAAATATATAAAACATAAAAAATATGTCAAACATGAAATCCAACAAGAAATGAACGCTCACCAACCCAAAACCCAAACTTACCCCTAACAACAAAAACCTTTCATTTGGTCGGGGCGAGTCGGGTCCGATAGGTCCATATTGAGATTTTAGCCATAATTATTAGGACTAGCGGCATATTATGTTATCTGCTTGTCTTCTATTTTAATTTATAACTTAAGTTATATATAATCACAATGATTTTTCATATACTAGTTGAATGCATAATTAAATATTGAATTGAGGGACAAATTGTAAATTAAGAAAAGAAAAGAAAAATCAGTCAATTGTTTTTGAAAGGCAGGAGAACGACATGATATGAAATAGGGAGAGGAAGGGGGTTATGTTGTATTTGGTCAAAGAAAGAAGAGGCTATTTGGAATCTGGTAAAAAGAAAGGTTTTTCTAGAATTTAAAATTATAGTGGCATTCTTGGAAGTAAAGTTCAAACTTATTTGATACTGCACGCGGCAACACAAAAAGGGCTAGATGGATGTGATAAAATCAGAAAAAAGATTTTATAACAGTGACAAATATAGTAAATAAAAGATATATACACTAGTACACAATATATTAGCTTTGTAGTCTAGTAGATAGTTGGTACTAAAGCAAGGTGATTGTTGATAGAGAAAAACTATACACCCGATGTCGGTACAGTTACGAGTCAAAGTTATATCCGTGATCCACACAACCAACGTACATAAACAGCATCCCATCACAGAAAGTGAGGCGAATCAACCAACAGTTTTTTCCCTAATGATTCCTCGCCATGAGAGATTCTTGCATCATGCATGCTAGAAAGGGGAAAGTGGATAGCTAGGATAAAGGCATCAAGTATTCCAGTCCCCTCTTTTACTGATGACGGGTGGTGGTAGAGCCATCAAGTGGGGTGCACGGAATGGTCGTTAAGCTAATGAAAAGAGGACAGTCGCAATTAATTAAAGAGTTAATTTTTCTTCACGCTCACGCTCACGCTCATCACGCACGCCCCTCACGCCCATCACGCACACGCTCATAGGCAGTGAAACCAGCCCCCAAACCGCCTCTATATAGCAGATGGTGATTGTGTATTTTTTTTTAAATTATGCAATAGACAAATAAATTTGTTTCGCTTATAACTTTTGAACCATAATGAATTTTTTATTGAAACAAAATATGTTAGATTCGTTATCAAAAACACAATCTAACAAGCCTAATGTTGATATATTTTTGAGAAAAATATATAAAAATTATATATATATGTTAATTGACACCCAAAGATGGTTCATTGACGTCTAGAAATAGTTCATTGTCACCTAATGTATGAAAATGACGCCAAAGTAAATATTATACGTGCTATACCATATCTAAGGTAATTGACAACCAAACACTTAATGTAATTTACATTAAAAAATAACATAAGGACGCCCATAAATGACTATTGACACACGAAGATGGTTAATTGACACCCAAAATGGTTCATTGACACACAAAAGTGTAAAGATGACACACAAATAAAGTATTGCCAACGAAAAATAATGTAATGACGCCCAAATAGGTTTGTGTGACACTCAAGAATTTTAGTATTTTTTGGATGCTATGACGCCCATAAATAGTTATTGATACCCAAAAATGGTTAATTGATACTCAAAATGGTTCATTGACACCCAGAAGTATAAACGTGATGCCCAAATAAGATATTTACAACCAAAATAACATAACGATGCCCAAATATGTCTGTTTGACACCTAAGAGCCACTCAATGGCGTGCAAAATGGTTCATTGACACCCAGAATTATAACGACGCCCATAAATAGCTATTGATACCCAAAAATAGTTAATTGACGTCCAAAAGAGTTCATTGATACCTAAAAGTATAAAAATGATGCCCAAATAGGTTTGTTTGACACCTAAGAACAACTTAATGCGCCCAAATATGGTTGTACGCATTAAATAGGCTATAAGGGTACTTCACGCCCAATAATAACTTATTGGTGCCCATAAATGACTAATGACACCCAGAGATGGTTAATTGACACTCAAAATCACATATTCATATCATTTATATATATATTTTAAAAAAATATATCAATATTAGGGTTGTTGAATGTATTTCGTCAAAAAATTCATCACGGTTCAAAAGTTATAAGCAAAACAAAATTATTTACAATTTACACAACTTTTACCAACCCATCTAATTAAAACTCGTCACATCATCACCCTAAATCAGCCTCTCCTCTAATAATACCACTCCTCTCCTGCACGTGAGCTGCGCTTGACGCTCAGTGTGCGTGACCAGATCTTTTTCGTTATTTAATTGAATGGAGGATTTGATTTTGAATCAGATCCTAATAGATGTTTTCTCCATTTAGGGAACAGTGATAGCCCACATCTTGTCAGTAGGCATCACCCTATGTCTACGTCCATGGACCACCACATTCCCTTTTTGTTTCAGAATCTTGTTGGAAGTGAAGGTGGGGAACTGTTCGTTGCGTGCCTTTCACATGTTAGTCGTTGGTATTATCTACACGCTTCTTATGCCATCGCCATCTGAGTTCTTTTACCTTTCATTACAAGTGGTTCGGTTCTACTTCGTAGAGCATCCACAGAAGATAAACTCTAAATAGTGCCCTGTTGTTGATCTATGTGAAAAACTGAACCTTTACTAGCGGGCCACTATAGTGACACTGCCATATTACTGTACAATAAAAATTTTACCCCTTCCCACTTCTATTCTCCCTCTCCGCCTTCAGCAGCAAGTATTGACACTATAGTGCGATTATATATATCGACATCCTAACTTCCTATTCCCTTCTACCCCTCCACCTCTGCAAGAGTTGCCAATAACAGTAAAGCAAATATCACTACAAGAATGATGCCTAGTAAGACAAAGATTAAGAAATGAGTCGACAAAGATTAAAAAATATAAATGAGCATACAAAGAAGTATAATCCGGCCCTCTCTATTAATTTTCTTTCTTGGTGTACTTCCACGACCGAGACCATGGTGAGTGGCATCGAGGGTCCCACTTGGTCTCTAAACAATATGTTCCTCTTTGTAATTTCTATGATGTTGACTTTATCTCAAATTGCTAAAAAACAATTCTTGATTCACCTGAAGACCATGGTGGAGCATGGAATAATGGAAGGAGCTCAACTTAGGATTTTGTAAGGCTTTAGACACATGGCTTATACACAAATTTCTTATAAGTCCATCATACATTGATTCATTTCAAGCAATTACAAAGATTAACAGTCATTCTACAGATTAAGACCTTCAAAAGTGCTTTTCTTGTAATCATACATTAACTATGGTGAGTAAACCTTTCCTTTTCATGTCAGATATGCTCATAGACTCCATAGCATTTTTCATTGTTTTATTCAAGCACGTGCCTTTTTACTAGTGTTTACAACATCTCTTATCTCATCTATCCATGTGTGAAACAAATGATTTAATTGTCATGTTAGTGCCATGAAAATAACGTACATTCCATTTGAACATAGCCAAAGAGTACAAGACTGATAAGAAAATTTACTTGTTGAATGAAAGCGCATGTTGTTGGGGGCTATAGAAGAAGGGAGGACTCTTAGGGAGCATTTGACATGGATATATTTGAAGAGATAATTTGTGACTACCTACTTACGTATGTCATGTATCAAGGTAAATATTAATAATTTGTGACATGACCCAAACCCCAATCTTATGCATTAGGCACACTCCATGGGTGACATTACATATAATCATTCATTTTTATGTTTAACCATATATGCCATATTTTTTCCCTTTTAAAAATGAATGATCCTTAGATTGTAACTAGGAAAACTACTTGATATTCAATGCAATTGATTTGTTGCAGCAACTTCTAGTGGCAAAAAGGAAATCCGACTATAAAATGAATGTTGTCAAATACATGAAATAGGATATAACATAACATCACAACACACACACACACACACACTATGACCTCAGCCCAAGAGTTTAAAATATTCCCTTTATCCCATTACTAATCTACAACTCCTATCTATACACCCTGGACGTTTTCTCATATGGTAGTAAGAACCCTCAAAATTTTCCTAATGTAGTTGTCATGAACATGTTCTTAATAATATGTTTTAGTAGAGCATAGTCTAGTGGCTGACACGCTTAAACCATGCATGTATAACACAAGTGTACGTGTTGAATTAATATAGAACCAGTCGAACTCATGGAACTGTGAAAAGTAGAAACTGGTACTAACTAGAACCAAATCAGCCAGTTCAAAGAAAAGTTGATTTGGTCTAAATTTAAACAACAAATTAAGCTAAGAATACAAATAAATGATGATTGTGAATCAAGATGTATGAAAATTTCTAGGTTATCCAACTTCACTAAATTGTTATATGTATTGAAATCTATTCAATTATTAACAAGTCATTATTGCTTTTAATTAGGGATCTAAAAATTAGCAAAACCCTATTTTGAAGCATGGAACCATGTTCAATTTGTTGACCTAACAATTATAAAATGTCCATATTTTGATGATGACATAACTGTTCCATTCATATGTTTCTAACATGTTTATTTGAGATTGATTTTAGGTCTAAGGTATATTAAAAGGATAAATTCAATCAAGCCTTAGCCTGACCAAATACAAGCCAAAGTCAATGCAAATGTACTTTTTTGGAATATGCCCTAAAACCCTTAGGACAATTTTCGTTATCATTTGTATTGATTCTATGACTTGAAATTAAGATGAGAAAAAAATTAGGAGCACTTAAAACGAATGTTTAAGCACTCTAATGATAATTTCTAAAATTCATTACAGGGTGTTTTGTCGGCCGAGTTTCATCTTTTTGTAAGCTCGAGCGACACCCTTGATCGATTTTGGAAATTCCCAGGTTTGATCGAGTTTTCTCAAGACAAACTTGATAGACGCCTTGCACCAATCAAATCAAATTTAAGACTTTCAGTCAAGTTCTTGACTGACACCTCAAATTTGCTTTGTCACATAGTGTTATCAGTCGAGTTTGCTTTATTAAAATTCGATCGACCGCACTATACAGAATGTGTAGAAAAAGTGTTTCTAGCCATTGGAGTGTTGAAAACATAAAAAATAGATTTGTTACAACACCCCAAATGACTAGAATTTGTTCCCAAGTTCTTCTACAAGCTAGTAGACATCCCCAACTATAAATAGGTACCCTTGAGCTTCATCCCAAGTTTGCTTCTTATGCTCCTAGCTATAGTTGAGTGGATTTGTCTACTAAGAGCCACTTTCTCTATGTTGCTTACTAATAAAAATGTCAAGTAGAGTGAGATAGGTTATTTGTGAGAGAGCTACAATAATCATTGTGAAACTCTCAAATCTTCCCTTTCACAATCCCTTTCTTTAAGAAAAGTTGATTAAAGCATTTCCTTTGTGAAGGAGAAGAGGAAGGTTGAAGATCCTTGAGAAGAGTGGGTAATTACTTCAAGGCGTAAGACTTGTTTCAAGAGGGAGATCCTTGGTGAAGGTGTCCAACTCCTTACAAAGTGGGTAAGCCCTTATATCAGTTGAAGACTCTTTCTCAAAGGATAGGTACGACCTTGTAAGGTTTATTTGCTCCTTTCAATCCTTAAAAAGGAAGGCTAGGTATCCTTTCCCTGTAAAAAGAAGGTCTTATTATATGTCTTATAATGGAATATAAGTACACAGTGGTTGCAAAATCCTGGAGGTTGACCTCTCTATTTAGTGGATGTACACTCTCCTAATTTAGAGTTTGGAACCACTATACATAGATTTTTATAGATCTCATTCAATCTTTCCCATCCTTGCTATGGATTTTTAGTTGCACATCATATTCCATGTTTGAAATATTATCCCTTGAAGTAATTTGAAGGTCTAACAAATCTAGTTTAAGTAGTGTTACAGCTCTATTCAACCCCCCTTCTAGAGCCCATTGATCCAACAAGTGGTATCAGAGCCATATGGTCTTCTCTGAAAATATTTCCCATAAGACGAGAAGATGTGTTTCAACCTTCTTGGGACTCTCAACTTAGAGGAATGATTCACCATGAGACCTCCAATCTTCCACAATGCAAACTTCCTCTATTGAAAGAAAAGGATGCAGTTGTACTTGCAAGGGATGAACTATGAAATGTAGAAAGTAGTCATACTTCCCTACAAGGAGTTGGTAGGAGATGTGGCTACTTGGCATGAAGCTACATTGAATAAGTCCTGACTAAATGCAAAGTCTATTAGCATAAATTATGCAACCCTCACTCCTTCTGGATTTAGTCACATCTCCTCTTAGGACACAACTCATGAGATATGGAACAAACTTTACATTACTTATGAAGGGACCAAGAAAGTCACAGAGTCTAAGGTCTACATGCTTAAAGGGCTCCGTGAGAACTTCAAGATGGGGAATAAAGAGAGAGTGGCTGATATATACTCAAGACTCAACAACATTGTGAATGGACTTGCTTCCTTTGGCCAACCCAGGGATCACAGAACCATCAACTCCAAGATCCTTAGGCCTATCCCTAAGAGGTGGCTATGATAACCTAGAATCTCACTATAACATATCGAAACTTGGACATATTTTCTTTTTGGCCCTTTTCCAAGATTTTCCTTTCCTTTCTATCCTATTTGGCCTTGACATTTAAATTGTGAAATTTATAGTGGTTTGGTGAAAAATTGTTCAATAATTATACCAATGGAAGGGTTTATACACAAATACCTCAGTGAAAGCTTATTTAAGGATCTAAAATACAAAATCACCACTTAAGTGGAACAATGGTAAATAAATTTGTGCTAGAAGTGCAAGCCCCCAAACCTTGCTTAATGCATTAAACAAGCTTAATTATCTTAATTTAGTGCTATAAACCTTAATATAACTTTGTGATATGTTTTGAATCATAAAATGAGCCTATGTTTCAAATTTGATTCAATTTAGATGTTGTTTGTGCAATTATGCAATTTTAGGTACACTGGACTTTTATGCAATTTACCCAATTGGGAGGTTGTCTTTGTAAATTATCACATGCATTATAATCCTTAGATATTTCCTTACCATTATAAATATTTTAAACCATGGGGCACCTAGTTTCACCTTGGTTTGAAGGTGTTCTCTCCAAGGGCATTTTAGGGATTACCCTCTTTATAAATGAGCTTATCTTTAAAATCTATCAACCAATGGGGTTATTTCTTTGATTGGATGATGGCGGGGATGACCTAGAAGTTTTCATGGACTTTTAGGACCGACATTTTATATACAAAAAGTCTCTATGAGTTGTCCTCTTGCATGGCCATGAAGCCCTAGGCTAAGGACACATGGAAAGTCCCATAGACACCTCATGCTTGCGCCCTTCTTTATAAAGCCATGTCTACCCCTTCCCACATCCCAATTCGAAAACTCATTCTCTCCTTCTCTTTCCCCCAGATTAGAGCATAGATCCTACTCTTTTTATCCAGGAAGGTGCTATCCCAAGGTAAAAGAGAGTGCTTACCTTGGTTAAGAAGGATAAATTTGCTCTATTTTGGGTTTCTAAAGCTCCTTCTTGGTGATTTCTACCAAAATAGTAAGTTTCCTCCTTTACTTCCATGTTTTGATGATGTTAGTCTTACTACCTACTCTTCCAGGTTAGAACCATGACCTTCCATGGTGAAACCCCACCTAGAGCCCTTAAACACCTAATCTCCATGTTCTTTTGCTAGGGTTTTTCACTTCTAAAGTAGATAAGGTGCTTCTTGCTTGGCATGGGAGTTTTGTTGGAGAAACCAACCTCTCTAGCTCGAGAATCTTTCTGTTTGAACCTGTCCAACTTCCTAGAGGTGAGTTTTATAACCCCCTTCTCATATATTTCTTACTACATACTTAAAACTCATGCTTCTATGTTTAAAATTGATGATCTTCATCTCTATATACCATGTTCTTCTAGGGTTTCAATTTCTTATAGTTTTACCTTCTATAGCATCTATAGTTTGGGTACCTATGCAACTCCAACTCTAATCTTGGGCCAAATGGTGTTTTTTCACTCTCCCTCTCCCTCTCTCTCTCTCTCTCTCTCTCTTCACTTATCTCGATCGGTTTGATGATGTGAATATTTCCTATTGGTCAATTTTGAAAAATTCATAACTATTTAATCCCTTATCCAAAATTAAAAAGAAAATATGTTTTGAACTCAAAAAAATGTGCTCTTTATAATAAAAATAGTTACAAGGTTTGGTTTTGAATTTTTTCAAAAATAGTTTTTAGAAAATGAATTTAAAACCTAAAAACCACCAAAAATACACTTTAACCTTCATAACTCCAAAATATGAAAAACTAGATGTTTTCTTGATTAGGAGAACATAATAAGTTAATTGCTGAGGTTTTTAAAATCTAAATCCGAGTTTTGCTAAAAAGTTCTAAAATTTGGGTTTCTATACATTAATGTGCATTATGTACTCTACTACATGTTAATATATTGAAAATAGGTAAAGTGGAACTTGGACTCAATTAAGGTGGTGAAAGTTAGTAATTGATACTAGTATGAGAGGTATGTGCATTCTTACAACCTAAGTTGGGATATTTGCAAACCAAACCCTATATTCCCCTAATGAGGCTTTAATGAACCCTATTTCCTCTATTCATGATTCTTTTGTTAAATTGCCTCAAAATTTGTAATGATATTCTTTTTCTTGGGTCTTGTGCCCCACTTCCATGTTTGATATGATGCTTTTACTTTCCATAAATTCTTTTCTAGAATTTTGATTTTATGGGCTATTTTAGCTATAGTAGTGGTACTTATGTACAACCATCCATAGATAGGGCATGCATTAATTTGCCCTGGGGAATGTCTTATTCTCCCCCATAAAAATATGTGTAGGTGACTGGGAACATATTAATTTTCCCCTCACCTATAGGTTGAGGTCTGGTAGGTGCCTCAACCTTACTTAGTTCATGTAGTCAATATTAATCATACATGCAATTCCTTTACTATTTTAATGTTATTGCAAGCATCTATTTTGATTATGCCTCATACTCTTGTTCTCTTCATCTTATGATGAAATCTTAGCCTTTATTTCCATGTTATTCCTAATCTTTTGTTCTTGTTCATAATTTGACACATACCTTGTTTTTCTCTCTCCTAATGGATGATTTCCCAACCACCCAGGTTTAGATTGAGGTGTTGACATGATCAAGGCAAACATAGCTTCCAACATGGACCTAGCTCTTTAAGATGTTTCTTGGAGACAAATTTGAAGTAGTTTAGACTTCCCTCTACTTAGATCCGTACGTTGTATCATACATGTAAACTCTTATGGGAGATTACAACATACTTTTGTAATCTTTTGTCAAAATTGAACATTGTCATTTATTTAATTCTGCCGCTACACTTTGGTTGTTTTGAATACCATTTATTGAAGTTTGAAAATTTTACACCTATTCTAGCATACCTTTGAGTTTGTTCAGAATGAATGTTTTATTCTTCAAATTTTTTAGTAGGGAGTGGATCCCCCCTCTCAGGTCTGACTCCTTACAACATGGTATCAGAGCCCATGGTAGTCAGAATATGACTATTTCAATTTTGTCTCCCTAATTAGAACCCTTACCTCATATTGTTCCTCTTTAAGTGACGCGTTTGTCTGAGAATTGATCTATGATAATCTTGAGATGATGAGAGGATTGATTTAGGATCATAAGAGTTTCACATTAGAAACATGTTTAGTTAACCATAATGTGATGAGTCTGTTAGGTAGCTGTTGGGGCATAAATGGAAAGTAAAGGTGTTAAGAAAGGATAAAGGTTCGGGGGCTGGACAGATTTTCCTCTACACCACTAACTTGGTTTATGAGGACTCCCAAATCCATATGATACCTTCATGTCCTGAGCTGATATTGACTATTTGAAATAGCATGCCTATAGATAGTAGTAGCCTCAAGCACCTAAGTTGGATAATCCTGAGAACCTAATATGTTGACCTTTTCTTTTATGTATAATAAATTGTTTGAGTATGGATACCCAATATAGTTCCCTTATGTCCCCTAGAACTACATGTTTGGATAGTCTATCCCTAATAACCTAGACTTTGAAGTTTGGTGTTTAGTTAGCAATTAGAGTGCACAAAGGAAGCAAGATGGATCATATACATGGTTTAGTTAGACTCACCCTTTTACCTCTAGATTTGTTTGTCTTGGTAGGAAAAAAATCCATTTTAAGGGGATGGAGTCTTGTAACATATTGAAATCTAGCTACAGTGGCTCTAGAAACCCTAACTCCATGATTAGGAGGATTTTTTGCTTGGATCCATAGTTTTGACCAAACAAGTCACAATTATAACCTAACATGCTTGTTTATATACTAATGAACATATAATTCTCATATAATGAATAGCTCACATGTTTGTACCCTAATGAATATCTGATGCACATAATGTGAGTAACTCATAAATAATAATAATAATAATAATAATTGGTACACATGAGGCTAAACATTTATTAGACCAATAAACCCTAATGAAATGATGAGCAATATAATTATAGTCTAGTCTTATATTTAATGCATACTAAGAATGTATAGATGAAGAATAATGATCATATTGACCTAAACCCTAAGTTGTAATCATCTAACCTTAACTTATACACCTAAATGGCATTCTTGATAAATTACTAACATTAGGTGTCATAATCAAATAACATACTTTAATACACATAAATGATATATAGTCACCTAATCATAGATTAACCAGGTCATCAATTTGAAATGTATATCACCTTGTTCTCTAATACACACCTAATTAATCACCTAATCTACTTGGTATGTGACTCAAATAATTAATATGTAATATGTCCCACCTTGATCACTAAAACACATACACTGACTTCAATATGGATAGGAAGTAATTGGATTCACATAAAAGTGCATAATCAATCATAATAATTGAATAAATATGAGAAAATGATTAATGATGATATTAATTTGAGCAAGAAATTTAATGTGACAATGTTTTATATATATATACACACATATATATATATATATAAGTGATTAATGTGACATTATTTGGATTAATTATAACAAATTGGATAAAGTGTCTTATTTCATACAAAATAATCTGATATAATTCAATAAGGTGATAATGCAGTCTAAAACCAAATTATTAAAGATAATGATCAGATATAACAATGCATATTGATATAATTGAGTAAACTCTAATTGTACTAAAACTCATAATGAGGAAAATAAGAAATATATATGGGTTCAAGCATAATAATGAAATGTAATTCTTTTGAATATATTGAGACACACTTAAAAGAATAATGAGGATGATGTAATGTCATAATGAATATAATGCTATTAATCCAAAAATGTTCAAAAGAAATCATAAAAGTGGAACCCTTAGTGTTCCATGACAACCAGACCTATGAGGAGTATTGTCTAGAGTTTGAACTCCCAAGTTAGAAAAAATAAGGAGTTGGAGTTAGTGAAAGTTTTATGGTTTGGAGGAAATAGGGGAGTTAAAGATAAGATGTTGTATACTCACCCTCCTCTCTTTGCTTGTGATTTCAAGGAAAAATCCTATTTAAGGGATGGAGTGTTGTAACATACTGAAACATGGACATATTCTCTTTTTGTCCCTTTACCAAGATTTTCCTTTGCTTTCTATCCTATTTGGCCTTGACATTTAAATTGTGAAATTTATAGTGGTTTGGTGAACAATTGTTCTATAATTATACCAATGGAAGGGTTTATGTAGAACTACCTCAGTGAAAGCTTATTTAAGGATCTAAAATACAAAATCACCACTTAAGCGAAACAATGGTAAATAAATTTGTGCTAGAAGTGCAAGGCCCTAAACCTTGCTTAATGTATTAAACAAGATTAATTATCTTAATTAAGTGCTATAAACCTTAATATAACTTTGTGATATGTTTTGAATCATAAAATGAGCCTATGTTTCAAAATTTAATGTTGTTTGTGCAAGTTATGCGAATTTAGGTACACTAGACTTTTATGCAATTTACCCAATTGGGAGGTTTTCTTTGCAAATTATCACATGCATTATAATACTTAGATATTTCTTTGACATTCTTGAGATTTTGAACCATGGGAAACCTTGTTGCGCCTTGGTTTGAAGGTGTTTTTCTACAAGGGCATTTTAGGAATTACCCTCTTTATAAATGAGATTATCTTTAAAAGTTATCAACCAATGGGGTTATTGCTTTGATTGGAGGACGGTGGGGATGGTCTAGAAGTCTCCATGGGATTTTACAACTGACATTTGATATACAAGAAGTCTCTATAAGCTATCCTCTTCCATGACGATGAATCCCTAGGCTAAGGATACATGGAAAGTCCCATAGACACCTCATACTTGCCCCCTTCTTTTTAAAGCCATGTCTACCCCTTCCCACATCCCAATTCAAAAACTCTTTCTCTCCTTCTCTTTCCCCCAGATTTGAGCATCACTCCTGCTCTATTTGGCCATGAAGGTGTTGTACCGAGGTAAAAGAGAGTGCTTACCTTGGTGAAGAAGGATCCTAGGGTTCCAAATTTTCTCTATTTAGGGTTTCTAAAGCTCCTTCTTGGTGATTTTGACCAAAAATAGTAAGTTTCCTCCTTTCCTTCCATGTTCTCATGTTGTTAGTCTTCCTCCCTCCTTCCATGTCAGAACCATGGCCTTCCATGGTGAAACCCCACCTAGAGCCCTTAAACACCTCATCTCCATGTTCTTTTGCTAGGGCTTTTAACTTCTATAGTGGAGAAGGTTCTTCTTGCTTGAGATGGGAGTTTTGTTGGAGAAACCAACATCAGTAGCTCGGGAACATTTTTGTTTGAACCTGTCCACCTTCATAGAGGTAGTTTTATAACCCCTTTCTCATATATTTCTTACTACATGCTTAAAACTCATGATTCTATGTTTAAAATTGATGATCTCCATCTCTATTTACCATGTTCTTATAGGGTTTTGGTTTCTTGCTATTTTACCTTCTTTAGCAACTCTAGTTTGGGTACCTATGCAACTCCAACTCTGATCTTGGGCCAAATGGTATTTTCTCACTCTCACTCTCTCTCTTTGCTTATCTTGACCAGTTTGATGATGTGGCAATTTCCTATAGGTCAATTTTGAGAAATTCATTACTATTTATTCCCTTGTCCAAAAATTTAAAAAAAGTTCTAAACTCAGAAAAATGTGCTTTTTATAATAAAAATAGTTCCAAGGTTTGGCTTTGCATTTTGTGCAAAAGAGTTTTTATAAAATGAATTTAAAACCTAAAAACCACCAAAAATAAACTTTAACCTTCATAACTCCAAAATATGCAAAACTATATCTTTTCCTGATTAGGACACATAATAAGTTCATTGGTGAGGTTTTCAGATTCTAAATTTGAGTTTTTCTAAAAAGTTCTTAAATTTGGGTTTCTATACATTAATGTGGATTATGTACTCTAATACATGTTAATACATTGAAAATAGGCAAAGTGGAACTTGGACTCAATTAAAGTGGGGAAAGTTTATAATTGATATCATTAAGATAGGTACGTGCATTCTTACACCCTAAGTTGGGGTATTTGCAAACCAAACCCCATATTTCCCTAATGAGGCTTTAATGAACCCTATTTCCTCTATTCATGATTCTTTTTTTAAATTGCCTCAAAAATTTTAATGATATTCTTTTTCTTGGATCTTGTATCCCACTTCAATGTTTTAATTGATATGATGATTTTACTTGCCATGATTTCTTTTCTAGCATGTTGATATTATAAACTATTTTAGCTATAGTAGTGGTACTTATGTAAAACCACCCATAGATAGGGCATGTATTAATTTGCCCTGGGGAATGTCTTATTCTCCCCCATAAAAATATGTGTAGGTGACTAGGAATGTATTAATTCTCCCCTCACCCATAGGTTGAGGTCCGGTAGGTGCCTCAACCCTACTTAGTTAATGTAGTTAATATTAATCATACATTCAATTCCTTTACTATATTAATGTTATGGCAAACATCTATTTTGATATGCCTCATACTCTTGTTCTCTTCATCTTATGATGAAATCTTAGCCTTTACTTCCATATTATTCCTAATCTTTTGTTCTTATTCATTATTTGACACATACCTTGTTTTTATCTCTCTTGCTGGGTGATTTCCCAACCACCCAGGTTTAGATTGAGGTGTTGAACATGATCAAGGAAAACATAGCTTCCAACATGGACCTAGCTCTTTGAGATGTTGCTTGGAGACAAATTTGAAGTTGTTTAGACTTCTCTCTACTTAGATTCTTATGTTGTATCATACATGTAAACCCTTATGGGAGATAACGACATACTTTTGTAATCATTTGTGAAAATTGAATATAGTCATTTGTTTAATTTCACTGCTACACTTTGGTTGTTTTGAATACCATTTATTGAAATTTGAAAAATTTACACCAATTCCAGCATACCTTTGAGTGTGTTCGGAATGGATGTTTTATTCTTCAATTTTTTTAGTAGGGAGTGGACCCCCCTCTCGGGTCCCACTACTTACACTCACCCTTTGTATGTAACTCCAATCTTGAACCTCATTCTAGTTCTCACTTCTTATTTCATGTTTGAGTGCATTTTGATACATGATTAGTCATCATATTTGCATATGCCTCGTGATGATACACTTTTTAGAATGAAACCTAGTTTTCAGCTACTTTACACATCATCATCTTCTCTCCTTTTTTTGGATCATATATATGTACATATATGTAAGTTTATCTTGTATTCATATTATAGAGCTCATTGTCATGTTTCCAAAGAACCTAATTTTGCTTGATTTCGAGCTAGGATGAGGGAGATATGATCATGTGAAATTGCCTTTTATAACCTAGTTTTTCTATTTGTTTTTGGCCTTTTTCGAGCTTTTTGGGCCTTTCTGGCTAGGTAGGCGGCTCAATTCCACTCCCTCCTATCTTCTTGGTGATCCAACCTTTCCATTATGGACCAATCATTGGCCTTATTTTTTTTAATTGAACTTTGAACTGTTGGATCATCTAGCCATGGATCCAATTCCAAATCAGACGGCTGCAGTATCATCCTCTTCCTCCGTACGGCTGGCCGATGGCCATGGTTTTGCTCATGGACAATCACTATGGTTCCCACCACTTGATGCACTTTTGGATCCACTTTCGCATATAAAACTCCTCCCCTATTTCTTTTCCACACTTTTTGTGACCTTTCTTGAACCCTAGCTCCACACCTCTCCTTTCCTTCTTCTCCTCCTATAGTTGGCGCTGCCATGGGTGTGGCTTTGGGGATTTTTGCCCTGACCCTCCTCCACTCTGAGTGATGTTGCCAATGCATCTGATGGAGCAAGCTGGACTTGACCGACCTCTCCACGAGTTGAATCGAGGACCGAAGACCTCACTTGTCCCAGGACTCTGGTGACCACACCGTTGTAGAATGGGAGACGCTTGGGCGGGTGGCCTTGAGAGGGAGATATGCTCTGTTGCCATTGGATCGGGGTTGGTCAATGGAAGACCATGATCCAAGGGTTACTAATCAGACAGTTCTTGCTAACCTTGGGTCATAGCTCAACAACGCACATCCTTCCAACAAGCATTAGGGCAAGGGGCCTGAGCCACGATGGACAGAGAACTCCCATAACCACCAAAGGCTCCTAGAGCGGCCAACCTCGGTGGCACAATACAGGCGAAGTGGACTGGCTAGCCCCTTTCACCAACCCAATTCTGGCCCCTTTTGAGGTATACTCCCCTCCAAATCTTTTATTTTTATGGATTTCTTCAAAACCTTATATCTCCCTAACCACAAAGGAAAACCCTATCATATTATATACCATTTCGTTCAAAAAAATGATGTATTTGCAATGATGTAACTTCCCTTTGTTAATTTTTCTTGGTTCTCCACTATTTTTCCTGAAAACATGTCCTTTATGACTTTTGAAGTACTAGTCACCATCCAACTTGCTTAACTTGTATATTTAATGATCTTAGACCTTATACTAATGAAACTCAGTAAACTATAACTTCCTTTTACTGCGATTGATATCTTGGACCATCTAATGCACCATAACGATAATCTTGATCCCCTTTGACTAGCTTTTCTCTATTAATGGCTTTTATTTATTTCAAATGATGCAACTTGATCATATATAGAGTCGATACCTAATGGCTCATCATTATATTGTCCCAATTCAAAATATGACATGACCCAAACCCACTAATTAGGGTTAGGGCCCGCCAAACAAGGATTATTACTAACCATTAACTTTTAAATACTTGATAAAAATCTGCCATAACTTTTATTTTTCTCAAATATATTGTAATATCACTTTGTGAATGATAAGTCTTGATTAAATATAATAGTAAGATACAACAAAACTTGACTATTACATAGAAGCGAGAGTTTCAAACTTAATATACATCATGTACATTACATTTCAAACTTCTCTCTCATTCCTAAGATCTAGAGGAAGGATAAGAGACCATCTATCTATTCTAACTTCTCTTCTTTCAAGACCTCTATGCTACTCTTAATTAAATTTGGCTTCTGTCTCCTTAAGAAGAGTTAATCCTTTCCCAAAAAAATTGTTCAATAGGTTGATGAGCTACTAGTTTAGTGAGTAGAGAATCAATAGGTAACCAAGATATTTATGATGCATACAATTAATAGAACTTAAATGCAATCATGTAAGCATGGTAGTTTAAAAACTATAATTCACTCAACATGGTAGTTGTACATATATTGAACACAACAAAAGGATAACCTAACTATTTATATTATTTTAAATCCATTTATTATGCTACTGGACCCACATGAGGTGTACCACAACATGTGAAAGTATCACAAAAAGCTATGATCTCACTGTACAAGACTTAAATGCATGCCCATGTTCCTAAGTCTTTAATCTCAATACCATGTCTGCAGCTGGTGTCGACATGTCTGCCTCTCGGTGCCTAATGGGAGTAGCCAGATATCTCAAACTCCACCTCTCAAGCTAGGTACTCAGGCGGTGAGTCAAAACCCTCAGGCTTATCAGTGGACCTACTGACCACTGATCACCATAACATGTAACACAAATACCACCGTCATCCACGGTTGTGTTGGGTACCATAAAACTATTAGGAGTTTGCCCTACTGGTCAAAAACCCCATACCCTACTGGTACGGTATGACTTACCTCAATCTAGACTACCGCCTGTTGGGAAATTGTTTCCTCCCTACAACACTGGCCTCATCCAGTGAGGATTCTACAGTGTCCATGGCATCTAATGTCTAGTGATATTTAGTTGATTGAACATGTTTCATCATCGTATCTAATGATTACCCTAATTTTGAAAATTAAGCATCTCACATTTAAATAATAAACCATATAATAATCTCCATAAATATCACAAATCATAGTTCAACTCTTTTAAACATGAACTAGGGCAACCTGACTTTCCGCTACCTCAATTTATAGATTCATCACTTGTCGAATCATAACAATTCATATGGAAACATTCAACATTGTATTACATCACTATTAATATGATTATAAACATATTTCAACTATAATTACTACACATGTTTATTAAAACCATCTCAAATATCATAGAGTAAGAATCAAATGTAGGAAAACCATTATTTGAATTTGTATGCTTTAAATTAAGGTTAAAAGGTGATTATCTACTCACAGACTTTACCCAAGATCATTGATCTTAGCCTTTTCACCGACTAATCTTGGATCTTAGCTCACACAAGTCTGAATCAAGCTTCAAACCTCAAGATCTCGTTCTAAATAGCCTTTTAGTGTGTTTCCCGACCCTAAAGAGGGTCTACTGTAGGTAGAAGATGAAGATCAGAGTGATTTGCTAGATTAGAGATTCCAAGAAAGAAAAAATGATGATAAGGAAGAATCAACGGTTAAAACTACTTACCAAGTCAAGTTTTTGGCAAACCCCTTGAATTTCCATTGTTCTCCGTGTTCTTCCCAAAAATCACCTTCATGTTGTCCGTTCATCGAGTAAAGGGTCTAAGATGATAGATGATTGAATTTTAGTTCTAAAACACTTTGTTTTGTTGAAAACGCATAAGTATAATATGAGATATGATCGTTTTACAATTGATTGTCCTGGGCGACATCCGTAGCGGTCGCGATAGTACAGTTGCGGTTGCGACAGTCTGTATATGTTTACTAAAAAGAGCATAAATTTCTCATTTTAACTCCAATTTGGTTCATTCTTTTTTTGTTGGATTCATAGTTTGATTTTATAAAATGATACTAATATTTTGATAATATTATCAAATAAAAATTATATATTAATTATTTCCTCCAATGTCATTAACATTCTTCTTGCATACATGTATGGGTTAATGCTATATTAACTCCAACTCAGATCTTTATAGTATGATTAAGTCATAATTATGAGTTTTCAAAACATGTATTTAAGATTATTAAAGTTAATATAAAGCCCCAGATAAAATATCACTAGAAAAAGTGCGACAAGAATTAAGATTATCTTAAATCTCTAGGATTACCAGCAAGACTTAAAGAGGGTTGTAACAATTCTCCCCCTCTAATAAAAATTTCATCTCAAAATTTCTAAAAGAGGAATGCATACTTGTTAAAAATATATGACTCTACTTTCCAAGTAGCTTCGTCTACACCATGATTCCTCTAAAGAACCTTTGCGAAGGGTATCTCTCTCTTTTTAAGCTTTCAAATTCTGCAATCTAGAATTTGAATTAACCCTTCAATATAGGAGATATCCTCTCTCAATTGCATAGGATTTGGGTCTACAATCTTCTCTGTACTAGGATGGCACTTCTTCAACATCGATACATGTAACACATTATGTAAATTGGCTAACTCCAATGGCAACTTCAATTTATATGCAACCGGTCCAATTCATTGAATGATTGGATAGAGACCTATGTATCTAGGAGTTAGTTTGCCTCACTTTCCAAACCATAGCACACCATTCCATGGTAAAACTTTCAAATAAAACTCATCCTTAACCTAAAATTAAAGTGGTGTATGCCTTTTGTCTGTATAGTTTTTCTATCTATCCTGAGCTGCCTTCAACTATTGTCAGATCACATATACCTCTTCTGTTATTTCTTCTACCAATGCTGGACCTAAAATCTACCTTTCTCCAACTTCATACTAACAAATCGGAGATCTACATTTCCTCCCATACAAATGTTCATAAGGGGTCGTGCCTAAGCTAGAATGGTGATTGCTGTTATAGGCAAACTCCATAAGACTAAGTGGATCATCCCAACTACAACTGAACTGCAAACCACATGCTCTCAACATATCCTCTAGGGTCTTAATTGTCCTCTCTAACTGTCCATATGTATGATGATGAAAGACAGTGCTAAATTTCAACTTTGTTCCCAAAGAATGTTGCAACTGATTCCAAAACCTAGATGTCAATTTAGGATCTCTATTAGATATTATAGAAGTGAGTATCCCATACAATCTGACTACCTCATCTATATAGACTTTGGCTAACTTTGGTGTATCCCACATTGTTTGAATTGGTAGAATGTGAAAAGACTTTGTTAGCCTATCTACTATTACACATACAGAGTTGAAACCACGTGGTGTCCTAGGTAATCCAACCAAAAAATCCATACTGATATGTTCCCACTTCCATTTAGGGATAGGAAGTGATTATAGAGTACCTTCTGGCTTCTGATGTTCAACATTGACTTATTGACATACACCACAGTTAGACAAACACTCAACCACATCCTTTTCCATACCTGACCACCAATACAGTTGAGAGTTGAAGGAATTGAAAACCCAATTAAAAGAGTAGATGAATAAAGAATTTATTCAACCTAGTACATCACCTTGGGGAGCTCTAGTACTATTAATGAAAAAGAAGGATGGAACCATGCAGTTATGTATAGACTATATGTAATTGAGTATGATAACCATTAAGAATAAATATCCTTTTCCCAAGATTGATGACCTATTTGATCAACTACGTGAGGTAATGATCTTTTCAAAGATAGATCTCAGGTCAGGTTATCATCACCTAAGGATAACGGCATATGATGTACCTAAGTCAACATTCAGAATGAGGTATGGACACTATGAGTTTCTAGTTATGTCTTTTGGATTGACAATTGCCCCTACAACCCTCATGGACATGATGAATATAGTTTTCAGACCATATTTAGATCAGTTCATAGTAGTGTTTATAGACAACATCCTTATATATTCTAAAGATGCATAACAACATGAGCAACATCTGGGGATGGCCCTGCAGTTGTTAAGGAAACATAAGATTTATGCTAAGTTCAACAAATGTGAGTTTTGGTTGGCTGAAGTATCTTTTCTTAGACATGTCATATCAGGAGAAGGAGTCAGTATTGTCCCTAATAAGGTGGAATTTATTCTTCAGTGGGAGCAACCTATGACCCCTACTAAGAAAAGAAGTTTCCTGGGGTTAGTAGGATATTACAGGAGATTTATAATGAACTTTAATGCAATAGCAGTGCCTCTTACACGCTTAACAAGGAAGGATGTACCCTTTTATTTGGTATGAGTCATGTGAGAAAAATTTTCAAATTTTAAAGAAGTAGTTAACCACAACACCCGTCTTGATAGTATTATAGGCAGATAAGGGTTATGTGGTTTTCTGTGATGCATCCATGAGAGGTTTGGGATGTGTCCTTATGCAAGAAGGGAATGTGGTGGCCTATGCTTCTAGACAACTTAAGAAAAATGAAGAGAAATATCCCATACATCATCTTGAGTAGGCAGCAGTAGTGCATGCTTTGAAGACATGGAATCATTATCTCTATGGTGAATCATGTTAGGTCTTTACTGATCATAAGAGTCTGAAGTATATTTTCACATAGAGGCATCTCAACCTGAGACAATGCAGATGGTTGGAGCTTATAAAGGATTATGATGTCACCATTGATTATCATCCTGTAAAGGCCAACGTAGTAGTAGATGCTTTGAGTAGAAAGTCAAAATATATGGAAATGTTTTTGATGGCATGTGTAATAATAGACTTATTAGTTACGATGAGAGAGATAGATTTGGATCTGAATGTGACTAGTCAAGGTGGATTAATTGCACAGATGCAAGTTAGACCTACATTTTATGATCAGATCAAGGAGCTTCAACATAGTGATAGAGAATTACAACATAACATGCATGATATGACAAAAGGAAAGAGAATAGAGTTCATATTTGCAAATGATTGGGTTGTTGTATCAACATGATAGATTATGTGTGCCAGATGACATTGAGTTAAGGAAGAAAATTCTTGAGGAAGCCCATTCTTCTATGTATGCAATGCATCCAGGCAAGACAAAGATGTATGATTCTATAGGAAGGTAATGCTATTGGATGGCTACCAGGTAAAGTCTATATGTCAAAGTTGATATCTCTTTCAGGTGGTAAGCCTAGTTACTCATCTGGGAAGACATATGAAAACTCACATACTACTAGAATGTCTGCTATACTGACTGCTCTTTTCTCTACCCTAGCATCCACCACATGTTCTAAAAAGGCCTTACACCCCTTTCTCATCATCTAATCATCTACAACACTAATACTATACATGTGGGCAAGGCTTTCCTATCTTTGGTAAAGTCACATGAAAAACCACCTTGTTGAAATATAGCTTCTTTCTTCCAACAATCTAACTAGACATGATATGTCTCAAGGCAATCCATACCCAAAATAATTTGCAAATAATTCATATCTAAAGGTATGAGATTAATTGCTATTTTATACCTACCAAAACTAAATAGTCATCCATGACATATTTATGTCAAAACTGAAGATTCACCTAGTGGAACTTTTAGCAGTAACTCATAAGATAAATCCTAAGTTAAAATATTTAATCCACTAACTATCGATATTTAAATGAAAGAATGTGATGCACTATGATCTATAAATACTATAACAAAAATGGTGTTAAAGAGAAGCATATCACATGTCACAACTCTGGGTAAAACCACACCTTCAGATGGTGTCATTGAGAAAAGGCATCCAATAGCTCTCCCTCTGCCATGTTGTCCTCAATGACCACTACTGGTACTAGGTTCTCCCCCTCTAGAACCTGAAGCCACTAAAGAACTTGCCCCTGTAACTGGAGCCTGCCTCTGTGTAGTCTGAAATTGTAATTGTGAACTTTGTTCTGAAACATATGGAAGCTTTGGGCAGTCTCTTTTTATATGTCCCATCTGTCTACAATGAGAACATATTGGAGCATTAGTTCCCCAAAACTAACCAGAATGTGTCTTATCACAATTATCACATATGGTTGCATCCTATCTGTATGGTCCTGTCACTAACACCGATGATCCTAAAGACCTAGTTGGAGGTGTCCACGTAGACTGTGTATTCTATCTATTGGAAATGGGCCTTCCTCCACTTGGTGAAAAAATATATCCTTATCTCTTAAATTAGCCGAGTACTCATCCTATCTTATAAAAGAAACCACCACAACCTCTGTATCCACCACTGCTCTGCCCCCCTCTATTGAAGTTGCTAGATCTTTTCTTACTCTCAGACTGCTTATCAACATTAACTAACTCTTCTACACGTCTCCCTACTTCCAAAAATTCCCCAAAGTTTTCTTTGTTTCTTCAAACAATGGCTGACACAGTGTGTCTAATCTCTAATCGAAATCTTTTTTGAAATCTTTTGCAGTTTTCTACATCATCAGGTGCAAGTTGTGGACAAAAATTCCAAACCTTGTGAAATGTGCCTCGTATTCACTTATTTACATACTTCCTTGTCTAATATTATCCAACTGTTTAATCTTATCACTTAGAAAAGTAGGAGGAAAATTCTAAAGATTAAACTCATCCATAGAGTCCTTCCAGGTCATCTCTATATTCCTCCTTTTATCTTCCACTCCTCGCCACCACATATTAGCTTCTCCCTTGAGTAAATAGACTACATGATTGATTTGTTTATCTTCTGATAACTCCATTAGGCAAAATACCTTTTCTAGTTTTCAAAGCCAGACCTCCACCACAGATTTTTCTGTTGGTCTAGAAAATTCTGTTCCACCAAGCTTCTTCACTAACTCGTAGGAGCTCATCAGATCCTTACTAGAAGATGAAGACTTCCTGTCCATCTTGTATTTTTCTTTTGTCTCTAGAAAAATATGATACATCCTTGTTGCCTCATTATCTTCTCCACCTTACCATTGCTTGAGGGTCCAGGCCATAATGGATCTCATATTGTTCCTCACCGTGTCCACATTCTCTTCCTTCCATCTACATATCCATAACAAAACACATATGTTAGAAAATTACAGTTCAAAGAGGAAAACATCCTAATCCTATTGGTCTGTTATCACCTTTTTCCCAAACCTAAACTCATTTTAGGTGCAACCTATGCCCTGATACCAAAAAGGTTGATACGACCCGAACCCACTAATTAGGGTTAGGGCCCACCAAACAAGGATTATTACTAACCATCAACTTTTAAATACTTGATGGAAATCCGCCATAACTTTTCTTTTTCTCAAATATATTGTAATATCACTTTATGAATGATAAGTCTCGATTAAGCATAACACTAAGATACAACAAAACTTGACTATTACATTGAAGCAAGATTTTCACACTTAATATACATCATGTACATTACATTTCAAACTTCTCTCTTTTCTCACTCTCTCATTCCCAGGATCCAGAGGAAGGATAAGAGACCATCTATCTATTCTAACTACTCTTCTTTCAAGACCTCTGTGGTACTCTTGATTAAAGTTGGCTTCTGTCTCCTCAGGAAGAGCTAATCCTTTACCTAAAAAATTTGTTCAGCAGGTTGGTGAGCTACTGCCTTAGTGAGTAGATAATCTACATGTAACCAAGATATTTTTGATGTTTTCAATTAATAGAACTTAAATACAATCATGTAAGCATGGGAGTTTAAAAATTGTAATTCACTCAACATGGAAGTTGTACAAATATTCAACACAATAAAAGCATAACCTAACTATTTATATGATTTTAAATCCATTTATTATGCCATTGGACCCACATGAGGTGTAAGACAACATGTGAAAGTATCACAACAAGCTACGATCTTAGTGTACAAGACTTAGAAGGATGCCCAGGTTCCTAAGTCTTTAATCTCAATACCATGTCTGTAGCTGGCATCGACACGTCTATGTCTCGGTGGCTAATGGGAGCAGCCGAATATCTCAGACTCCACCTCTAACCTGGGTACTCAGGCGGTGAGTCAAAGCCCTCAGGCTAATTTTGTATCAGTGGACCTACCAACCACTGATCACTACAACATGTAACACAAGTACCACTGGCATCCCCAGTTGGTGTTGGGTACCACACAACTATAAGGAGTTTTCCCTATTGAAAAAAACCCCTACACCCTACTGGTATGCTCTAGCTTACCTTGATCTAGACTACCTCCTTTCGGGAAACCGTTTCCTCCCCACAACGCATGCCTCATCCTGTGAGGATTCTACAGTGTCAATGACATCTAATGTCTAGTGATATTTTGTTGATTTAACAAGTTTCATCATCATAGCTAATGATTACCCTATTTTTGAAAATTAAGTGTCTCACATTTAAACCCTAAATCATTTAATAATTTCCATCGATCTCACAGATCATAGTTCAACTCTTTTAAACATGAACTAGGACAAACTGACTTTTTAGTGCCTCAATTTACACATTCATCACTTGTCCAATTATAACAATTCACATGGAAACATTCAACATGGCATTATATCACCATTAATATAATTATAAAAGCATTTCAATTACTGATAATCACTACACATGTTTATAAAACCATCACAAATATCATAGAGTAAGAATCAAACTTAGGAAAATCATTATTTGAATTTGTATGCATTAAATCAAGGTTAAAAGGTGATTACTACTCACAGACTTCACCTAAGATCATTGATCTTAGCCTTTTCACCAAGAAATCTCGAATATTAGCTCACACGAGTCTGAAGTAAGATTCAGACCTCAAGATCTCATTCTAAACAACCTTTTAACATGTTTCCTAACCCTAAATAATGTCTGTTGTAGGTAGAAGATGAAGACTAGAGGTTAACCCAAACCTCAAATTTGTTGGATTAGGGATTTTGAGTAAGGGAAAACAAATATAAGGAAGAATCAATGGTTGAAAAATACTTAACAAATTGAATCTATGGAAAAACCCTTGGATTTCCGTCATTCTCCATGTTATTTCCCAAAATTTCCTAAGAAATCACCTTCCACACTGTCCTTTTGTCGAGCACAGGGTTTGAGATGATAGAAGATCGAATTATAGTTGTAACACACTACGTTTCATTGAAAAAAAATAAGTATAGCCCGAGATATGATCATTTTATGATTTTCTATCCTGGGTGGCATCTATAGTGGTCGCTATTGACCTTGCAGTCGCGACATTACTATTGCGGTCATGATAGTCTGGACATGTTTACCAAAAAAGGCATAACTCTCTCATTTTAACTCCAATTTAATTCATTCTTTTTTTGTTTGATTCATAATTGAATTATATAAAATAATAAAGTATTATTTCGATAATATTCTCAAGTAAAATTTATTTATTAATTATTTCCTATAATGTCATTAAAACTCTTCTTGCATATATGTGTGGGTTAATTCTATATTAACTCCAACTCAGATCTTTATAGTATGCGTAAGTCTTGATTATGAGTTTTCGAAACAAGTATATAAGATTACTAACATTCAGATAAAGCACAAGATAAAATACCACTAGCAAAATCATGACAAGCATTAAGATTTTCTTAAATCTCTAGGATTACCAACAAAGCTAGAAAAGGGTTGTAACATAATCAATAACATATAAATTATTGTTTGATATGATTGACTAATTTCGTATGCCTTTTCTCCTTTATGCAACTATTATGTCCCTAAATAAACACTTTTGAACCTTATTATGCCCTAAAATATGATGATTGGGTACTTGGATCTTAAATCCTTATATAAAAGTGATCCTAAGATGTTGAAACATATATGATGACCTTCAAATTAAACCCTATATCATTATGTAACTCGAATTTCCTTGAATCTCACTCTTATACACTCATGACACACATGTGACAATTGATGTGATATTAATGCTTATGTTAATTGTTGGGCCTGAACCTCACTAGATCATACTCCAATGTTAGCTATAGTATCTTATTGACTTCAAATCAGTAGAATTATCATGCTATATCTCTACAATCTTAAGTTGATATAATTAGTGCTTCTATGGCTTGGAAATGTAAAATATTGCATGAATTAACCTAGTATGGCTAATTATGATTCTGCAGATTAAACCATGATGATACCTTAGATATCATGCTCCTCCTACATCTAAATAAGATCTTATCCTCATATTATAACACTCCTCATGTGGATGGTTGACCTAGACCTAGGGATAAGTGTTGATCCTTGAACTATGTTGATTAATGACATGCTTGTTTGGAAGTTATGAACTATGTTGAACTATTTGAAGCCTAGGACTAGGGGAAACATCCACATGACTTATATCATGTTTATATTAATCAATCTAGTGATCTATGACACCATGCTATATCTTTTCTTTGCGAGGTTCCCTTGGTTTGGATCTTATCTAGGTATCTCACACTAGGATCGTGACTCTTAAGGTATGCTCAATCTCTCGACCCTATGATGAATGAATATTCATCCATCTTTTTGCACTTTTTTTCTTAGTCATTTTATTAGATTTTTCATTTTTAGCAATTTCTGGACTAGATTATAATCGACCCACTTCTTGATTTATTTATGCAATTATTTACTCAATTTTCCCCAATATTGCAAGGATTTTCTCCAAGGTCCATTTTGACCCTCTGAGTTAGCGAGATGGTCATATCACTAGTCCCAGACGGTCGACTCACAACCATGAAGACCATCATTTCAGAGTCAGACGACCACCTTGGCCTTGGCTCAATCAGCTAACTTAGCAAGCCAGACGGTCGTCTCATCCTAGCAAGACGATCATCTCATGGAGTTGTACGAGCACTCTCATGAAGCCAGATGGCTAGGTTGACCAAGACCTAGCCTCACATCACAAAGGGTAGGGTTCCAAAACCCTAATTTCACCTATGGTGGTGCCAGACGACCGCCTGAGTTTTGTAAACACTCATTTTGGAGTATTACATCGAGAACAAAAAATTAAAAATGGGCGCCACCACTAGGGTTCGGCCACTACTCCCAATTCAATCCACATTACACTCAAAATAGGAGGCTCACTGATACCAGACGACCATTTGGGATGTCACTTCAAGCCCAAGAAATCCTCTAGATGGGCGCCACCACTACCCTCTTTAGGCTTTTACATGGAACATTCTAGACGAGAGTCCACTCAGCGCCAAATGACCGTATCGCTTAGCGAGACGGCTGTTCTGTGGCATGCAGACAACATATTTTAGAATCCCTCACTTGTTTTATTACCTCCCCCTCTCAGGGTTTCCACCCCTCCTTCCCCTATAAAAGGAGGGGACACTCCACTAAGAAAAGGGTCCACATTTTTGTACACAATTTGTAGAGAAATTATGTTATTTTCTTTCTAGTGTAATTTTACTTTTAAGAGCAATAAAGTTGGTTCTTTTATTCTACATCTAGATATTTCTTTCTCTCATTATCCTTCTCACGTTTTCTTCTTAGAGCAGAAGAAAAAGCAAATGAGCCATTTAATCATCACCACCTTGGATTCTATAGAGATCAGGATTGTGGTCTATGGCTCTTTTACTTTCTTTCCTTGTTTCTCCCATCCTCTCCATGAGTAGAGAGTAGTTTTCTTATAGAGGCGAGGGGAATAGAACCTTATTTATGTGTTAGCTGGATATAGATTTTACATGACTACTTAGACAAATATTTTTATGTTTAGAAATCACAGATTTAAATGAAGTAATTAATCATTTTTATCGCTTGTTAATCCAGATAGATGCGACCGTGGAAATTAGGATTTAGAATGCCTAAACAGACTTCACGAGGATTTGGATGCATCCTTGGAAAAACCCTCTTTAGGATGAAGAACAAGGATATGTGAACACCAGATGCAATGGGTTCACGTGGAGTTCCCCTTTTGTATTTTGTTTATGAATAAATTGCATACCTACTTCTTTCTTGTTTTTCGTATATCGCTTGATTCTATTTTCACAAGGGCTAAGGTGGTGAAACCCCTAAGCCTCGATGTCTTCATTCTAGATTTCAAAATCGTTCTTAAACATTTACTTTTGATTCACCTTTTAAATTTCAGCACATTATTTTGTTTAGATAATCTTGTGTGCTAACAATTTCCTATGTTATTCTCTCTTATCTTAAAATAATATTTTTATTCCTTTGCATTAGTGTAATCTTTTATTCTTCTCACAATTTACTTTCTTGCATTAGATAAATCAAACCCCTCAAATCGATCTTTATTTTCTGTCAATCTTCCAAAATACCAAAAAGAAATAAATTCAAAAATCAATCGGGTTTAGAAGAAATGAACCTAAAAACGTTGTCCTGTGGGATCGACCCTTCTATACTAGCCTTAATCGGAAAGTAAAAAAAGGATTAAACTCTAGGATAAAATTTTCTAGTGAATTGGTGTGCTCTTCAATGCGTATCAATTTTGGCACCATTGCCGGGGGACAATGGATCGTTTTCTCGAACCCCAAAATTTTTTGAAAAACTTTTTTATTTTTTTTATGCCTTCCGAGTAACATTTTGGAAGTGGTATCTCCTCTTTTTACAGATCTTCCATTCCAGTAGTACATTTTTCTACAAACAAATATATCTGTATAACTATGAATGTGCTGCCCATCCAACGATCTTACGCTACCAATTTTTGATGTCGAGCCAGAAAGGACTTTCCATCATTTAAATCAACAAAATGGACTTAGGATGGACGTAGAGGAAGTTGCCCGTAGGATTGAGCAGGCACTTGCTACTCAAAGAGAGTTTATGATGGCTGAATGTGCCACTCTAGAAGCCAACTTGCACACAACTATATCACTAAGCAAGAGGCTATAAGAGCCGCTCAGAGGGAGATTGAGAGACAAAAACAACTAAAATATATTTCCACTCTGAAAATTGGATATCTAAAACACCTAGTTGTGCCACTCACGATCACTACCCCTCACTCAGTGGATCACCGTGCTTCAAGTCAATCCCTTTTCTGAGAACAAAGGTGAAAGTTGTCAAGATCATCTCCAGCATTTCATAGACCTTAGTTCTTTGACCAAGATCCCATACATTTCTGAAGATGCTATTAGACTTAGACTTTTTAAATACTCTCTTTCAGGGGCAGTCAATAGTTGGTATAATGCCATGGAGAGTGAAAACCTCATGACCACTTGTTAAGTACTTCAAACAAAATTTTTGGATAAATACTTCCCCCCTTCCCTCACCTATGAGATTAGAGGACAAATTCTGTTGTTTTCAATGGTACCTGGAGAAAACTTAGGAGAAGCTTGGGAAAGATTTAGGGAACTCCTCCGCCATTGCCTCCATCATGACATATAACAATCTTAACGCATTGAGATATTTTATTGTGGTGTTCATGATGACACCAAGAAATTTCTTGATTCCTCAAAATTTCATGTTCCAAAACCTAACCAATGCTTGGGAGGTAGTCAAAAGAGCTTCTGAAACCCAGGCTAGGCAAGGGGCCAGTGGGGTCTTAAAAGTGGCTAAGGCTGAGGTAAACCCAAACATTCATACTATTTCCGAAGATCTTGAATTGATGTCTTTGACACATAATCCCTTGGAATCCTTGTTTAATGCCCATGAAAGACAACATCAACAAGTGAGGGCTGCAAAATCTTTATGTGGGATATGCCAAGGGTATGATCATGCTACCCTCCAATGTCAATATCTCTACAACACCTATGTGCGGCCTGATATTGGTCAACAAGTGGAGGACCTCAACTCTATCCATAGTATCCCAGGTGAGGCTTACTACAATCCAAACCAAGCTAGAAACCATCCCAAATTTCAATATGGAAACCCCTCAGGAGTTGAAAACTCAACTCAACTCCCCCACACAAATACCCCCACAACCCCAAGCCAACTATCGATCACCACTAGGTTTTCCATACTTTAAACAACCAAAGGAATTTTAGGAACTAAAGGAATTTTGGGAACCAAGGGAATTTCAGGGGAAATTTCCAAAGCCGTGGACCCTACCAAGGACAAAAATATCAAAACCTTCATCCACCACTACCACCTCAACAGAATGCACCCACCCCTATGGCAGAGGATAGGATTTCAGCCTTAGAGAAAATCATAATAGTGCACCAGAAATCGGCCTACACTCAGTTCGCTCATCTTTTTTCCCAGCAAAAACCCCCTGTAGGGACCTTCACTGGGAAGACCGAGAATAACCCAAAACATCCCTAACAACTAAAGGTTGTTTCCACCCGTTCAGGGAAGATTCATACTCCTCCCCCAGAGAAACCCACATTTGTTCCCTTAGACTTTGAGGATGATGATACAGTGATCATCAAAAATCCTCCCTCACCCATCCCTACTGTTCCCATTCCTTCCACCCCCTCTCTTGTGGTCCCACCTATGAAAATTGATGAGCCAAAAATTCCCATTTACAAACTCCGTCCCCATTACGAAGCCTACCTAAAGAAAACTAGAATTGACACCCATTTTGTGAATTTTAGGGAATACATGAAAAAGTTGCATGTGGATATTGCCTTTATTGATGACTTAGTTGATATGTTGGCCTGGTCCAAACACATGAAATATCTTTTCACCATGAAGTACCACACCGACGAGCATGATACAATCATGCTTGCTAGGGATACCTTCGATACTATCCAAAGCAAGATGCCTGAAAAGAAGAAAGACCCTAGCTCCTTTGGGATTGGGTGGTATCTAGGTGATCATGCTTGTAGGAAAGGTCTTGCAGATCTGGGTGCTAGTATTTCTATTATGCCCAATAGTATTTTCAAGAGGCTAGAATTTGTTAACATTCTCCCTACCGCATGACCATCCAATTAGCTGACTCATCCATGACAAAATCCATGGGTATCATTGAATACATACCTGTAAGAGTTGGGAAGGATGCCTATGTTCCATGTGACTTTTCCATCATGGACATAAAGGAAGATTTAAGGTACCCCATAATTTTTGGCCGTCCCTTTTTAGACAACACTCATGCCTTGATTGATGTTGAGGCCAAAACCATTTTCTTGGGCCCAGGAAAACAAACATGTTGATTGTGGATTGTAATGAGAAGATGCAACAATTGTGAAGAGGTCTATCTTCTCGATTGTATTGAGAAGATGCAATAATTGATACAAGAATGGGAATTATTTGAAGATCCCCTCCAAAATTCCCTTGTAACCCCTATTGATTGTGGATTTGAATATGCTCAATTGGATTCATTTAGAAATCATCTCAACAACTTTGAGGAGATTTATGATGAGGAGTTTGAAGACCTAAAAATGGTCTCCATTATAGATGCAAAACCTGAAACCTACAAGGCACCTGACTTGAAACCCCTCCCTAATGGTCTTAAGTATGCCTTCTTTGATGAGAAAAAGCTTTATCCTATTATCATTAACTCTGATCTCACCCATGAATAGGAAACCAAGCTAATGACTGAACTTAGGAAGAGGAAATATGCCTTAGGATACTGGATGGATGATTTGATAGGAATAGATCAATCCATTTGTATGCATAAAATTCCTATGGTAGAAGAGTACAAACCTTCTAGAGACCCTCAAAGGAAACTAAATCCTAACATGAAAGAGGTGGTGAGTCTAGATTTATCAAGCTTTTGATTTCATGGATCATCTACCCCATCTCCGACTCCCCTTGGGTTATCCTAGTTCAAGTTGTCCCCAAGAAAGGGGGTACCATAGTCGTGAAAAATGACAATAATGAGCATATTCCCAATCACACTGTCATAGGGTGGAGGATGTGTATTGACTATATGAAAATGAATAAGGCCACTAGGAAAGATCATTTCCCCCTTCCCTTCCTGGATCAAGTACTAGAGCACCTCGCCCATCAATAATATTTTTGATATCTTGATGGCTATACATGTTTCTATCAAATCCCCATTCATCCAGACAACCAAGAGAAAATGACTTTCATTTGCCCTTTTGGCATTTATGCATTCAAGAGAATTCTGTCTGGGTTGTGCAATGCTCCAACCACCTTTCTGTGGTGCCTGTTCACTATCTTCGCTAGATTGAATGAAACCATCATAGAGGTTTTTATGGATGATTTATGCATCTATGGAGAATGTTTTAAATCTTATCTCCATCATTTATCTCTGGTTATAGAAAAATGTGAGGAAGCACACTTGATCCTCAATTGGGATAAGTGTCACTTTATGTTAACTGAAGGAATTGTTTTAGGCCATAGGGTGAGCAACCATGGCATTGAAGTGGACAGTGCCAAGATCGAGGTCATCTCAAAACTTCCACCACCTTCTTCCATCAAGGACGTTCATGCCTTCCTTGGGCATGCATGTTTTTATATGCATTTCATCTATGATTTTTCTAAGATCACCAAACCCTTAACAAATCTTCTTCAAAAAGATACCCCCTTTGTGTTTGACAAAGCTTCCATTTCCAGTTTTCTCTGTTGAAGGATGCCCTCTGTGATGACCCATAATTTTAGGGTTTTGATACCCAATATATCATTGGAAGATAAACCTAAAATAACATAGATATTGATGGATCATGAGGTATTATATAGTCAAATTAACCAAGTTAGGCTTGTTTTGATAATTTTGAAGGATAATTGATGTGTAGTTTAAGTCTAATATACTTTTATATATGTACCACCATGGAGTGCTTAGGACTTCATGTGTCAATCAGAGTATTCCAAAATCCATACGATGGACCTCCAAATATGATTATGCATATTGATCAATGTAATGGAATTGATTTTGTTTCATCAAGGTTTGGTGATTAATTTATTTATATTTATGGTTGACACACTTATTTTTAGGTTATTTGAGGAATTAATTTTACTACCAAATGTTAGAGTTTTGGTTTCAAACTTGTTAATAGGGGGACTTGTGTGATGATGATCCCATGATTCAAAATTCATTTAATTTTGAGGATTTGATTAGAAGATATAAAATTTGAAGTTTTTGATAGTTGATTTAAATGAGTCAACAAAACCTTGTTCTTAGGCGTAATGTATATAGGTTTTTGACAAATTAGATGCATACAACTTTTAGTAGGGTGGTGCATGGAATGTGAAATATTGGCCCAATATCTACCATCCATGGGCAAGATCCGATGGCACAAACTCGGTCTTTAACCTCCGACCATTGTGGGACGTGAAGAATAGCTCTAGCTAAATTTCAGATCAGTTGATCTTGAAAAGGCTGGCTGCGTTCCAATTCATCGATCAGCTCAATAAGATTAGGATCTTCCAAACCATCCTTTATGTGAGGTGTGAGGTTGCCTGAGGAGGGAGAACGATACCCTACTCCTATGAACCTCTCCATTGCAGAATACAGGTGGAAATAGAGGTCATGATATGAGACCGAACACAATGGGCTAATGGATTTGCCTCACCAAAAGCTACCCAACAACCCTTACATCTCAACCAGAAGTGGTACATGTGGAGAGATCGAGACCTAGCCTCCCCATCACTTTCTACTCGACATCACAATAGATGAGGATGAGTATGAGGAAAAGGATTTATGAGGAGGACAACAATTTGTGAGAATAAGTGATCATCCTCACAGATTCTAAGAGGGCAAAGCAATGGCTAGTTACGGGCTTGGAGATGCCCACCTATAGCTGATCTCTGTTTCTTTTGTCCCAGCATCAGGGCCGAGGTTAGGGAGTGCCTGGTGGATGAGGGGGTAATCCAAAATCATCGTGAGAGTGTGTATCGGTCTTGGAAATCTCATTGAAGCTCCCATTAGAGGTGAGAGTGTTTGAGGAGGCTTGAGGACTGTTTCCCCTTCTAACCTTCAACACAACGACGCCCAACTAGCGAGATGACTACTCTACCTTTACCCCTAATGAGGATGGAGTGGATGTAGGCAAGCTATACGAGCTATTGTAGATGAGGTCAAGGTCATGGGGCATATGTAGAGTGATCATGAGGAATTGCAAGGGATTCTACCAATTCAAGCGAGAGTTTTGAAGCTATGGTTGGCCTTAACTGCAATCTCAGAGACCTACAATACCTTTAGCCCTCTTATTCCTCCCAGTGTCTCTGCAGGAGCTAGTGACCAATTAGGATCAATATCCTCAACTCTTGCCAAGGAGTCATGGTGCTGACGTCTATCTTGGGGCTTTGGTGAAGCCAAAGTGCCCATCTTCCTTCGAGTTCAGTGCTGGAAGATCATGGTGTTCTTCGACGACACTGGGTTGAGCCAGATGCAAGAACGAGTGGGAAGACTAAGTTTTGGAGTTGCGGGTTGATGGATCATAGATATAGCCGATCCCTATTTAGATCCAACTCATTTCAAAGGTAAATCATTACACATTTCCATAAAATAGCTATTCCTTAGAAAATGGATAAAAAATAGCTCCCATGGCAAAATAATTCCCCCAAAATACCCTTCAATTTTAAAAAATGTATACTTCCTTATAGGATCCCTAGATTAGACCTTTAAAACAATAATATTTATGGGTTTAATTTATAAGATGTTGTTTCAGTTTAGGATATAAGTGGTATAATAAATGCTACCTATTTGAGATAAATTCTCGAAAAATTCATGTTGAACCATATTGTTGTGAGGATACTTAATATGGACTTAGATCTGATTATAATTTCCAAATTTTTGGTTTTTCCCCATTAATACACATTTAGATGCTTTAAACCTCATATTAATTCTAGAAAATAGACCAAGCATAAGAAAATTATGAAAATTGAACCATATGCTAAAAATGACATTTTGATCAATATAAAAATACTAGACATATTTTAGACCAGTGCCACCTAGATTTGTCCTAAACACTATATTGGACCTAAATACGATTAATTATGGTGAACCTTCTATTAATGATCACTAATTGTTATGAATCAGGTGATGACCAGATTGTCTAGATGATCAAGGATAGCTATGATTCTCTAAACTCAGGCATGTGGATATAAGTGTAAGACTAGTTTTTGCTGGATGATATATTATGAGTAATTTCTTGCTTGTAGTTGTATAATCTTGTTGGATGTATATCTATACATATTGTCACTTTTCTGCCTTGAACACTAGGAACATTAAGGAAAGAAAATGGAATGTAGTTATTGATGGTTCATTAATCTCCCTATCAGAGAGGGAAAGTATTAATGATGACTACCACCTCCCTAATGGTACAAGGTACACATGGAGATCCCTAATGGTACAAGGTATGCAAGGATAGGGCCCAATAATATAAGTGTTGATTGTGGTAAGTCCACCATAGTAATACATGTCCATTAAAATATGTTAAAATAACTTAGGTTTACCTGGTTTTTCACCTTACATAATTCTATCATTTTCTTTCTTCTTTTTCAAGTATTTTAGAGATGCCATCATAGTATAGTATCTTTCAACTATGTACCAACTTTATGTTGATTCGTCTATTTCACATATTTTCTAGGTTCAAAGCTAGTATGGGAGAAAAGATAGGAAGTGAGCAATGTTCAGGTTGTACCTATTGTCTAAGATCCTATTAGCATGCATGTTCAGACTTTGTGTAAAATTCTCTTTCAATATGTAATTGTAATTCATGTTGTAATTAATTTGCATGTTGAATGTTGAGATATGTTATGGTGTATGATCATGTTGTTTTTTCATGTATGCACATATTGCTACCACAACACACTTTGATACAATTGGTTAACATTTTTGGATTTTGTTTTCTCATCCGCATGGGATTTTGAGATGGTGGAAATTCAGGGACGTTACACCCTCATTTCTACTCCCATCATTAGGGCCCCAGACTGGTCCCTACCTTTCGAGTTAATGTGTGATGCAAGTGATTACACCATTGGTGCTATCCTTGGACAATGTGTTGATAAAAAACACCTTGTGATTTACCTCACATCCGAAACTCTTGATGAAGCCTAGTGGAATTAAAACTACTAAAAAGGAAATGCTAGCTATAGTATATGCCTTTGATAAATTCCGCTCATATTTGGTATGTTCTGAAGTCATTATTTACACTGATCATGCGACCATTAGATATTTGATGACCAAAAAGGATGCCAAACCTCACCTTCTTTATTGGGTCCTTTTACTTTAGGAATTTGACTTAGAGATCTTAGACAAAAAGGGCTACAAAAATGTTGTTGCTGACCATCTTAGTCGCCTTGATTTATATGATGATGATGGCATACCCATACATGAATCCCTTCTTGATGATAAATTGTTAAAGATGGAATCCCAATATCCTTGGTTTGTAAATTATGTTAATTTTCTAGCCGTAGGTGTATTTCACCCCGAATATAAGGGACATTCTAAGGCTAAATTTTTACATTATGTAAAATAGTATTATTGGGATGATTCATATCTTTTTAGATTATGTTCAAAAGGACTTTATCGTAGGTTTGTTACTGAGGAAGAGGCTCATGACATACTTGAGCAATGCCATGCTGATCGCACTGGAGGGCATATGAGTTCTCAAAAAACCTCTAGGAAGGTCTTACAATCTGGGTTTTCCTGGCGTACTGTATTCAAAGATTCATCCCATTTTGTCCTTGCTTGTGATGAATATCAAAGGAATGAAAATATATCTAAGAGAGACCAAATGCCCATGACTTCTTGGCAGGACATTGAAATTTTTGATGTGTGAGGGGTAGATTATATGGGCCCATTCCCTTCTACTTGCGGGTACAAATATATCTTGGCGGTTGTTGATTACATTTAAAAATGGGTTGAAGCCATCCACACCAAAACATGTGATTCCAAGCCTGTAAAGAAGCTCTTGAAAGATATCATTTTTCCTCAATTGGGGGTACCTCACACCATAGTTTCTGATGGAGGTTCCCATTTCCTAGAGAAGAGCTTTGAGTCCTTGTTGAAACAGTATGGAGTCCATCATAAGGTTGCTACCCCTTACCACCCTTAGACTAGTGGTTAGGTTGAGGTGTAAAATAGGAAAATAAAGTCCATCCTAGAGAAAATAGTTAATAACACTAGGAATGATTGGGCTTTAAAACTCAATGATGCATTTTGGGCATATAGTACCACCTATAAAACGACCATAGGCACCACTCCCTTCAAATTGATTTATAAGAAGTCATGCCATCTACCCATAAAATTATAGCATAAGGCTAATTGGGCCATCAAGACTCTAAATTTTGACTTAACTACTGTAGGTGAAAACCTCTTTTTGCAAATACAAGAGTTAGATGAGCTCCAAATGAATGCCTATGAAAATTCAAGGATTTAAAAAGACAAAACCAAACTATGTCATGATGGTCATATTAGGCGAAAGGACATTAGGGAGGGCGATCAAGTTTTAATGTACAACTGTAGATTAAGACTTTTTCTTGGAAAACTTAAATCTGGATGGTATGGTCCCTACCTTGTCAAGCATGTCTACCCTCATGAAACTTTTCTTCTTTGGGACAAGGTTTTAGGGGAGTTTATGGTTAATAGACATCACCTTAAATGGTACATCACTATTGAGGATTTTCTATCTTCCGAGGCACATCAAGTCTCCTTACTCTAAGACCACGACTTGCATGAACCCCCATATCCCCCTCCCAAGCCTAAAAAGACTCCATGATCTATCTCTTTCGGGCTTGCAACATAAAATAGGCACTTATTGGGAGGCAACTCAATCATTTAATATTGGCAATTTAAATCTATATTTGTCTTAGCTAACACTTGTGTTTCAATTTCTATTTTATTTAAAAAAAAGGTTGGTAACCCAACTTGTTGTTCTTCTGATGATAGCCAACTACTGCACCATGCCAGACAACCATTTGGTGAGGATAAGACGGTCGTCTCGTCTGACAAATCATCAACCTCACTATTGTAGTTGTTGGAATTTCAAAGTTTATTTGGTGTCGCTTCAACACTAGACGGGTGTCTGGGAAGCACGATACGGTCATTTCACCCACAACAGGGTGAAATCTTAGCTGATTCAAATTTCAAACCATCTCAAAAGGCAAAGAGTCCACCTCAACCCATGAAAAGCCAGACGACCATTACGTCTCGACAAATTGACCGTTTTGCTGCTCAATTAGCCTATAAATCTTTCCATTCGGCAAAGAGCATATCTCCCCTTCTCTTTTCATCCCTTGCACTCTTGTTCCTCTGCCCAGACAACTGCCGCCTTCACGAGATGCCGAATCCACCGACCCATCTGGCCACTCTACTCCTAAGAGACGATCGAGTCACACTCTTCACCGAAACTCCTTGGTCTCCCCCCAGCTGGCCGCCTCCTTATGGAACTGCCCATCTCACTGCCACCTCCTTCCATCACTAGGCGATAAGTGTAGCCTAGTCAGTCGCCTACTCCCTCCCCCGTCAGTGTGTCCATCCTACCCAAAATGGCCATTCCGCAACCAGACGATCATCTCATACCTGAGACAACCTACTTGCTAGCCTACATCACTGCCGGTGGACTTCTTGACGTTACATCGACCTCCCCTCCATACGGGCGTCCCAAACAACCAGGTGACCATTCTGTTGATTTCCAGATCTTTGTTTTTTTATTTCTAGGAGATCATCTCAAATGAGGTGACCGCTGTCTCGCACTGCTTAGCCACCATTGGCCGCACTGACGAAATGACCATTTGGTCGAAGTTAGCTGTTTGTCTCGTATGCCCAAAATGACTGTCTGGTCTTTGTCAGGTAGCCATTTCGCTTCCTTCACCAATAGATCTTCAACATGTTAGAAGGAGGGTCAAGATGCAGCTTCCTTGACCGCTTTTGCAAGGGCAATAACCCAGCCAAACTGACGTTTTCCTGTGAGACACCTTGCCGCTGCACTGTGAGGCTAGAGATTCACATTGAGGAGCCAACTAGAGAGTCCTATCTAGAAATGGTGTCAGAAATCTGACTTGATATTGATAATCTCAATTTCATCATGACATCTGAGCATGGACCATATGCATTTCATCACGACCCCAACTCTACAATGCCTCACCCACCCTGCATAGCTCCTACTCTGGAAAATTATGCACAGTTTGTCAAAGCCGATCACTACAAAAGGTTCAAGAAGACCACCACGATTGGCTTCACTCTTCTTCGTTGGACCTGCGACATCACCCTTGATGCGCTTGGCATTTGGGAGGCAGTAGACAACATCTTAAGGAAGAATCACATTCTTACCTTCCCATATCATGTCAGTCTAGTATATAGTGATCTGACATTGGAGTTTATCACTACTTTTCACTGATATCACAGTTCTTGGGGCCAAACCAGTTGCCAAGCCCGAGTCTTTGGCTAAGATTTCAAGATCTTCGCCAGGCATCAGACCTCCATGATACTGGATGGCATCGAGGAATACTGGCTCACCCAATGCATGGAGCACCACCATGATATCCATCCCGAAAACTACAATGCGGAGAAATTTTAGGCAGACATCACATGGCTTCCACCGAAGCTACTTGGTAGCATGAAGGCCTCGTGCATTCACAACCCGATGGTCCATTACCTTCATTGTATTCTGGCCTACACATTCTTCGGTAGGGAAGGTACTTAGGGTTCCATCACTCTTTCTGAGTTATATACATTATGGTGCCTTCTGAACAATGTGCCCTACAACTGGGGTTGTGCCATGATTGACCATCTTCACTACCAATCCACCCACACCACTTCTTCCTCCTATTGTATTCGCCATGTAGTCACATATATTGTGCTTTTCATGGGCTACACTGATATCTTGTTCCATACACTATCCCTAAAGCACCATCTGATCAAGCTAACCTACTCAAAGGAACACACGTTCATCCATTCGGGTACAAATGGAGTCTACTACTTGCTTTTCAAAGACTCTCAAGTGGTCCTCGAGCTTCCTTGTCACACTAGGTTTGCAACATTCAACCTATTTTTTTGACTTGACAGACCTGCCAGCGCATGTGGCACGATTTCTTCTGAAGGATCCCCACACTAATGATGTCCCTGAGCTCACCACCCATAAGAGGAGTGTCTCCTTTGATCCACATAGTGACGAGACTGGACTACCGCCTCCACCCTCATGACACACCACTAGGAGATGCCGAGGCAATGAGGAAGGCCCCGAGGAGCCTTATGGATTCTACAAGGTCTGTGACCAGTTGGAGGAGATTTAGTGAGAGCAGAAGTGTCAAGGTCATCATCTCAACCACATGTATTTGATGCAACTCTCCCACAAGTCATGGCATATGCATCAGGGCCACTATGATGCTAACATACCTCTGTACGAGGACTATGGGGCCCATCAGGCTTACCCTGACCCCAACTCCCCCTATTGGGGAAACTACTACTACAACCCTCCATCGTCTTCATATTTTACACTACCTCAATGGTTCTCTTCCATCCATCTCCAATTTTGGTTTTGCTCGAGATGAATAAAAATTGAAGTACATGGTGGAGGTAGATGGTGCGATTTTAACCCACCCTCCTATCTTTTCCCTTATTTTGCTTTATTTTTCTTCATGTATTTTCTGTAGTTTATTGCCTTTATGTAGCCGATCATCATTTTCTATTTTATATAGTTATAAAGGACATTATCTAGTCAGACATTGAATAGTCATCTATCATTTTACCCCCTTGAATTTAGTGAAATTTTTTACAAAATCTATTACAAATTTCCATGTCTCAAACTTTTATGTCACCTAAGACCCCTAATAACATCACTCCTTGGAATATTTGGCAAGTCATATGGAATTGATCAGAACCAAGCATATTATTTCCTTATTTTTGGACAAATAGATTATCTTGTTATAAAACTTATATGATGTGAAACATAGAAATATTCTAACTTGAGCAATGTCACTCTCTAAAAATAAATAATGTTAAATGGTGAAAGAACAAGAACATTTCTTTTATCCCTCTATATTTTCTTCTAAGAAAAAGAGAAGCAAAGAATCACCACTGGACAAAAATCAAGTCTAGGATGGCACACTTCCAAAAATAAAATTCCATACCGCACAAAGGGGCATACCATAAAAAAAAGAAGTCAAAGTGCACAACAAAAAAATTTGTGACCAATGTAGCCACAACTCCGCAAAATCAAAATCCTGAGTCAAATAGAGGAGGGATCAATTTTTTTTGTTATTGCTTCCTTCTTTGTTCACACCCCCTCCTTCTTCCAGTTCTTGTGCAAAAAACTTATAAAAAAATTCAGAAATTGAGAGTGTCAAAGCAACAGTAAGAGGAAGCCTATTTTTCTACAAATTCTTATTTTAGAAGAAAGATTTGACATTTGTTTTGATAGGGAATATAGAACTTTATACTATGCTGTTCTAGAAGATTGAGTCACTTGGCCAAAAAAATGGGATGTGAGGACTATATTGATGTTACTAAGGTGAAGATGACATTTTGTAAGTATAAATTGGAGTTTGTTTGTAATTTAATTTGCTCAGGATGAGCAAAGATTCAAGTCCAAGGTATTTTAATGAATGCATATTCATCCATCTTTTTGTACTTTTTACTTTGTCATTTTTATTAGATTTTCTCCTTTTTAGTAATTTCTAGACTAAATTGTAATTTACCCACTTCTTGATTGATTTATGCAATTCCTAACTAAATTTTCCCCAATATTGCATGGATTCTCTCCAAATTCCATTTTGACCCTCTGATTCAGCAAGACGGTTGTCGCACTGGTCCTAGACGGTCTTCTCATAACCATGAAGACATTAGTTTCAGAGTCATACGACCACCTTGGCCTTGACTCAATCAGCTAACTTAGCAAGCCAGATAATTGTCTCAGCATAGCAAGATGATCATCTGATGGAGTCGTATGAGCACTCTCAGAAATCTAGACGGCTAGGTCAACCAAGACCTAGCCTCACATCACAAAGGGTAGGGTTCTAAAGCCCTAATTTCATGCATGGCGGTGCTAGACGACTGCTTGAGTTTTGCAAACACCCATTTCGTAGTCTTACTTCGAGAATAAGAAATGACATAGGGAAGCTTCCACTGGGGTCCAACCATTACTCCCAAGTCAATCCACATCACACTTAAAATGGGTGGATCACTGATATGAGACGGTTGTTTGGGACTTCGCTTCAAGCCCAAGAAATCCTCCAGACGGGCATTGCCACTACCCTCTTTATGGTATTGCACAGAACATTCTAGAGGATCATCTAGTCAGTGCCAAATGACCATCTCACTTACTGAGATGGCTGTTTCATGACGCATGGACAACATATTTCAGTAGCCATCACTTATTTTCTTCTCTCCCCCTCTCAGGGTTTTCACCCCTCCTTCTCCTATAAAAGGAGGGGGGACTCCACTTAAAAAGGGTCCCTGTTTTATACGTAATTTGTAGAGAAATTCTATTATTTTCTTTCTAGTTTAATTTTACTTTCAAGAGCAATAAAGTTAGTTCTCTTATTCTACATATGGATCTTTCTTTCTTTCATTCTACTTCTAATGTTTTCTTCTTGGAGCAGGAGAAATAGCAAACTAGCCATTTAATCATCACCGCCTTGGACTCTACGGAGATTCAGAATGGCAGTCTATGGCTCTTTTGCTTTCTTTCCATTCTTCTTCCATTTCCATGAGTAGAGATAGCTTTCTTATCGATGCGAGGGGAATATCCCCTTGGCCATGTGTTAATCAGATAGGGCTTTTACATAACTACTTTGACGGATGGTTTTTGGTTTAGAAATCACAGATTTAAACGAAGTAATTGATCATTTTTATCACATGTTAATTTTCTACAGTTGTGACCATTGAAACTGAGATTCATAATACCTAAATCTACTTCACGAGGATTTGGTTGTGATTGTAAAAAAATCCTCTTTAGGTTGAAGAATAAGGATATGTGAACACCATGATCAATGGGTTCACGTGGAGTTCCTCTTTTGCGTTTTGTTTACGAATAAATCACATACCTACTTCTTTCTTGTTTATCATGCATCACGATTCTATTTTCATAAGGGCTAAGGTTGTGAAAACCCTAAGCCTTGATGTCTTCCTTCAAGATTTCAAAATCATTCTTAAACATTTGCTTTCGATTCACCTTCTAAATTTCAGCACTTTGCTTTGTTTAGATAATCTTGTGTGCGAACAAATTCCTCTTTTACTCTCTCTTATCTTATAATAATCTTTTTCTTCCTTTGCATTAATGTAATCTTTTATTCTTCTTGCAATGTACTTTCTTACATTAGATAAATCAAATCCCTCAAATTAGACTAAATTTTTTTGTCAATCTTCCAAAAATACCGAAAAGAAATAATTTAAAAAAGCAACCGCGTTTAAAAGAAATGAATTTTAAAAATGTTGTCTTGTGGGATCGACCCTTCTAGCCTTAACTGGAAGGTAAAAAAGGATTAAACTCTAGGATAAAATTTTCTAGTGAATTGGTGTTCTCTTCGACGCGTATCACCCTACTATGTTATTGGCTTGATTTTATGTATGCTCGTATGAGTGCTTGGCTAGTAATTACTTGTTTGAGCAGGTGTTCTTAGGGTTACTACATTCTTGGTTGTTTATACTATGTTGATAAACCTTGAACATGATCTCAAAAATTCTATTATAAAACCTTGTGTACCTGCCTGAATTCTTAGGGTAAGGGAACAAGGTATGGATGAAATAGGGTTAGCTCATTGACTTCGGCGTAGAGGTCCCTAATGTTGAGAAAAGGGTTAGCTATTTTTGAGCACCCTTACAGACCCTTCCTTTGAAGAAGTTGGTCAAAGGCCTATTTTAATATAATGGATAAATGTACATAAAACATGCTTGTATAAAAGAACTTCGTTGAGTTTCCTCTCCTAGTTTGCTTTTCTTGCTTAGTACCTTGTTTATAGCCAAGCAAACTTTTACTTATACTCTTAAATTGTTTACATGCCTTTCATAACGTACTCAATCTACTTACATTGATACTTTTTGTTTATCTATTTTGTAGTTTCCAAAGAGCCGCTGCACTCTAGACTCAAATGAAACAACAATGGGTTATCTTGCATATAGAAATGTACATGTTTTTCAATCCCCTTTTAGTATCTTGTTGTTACTTCTTTTACATATATACTGCCTATGTGAAATATGTTATGAGATCCATTCTGGGGACGGACACCCTGGTCCACTCACCTTTGACTATGTAGTCATTAGGAGTGTTGACATAGGGTAATAAAAAGATTCGTGATAGTGGCAATCCAAGGTGACCTCCATTGAAAAAACAAGAAGCCTTAGTGATATTTCTACCGAAGAGCTCATCTAGGAACCTTCAAGCCTATGAGACAAGACTTGATAAGCAAGAACAAGAAGAAAAGCTTGAAGAAAAGGAATCAAAGAAGATGAAGGAAAATACCTTTAAAGCTCAAGTAGATGCCATTGTTCTTCAACAACAACTTTCTTGCCAGGATACTCCCTCCTCAAGTGAAGATGAAGCCCCTAGTGATCATGAAGCTAACTATTCTAAGGGGAAGCACTTCAAAGCAAAGCCCTCCTTCTCTTCTACTCTAAGGTGCTATGACTGTGGCAAAAAAGAACACTACATGAATGATTTCCCCAAGGAAAAGAAGTCCTACCACAAGAGCAGCTCCAAGAAGAAAGATGACTACAAGAAATAAAGCAAGTTCAAGAGGAAGGAAAAGAAGGAAAGAAGAAGAAAATATGCAACCCATGAGTCATGGGAGAAGTCTTCTTCTAGTGATTCCATATATGATGAGGGAGAATGCCACCTTGCTCTCATGGTCTCAACTAGTAAAGACATATGTGAGGTAAGTGAGGTAAGCTTGAATCATTTATCTGAAAGAAGCACTCATTGAAATGATTAATGTTCCCCATTCTTCTTATTCTAAATCCAAATCTAAGAAGAAAAGGTTAGGGAATATTATTGATGACTTGTATGATAAAATTGATTTCCTTGAGCAAAATGAGAAAGTCCATGTTGATTGTATAGATAAAATTGTTTTCCTTGAGCAAAATGAAAAAGTCCATCTTGATAGTATATATTCATAACAAGGTCAATTTCTTGAACTTGAGTTGCAATATAGTGGATTTAAGGTAGAGAATGGTATTTATCTTGAGAACATCAATAGTCTTAAAGATGAAAACCAAACTTGCCTTAATGAGCTTATTTTGATTAGAACTAAAAAAGATAAATTGTTCCCACATAAAATGATATTAGACATGCTTGTTATAACATTAACGATGAAAATTAAATCTATCTTGATGACCTTACTGTAGAGAAATTGGGCGTAAATATATGTAGTGGAAACAATATTTTAAATCCATGTTTCCCAAACCAACAAGGTCGTGTCAACAACAATGTATCTAGGAAGGATAGTTTCCAAGGTTATACCTAGTCCTGGAGCAAGTCCAATGACATTACCATTGAAGTAGCATCATGATTCTTCTTCTTCAGATAGCAACACACTCCTTTAGCAGTAGCAACACTCAAACAATTGTCTCCACTGACCTCTTGGTGAAACACCATAGACAGTGACTGATGATGTCCTTCTAGAGGCAGATGACGACCTACCACCTCTAGAGTAGTCCACGCGGACCACCGAGAACTCCACGTTGTTCTACCAGAACCAATGAGAAGGAGTTGTCATCTTCTATCAGCGTACTAGTCACCAACATGCTCTCCCACAATTGATCTCAATTGTTCTTTCCCTTGCCATCCCTCCCTTAATTGGGTAGAACTTTCTCAGGCTCTCTAATTAGTTACCACAACCAGAGAGGACAACAATTGTCAGAGAAACTAATTCTCAATTGTGTGTGTTGGGAAGCCCCAAATACCCTTGTATTTATAGTAGAGGCCAAGGTCAGGGTTCCCAGTCTATGTGGGAGTAGAAGGGTCTCGAATCATGAATTTTCTAGAACTTGGTGAACGACAGGCTGGTTGTCTCACATAGAGAACCAATCATCTTTTGAGTTAAGTAGTTGTTTCATAGAGAGACGGTCATTTCACACAATTTCTTATTTGTAACGAATTCACAATTTGTTTACAATTAATGTCTAACATTAATCCTTGTGCCAATCAAATTAAACAAGTGAAAAGATTCAACTATTCTCATGATTTGAGAAAATCACCAGAAGCTTCGGTTGGCTTGACCGATTCGATCGGTTCACTAGGTGAATCGGTCGTTTCACCAACCTGAGTTGACCGGTTCAACTTATGAGCTGATCGGTTGGTGTCTCGAGTCATGTTGAAATTAGCCAATTCAATTTTCAATCAACCTGACACTCCATTTAATCAGTTCAACACTTGAACTTAATAGTTCTGAGTCCAGTTAGTTGACCTATTATTTAACTAAATACCTAAATACCTTTAGGAATGAAATTAAACTTCATTCATGAATATTCTCCTTTAATTCAAGTGTATCCTATGTGTGTGACCCTATAGGTCCAAAATTATGTTGGCAGTGAATGTCCATTTCCAATTATGACATCACAAGCAAAGAGTGGTTCCTGGTCACACATCATCGCTACCCAAGTAATTCAAAAAGTTGGGGAACAACTTCAACCTACAATCCATGATTAGTGTTACCATGATTGTATAGTTCCTGCGTCTCTAATATCTAGATTAAACTCAAGGCATGGAATTCACATCCTATAAATGTTCAATTTGTGTTCCTTGAACTAGAGAAGACTGCATGAGATGCATGTGAGTTCACATATCATATATTGAATCACATGAGTACAATCATACATTTCTCAGTCTCGCTTATCAAGAGGCCCTGGATATCAATCTCCTATAGGAGGGACAAATCCCATCTACATCACTCACACTCAGTCCCTATGTGTCACAGCTACCCAATCGTTACCTTTATGGTAATCCTTATTCAGGGATATGTTGGATGATGTGAAAGTAAACTGAATGACATGTGATGAATGTAGTGACTTCAGGTCTAAGAACCACAATCAACACTATCACAATGAGAGATGATACTAACTACCATTCCATAATCTCCATGTATTACTCTCATGTGGGGGGTGTCTAAGACACTATTTTGTAACATGTACCTGTGTGCTTGACTTGATATCACATATCATGACTAATGAGACTCTATCATCAGTCACCAGACACTCTAGTCTTATGTATTGTTGTTTTCTATTTTTCTTCCACAGTAATATCTGACTAGATACATAACAAGAATGTATGTAAATCTAAGCATCCATATGAATTCATTGTTCAAGTGACGTACTTCAAGACATAAGTCATCGAGTCACATCATTCTTTAGACATCTACTTACATCTGTGTCATCATCTCATGACTAAGACAAACATAATAGAAGAAATTACCTTTACTATTATCAAATCAAGTATCTAATGCCACATCCCAATCATAATATGATTGGCTCTCTTGGAATACATACAAACATACTCCCACTTGCACTTGGAGACAATCACCCAAAAATTGTATTCCAAGTGATATATAACATGTCCATCATGTTTCGGCTGTGCAAGTGCTTTTAGTGGGTTTTAGCAACGTTTCCTTAAAGTTGGTATTTTTGCAATTTCCACATCTCCTCAATGTAGGAAATCTTGTATGACATGGAAGTCCTGTAGTATGCTATCTGAGATTCCTTTGCCTAACCAGTAGATCCATTATTGTCACAGTATTCCTACCGTGTCATCAATGGTTGAAACCTCACACAAGTTCACTCATATGAACTTCTTGATCCATACAGTATACTCTGACATTCTCATAATACAAAGATGCTCGACTTCTTTTGTAGATTTTAACAACTGTCATTAGCTCAAAACCCTTTTCAGCTTACAGTTCTCATTTAAGGTCAAACAAAATTTTGATTGCAACCATTAATTTGTCAGTTTGGAAGCTTGCATCAGTGTAACTCTTTACACCCAACTCTTCCATATTACCATAACCAAGGAACTGATGCTTTCAATTCTTGTCATGCACTTAAGGATGTTTTTTATGGTAATCTTATGACTCTCACTGGAATTTGACATATACCCTCTCATCATGTCTAATACATACAAGATTCCAAGATTGGTATATATATCCTATTATCCATGTCCAATACATATGAGATAACTGGATATCCTCTCATCATATCCAATAAATATGAGATAACTCAATATCCTCTCATCATGTCCAATACATATGAGATAATTCTCTCATCATGTCTAACACGTATGAGATAACATGATAAGTACATAACATTGCATTAATAAATCTAGTTGCTAATGCATATGGAATCTTCCATGTATTCCTATTCTTCACAAGTACTAGGACACTAGGCTCTCAAGAGACTAACTCCATAGAACATGGACAAGTTTTCTCTCATTTAGTTTTGTATGATAATCCCTTCAACATCTTGCCAATGTATGTGCTCTTTCTTAGGTCAATAAGCTTTCCAAATCTATCTCTATAGATATCAATCCCTATCACATAGGATGTCTTGCCTAAACCCTTCATAAAGAAGGTATTCCCTTGCCATATTTTATCATTTGCAGGATAATGACGTTATTTCCCATCATTATGTGGAATATTAATATGCTCCCACTAAATCTTTTGTAATCACATATTTCATCTTCATTTTGACATCAACTCAAACTCTTTGACTGTATTGTCAAATAGAAGATTCCATCTCTGAGATGCTTGCTTCAATCCACAGATTGACCTTTGTAGCTTATAGACTTTATTTGCTTTATTGAATTTATAAAACCTGTAGGTTGTCTCACTTTCACATCCTTATAATTATTCTAGTAAAGGAATACAATTCTAGCATCCATATGCCAAATCTCATTAGTCATAAAAAGCTATAATAAAAGCATGATCCTGATGGATTTAACCATGGTAATTGGCGAAAGACTTCATCATGTTCAACACCTTGAATTTTCTTGAAACTCTTTACAACCAATATACCCTTCCATGTTGGTCTTCTAACAAAGATCCAAATGCACCCAATGGGTTTTACCCTTTCAGGTGGATCCATCAAGGTCATGCCTTGTTGATTTACATGGATTCCATCTTTGATCTCATGGACTCAAGCCATTTCTTAGAATATGGTTCCTCAATAGCTTCTAGGTAGCTTGTTGATTCATCATCTATGATCAACTCATCACCTTTTTGAGTTGTCAGATATCATAATCTTTCAAACTCAAGACATATTCTATTAGAACTATAAGGTTTTATGCTACATAAGGAACTTGAGATTCCATAACAACTTGTGATTCTTCCATCCCACAGTACCTCTTTTAGGTTCGACATTTTCTTATCTGTCTCAAACATTTCAAATTCTACTTTTACATCCATTGATTCCTCTGGAACTAAGTTCCTCTTCAAGAATACAACTATCCAGATTAATATATAACTTTGTTGCTGGATTGGAATAAGTGTAGTATTTTAACAAAATAACATTAATGTGATTTATGGATAAAGCTTTTCAAGAAACTATTTTCTTATATAAGCATTCATACCTAATTACTATAAAAGACATATCGTGATACCTCCCATGCTATATCTGATATGGTGTCTTTTAAACCATTTTAGACGGTACATAGTTTTTGTGTAAAACATGTTCTTAAAAGAAATTGTAAGATCAGCTAAAATTTTAATTGATAATCACACCATGACTTAATAGGATGTGATACATTATTTCTGACACATCATTATGTTTTAGGTGGAGTTCATTGTGATACACTATCACATTCTCTCCAGAAGGTCCTCAAACTCTTTGTTTAAATTATTTCAACATTAATCCCATTGAAGTGTATTGATACTTTTACCAAGTTTTTTAAATACTTCATTTATGTTCTCCTTGAACACTTCAAGGATTCAAACTTCATATCAACCAGTCATCTCACATAGTGAAATGGTCATCTCATAAGTGAGCCGATCATTTCTCTTAGCAAGATGGTCATTTTTCAAAACTTCCTGTTCACAATTGAAATAACAATTCCTTTCTAATTAGTGTCTATCATTAATCCTTGGACCAATCGAATTGAACAAGTGAAACAATTCAACTATTCTCATGATTTAGGAAAATCACCAGAAGCTTCCGTTGGCTTGACCAAGATGATAGGTTTACTAGGTGAACATGTCGTCTCACCAACCTGAGCTGACCGGTTCACCCAGTGAGACGATCGGTTGGTGTCCTGAGTCATGCATAAATTAGTCAATTCAATTTTCAATCAACCTAAGACTCCAATCAATTCGTTCAATGCTTGAAATTGATAGTTTAGAGTCCAGTCAATTGATCTGTTGTTTAATTGAATACCTAAACACCTTTTGTAATCAAATTAAACATCATTCACTCCTTTAATCCAAGGGTATCCTATGTGTGTGACCCTATAGGTCCAGATTTAAGTTGATAGTGAATGTCTATAAACAATTATGATATCACAAGCAAAGAGTGGTGCCAAGTCACACATCATTTCTACCAAAGTAATTCAGAAAGTTGGAGAACAACTTCAACCTATAATTCGTGATTAGTTTTTCCGTGATCGTATAGTTCCTTTGTCTCTAATATCCAAAATTGAACTCGAGGCATGGAATATTCATCCTCTCAACATTCAATCCATCTTCCTTAAAGTAGAGCATACTGCATGAGATGCATGTGAGTTCACATATCATATATTGAATCACATGAGTATGGTTGAACATTTCTTAGTCTCACTTATCAAGAGGCCCTAGATATCAATCTCCTGTAGGAGGGACATATCCCATCGACGTCATTCACACTCAGTCCCCATGTGTCATTGCTACCCAATTATCACCTTTATGGCAATCCTTATTTAGGGTTATGTTGGATGATGTCAAAGTATACCAAACGACATGTGATGAATGTAGTGACTTCAGGTCTAAGAATCACAATCACCACTATCAATATGAGAGATGATTCTTACTACCATTCCATGGTCTCCATGTATCACTCTCTTGGTGGGTATATCAATACACTGTTCTATAATATGTACCTATGTGCTTGACTTTATATCACATATCATGACTAATGAGACCCTGTAGTCAATCAACAGACAATCTACTCTTATGTATTACTATTGTCTATTTTGCTTCCACAATAAAATCTAACTAGGGACATAATAAGAATCTATGTATTCTTAGCATATGTGTGATCTCATTGTTCAAGTCACATACTTGAAGTCATACATCATCAAGTAACATCATTGTTTAGACATCTACTTATACCTATGTCATCATCTCATGACTGAGACAAACATAATCGATGGAATGGCCATTATTATTATCAAATTGGGTATCTAATGCCAAATCCCAATCATCATATGATTGGATTTCTAGGCATACATATCAACACTTACTTTTCTTAGATCTTAATATTCTAGATTTCTTGCTAAATTTGATGATCATTCTTCTAGACCTTTATTGCCAAATAATGAAGTAGCTAGCATAACTCGTGAGAGAGTTTCTTACTTGACTAAAGCCATATGTCTAGAGGCCACTTGCTTTATTCTCAAGATGATCTATCTAATCTTTCTTCTACCTTTATTACTCTTAGTGATGATAACCACAAGCTTAGAGCCTACTTGCAAAATTTCCTCAAAGGGAAAAAGTCCCTTAATGAACTCCTAGAGCATTTCACCAAACAAAATTGTTAAAGTGGTTTGGGATATGAGGAAGTTTCCAAAAGCAAGGGCAAGGGTAAGAAAAAGAGCAATGAAAATCCTATTTTCCATGGAGAGTCATCTGACTCCAAGAACCCTATGGTTTGTGCACATTACAAGAGTGATACTTATTATTCTACTTATTGTCCTTACAAAGAGTAGGGGACCAACCCAAATATGTAATGGGTCTCCAAGAAAACCCCAGATCCCAAGGTTTTAGTTGGGCATCGACATCATCCTTTCTTGTAGGTAAAAGGAAAATGGATTGTTGATAGTGGTTTCACTAAGGACATGAAAGGTGAGATGATCTACTTAAATAATTTCATAAAGAAGAAAGCATAATCGGTAACTGTTGGTGGTAACAACAAAGGTAATGTTACATGTGAGGGTGAAGTGGGTGGTTCATAATGCATCTAGAATGTTATTCTTGTGGATGGCCTAAATCACAATCTTATTAGTGTTAGTCAATTATGTTACAAAGGATATCCTGTGTTAGTTACTTCTCTTGAATGCTTGCTTATAGATTCTCTAGAATGTCATATATAAGGGAACTAGAAATGGAAATCTTTATGTTATTGTTCTTGATTATCTTAAGTCTCTTCTTGGTAAATGCATTTTTGTTGATAAAAGTGATATATCTTTGTGGCACCATGGGCTTGGTTACATAAATATGTAATAATTGATGAAGTTGGGTAAAAAGGAATTGGTCAAAGGACTTACCAAATTGGACTTGGAGAAGGGTGTGGAATGCCAACCTTGTACACAAGGAAAGAAAACCAAATCCTCCTTTAAATCTAAAGGAATCCTTAGTACCACAACATTTCTTGAACTTCTTCACATTGATCTACTTGGACCAATGAGAACTCAATCACTTCATAGTAGCAAGCATTACCTTGTGATTTTTGATGATTTCTCTCACTTTACTTGGAATTTCTTTGTAGTTTCAAAAAATGATACTCTTGAAGTTTTCTCTCTTTTTTGCAATGAGTTGAAAATGAAGCTTCTTGCTGACTCATCTCTATCTGTAGTGAACATGGGGGAGAATTTGAAAATATTATGTTTGAAAGGATTTGTTAGGAATCCAGTTATTTGCACAACTTTTGTTCCCCTCGTACACCTCAACAAAATGAGATAGTAGTGAGAAAGAATAGGTCTTTATAGGAAATGTCTAGGATCATGATTCTAGAGTATGATACTCCAAAGAAGTTTAGGGTCAAAGCCGTTAGTTCCTCATGTTTTCTACAAAGCCAAGTTCTCACTCATCTTTCCTGAAAGAAAACCCCCTATGAGTTATGGCATGGTATAAAGCCCTCTATCAATTAGTTTCATGTTTTCAATTATTCTTGTTTTATTTTAAACATCAAGGATTCTCTCAACAAGTTTGATGCAAAATTTTACAAGGATTTCTTTCTTGTCTATAGAACTACTAGTAGAGTATGTAGAGTGTTTAACATTGAATTGTCTAAAGTAGAAGAATATATCAATGTTAAATTTGTTGAAACTAACCCCTTCATTTCCAAGAATATTGTAAATCATGATGTTGTAGATGAGGTGGTTCCTATATTAAAAGAACTCAACATCATTGGAAAAGGAAAAGTGGTGGTAGTAGATGAAGAAGAGAAAGAAGAAGAAAAGAAATATTCAACTCCCCGATTTGTATAAGATCATCCTAAAGAGCTCATAATTGGCAATCCTTTTGGAAGGGTGAAGATGCATGCTGCCTTCAACAAAGAACAAGATGACAATGCCTTCAACTCAGAACTTAAGCCAAAGAACATGAAACAAGCTCTTAAATATTATGAATGGATCCTAGCTATGCAAGAGGAGCTAGACCAGTTTGTAAAGAACATATTGTGGACCTTAGTGTCAAGGCCAAATGATAGGAAAATCATTGGCACAAAGTGTTTCTTCCACAACAAGCTAGATGAAAGTGGAAAAATGGTAAGGAACAAAGCAAGGTTAATTGCTCAAGGCTACAGTCAACATGATGGTATGGACTTTGAAGAAACTTATGGTCCTATTGCTAGACTTGAATGTATTAGAATTATATTTTGCATTTTCCATCTATAAATTTTTTTCTATATGAAATGGATGTTATAAGTGTGTTTCTAAATGGTAGAATAGAGGAGGAAGTCTATGCAGCTCAACCTTCTGACTTTGAACATGACATGCTTCCTAACCATGTTTATTTGCTACAAAAAGCTCTTTATGGACTCAAACAAGACCCTAGAGATTACTATGATAAATTAACGTACTAGAGAATGGTTATGTCATGGACAAAGTTGATTCTAACCTCTTTCTTAAAGACACTTATAGTACCTTTGTGATAATTCAAATATATCTTGATAATACCATATTTTCTAGAACTAATCTTGATCTTTGCAAGGAGTTTAGTTCTCTTATACGTAATGAATTTGAGATGATCATGATGGGGGAGCTTAATTTCTTCCTAGGATTCCAATTCAAAAAAAAAGGAAGGAAACTTCATCAACCAAGGAAAGTATACAAGTGAACTCTTTAAGTGCTTTGGGATGCAGAACACCAAACCGGTGGATACTTCCATGTTAAACATCACCAAACATGAAAGAGATGAGGAATGTGAGAAGGTAAATGAGAAGATCTATAGAGGTATGATTGGTATCTAGTTAGATTGAACTTCCTCTAGACCTGATATTATGTTTAGTGTTGTCTTGTGTGCTAGATTTCAATCAAATCCTAGAAAATCCCATCTTGTAGTGGTTAAGAGGATTCTAAGGCACCTTGAGAAAACACAAAACCTTGGACTATGGTATCCCAAGTTAATGGACTTTACTCTTACTACTTGTAGTGATGTGTATTATACCAGGCGCTTAATTGATAGAAAGTGCACAAGTGGAAGTTGCTTCCTCCTAGGACCATGCTTATTTTCTTGGTTCTCTAAGAAATAAGGCATAGTGGCTCTTTCCACTACCAAGACTGAGTATATTGCAGATGGAAGTTGTTTTGCCCAAGTCCTATGAATGCAACAAATGCTTAAAGACTTTAATGTTCATTATGATGATTCTCCTATCATTTGTGATAATACTTGTGCAATCAATATTTCTCACAATCCTATATTGCATATTAGAGCCAAAAATATAGAGGTATGCCATCACTACCTCTACGTCTGCATTTCCATGAAAGATATCTATATCACCCACATGGACACGGAAAATAAACTTGTGGAAATTTTTGCTAAACCGCTAGCTAGAGAGAAATTTAATCTCATTAGATCAACATTTCTTATTATTATCTTGATGATAATGGTGTGCCTTCTAGCTAGATGTTCTCATACCTATATGTTCTTGCTCATAAATTGCTCACCTTGTGCTTGTTAGTGCTACATATGCCTAGTTTTAATGCCATATTTTTGCTTGTTTTGGCTATTTTTCACAAACACTTATTTTACTAAAAAATAGTAGCCAATGATGAGTGGAAAGTTCCTTCATATGTTCAAAATTGATGATAGACTAGAAAAATAAATTTATATAGCACTCTAGTGGCCTAGAATTAAATTTTTTATCTTCTGGACATGTTTTCTTATCAGTCGAGTTTTCTATGGGGAAGCTCGACAGATAACATAGCCCAAGACTGAACATACAATAGTGTGGATTGAGTTTCCTAAATCTCCAACTCGACTAATAACACTGTTGTGTTGAAGTATATATAGATTTTCGACCATTTTCTTCCTCTCAACTAGAAAAAACTCAACCAATTTGTCACCCTTCCGTTCATCCTTGAACCCTAGGTCACAAATCCCCTTTCCTAGCCCTATCCAACATTTTTTGACCTTCCCCAACCTTTAAACCTAGCTTGGGTGGACTGTTACTTGTATTTTCTTCCCCATCTGGAACCATCTTTATCATCGTTCCTCTCCATGGCGTCCAATAGGAAAAAGGGAATTGTCCTTGAGGTATACCTTCGTCTTCTACAACCATTAGGCATATCTCATAGAATGGTACATCCTTTTTCTCCAATTAAGAGTCAAGTTTACTATCTCTGAGCAATCATTGAACAATTATCTATCTTTCTTCTCACCTAGATGGATGACTCCCTATACTACCTATAGATCCCTCCTAGATCCAAAAGCCTTCTACAAGAGCTTTGACCCTGAGTTATCTCTTTCTAATATCTGCAAAACTCTTAAGAAGCCTGAGGTCCCATATAGGAAGAAAGCCATCCTCCCATCTTCTTCTCTGAATATTAATGCACACTTTCTTGCTCTTCTTGTTAACTACAACATCCATCTAAAAAGAATCAAATGGATATTGTAGAAAACTCAGTTGTGATCAAGTATTGTATTCTATAAAATATTTGTGTCAAATTGGCAAGATGCATTCTCCACCATATGACTTTATTTGACACAATGAAGAATGCTAGAGACTCCCACCCATCCTACCGTAATACCATTTGTGGTTTCTTTCAAGATAGATCTGGTTAATCCCTTTTCAAAGACCTTGGACACAAAATAAGTTGAGAAGGAGTTTATATCCATGACACCACAGTCAAGAAATCTTTTCACCCAACCTCCTCTACCCCTGGTGCTTCAAACTCCACCCATCCTCCTCCTATACCTGAACGTGCCTCTTTTTCAATGTCAAATTAAACCCTGATGAAATACATGATGCACCAATAGGCATACAACCAACAAGTCTAGGAGCACCTACGTTAGGATCTTATTCAAATAATGTCAAACTTGAACATGTCCTACACCCATCCTTACCCCACCTATGAGCCCGACCTAGATGTTGACTATGCCTCTTATGCATGCAGTTAGTTCCACCCAGCTTACCAGCCTGCTGCTTCCAATGTACCCTCTACCTCTATTGGTGGAACTACACCTATTGCCTCCCAACCGCTTGCACTTCCTATTGGCCCTTATGTTGCCAGTCTTGCTGATTTTGATTGGGATTCTATACCCAATTATGAGCAAGCCAAGGCATTGTGTGAGTGTGGCATCTCTTGGGAAGAGAAAAACCACATATGGCCGAAACCTCACTCTTTTGTTCTTGAGGAGGACACCAAGATGGCTGATGAGGATGTTGAGGATGACGATGTTGGTGATGGTGATGAGGATAAGGATGATGAAGAGTATTTTGATGATGTCTCTGATGATGAAGGAGATGGTGATGAGGACACACATGTTGTCCCTGATACATCTTTTGATGGCAATGAAGACTACTAGCCCAATGATGACTCCTTGATGCTTAGTTCTTAGGTCATAGACTTCTTATATGTATATGTTTTTGTAGACTTTCATGATCTGAGCATTGGGGAACTATATCAAAGGTTTACTATTTTCATATCTCATTCCTTTTCATCTCTATTTTGTAATTTATCTAGAGAGGAAATATCTTTTGTCATAATCTGATTATATATGCCTTAACTCTATGCTTGGTTATATCTCATGAGTTCTAGGTATGTGTTTCCATATTTTGATTATGACTCTTGTATGTTTGTTCTCTCTAGTTTGTTGGTTGGTGCTTGCATATAGTGGTTTCTTGTGTCATTTGTGCCTTGGATAAGACCTTTGTTTTTAACTCTTCTACCCCTCACCTTTTTGATATGACAAAGGGGGAGAAATGATCTTAGTACCTATATAATTTTGATCCTTTCCTAGTTAATTCTCTAAAATATCATGTGATGAGGACTCAATAGTATATGAACCCACACATAAAAATCTCTCGTGTCCAGGCTCTGGTGATAACGGGTTTCTCCTAGTGCTCACGAGCTGTTCCTCTGCCCAGGGGGGAGGGTGGCGGCCGGTGTGCCCTGCCTATCTCCCCCTGGGCTTCTTCTCCCTTCTGATGCCATCCAGTGAAGCTTCGTGTGGTATGGGTCTCCGTTCTGGGTGGGGCAGCTACTGGGTAGCGACTCACCTTTGCCGGGTGCCTCATCTGCTCTTGCCATCGCCTGCTTGCAGCGATGGCTCTAGGGATGAGACCCTCAGCTTCATCTTCGACATTGTATGGTGCCAAGGCTCCCTCCAGTGACTGTTCCTACCCAGTTCTCATTCTCCTATGCCACCCGCGGAAGATCTGGCTGATCTGGAAGTTCTCCCCTCTTCCCCTTCCTATTTTGTTATCGGCTTGTCTTTTTCCTTTCTGGTTATTGTTGGTCTCTTTTGGTGTGTGTTTTCTCGGCTGTTCAGTCACCGTGTTTCTCGCCAGGTTTCTGTGGCGATTTTCTCTCCTCCTTTCAGGGTGGTGGACAGGGTGTGGGGTTCCCCCAGATCTCTGGCCAGTGACAGGGCTTCTCCTCATCACCTCATTTTGCGTCCAGATTGTTGGAGCATGTTCAAACGTCAGGCTATGAATTTGGGAAGGCCTATGGCTTCTACTAATGGAGATGCTACTCCAGTTTATGTATAGGAAACTGGGTTTCTACCAGTTAGACTGATGATCAAGATTGAGGAGGGATTCTATCGACGAGCTACTTATTATGCGCTTACCAACCAGGAATCCAAGCTCAAGCGGTCAATCAATTTCCAATCTCATCACTGTAACATGGTTATTCCCTTGTTCCTGATCTGGTGTAATAGCAGATCTATATGTAGATGTCGTATGACCTTTATATTTTAATCCAATCTGTCGTTTAAAAAAAGGACTCAATAGTATATATGTTATATGGTTATGCTTTTTGGAGAAACTAACCATGCATGAAAAGGTAAGCATGAATTGAGGGGGAGGAATTGCTATTGTTCACTCATGTATCCCCTTACAATTTACAAGGTAAAAGTTAAAATTTCATGTCATTTTCAATATGTTGAGGAATGGTTTGTTATCTTCAAAAAGGGTGAGAATGTTGACCTAATAGGTATACATTGTCCATATTTTGATGACGACTTAACAATTTCATTCATATGTATCCAATATGTCTATTTAAGATTGAATTGAGGTTTTAGGTACATGAAAAGGATAAATTCAATCAAGCCCTAGCTTGACCAAATATAAGCCAAAGCCAATGCAAATGCACTTTTGTGGAATATGTCCTAAAACCATTAGGACAATTTTCATAATCATTTGTATTGATGCTTTGTCTTGTAATTAAGATGAGAACAAAGTCAGGATCACTTAAAATGAATGTTTAAGCACTCTAATGACAATTTCTAAAATTAGTTATAGGGTGTTTTGTTGGTTGAGTTTTATCTTTGATAAACTTGACTAACACACATGATGGATTTTGGGAATTTCTAGTGTCGATTGAGTTCCCAAAGGACAAACTCGACTGGCTCCTTGCATTGATGAATATAAATTTAAGACCATCGATCGAGTTTCATCTACTGTAAAATCAACTGACACCTCAAAATGTCTTTGTCACATAGAGCTATTGGTCGAGTTTGCTTTATTGAAACTTGACCAACCATACTATACAGAATGTGTAGAAAACATACTATACAGAATGTGTAGAGAAAATGTTTCTATCCATTGGTGTGTTACAAACATCAAAAATGGATATGTTGAAACACCTCAAATGACTAGAATTCATTCCCAAGTGTTTTAACAGGCTAGTATATATCCCCAAATATGAATAGGGACCGTTGGGCTTCATCCTAATTTTGCTTCTTAAGATCCTAGCTATAGTTGAGTGGATTTGTCTACTAAGATCCCCTTTCTCTCTCTTATTTACTCATCAAAACATCAATCTGAGTGAGATAGGTTATTTGTGAGAGAACTACTTCCTTGCAATCATTGTGAAGCTCTCAAATCTTCCTTTTCCCAATCTCTTTCTTCAAGCAAATATGGTGAAAGCCTCTCCTTGGTGAAGGAGAAGGAGAAGGTTGAACATCCTTGAGAAGAGTGGGTAATTTCTTCAAGGTGGAAGACTTGTTGAAACAGGGGAGATCCTTGGTGAAGGTGTTCAAGTCCTTACAAAAGTGGGTAAACCCTGGTAGAGGTTTAAGACTCTTGCTCAAAGGATAGGTAAAATCTTTTAAGTTTTTTTGGATCCTTTTGATTCTTAAAAAGGAATGTTAGGTATCTTTGACCCTCAAAAGGAAGGTTGTACTATATGTTTTATAATGGAATATAAGTATGCAATGATTGTAAAATCCTAGAGGTTGACCTCACTAGGTAGTGGATGTACACTCTTCTAGTTTGGAGTTTGGAACCACTATACACAGCTTGTTATATATCTCATTCAATCTCTCTCATCCTTGCTACATATGATTTGTTTCACATCAAATTCCATATTTGTAATCTTATCCCTTGAAGTAATTTGAAGGTCTAAAAAATCTTGTTTAAGTGTTTAAGCTTTATTCACCCCCTCATAGAGGCCATTGATCCAACTCAATTTGGTTAAAATAATACTTTTAACATATATTATATTACAAATTAATTATTAAAGATAGATCTCTTGATTATTCCCACCCAGTTGTTAGCGCAATTTTGAAGAATGTTATTAATTGAGTTCATAAAAATTCCTTTGACCAAACCCCTATTCTGAAGCAGTAATCATCCAAAACAATAGATATAGATATGAATTTCATAAAAAAATTATACAACAACAAACTAATTGTTAAAAGTCAATCATTAAATATAGAATTTCACTGAGCTACTCCCAATGCCTAGAGATTATGAAAATTAATTGGATGGCTAACATGGCATCATAGTAATTCAAGAATGAGAAAACATTGAAATTAAACTAGTGAGCCCTGTAGATGACAACAATGGAGTGATATGCAAAAGATGGGAGTGATCAATCGTTGTTTTAAAAGGGAACATGCCTTTTGAATTCCCTGATAGCACATCATTACCTCTTCTTCTCTCTATCCTCGTCCGTCAAGATGTCAAATTCATTATATTACGGGCTCCATTGGCAGATAGGAATGTTGTAGGTTTTATTATGGATCACAAATTGTTGAACGATCACTTAAAAATCTTGATCTTTGAAGGTAAGCAATATTTTGAGAGATGGAGATAGGCTATAAATTTCTCTCGACTTGGACCAGTGCCACCAACATTGAATTTCCTTTTCTAATAGGAGCAAAGTCAACAAGATCGAAATGGGTTTTGGTACTACCAACTTGAATGTCAGAGTGAGTTCTTCCGACTTAGGAAGACTTGAACAAGCTTGAATTTGAAACTCTTGTAAATTTTGGGTGTTGTGTTGGTGATACCAAATTGAGGCCAATGATGCCAAGGGTGTGAGTTTCTTCTTGACTTTTCCTAAAATAAAAAAGAAATTACTAGCAAAAATAAAATATAGTTATAAGTTTTAATATTTCTCATACTTAAGAAAAAAAAACTCTTATAATTAGTTGAAAAATTGGCAATAAGACAAATCAAGTCAAGTCAACTATCCTAAACACCCTTCACTAATCCGACCGAATCAATCCTTGCCAAAGACAATGCACATAGCCTCTCTGCCATGATCTATAATGCTAGTAAAGGAAACATTGTCAATAAACTCAATGAAAACTCAAATAGATTTGACAAGAAAAACATCATGGCCAGTAGGACGCACACTTAGTGTACAATACGATCTCGATGTCTACATTGCTATCAAAACATGTGACCAAATTTACCATTTGAGGCAGATACCAAAGATAATACAATGTGGGGAGCATAATGGTGATAGACTTTGAAGTAGAGCAATGAGCGGATGGAAATGGGCAAGATGATATAAAAATTAGAAAACATCCTACTCACTATGCAATAAAGTACAATGATGCATTGATATGTTCAGTATTCTGAAATTTCTCCTAATGCCTATGGAAATGAAAGTGGAACAATGCATGCTTGGATTCTCACCCAAATGATGAGCATGGAGGTGGAAGGTGTTTATCATAACTAGATTTCACATTCTTCTACTTTATGATTTTTAGAAATGTACTTGAACTTGAAGCAATATTTCTCTTGCTTTTTCCTTTCCCTTTTTCATGTTTTTCTCATGTCATTTTTAAGTACCACCTTTAGCAAAAGAAGTTACAATGGCAGGGTGTCTACAATTTTTGAGAAATGGAGATAGTCTATAAATTTCTCTCAGTGTCAAAAGAAAAAATTAGAGCTATAGAAAAACCTTATGAAAGATATATGAAAATGCATTCTACATGACAAATGTTAAGAAATTCTAAGTGATTTTTTTTAAATGGAAATGTAAAAATGACATGTATGAATCCTATTATGAAGCTCAATGCTGTCAAGAGAAATAGCTTAGGTTATAATATTCTTCCTATGGTGGTGGTGAAAAGTGATGAGTGTGTATGAGATCATATTACTAAGAGACATTTATCTCTCTGACTATGATATGTCCGTCTCCTATTGACTTGTGAATCATAATGAACCCAAAGTCTATTTTTGAAATTTATGTGAGAAGTCACACCAACACTTGATCAATTTGTACTCTAACACAATCATCATACCACAAAAAAAGTGTTGATGCTAGGTTCATTTTTCATTGAATATGTCTTGAAGCAGGAAGGTCCAAGTCAATTATAAAATATGTGTACTCCCAAATAAACAATTAAATCATACATAGTAAATTGACAACACTAGAAAATTAAGACCAAGCCTAAGGTCTATTAATTTTTAGTCCTTCCTAATGATTAGTGTCCACAATTACTTTGATAGAAGTGGTCCTAAAAATCTAGATTTAATGCACAAATGAACATAAATTATTAAAATAAAGATTCAGAGATGGAGAGAAGAACCTCATTTTGTCCCCAATATTGAATTTCTACATTGTCCTCAATGTCAAAAGCAAATAGAGAAAAATATATCGAGGAACATATGTGGCTTATATGGGGCAGAGTAGCATGGACACTGTGAGGCTCAACATTTTTCTCTTTGACAATTGGTATTAGGGAGGCATAGTGGATGTATGTGAAATTTTTGAACTCCAATTAATGCTTGATCTCGATGAATAATGTTGACAACAACGACTTAGACCTACTTATGACACGTTCTTAAGGAGTGTAGACTATGGGGTGATGAAGCGATTCCTCATTATTAAGTGATTAACCCTAAAATATGATAAATAAGTAGGGTTAATGCCACCTACAAAGGTGTTAGTGGTACTGATTATTTGATCATGGACCAGAATGAAGTGTTAGTGTTGATGAAATTGAGTCACATATGGTGGTACCGACTTTTGGGCTCGATGGCACTTTTGGTAGAAGTATGAGCCATCAATGTGTATTCCCATGACATTAATGTTGATTCCAATGACATGGAGGTTTCTAGTGTTGAGTTGAAATAGGACATTTCTATTTATGTTTTCCATATATGTTGGCACTATTGACACAAATGTTAGTGGATCAACCTAAACTTCAAAACTTGTTTTTGACTTTAGAGAAACGTCTTGATGTGGCATTGACATTGTACTAATCTGACTGGCATTGATATTGACATTGACATTGACATTGTACTAATCTCAGTGATATTATGGTGGATCACATTTTGATAATCACTCTCCACTGTAACTTGATCTTAGTATGATTGTGTCATTATTATGGTGGATCTCATCTTGAAACAGTGCATTAAGTTCCTCTTGAATGGGTGGAATAAGCATGGTGGTATTGTAGTCATGGGGTGCTTCCCATCACGGTTAGGCATGCTTAAAATGTTTGTGTCACTCCTCAAGGTGATAGATTCAAGATTTTTGTCCTCTTGTGCTAAAGTTCACACATATGCATGCTTCAAAATTTGACCTATGTATCTATGCCCTACCAAAAAGCTATCAGGAAATGGAATTCATGGCACATAGACTCACATGGTTGAGTGCTTCACAAATCACCGTGGGCTTTCCCAATAACATATGCCTTCACACAATAAAATAAAATAGATTTTTATTATTGGTGATTGTGGGAAACTATTGTGTTTCTTTAAAAACTTTTATGTAATGGCTTCGTTACCTTTAAAATATTGGTAGCTAACTATAAGTTTGAGTCTCTAGACTCCTAATTTGAGAACCTTGATTTTTCATTTCACAACATGAATGGTCACAACTTAATTCTTTCTTAATTGTGAACCTACTCAAAACATCCTGAAGCATGTTAATGCAGCTTGGTCCTCCCTAATATTTCTATTGTGGGGGTTGTTGTTATTTTGAGGACCATATTGAAAATTTTTAGGATCTTTTACGACAAAATATGGGTGACTGCACCAAGGAATCTAATCGTTCCTCTTATTGTGGGTATGCTCCACTTACATTCCTTCCTCTTGCACATATGTTTTGGATTTCCACATTGTATTTTGTTGTTCCAAAAAATAGTTTTACAACCATCAACTTTGTCTCATATTTTTATATAATAACTTTTATTTTATTTGTTTTATTTCCTAAAAAGAATTTTAGTGTTTGTTTTGCATTATTTGGAGCCTGTTGACAACGCTTATGGTAGTAGAATTTACCCTCTCTTTGACTATCAATAAATCCACCCATGAACCTTGACATTTAAGACAGACATTAGGAAGATAAAAAATTACAAGGTTAGGCAACAAAAATTACCCTCTCTTTGACTACCATTAAAGCCTCTAATTAGCCATTACAATTAAGACGTAAGTCAGAATGACAATCACTTTCAAGGTAAGGGAACAACAATTATCCTCTCTTTAACTACCATTAAAGCCACTCATTAACCTCAAGGATTAATACACATGTTGGGAAAACCAAAAGTTGCAAAGTGGATAACATGTAAGGGCTGTTACCGCAAGGTGCGACCGAGACACTGTCCCTATAACTAGGCATCTTCTCTCCATCGGAGACACACCAAGATATAGAGAAACATAGTTTTATACACATAGAAAAAGGAGAGATTTTCATGTTCCAGTTTCTCCTGGCGGGAATTCTCCAATTTCCTTCCACCACCACAATAGCCTTTATTCATCCCCAAACCTTTGTGCTTGCTATTGTTCTTACACTGGCGATGCTTCATGATGTCTTCAATCTTTTTTGTGACAAAGGGCTAAAGGAACGAGCTCAACACAGTCCTCTCACTTGCACCGAGTGGATGTAACAAAGTTGGGGTGGCCAAATCTTAGAGACAACCTATCGAAAAAGCTCATTCCAAGAGAGGTAGAATTCGTGTTGAAGATAGTGTTTCACACGCCTTCATCCCAGGATTTAGAGTTTTCATCTTTGAACTAATTGTTGTTTTCTCTGAATCCATAATTGTTATTATTACTTCTACATATTTGGTGGTTAATTTTGTGCCTTCATCTAGTTAACATATATCTATATACCAACACTTTCAAGATGAATCTTACGCTCCATAGATTTTATCCAACATTTTTTTGATATATTCTTAAACAGTTGTTAATTAGATCTATTTTTCAACTTCTTGTTTGTTTTATTTTGGTTTTAAAACCATGCTTTCGCTTGACAATGTTGCTTCTCTTTTCCTGGAATGATTTTATGGTTTGCACTTTCTTCATTGACAATAGAAAATGTGATTCTAGCTTACCTCTTTGGGTCTCATTTCTACCGTCTTACCCAAGGAAAGTCTGCTTCTATTATGCCTAAATCACAACCCAATAACCTCCTTGAAGGAGAAGTATGATCTGAGCCTGTTGTACCTACACCCATTTTCCCAACTACCGTCTCAAAGGAAATCGACTATTTGTGTCATTATAGGATTCTTTCATCCTTATTCAAATGAAATCTATGATATCTACCATAAGATCCCAACTATTCTTGAACTTTGGACGGCATTAGATTCAAAGTTTGGTCTATAAAATACTGGTCTTGAGTTTTCTCCTTAGTTGAATGGATAACTTATAATATGGTTGACGATAAAGCTATTTCAGCTCAAGTAATAGAATACCAAAACTTAGTATCTAAATCTATGGCAAAGGGTTATAACCTTGATGAAAATGTTCAACTGGCAGCATTGATAAGGGAATATGTCCATGACATCCTTAGTTAAATCCCTACAAAATGAGAATAGACATAGAGAACAAGATAGGAAGTCTAACCCTACTATCAATATGGTTATATGTGATAAAACCAAGAAGAAGCCTAACCATTCTGAATTCAATAAGAAATCCAAACCTTCTTTTAAGGGCTTCAAGAACCACCAAAATTAGAGTAATAACAATAGTGATCAAGTAGAAAAATTTATCTACTTTGTGAGTGATAAACCTGGCCACTTAGTAGATGTGTGCAGATATTGAAGAGGTTGGAGAAAATAGAATGTCCAAGTTCCTAAAAATCCTTAAGTAAATACGATCACTATGGAGGTGGTCTCTTCCTCTTATGTAGAAAGATTACAAAATTTTAATGTTCTTTTTGCAGACTTATCTTCTGATTGGTACCTGGACTCTAGAGCCACTTTTCATATTTGTTTTGACCAATCCCTCTTTTCTTCCTACCAGGCCAAATCCAAAAAAGTGATCAAGTGGGTAGATCATTCATCAACCATTATGATTGTAGGATATGGACATGTTGACATAAAGCTTACATCTGGAAACACTCTTACACTTCATGATGTCCAACATGTTCCTTCTTTCCAAAGAAATTTGATTTGTCAAGTTGTTTTACACCATTTTTGGCTATACTTGGTGTGCCAAAGCAATAGTATTGTAATTTCTAAGAACATTTCTTATGTTGGTCTCGGTTATACCAATGGTGGTCTTATTAAACTATCTTCTATTTCATGTAATGCATCTTCTTTTAGAAATATATCTTCTATTCTTTTAAATTCTAAAACGTTTATTAAACTATCTTATATTATTAAACTAGTAACATTTGGTGATAACATCTCATTTTATGAACTTTTAGCATATGTTTTATTCCTATTTTAGCATCCTCTTTATGATTTTTTCTATTTATTTGAATATATTTGGATTAATCTGGATTTGATACCCCTTCCCAATCCATGTAGGCTCATACCATGTTGCATCCACAACACCATTGCCCGTGGATGTCTCGATCGAGACAGAGCCATTGATCAACAATTCCATGCCACGACCATGACACTACTCACGACTCTGATGATCCATCATGGCTGCAGCACATGATGTTGACCAGGATAGGGTGTCACGACTAAGATGGGGTTGTGATCCAGATAAAAGAAACAATTGTGATCAAGAATGTTGTCACGACTGCGAATGCGTGAGGACCTTTGATGGAGTTGCGATCGTAACAACACCTTATCACCGTTACCAAGACAAATACTACTACTACCACTGATGAGCATCATGACTACCATAGGACGTTAATTCAGCGGGCATCACTTGTAAATAGACCCCTGACTCCACACACAAAGGGGGCATAAGATCATCAGGAGCAACGAAGTGCTGGAAAACTCCAGAGACATTCTCATTCATCTCCATAGGTCTTTAGTCTCTGAAGACAAAAGTTTCAAGAGAGAGAATGTCTACTATCCTCTTCTATAAGAGAAGGAGTTTCCATCTTCTAGGTCTGCACCAGATGAAGATCTGAAGAAGTACCGTTGGTGTATCACCCCCTTATTTCTTTAGATCTATTGTCTTCCCTATGTTGTATCATCCCCTCTTTATTATTCTTGATGTATCTATGCATTTGTAACGTTGTTATGCTGCCCATTAACATGTGTGGCTAAACACCTTGGTTGGGTTGGGAGTAGCCACTAAGGCTTTCCCGACATGTATATACTTACATCCTTGTAAATTTATATGCTCCTAGCAAGGATTATCTCCATACTCTTGTTCTTAATGCGTCACTTGAATGATTATATACCATCTTGTGACATTTGATTGTTAATGCCTCAAAAGAGTAGTATTATGTTATCTAAGTGTTATGAAGGTGCATGAATGCATGAAAATGTTGGAATGCTAAAGCTAATGATCATATGGTTTGTTTTGTGATTGTTTTTTTGCCATCTCGAGAGAGAAACAACCTTATAATCTAGATCTATCCTAATCTTGAGAGAGGAGGGAATAGACATATATGATTATTTCTTGTAATCTTGCTAAGGGTATACAAAAGGGTGCAAGTATTGCATGTTGGCGAGAGATCTTATTAGGCAAAACCCAACCCAAGTTCCCTTCCATCCTTTGGTTACTTTTTCCTTATTTGACCTTATTCTTTTGCTTTGTTATCTTTTATTTACTTTTGTTATTTTGTTTGGTGTGACATAGTTCCTTTAGGAATACCACCTTATTTTACCCTTTTCCTTTGGTGTATTAGAGTATGAAGCTCTTCATTCGTTGCACATACCAACCTTGCCCCTATGGTTCAACCCTGATCCTCTACATCGGACCCTGTATAATAGTTGTGTGGGCCTCACTGTTGCGATATAAATATAAGAGTCTGACTACTCTAGATCCACTCCATTTTAGATATGTGATTTGGGCCGTTCCAAGTTTTGGCACTGTTGCTGGGGACAAGGTAGAACAATATTGTTGAGAACCTAAGTCTACTCACTATACACCTATGCCTCAAGCTTAGTAATAAGCTTGACTGGACACACTTCTAAACCTACCATATCCAGATTGGTTTAAGTATTTTATTTTACACGTCCAGTGTTCTAACTTAACTGTGTGAACTATGTTTAGGTAACCTAAAAGGAAATAGATTTAATCAACACCTCACCCTCTTTTCAAGACATCATGCTACCTCATAGAGATGGTTGCCTTAATGGGGAAGATCAGAATGAAAGAGTCCCACATAATCGTCAACCTTCAAGCATCAAAGAAGAACGGGAGGAACATCACTTAGATGGTCATCACCACAAGGAAGAGGAGTGACATCACCACGAGCACCACCACCACCTCCGCAGAAGACACATAAGGAATCATGAAGAATGTGAACATGATTGTGAACCTGAACATGATGACCAGAACAATGAAGGTGAAGATGATGAGGAAGAGAAAACTCTTAGAGAGATAGCCGCAACTAGGGCCAATGAATCAAGATACTAGATCATTATCCCATGATTTTATGCGGCTAATTTTGAGTTGAAACCTTGTATCGTATCTATGATCCATAACAAACCTTTTTGAGGGGATTTGAAGAACAAGAATCCTTACAATCATCTTGACGCCTTCAAAAACATCTACGAAACCATCAAGATGAGGGGAGTGCCTCAAGAAGTCATATATTGCAAGGGATTCATTTTATCTCTTGAAGATAAATCTCTATCCTAGTACCTTGATCTACATCACCAGTCCATAGATGGATGGAGGACCCTTGCTGATGCTTTCTTCACTAAATGCTATCCCACTAAGAAAACCATTTGAAATATGCAAAAGATCACTTCCTTCATGCAAAAACCCAGAGAAAATCTTCATGAAGCTTGGGAACGGTATCAAGAATATCAAAGGAATTGTCCTCACTATAACTACCGTAAGGGATTTCTGGTGACAACATTTTACAATGGGTTAACTCCCAATGAGCGTACATCGCTGAATGCAGTCATCGAGAGTGATTTACTTAGAAAGAAACCAAGAAGAACTGTGATGATCATCAATAACATGGCTGCTTTGCAAGCACACATAGAGTATGAGAGAAGTGATAGAGATTTAGCCAAGAAGGCTAGCTCTAAAGGACCTTCAATTGAAGCCAAGGCTCTGGAAATCATTACAGATCAAATTCAGAAGATTGCCACATACATGAAACAAATAAGAGACAATGGAGGAAAAGGTAATAAACACATTGAGAAAATCATGAAATGTGTTATGTGTGACAAAGGAGGCCATGGAGTTGACAATTGTACCTATACACGACTAGAAGAAAGTGAAAGTGAAGAAAAGACATAAAATATCTCTTATGCTAATTTTAAACAGCCATACCATCTAGGATTCAATTATGGTGACAAAGACACTACTAAGAACTATCATCAACTGAGTAGTTCATCTAAACCACCTCCCAAATTTGAGAAGAAAGGTGGACCATCTCAATATACCAAAACTACTAGCTATCAGTTGAATAAGAACAACTATCAAAGTAAAAAAGAAATGTGAGCCGTCATAGTCAAGGTCAAAATCAAAGTCAGAGTCAGACCAAGGACAACAATCATCCTGACATGATCGCTTAATTGTTCAATTTTGCAAAGAAGAAGGCTTCAGTAAATGGCCAGCTTATCCAAATCACCATCACCAACTCAGGAGTGTTAACCATGATGCAAACTTAGATGGTAGACATGCAAATGCATCAAAGACAAATTGATCAACAACTAGTCTAGTTGGTAGAGTTTGTGAAGAATCCTTTAGAGAAAATCTAGTCAGACACATATACCGTTAAGATGGCCACCCTTCAATCTGGGAGGATGCTGGAAGATTCTAGTAGTAAGAACACCATAGAGAAAGAGATCGTAATGAGTCACAACCTAAAAAAGTAATTGTTTAAGGGGGATCTAAAAGCAAAGAGTCTGCTTATGATGACAAAGAAGAAGAGAAAGGAAAAAAGAATAAGGGTGGAAAGGTCAAGAACCCAAATCCTACAGAAGAGGCTTTTACAGAGAGAAATCCTAAAGCCCTGAGAACCTATTTCCCAACAAACTGATGAAGGCTCATCTAAAGAAGAGATATGAGAAGTTTTTGGAGGCAGTAAAGAAGTTTCACCTAGATATCTCATTTCTAGATGCAATTGAGGAGATTCCTACATATGCTAAATTCTTGAAGGATTTAATCACAAAAACAAGGAGAAGGGACACATTGAGATAGTATAATTGGCCAATATGTCGAGCGCCTTTGTTCAAGTTGAGCTTCCAACAAACAAGAAATATCCAGGGGCATTATATATACCCTTTTTTCTTGGAAATAACATAGAAAGAAAAGGGTTGGCTAACTTGGGAGCGAGCATTAGCCCTATGCCACTGACCCTAGCTCAAAGGCTTGGATTGACAGATATGGTGAAAACAGGAATGAGAATCAAGTTAGCTGACCACACCTTTACGAAACTAGTGGGAATAGTGGAGGATGTCCCAATTTGGACTAGGTGATTCTTTATACCATGTGATATAGTGGTGATCGACACTGTTGAGGACCCCAAGTTCTCGATGATATTTGTGAGACCCTTCCTCACCATAGGAAGAGATCTAATGGACGTGGCACAAGGGAATATTACTATACATGTTGTTAATGAACACAGAGATCTTCATGTATAAGACTCTGTGAGGGACCCTCTCTATTTAAATCATCTTACTTCATGGATAACTATAACCAATACATTGAAGAAGTGTAAGAGGATAAGGACATAGTTGACTCTCTCATGCAATCCTTAAACAATCCCGATCCAAATCTAGAAGATCCTAAGGTAGTTGAGATTCTGTATTACATGAATAAAGCATAGGAAGAGGGTTGCAATGATAAAGAAGGTACAATAAAAACTATGAAGTATGCATCGCTTGAAAAAAACAACTCAAGAGAAGGAAGGACTGAAACCAAACATAGAATTAAATCCACTGCCTGAAGGGATAAATTATGAATTCCTTGATGATGAATAAAGGAATTTGATGATAGTTAATGTAGATATGATAGATGAACAAATGGAAAAGCTATTGTAGGAACTCAGACTGCATAATAAGTCTATAGGATATTCTGTGGAAGATAACAAGGGACTCAGTCCATCTCTGTGTATGCATATAATCAACCTGGAAGAAACTTCCTAACCATTGGTTCAATTGCTAAGGAAATTAAACTAGATGCTAAAAGAAGTAGTAAAGAAAGAGATAATAAAACTGTGTGATGTAGGGATCATCTACCCTATTAGTGATAGCAACTGGGTCATCCCAATCCCCATTATAAGATAGGTATGATGGTAGTGAAAGGAAGCAATGGGGATGAAGTAGCCACTCGGATGGTTACTGGGTGGAGAATGTGTATCGACTACCACAAGCTCAATATTGCCACAGAAAAAGATCACTTTCCCCTACCTTTCAACCACAAATTTTAAAAAGACTTACAAGACAATCCTATTTGAATTTTCTTGATGGATATTCTAGATTTTATCAAGTTCCTATCCACCCTGATGATCAAGAAAAGACTACTTTCACCAATATCTATGGGACATACACCTTTAGAAGAATGCCTTTCAGATTATGTAATGCACCTAATACTTTTGAGAGGTACATGATATTCATGTTTTCAGATTTCCTAGAAGACATAATGGAGGTATCCATGGATGTCTACTCAATATATGGGCCCAAATTTGATAGATGCCTTAAAAAGTTGTCAAAGTCTTTCAATGATGCGAAGAGAAGCAATTTATGCTTAATTGGGAAAAATGCCATTTTATGGTGACAGGAGGCATAGTGCTAGGGAAGATAATCTCTAAAAAAGGCTTGGAAGTAGATAAAATTAAGATCAAATCCATGTCAAAGTTACCCCTACCAAAATCTGCCATACAGTGAGAAGTTTTTTGGGACATGATGGATACTACAAAAGATTTATCAAAGATTTTTCAAAGGTTGCGACGCCTTTGTCAAACCTCCTTATTAAGGATGCATATTTCAATTTCTCTAATAAATGCCTCAAAGCATTCCATTTTCTAAAAAATGCTATGACCACATCCCTGATACTTCAAGAAAATGATTGGGGGTTGCCTTTTGAATTTATATGTTATGCCAACGATTATACCATTAGAGTTGTACTAGAGTAAAGAAAAGACAATAAGCACCACATGATCTACTATTCTAGTAGAACCCTCGATGAAGCTTAGGTAAACTACACCACAACTGAGAAAGAAATGCTAACAATAGTATTTGCTTTTGACAAGTTCAGATCCTACTTAATAGAATCAAAGGTGAAGGTGTACACAGATCACCAGGACATCAAATATCTTATGCAGAAAAAGGACACAAATCCGAGCCTCTTGATATGGGCTTTGTTTCTTCAAGAATTCAACCACAAAATCATAGATAAGAAAGGAACAGAGAATGTGGTGGCTGACCACTTGTCTAGAATAGTTTTCAATGAAGAAAATTAGATATAAGTAAACAACAAGTACACATATGATGCCTTTATGATGACCAAGTCAGTTGAACCCAATCTATCTTGGTTTGTTTATCTAGCTTGAGAATAGTTTCCTCCCAAGATAACCAATAATCATAAGAAGAACCTTTTCTCTGACCCAAATAATTATTACTGGGATGACCCTCTACTATTCAAGAGGTGTTCAAACAATTTATACTGACGTCATGTACTAGAAGAAGAGGTCCCTCAATCCTCAAGGAAATCCATACCTCACCTTATGGAGGTCACCATGAAGGCCAAAAGATTGTGGTTGAAGTCCTACAGTCGGGTTTTTATTGGCCGACACTCTTCAAGGAAGCAATGTCTTTTGTCAAGTCTTGTAAAGAATGCTAGCTAACAAGAAATGTTATTAGAAGAAAGGAGATGCCTATGTTTGACTGGGTGGAATAGGAGATCTTTGATGTTTAGGGAGTGGATTATATGGTGACTTTCCCTCCTCTAGAGGAAAAAAGTACATTCTTGCCACAATAGATTATGTCTCCAAGTGGGTAGAAGCTATAGCAACCCCAACTTGTGACTCTAAAGCAGTTTTTAGACTATTTGAGAAGACCATTTCCGCTAGATTTTGGGTTCTATGCACTGTCATTAGTGACGTGGGGTCCCATCTCATGGAAAAATAGTTTGTAGTGCTTCTAAATAAGTATGGGGTCAATCATAAAGTAGCCACACCATACCACCCCAAGACGTCAGGACAAGTCAAAGTTTTGAACTGACAAATTAAGAAGATATTAGAGAAAACCATTGGCAGGACACGTGAGGATTGGTCCATGAAGTTAGATGATTTCCTCTGGGCATATAGAACTACTTACAAAAGTCTGATACAGCCTACCCCCTACCGACTGATCTATGAAAAGTCATGCCATTTTCCCTTTGAACTAGAGCACAAGGCCCTTTCATCTATCAAATTCTTAAATATGGATATGGACTGAGTTGGGAAGAAAAGGTATTTGTAGCTTCATGAGCTTGAGGAACTGAGGCTACATGCGTATGAAAATGCCCACATCTACAAGCAAAGAACAAAGGTGTGGCATGATGCCCACATCAAGCATAAAGATGTTTTAGAAGGAGAAAAGGTTATTCTGTTCAATTTGAGAATTAGGCTTTTGCTAGGAAAACTCAGGTCTAGGTGGTGTGTCGCATTCTCATTTGTTAATATTTACCCATCTGGGGTGATGGAGATTGCCAATATCAAGACTGGAACTTTCAAGGTAAATGGGCATAGAGTGAAAGCATACTATAAAGACGAAGCTTTTGTCTAGAGGACAAAACTAGATTTAGAAGAGCCATAGGCGGTACCAACTGAAGAACCATGAGAAATAAGAAATGAGAGTCAAGCTAAAGACTTTAAATCAATGCTTCTTGGGAGGCAACCCAAATTTATACTATCTTCTTTAATGTTGCAAGACTGTCTGCTTTTTTTCACATAGTCTAAACAATGTACATAACAATTAGTGTAATTTAGTACTTCTCTATTTTAAAGCAATTTTGTACTCCTCTAAAATAGACAATGAATGTTGAAAATCCATCTTTGTTTCTATGACTATATTTCTTATTTAGATGAATACATATGTTTATTAATTGCAAACCTAAATAATTTCTCTTAACTTCTTCTTTCGATCAAAACACCTTTTTGGTGTCATAGTCTAGACACTTGTTGCGGTCATGACAAACATTTTGTTAGCTATATGTTGTAGTCATGATGATTGATTCAGTCACCATAGCTTTCACAGTCACAACAATCTTCACAGTCATGAAACACAAATATAAAAGGGAAAATCCTTTATAACAGTATAACCCTTTATTCTCTCTATCTCTCACATTGCTACTCTAAAGAACATTAGCAAAGAATCATCAAGCCACCATGAAGTAATCAACACCAAGTCTAGGAATGAAAAAAACACAATCAAATAAACCCTTTGAGCCGACGAGCACCCGCCATAGCCACCACTATCTTTGCCGATTCACTCTACCTCCACCATCTTTTTTCTCTCTCTCTCTCTCTATAGAAATGTATCGACTCTCCTACCTCCCTTTATGATGTGTGTTTTATCTAATTTGTGCCTCTTTTCCCTCTTCATATGTTTGCTCTTAGATTGCTTTTTTCCTTTGATCATCATCTTCCCTCCTTTTTCGCTCCCAAAAGCCCTAATTTTAGCCTTTTAGCTTCTCATGCTTTGGCCACAGTGGCGATAGTTTTGCACTGTTTAGACCGTGACATTTACCATCTTTACACCATTCCTTTTTCTCACATTTCCCCCTGTATCTCCCTTCTAATGTATTGGTCACAAAGATGGTTTGGATCGTGACATTCGTCGCAATCGCTACACATCGGAACCCCTTCTCCATTCTTGAGCTGTCGTGATTGTGACATTCCTAGTCCTGCCTTAGTTTTACCATAACTTTGGCCACTCCCTTACACACTCTATCTCTTCAATCAATCCATCTTTCTGTCCACCTTGTTTGTAAGGACCCTGACCTCCGTTTTGGGCTTACCCTGCTTGTTTTGCTTAAACCTTGTTCTAGGTTTCTTGCTAATCACCTTTAGTGGTGATTAGGGTTTGCTTGTGTTTTGTTGAGAGTTGGAGGTGATACTTGCAAAATAACCTAAGTTATGGTTGAAGAGCAAGTTTTCCACCTTGAGAGATATCTTTCTCTCTCTTTGCTTCCTCTAGGGTTGAGAGGAAGGTTTGGGTTCATGCCTTGAGTTTCTTTGGGCTTGGTTGCGCTCTTTTGGGCCTTGTTTTCCCTTGTTTGGGCCTTGCCTTGCTTGGTTGAGCCCTGTACCGGGCAAGGATGCCCTGTGTCGGCCATGGGGTATCGCCCATGGGTGTGTCAGCCAAGGTGGTGGTGATGTATCCGCCTTTGACTTTGTTGACCTTCTTGCTTTGGTTGTGTCACCCTAACTTGGACATGTGACCGATCCTTGGTTGAGTGGTGGCATGGCATCTGCATGTGTTTTGCAAGGTGGAAAGATGTGTGGGTAAGTGTCCCTTAGTAAGGTGACACCTTGCCTTGGTTTAAGCTTGAACCTCATCTGTATATGCCTTGCCTTTCTCTTCCTTGGGAAACCTTTAGCTCTTTTGTTGCTATTCCCTCCTTGTGTGCATGCCACACCTTCCTTGGAGAGCTTGGTGGACGATCCTTTCCCCTTGGTGGAGATCTCTTCTTCTTCCTCTAGCTTGGTGGCTGAACCCTAGGTGGGTCTTGTTCTTTGATAAGCATCTTTCCTCTCTCCTTAACATCTTCTTCTCCATCTTCCCTACCCTTCGGCCATAGTGGTTATGATCCTTGTTCCTTTTCTTGAGGTGGCTGAAAGTGGTGTGCTTGGTGCTAGAAGCTTGGAGTTTTGGAGCTTGAGGAGTTTGCTTAAGGTGGGTTACATAACTTCTAACCCTAGCTATACTACCTTCTTTATGTTGCATATTTCTCGTATGTTGATGATTGGCCATTGCATGTTATGTTTCTTGCTCTAGTACATGTAGTTGATCTTATGGATATAGTGAGCATGATGTTGTTGACGTTGTTGATGGTTTACATACCTTTGGATCTAGTTGGATGAACCATAGTTTAGGGTTTTGTTTGGTGGAAACATCCCTTTCTCTCCTTGGTCTAGAGAAGTGAGTCTGAGATCTAGTCATGTAGGCAATACCACTCTATCATTTTAGTTGAGAGATGAGTCTACATTCTAGTTGCTTGGGCAACACCCTCTTCTCACCTTGGATTTGAGAGGTGAGCTCTTGGATATGTGATGACCTATGTTGAGGTAGGTCCTTGTAGTTGCCCGATTTGTGATTAAGGTTGTGCAAAACCCCTGTCTCTTAGTTGTTGAGAGGTGAGATGATCTTCTTGATCATTTAGGGTTTGGTGCCCTTGTGCTTGAGGTTGAATATGACCATGTTGGGTTGTGCCTTGCACGATATGACCATGGAGTAGTGTTGTCCGATAGCCTTGTCTTGCGTTGTACCTTTGATCGATATGCCTAGTTGGGTTAGGACGATACCCTTTGTGGAGTGGGAGCTTGGACGATACCCCTTGATGTGTGCTCTGCATGATACACCTTGTGATAGCCCTTGGCCGATATGAGATGTTTTACCTAGTTGGACGATAGGTCTTCTTGTGGGGTTGCTTGTTATAGGTGGGCGACACCCTGGCCCCTTCCTTGGGCGATATGAGTAAGATGGGTAACCTTATGTCAAGCATGGGGTTTGTGTTTGCCCATCATACCCTAAGTGAGTTGGCCGATATGGTGCCTTAGTGGTTACCATGCTCTCAGATGATAGGATACCTTGGACGATAGAGTACCTTGGCCATCATGAGGGTCCTTTGGACGATATGAGTTGATGGTTGAATGATAGGGCGTCTTGGGCGCCATAGTCTTGGTCAACATGTTTCTTGTTAAGAGAGTGGGATGATAGAACTCTAACACTAACCCTAGTTGTTGTGCACGATAGGCCCTTGGTCAACAACCCCTACTGATGATGCACGATTCATCCTTATATATGTTATCCCGACACCTTGTGAGTTGGTTGCACGATAGGTTGAAGCGTGATTGGTCGATATGATGGCACAAGTTCTCTAGGGGTTGGAACCCTAGCCGATACACCCTTTGGTGAGGGTTGGCACTGCTCGCCATACCTATAGTGAGGGTTGCAGGAGCTTTGGTGAGGGTTATGATAACCCAAAATGTATATAGTCGATATTTATCTGTTAATAATAATAATACAAGTGATATGTTGTAATCACCTAGAATCCTGTATATATGATAATGAGTTAAGATGATAGGTTATGAACCAAGAAGCTTGGAAGCATATGATGTTTCTTCACATGATGATGTGGCTCATGATTATGATCACATGTATGGAGCATGATATATGCTTATGATTTATGATAAAACTATGCTTTCTACAGCTTATGTGTAATATACTCATGGATGTTGCTTTATACTTGATAGCATGATAATCCTGTTAATCCATGATGACTTCAATTATATCTATGGATGTGTATACTAACCATGCAGGTATTTTATGTGCATTCATGGCCTGATAAGAACTATGAGATGCATGTGCTTGAGTAGCACCATGTGATAATGAGATAACAAGTTGATAGTTCTGAGGACCTGATAAAGGCTGAGTGCCTAGTTGAGGTGTTATCCTATGATGATGAGTTAAGGGATGCGTTCCTAGAATGTTGATGCATGATTATGATACCTTGAGAGGCAGTAGTTGATATCATGAGGGATTGAGGTCCCAGGACAATATGATGATGGCAATAATGATGTAATTCTATAAGACTATATTATACTTTGGTTGCCTCAAAAATTGGCTTAAAATATACGAATTAATTATAGATGAATATATTATGTAGTTTTCCCTGGCCATAGATCCATCATCGTCAGTATTTGGTGATGGTGAAACATATTTATCCTATGAGATTACCTAGAGCACATATTGTTGAATATGTGAGGATTCCCCTAGCCTAAAATAGGAGGTTTTGAGTGCAATTGTGGTTGCAGACTTAGGATATATGGAGCATGGTGAACAAACCCATGGCTCAGGATATGTGATGAGGAGAATGATGCGTTCATGAATCAGATGTATATACTAGGACCTGTGTTAAGGTGAGCTAGAGATATGGGTAGCTTGCAGAGATGACCCAGAAGTCGAGGCCTTATAAGCATAAAACTGCGGTCTTGCTTGATGATTCATGTACTGACCACGAGAAGGTGAGGTTATGGAGTCCGGATCTCCTTAGACCTTGTATGGCATCAGATCAGGCTTCACAGTCAATGGTTGGATTTGAGCAGGGAAGGCTCCCTTCCTCAGGGCATAATAAAACATAATCTAGCTGAATAGTATATCTTGCTTAGAGCAAAACACGGAACATTGATTGAGGCCTTGTACTTATATAGCTGATCTAGTTATACCTTGCAGATACGTGTATGATCCTTATATTTTGTGATAAGTTCTTATAAAGCTTATCTTGTCAATCATGTTCCATAAAGAAATGCTTGGTTATATGCCTCCTGGATATCTTGGTAAGATTGATGGTAATAGTAGCCTTACTGAGTATGTTTCTCTTGTTATATGCTTTATCAGTTAACTGCTATTGTTCCCTTAACCTTCTAAGGTTTTATAGTTTCGGCGTGGAGTTATGTTTCTCGTTGAGACTGTGTGTCTCACCCCACTAGTTTACACCCTTTTTAGGAGATCGCTCTAGACATGGTGGTGGTCGTCAGGTTGTGGCCGAGCAGCAAGAAGAGCAGTAGAAGGCAAGAGATGGACATGCTGCTGTTTTGGTTGTTTTGTAGTAGAGTCCTAGAGTCATCCCTGTACTCTCAGGTCCTCGGAGGTGTTTGATGATGTTTCATGACGACTAGCTATTGTAATTTTGGTTTATCCTGCTGCTGGACGTATGTGGCCCGTTATGTATATATAAATAGGTGATGAACTCTGGTGCTGACGGTACAACTGGCTCCGATAAGCGGTGAACATATATTAGAGCATGTAAATATTTTTATAACATGCTTTCTCTGCAGGATCTGGATGCAAAAGTTCCCTTGAGTATGCTTTCCGCAATCAGTTTTAATTAACCCGTGTTTTCAGTAAGATGAGGTTCCACACGTTTTCGCATGTCATCTCATTGTCTGGGTGATGGCAGGGTGTCACAGTTGGTTTGGTATTAGAGCTCTAGGTTTGCTGAGTCTACAGGGATCTAGGACTAGGCTTTCATATGTTCTTGTGAGTTTTCCAGATTTTCTTACAATGACCTTCTTCCCTCAGTAGAAGAAAAAGCTTAAAGATGTCTAGAAACCATGAAGAACATGCTACCGAGAGCAGGGATGCTGCATCAGTTAATGGAGCAAGAGTGCAGGCACATGAAGATCAGGTGCCTGAGGTCCTCCAACTTGAGCCAACCATTCTTGAAAGTCCTTCCTATCAACATCTTATGGGGCAGTTGATGGCTACGATGAATCACATGGTGGAAAGAGTGCCAGTGCCTTCGCCAAGAGCACATGCTCCCCATGGTGAGCCATCAGGCATTGGGGAGATCTTTGAGCGGCTTCGCCGAGTCGGAGCTTCATACTATGCTGGAACGGCTGATCCAGTAGATGCAGATCTGTGGCTGACCGGTCTCGAGAAGGCCTTCCGGATCCTCGATATCCCCATAGCAGACAAAGCCAAGCATGTTGTCTACCTTCTGAAGGGTAGTGCTGGCCACTGGTGGGCCATCGAGGAGGAGAAGTGACCCAGTGAGGAGATTAGTTGGGAGGTTTTCGGACAAGAGTTCGTCAGCAGATACTTTTCTAAGACGTATCTGGATGAGAAGATCAACAAGTTTGAGCATCTAACCCAAGGATCGATGAGCATCACTAAGTACGAAGCCAAGTTCATGGACTTGTTGAGGTTTTTTCCTCACATGGCGGAAACATATGATGAGCAGATCAGGCAGTTTGAGAAAGGTTTGAGTGCTGAGATGTCGACACCTGCTACTGCTTTGGAAAATTGGGAGCGGTTTGCCACATTCGTGGAGTCCGTCTGCAGGATTAAACAATCTATCAGGGAGAAAAGGGAGTCCATGACCATGAAAAGGCCTGCTCAATCCCAGGGACTAAGATCTGGTGGCTTCAATAAGCCAAGGTTTTCAGCACCTTCCACGATGCAGAGTTCTTGTGTACCATCACAATGGTCTCTGAGTAAGGGAAGAGGTTATGTTTCTTCACCGTCGAAGGCACATAGTACAACTTCTATGGCAGTGACAGGGCCATGTAGGCCATAGACAGAAGGCAATTCATGTTATCACTATGGACAGATTGGGCACTTATGGTGAAATTGCCCAAGGAAAGATGTTGAAGTAACACAACAAGTGAGACAGAGTCAACAAGGGTCAGACAGACAACAACCCAGTGGTAGTAGAGGGTGAGGATGCGGTCAAGCGTCGCAAGAAGGATCGTCTTCTCAAGGAAGCATAGGACATGGACAACAAGAAATGACTTGATTCTATGCTATGAGTCAGTCGGAGGCGATAGTCAACTGCGAGTGGTGATAGGTCAGATGAGTTATTTCATTCTGATTTGTCTTCTTCTTGCTTTATATCTGTTCTGGTTGACCCGGGTGCTACACACTCTTTTATCGCACATAGTCTACTTTATAGCTATTCTTTACCTATTAGTTATAATCATCAGTTGAGGATTAAGGTGGATGACATACCAAAGTCAGCATTTAGGATGAGGTATGGTCACTTTGACTTTGTGGTTATGTCATTTGGGCTAATCAATTCACCTGCAACTTTCATGGATCTGATGAACCGAGTGTTCTGTCTGTTCCTAGATCAGTTTGTTGTAGTTTTCATAGATGACATCTTGATCTATAGTCGGGATAGTCAAGAGCATGAACAACATCTTCGACAAGCTTTGACTCTTCTTCGCCAACATCAGTTGTATGCCAAGTTTAGTAAATGTGAGTTCTGGTTGAAAGAAGTGACTTTTTTGGGTCATGTGATATCTTCAAAAGGAGTCAGAGTGGACCCTAAGAATGTGGAGTCAATGGTAGATTGAGAGCAACCAAAGACACCGATGGAAGTTCCTAGTTTTCTGGGTTTGGAAGGATACTACCGGAGGTTTATCAAGGACTTCAGTGTGATCATGTTGCCAATAACAAAGTTGACCAGGAAGGATGTACCTTTTGTCTGGGATGATCATTGTCAGCAAGCTTTCCAAAGTTTGAAGGAGAAGAAGACTAGTGCTCCAGTGCTAGTGCTGCCAGAGCCTGGGAAAGGCTATGTGGTCTTCTGCGATGCTTCCAAGAAGGTCCTAGGATGTGTGTTGATGCAGGAAGATCATGTGGTTTCTTTTGCTTTGCGACAGCTTAAGAAACATGAGGAGAACTATCCAACACATGATTTAGAGTTTACTGTGGTGGTTCATGCGTTAAAGATTTGGATACACTATCTTTATGGGGAAGTATGCCAGCTCTTTATAGATCATAAGAACTTGAAGTACATCTTCTCGCAAAGTGAGCTGAACATGAAACAACATCGCTGGATGGAGCTGATCAATGATTATGACTGCACCATTGAGTATCATTCTGGTAAGGCAAATGTGGTAGCTGATGTGCTTAGCCGAAAGTCTTCTTCTCTTCCTATGAAGAAGGCACGGTTGAGTTCTTTGGTATGCCATAGACGGGATATGATCATCTCCTTGCGGCAGATGAATGTGCATTTGGAAGTTTCCTTATTGGTAGGACTGTTGGCACAGATGCAAGTAAAGCCTACGCTGAGACAACAGATCAAAGACACACAACAGGCAGATGATACAATGTAGTTGATCAGGTCACAACTTGACAGCAAAAAGTGTGATGGGTTCCATGAGTCTAAGGATGGACTAGTTTTCTATCATGGTAGGATGGTGGTCCCCGATGTTGACAATCTAAGAAAGCTAGTGCTCAAGGAAGCACATACATCGATGTATGCTATGCATCTAGGAGTCACCAAGTTGTATCATAATCTGAAGGACCTGTATTGGTGGTCTGGCTAGAAGAAAGATGTATCTGAGTTTGTGGTTAAGTGTGCAGTATGTCAGCAAGTTAAAGTATAGCATAAAAAGCTGGCAGCTACGTTGCAACCCATCCCGATACCATAGTGGAAATGGGATCATATAACCATGGAATTTTTAGTTGGTCTACCAAAGACAGATAGGAATCATGATTCTATTTAGGTAGTAGTAGACAGGCTGACAAAATCTGCTCATTTCATACCTATAAAGACAACGTATACAGTAGAGAAGCTTGCTCAGGTGTATGTAGATGAGATAGTGCGTTTATATAGTATACCAACAATGATAGTTTCCGACAGAGGCCCTCAGTTTACGAGTCACTTCTGGTAATAGTTGCACAAAGCGTTGGGAATGCAGTTGAGGTTTAGCACTACCTTCCACCCACAGACAGATGGACAGTCTGAAAGGACTATTCAGACCTTGGAGGATCTTCTCCGAGCTTATGTCTTACAGTTCCTAGGAAGTTGGGACGTGCATCTCAGTGTGATAGAGTTCACTTACAATAATAGTTACCAGTGGAGCATTGACATGGATCCTTATGAGGCTCTATATGGAAGGAAGTGTAAATATCCTTTATGCTGGTATGAGTCTGGTGAGTATCAACTTTTGGGTCCTGAGTTAGTACAACAAACAACATAAAAGATCAAAGTGATACAATGATAGTTGAAAATGGCACAGGACAGATAGAAGTCTTATGAAAACAATCGTCGATGACCTTTAGAGTTCTAGGTGGGAGACAAAGTGTATCTCAAGGTCTCACCTTGGAAAGGCGTGCTAAGGTTTGGTCGGAAAGGCAAACTGGCACCCATGTATATGGGGCCATACCCAGTAATAGCACGTATTGGCAAGGTAGCTTACAAGTTAGAGCTGCTGCCAGAGTTGCACAGGTTACATCCAGTGTTCCATGTCAGCATGTTGAAGAAAAGTCATCCAGACACAGGAACAGTGATACAACCAGTCGAGGTTGAGATTGATGAAGATGTGACCTATGAGGAAGGTCCAGTGATGATCCTTGACAGGAGGGTAAAGAGGTTGAAGAGGAAAGACCTGGTTCACATGAAAGTTCTTTGAGGAAGCCACATGGGAGCTTGAGGAAGAGATGAGGCGGAAGTATACCTCACTTTTCTCTTCAGATTTCGAGGACGGAATCCCTTTGTAGAGGTTTATGGCTTGTAAGGACCCTGACCTTCATTTTCGGCTTACCCTGTTTGTTTTTCTTAAACCCTGTGCTTGGTTGCTTTCTAATCACCTTTAGTGGTGATTAGGGTTTGCTTGTGTTTTGTTGAGAGTTGGAGGTGCTACTTGCAAAATAACCTAAGTTAGGGTTGAAGAGCAAGTTTTCCACCTTGAGAGATGTCTTTCTCTCTCTTTGCTTCCTCTAGGGTTGAGAGGAAGGTTTGGGTTCGTGCCTTGAGTTTCTTTGGGCTCGGTTGAGCTCTTTTGGGCCTTGTTTTCCCTTGGTTGGGCCTTGCCTTGCTTGGTTGAGCCCTATATCGAGCAAGGATGCCCTGTGTCGGCCATGGGGTATCACCCATTGGTGTGTCGGCCAAGGTGGTGGTGATGGTTCAACCTTTGACTTTGTTGACCTTCTTACTTTGGTTGTGTCACCCTAACTTGGACATGTGGCTGATCCTTGGTTGAGTGGTGGCATGGCATGTGCATGTGTTTTGCAAGGTGGAAAAACATGTGGGAAAGTGTCCCTTAGTAAGGTGACACCTTGCCTTGGTTTAACCTTGACCCTCATCTATATATCCCTTGCCTTTCTCTTCCTTCGGAACCCTTTAGCTCTTTTGTTGCTCTTCCCTCCTTGTGTGCATGACACACCTTCCTTGGAGAGCTTGGTTGACGATCCTTTCCCCTTGGTGGAGATCTCTTCTTATTCCTCTAGCATGGTGGTTGAACCCTAGGTGGGTCTTGTTCTTTGGTAAGCATCTTCCCTCTCTCCTTAGCATCTTCTTCTCCATCTTGCCTACCCTTCGGCCATAGTGGTTATGATCCTTGTTCCTTTTCTTGAGGTGGATGAAAGTGGTGTGCTTGGAGCTTTGGAGCTTGAGGAGTTTTCTTAATGAGGGTTACATAACTTCTAACCCTATCTATACTACCTTCTTTATGTTGCATATTTCCTATATGTTGATGATCGACCATTGCATGTTATGTTTCTTGCTCTAGTACATGTTGTTGATCTTATGGATATAGTGGGCATGATGTTGTTGATGTTGTTGATGGTTTACATACTTTTGGATCTAGTTGGCCGAACCATAGTTTATGGTTTTCTTTGTGGCAACACCCCTTTCTCTCCTTGGTCTAGAGAAGTGAGTTTGAGCTCTAGTGATGTAGGCAATACCCCTCTCTCATTTTAGTTGAGAGGTGAGTCTACATTCTAGTTGCTTGTCCAACACCCTCCTCTCACCATGGATTTGAGAGGTGAGCTCTTGGATATGTGATGGCCTATGTTGAGGTTGGTCCTTATAGTTGCCCGATTTTTTATTGAGGTTGTACAAAACCCCTCTCTCTTGGTTGTTAAGAGGTGAACCGATCTTCTTGATCATTTAGGGTTTGGTGCCCTTGTTCTTGAGGTTGAAGATGACCATGTTGGGTTGTGCCTTGCACGATATGAACTTGGAGTAGTGTTATTCGATAGCCTTGTCTTGGGTTGTACCTTTGACCAATATGCCTAGTTGGGTTTGGCCGATACCCTTTGTGGAGTGGGAGCTTGGATGATACACCTTGATGTGTGCTTTGCACGACACACCTTGTGATAGCCCTTGGCCGATTTGAGATGTTTTACCTAGTTGGACGATAGGTCTTCTTGTAGGGTTTCTTGTTATAGGTGGGAGACACCCTGGCCCCTTCCTTGGGTGATATGAGTAAGATGGGTAACTTTGTGTTGAGCATGGGGTTTGTGTTTGCCCGTCTTACCCTAAGTGAGTTCTCTGATATGGTTCCTTAGTGGTTACCATGCTCTCGGATGATAGGATGCCTTAGACGATAGAGTACCTTGGTCGTCATGAGAGTCCTTTGGATGATATGGGTTGATGGTTGAATGATAGGGCATCTTGGATGCCATGGTCTTGGTGGACATGTTTCTTGTTGAGAGTGTGGGCCGATAGAACTCTAACCCTAACGCTAGTTCTTGTGCACGATAGGCCCTTGGTCGATAGCCCCTGTTGATGATTCACGATTCATCCTTATATCTAGTTGCCCAACACCTTATGAGCTGGTTGCATGATAGGTTGAAGCGTGATTGGTCGATATGATGGCACAAGTGCTCTAGGGGTTGGAACTGAGCTGATACACCCTTTGGTGAGGGTTGGCACTGCTCGTCATACCTATAGTGAGGGTTGCAGGAGATTTGGTGAGGGTTCTGATAACCTAAAATGTATATAGTTGACAGTTCTCTATTAATAATGATAATACAAGTGATATGATGTAATCACCTTGAATCTTGTATATATGATAATGGGTTAAGATGATAGGTTGTGAACGAGGAAGCTTGGAAGCATATGATGTTGCTTCACATGATGATGTGGCTCATGATTATGATCACATGTATTGAGCATGATATAAGCTTATGATTGATGATAAAACTATGCTTTCTACAGCTTATGTGTAATATACTCATGGATGTTGCTTTATACTTGGTAGCATGATAATCCTGTTAATCCATGATGACTTGAGTTATCTCTATGGATGTGTATACTAACCATGTAGGTATTTTATGTGGATTCATGGCCTGATAAGAGCTATGAGATGTATGTGCTTGAGTAGCACCATGTGATAATGAGATAACAAGTTGATAGGTCTGAGGACCTGATAAAGGATGAGTGCCTAGTTGAGGTGTTATCCTCTGATGATGAGTTAAGGGATGTGTTCCTAGAATGTTGATGCATGATTATGATGCGTTGAGAGGTAGTGGTTGATATCATGAGGGATTGAGGTCCCATGACAGTATGATGATGGCAATAATGATGTAATTCTATAAGACTATGTTATACTTTGGTTGCCTCAACAATTAGCGTAAAATATACTAATTAATTATAGATGAATACATTATGTAGTTTGCCCTGGCCATAGATCCATCATCGTCAGTATTTGGTGATGGTGAAACAGGTTTATCCTGCGGGATTACCTGGAGCACATATTGTTGAATATGCGAGGTTTCTCCTAACCTAAAATAGGAGGGTTTGAGTGCAATTGTGGTTGCAAAGTCATGATATATGGAGCATGGTGAACAAACCTATGGCTCAGGATATGTGATGAGGAGCATGATGCGTTCATCACTCGGATGTATATACTAGCACATGTGTCAAGGTGAGCTAGAGATATGGGTAGCTTACAGAGCTGACCTAGAGGCTGAGGCCTTATAAGCATAAGACTGCGGTCTTTCTTGATGATTCGTGTACTAACCACGAGAAGGTGAGGTTATGGAGTCTGAATATCCTTTGACCTTGTATGGAACTGGATCGGGCTTCACAAACAATGGTTGGATTTGAGCAGGGAAGGCTCACTTTCTCCGAGCATAATAAAATGTTATCCAACTGAATAGTATATCTTGCTTAGAGCAAAACACGGAACAGTGATTAAGGCCTTGTACTTATATAGCTGATCTAGTTATACCTTGCATATACGTGTATGATCCTTATATTTTGTGATAAGTTCTTATAAAGCTTATCTTGTCAATCATGTTCCATAAAGAAATGCTTGGTTATATGCCTCCTGGATATCTTGGTAAGATTGATGGTAATAATAGCCTTACTCAGTATGCTACTCTTGTTATACGCTTTATCAGTTAACTGTTGTTGTTGCCTCAACCTTCTGAGGTTTTATAGTTTCGGCAGGGAGTTATGTTTCTCACTGGGACTGTGTGTCTCACCCCGCTGGTTTACACTCTTTTTAGGTGATCTTTATAGACGTGGTGGTGGTCGTGAGGTTGCGGCCGAGCAACAAGAAGAACAGTAGAAGGAAAGAGATGGACATGCTGCTGTTTTTGTGATTTTGTGGTAGAGTCCTAGAGTCATCCATGTACACTTAGGTCCTCAGAGGTGTTCGACGATGTTTCACGACGACTAGCTGTTGTAATTTTGGTTTATCCTATTGCTGGTCGTATGTGGCCCATTATGTATATATAAATAGGTGATGAACACTAGTACCGACGGTACAACTGGCTCCGATAAGCGGTGAACATATATCAAAGCCTGTAAATATTTTTATAACATGCTTTCTCTATAGGATCTGGATGCAAAAGTTCCCTTGAGTATGCTTTCTGCAATCGGTTTTAATTAACCCGTGTTTTCGGTATGATGAGGTTCCACACATTTTCGCGTGTCATCTCGTTGTTTGGGTGATGGCGGGGTGTCACATTGTTCATCCTCCATGGTCGTGACACACATTCGCAGTTGCAACACGCGAGATTTATTGGTTGAACCAAGTTTTTAGTTGTGTGCGTGTGGTGATTGTGACATCTGTTTCGATTGATTGGGTCATGACGTTCGTCGTGGTCACAACACACCATGCTCATCCTTTTAGTTTATGACCTATTTTGATCGTGACATTCATCACGATCGTGACATCCTCCTGTCACATCGCCGCAGTCACAAGAGTTTCTTATCTCAATCACGGTACCTAAAAATCAATCCAAAATCTACAAAAATATGACAAAATTGACATTACCTACTTAAAGAGTTTGGTGATGACATATTGTTTACTAATATTGTAGAATTTTGATTTCCACGATGGACACCTTTATTAAGAGGAAAAAATCTCTGAAAGGCGTAGAGGAGGTCCTCGAGAAGGTCACCAAAGCACTAAACGACCACCCAGAACAATCACTGGGGAAGAAACTCTATCTAGAACTGATAAAGAAGAAACATGAATACATCCTAGCCCACAAGATGCCAGAGGAGTTTGAAGAGTACCAAGGGACAACAAAGATAGAAACTTCTGAGTACCAACCATCTAAGGGAGATCTCAAGCAGAAGGGGAAATGCAAGATGCATGCCAATGATGCTAAAGACACCAAGAAGAGGAAGATGGCTGTTGAGGATGAATCAAAGACCCCTGGACAGGAGACCAACTCCGGTGTGGCCAGGAAAGAAGTGCAAGAAATAAAAACCAAGAAATTGACAACATTCACACCAAGAGACAAAGTACATCAATCACAGTTTGACTTGATAATGAAGACTAAGAGCTTCAAGACGACACAATACCTGGATGCCGACGACTTTAAGAAGATGGGGATATATGATAGAACAAAAAGGTTTCTAAAAGGGGCCAACCTGCATACTCTATGCACAACTGAGACCTCTTCTCTCATAGAACTCACTGCCAAGTTCAAGTCATCACTGGAGAAATTGCCTATCAACAACATCCAATGCAAGAAATGTGGCAGGGAATTCAAGATGGAGGTGTGGATAATGGGCAAAGATCATATGACTATTGAGGTTATTCTGAACACTATCTTTACAAAGTCAATGGAAGAGGCATAGGTCTACTTGGATGTGCTTGATGAAAAGGAGACAATTGACTACAATATCCACAGGATGTGGAAAAAACTCACAGGAGAACTCGAGCATAGTCTGAAGAACTCCAATGTGATGCTCATCACCTCATGCTTTATCATGATCATGTAGAAGATAATACCGAACATAGTCTTCACAACATCTGAATTGGGGGGGGGTTCTAAAGGAGACATATTCCTAAGATGGTCTATGCTAAATCATAGACCAACAAATATTAGAAGACTGCTAATAGACAGTCTGTCAGTTGAGTTATGATCTAAGGCAAAGAGGACTAAAGAGTTCTACATGGGAAGCCATATAACTTGCACTGTATATCATTTCCTGGGTACTGAGAAAATACTGACATAAAAGCACACCAAGGGACATACAAAGATAGATATAAATTCTTGGTAAACAATGGTATTCTGGCACAAAAGGGAAGCATACTATTATATAAACAAAGCTTCTCCAAACTCCTACTACCCTCCCTAAAATGGCATATTATCACACCCACAAGCTGTCACCCACAGAAGAGGAGGTGAACAAGATGCAACTGAGCACCATCAGGAGAGCTACAAACTCCCAATAACCTTCCACAGAAGAAATATAATAGATAAAGCGCCAGAAGCAGAACAACACAAGCCAGTGGAAAGGAAGAAACTAGCAATCAGGAAGCACAAAGAAAAGGCAGTGGACATTTTCTCGAGAAGAATAGAGATGAAAAAATGGAAATCTATAGACGGATGATTCTTCAATCCATCTTCCCCTCCCTCTATGAAAATCATTATACATAAGGAGATCCCCACATCGAGCACTCTTTCTAAGGCATACAATTGAACCCCTGAGGCGATGAAAGAATCAAATCATGTTCTTGAGAAACCCAAGCTACTTACCCCTACACCTCCTATGACTGAACCACTGCTCAAAGTGCCTATGCAGCCAAAAACATCAGCCATCACACAAGCAACATGCACTAAAAAAGAAGTACATACACAACCTATCCATGAAGCAACAAATAAAAGTGTGTGAGAACCCGCTCAGCCTCCACAACCTATCCCTGAAGCATTGACAACAACACCATCACATCCAATAGTAGAGCAACAACAACACCCACAAACTTTTGGTGATGTATTAGGGCATCAATTTGATTCCATGTGGGTACAAATGCAACAATATTCTAAATCTCATTTCAATGTAACCTCTAGCCTATGCACACTAACAACGTAGGTGCAAAGTTTGAACACAAAGACTAAATCACTTTCTTAGTTCATGCAAGAGGTGATCAGTAACCAAGCGATGATGATGGGCTCGATTCGGACAATGTCGGAAGAAATGGTGGAACTCTAGAAAGAGAGGGACAACATACAAGTTGATAAAGAAATGATGCAAAAAGGGTACGAGGAGGCATTGCATGACCTGAAGAACAAATGCTAATGCTTAGAGGAAGAATGAAAATAGATGGTAGTAGAGCGCCATGATATAGAAAATTCGTGAGACAGGAAGAGGTCAAGGTGTATGACTAGCCCCTCCGCATCCCACGCTTCCTCAAGCCCCGACCATGAGGATGGTGATGTAGGCAGAGCGGGTGCACCCTCAACACCCAAAGACAAAAGCACAAATGTAAAGCCTGCCCAAAGGGAGGAGCCAGCTGCAAAAGAGGTGCCACCTCAACCTGAAGAACCACAAGGTGCTGAGGGGAAGAAGACGAACACATCAGTACATGAGTTTGATTTGAAATCCCACCCAACAGAAGATGAGACAGTATTTGAAGAGCACCAGAACAAATGCATCATCAGAGAGGAGATCACCACTTATGAAAAGTCCATGTCTGGGGAGATAACAAATATAAATAAAATCATGGATGAAATGAACATCTCCATGAACATCTGTGACATCTACCTCCAGAAACCATCAATTAACACAACAATCCCATTTATGATAGCAAATGGTTGCAACTTTATCTACACTCAATGAAGCAATCCACTATCAAAGACAAACCTGCTCCTAGAAGAGTCTACCAAAGCAATTATCTATGCCAACATATCGCAACAAGAGCCACATGTGAAGAAGATTACTAAAAAGCCAACCTCAACTCCTACTATCTCACCTTCTCCTACACAAGAAACTAGTGAGGGAACATCTGAAGATGATGACGTCGGCCTTGCTTTGTTCTTTATCAATGAACCAGGTAGACAGCAAAGACCACCTACTGAAAAAGAAGAGTTGGGTGCTACTCTACCTCTACCATGCAAGATGGAGAACATGGACATGGCCTCACTTTTAAGAGTAACATGTAGGGATGTCCATGTTCTGGAAGATGTGCTAGATGACAACCTTCTAGGCACAAACATCCTATATCATAACATAGAAAGGTCTCTGACTAGGGAACGCTTCAGAGGAGTCTTTCTGAAGAGAGAATGAGTTCACAAGAAATTATTTAAAGTGCTATGTGCTAAATTTCTTGAATAGTTCCTCCATCTTGACAAGGTGCAACCAGTGTTTAATGGCACCACTCATCTGACAGGGTAGCTATTCAATCAAAGGTTTAATTTTGATGATGTCAAAGAGCTACAACAAGCTATGAATAGAGAAGAGACCCAGTTTGTAACCCTACCTATAAGAACGATCAAGCACTGGGATCTAATAGTTGTGAATCTATATGAGCACCACACCACAGTGTACAACTAATGTGCTGCTAAGTTGGACAATGCAACCCTAATCTATAAAAGGAAGGAAGCTAGGGATATCCTGAAGGTACCACTGTATCTGCAATGTGCAATCCAAATAGCAAGAGACCGCCACTAAGGAATCTGGAAACAATTATCTATCTATAAGAAGGTACCTCAGGAAGAGGCGGGGATAGGGGATTGTGCCTTCATTGTGTTAAGAATGATGGAATCCATAAACAAATGAATTCCACTAGAAAACCTCTGCAACGAAGATCTACATGGCCTACATGGAGTGTACACTATGGAAGTGATCTACAATCGCCGCTTGTTCAATGATCTGGCGATGCCATCAGATGTAATACCACATAGGCTTCACACTGGAGTTCCCTTTCCTAAAAATAAGACATGGAAAGAACAACTAAAGACCCTCTGGATTGATCCTGATGAACCAACCAAGATAGCTACTTGTAAAGAAGGTGGGTGTCTGACACTTAGCCTATTGATGCCACTCATAAAGAACAAAAACCTCAGACTACAGACGAGAAAGAAGCCTCCCCTATAGTTGAGAAGGAGTAAGAAGAACCTACTATTAATGAGACTAAAGAGGAAGAATCAAAGAAGATGATATGCCCAAAATCAAGCCAGATGGGCCAGCAGGGCAGATAGTGCCTACTTTCTAAAACTTCGATAGATGGGCTTGTGAAGGCTTATCATTGGAATCTCTATTGCTGCTAATGAATTTCTTGAAGGAGGGTGATACCTCAAGAGAGGTAATACTTGAACAAGAGGGCATATGTGTACTAAAAGAGGATATCTGAGATACTTTGAAAATAGGAGGATACCTCTTGGTGAGAGCCATGTCTTCTTATCAATCTTTGCTGGGAGACAACATGAATAATGTGCACATGGCATACTTCTTGCTCGTTGAGGATATATTTAAGGACAAAAGGTCAGGTGAAAAAGAATGCTTGCAACAACATTTGATGAACTATCTTCCAGACTATATATTCCTACCTATTCTATATTATAACCATTGGGCTCTTCTGGTAGTCAATATAATAGCAAGGACTGTAGGTCTACATAACAGCTTAGATTCAGCCTTCACACTGAATAGTCACACTAATATGACTATCGCGAAGACACCTATAGAAGAAAACACAATTACATGCGCTGAATAAATCATCGAGATGATCTGAAACAAAGAGAAGGGATACAAGCATGCAATGGGCAAAGACTTCAAAAAGATGCAGTTCTGCTATAGAAGCCCCCAGCAAATGCCCTTGTCTAATTACTGTGGACTATATTGCCTGGCTTGGATGACAGCCCTGGCCTTGATGAATATGAAGGTTGAAAGCATACAACATGAACAATATCACACACTCTGTGGAATATACACCAACATTATCCTATAATAAAAATGGGCAATCACGGAAAACCAACAACAATAAATAAGCCCATTTATACGTACAACTAAAATTTTGACACTCTGGGATGGAGCGAATGATAAGTTTGTGGGAGGAGTTATAAAAGGGCAAGAGAGGTAAAATTTTGGCAACTAAGTTTAGTTTCAACTTGTACAAATTCTTACTTTTACCTATACAAGTACAGGAAATTTGGAAACAATTTTGAAAATTTTGAACAATATTGAACAAGCTCCATCTATAGTTCCCAATTTTAAACATATTTCTATGTGATCTAACTTTCCCTCTTCTTAGACTTGTTTGTCCTCTTGCTACCTTTTAGCATAATCATTTCCATAGTGGTGCTAATGATCTTCTAATTCACATAAAATGAGAAGGGAATAATAATAAAAATATACTCCATTTTTACGATAAAAAGTTGTGTAAAGGTAGAAGAACACCCCTGAATCTATGGAACCCCTGGAAATAAAGAGGACTCTACCAACCATTCTCCTGACCAATCTTCCTAGCTCAAAAGTTCTAGCTAGAAATTCTACATCTCCCACAAGAAGGAAACAACTATCCCTTCAAATTTTAATTATCCCCGCTTTGGAATGAAATGAGGCTTGGCCGTCGAGAAATCCCAAACCCATTTCCTAAGACTAAGAGAAAAATGAAAGGCCAATATATATATAAATAAATAAATAAATAAATATATATATATATATATATATAGTTGTGCCTAAAAGATGCCGAAGGATTCCACATGGTCGGTGTATTGCTATAGTCATGAATGTTGATATGTCATGCCTGGAAGTGGAATCTTGAAGTTGAGTAATACCCACCTACATTCCAAGGCAATCCTCACACTACAACCTTCCAATACATCAAGGCCCATTTGGGGAACACTATCTTTATGACAGCCCATGGTTGAAGGATACTGAGGGGTGTAGGAAAATACTAAAAGTCTGACCTAGCCAAACATAATAGCTTAGGAATGAACAAAATAAAGGTAGTGTGTGAAAGCTACCCCTTGTTGGAACCATTTACAGGTATAGCCAAAAACTTAGGGCAGTAAGGTCATTGTAAAGGAGAATCCTGTACTACAAAAGGGAGTGGCTTAGGTGCAAAGTCAAGCAACTTTAGAAACAAAAAAGGGGGGAAATGGAGGTGCAGGAAGTGAACCAAGCCTAATATAAATGTTTTTGTTGTAAGGATGGAATAATTTGGTAATGGTTTATTCAAAAAGAGAGATTTCATATATAGCTCATCATTCAGTAGTTTGATTGTATCTGTTAGCCTGAGGACAAACTAGACTCTAAGTTTGGTAGAGTTGATAACATCTCATTTTGTGAATTATTGCATATGTGTTATTCCTATTTTAGCACCCCTTTTATTGTTTTTTCTGTTTATTTGAATATCTTTGGACTAAATATGGATTTGATACCCCTTCCCACTCCATGTAGGCTCATACCATGTCGCGATCATGACACCATTGGCCATGGATATCTCGACCGAGATAGAGCCACTGATCAACAGTTCCATGTTGCGACCATGACACTAATCACGACCGTGATGATCCACTGTGACCGCAGTACCAGATGTTGACCAAGAGAGGGTGTCACGATTTATATGGGGTCACGAACCAGACAAAAGAAGCAATTGTGATCAAGAATGTTGTCGCGACCGTGAATGTGTGATAACCTCTGATGGAGTTTCAGTCATAGCAATGCCGTATCACCATGACTGAGACAAATATTACTACAACTTTAGAGTGTCATGATTGTAATAGGAGGTTAAGTTGGTGGGTAGCACCTATAAATAGGCCCCAACTCGACACACAAATAGGACATAAGATCATCAAGAGCAACAAAGTGTTGCCAAACTCCAGAGCCATTCTTGTTTATCTCCATAGGTCTTGGATCTCCGAAGATGAAAGTTGGAGGAGAAAAAAGGTCTACCATCCTATTCTTCAAGAGAAGTTTCCATCTTCTATGCCCAGACCATATCTAGAACTTAAGAAGTACCATAGGTGTATCACTTCCTTCTTTCTTTAGATCTATTATATTCTCCATGTTGTATATTCCCCTCTTTATTATTCTTGATGTAGCTACACATTTTTAACATTGTTAGGTTGCCCATTAACATGTGTGGCCAAACACCTTGCTTGGGTTGGGAGTAGCCACTAAGGCTCTCCCAACATGTATATACTTACATCCTTTTAAATATATATTCTCCTAGCAAGGATTATCTCTATGCTCTTGTTCTTAATGCTTCACTTGCATGATTAGCTACTGATGTGAGGATTTTGAGTCGCTTTTATAGACTTGTTTTACATGTGTTTTATGTGTTTATTAGTCACTTTTGTGCTTAGTATCGCATGATTCATTCACTTTAGTCTATAATCTCATTTCGTATCAAATCTCTCATATTTTATCTTTTTGGTCATAAATGATCATATTGATATGTTCTAGCATAGTTGATTTGGATTTATCTTGTAATTCCAGGAAGAACGCATATACACAGTTGTCGATACCATTGACATCCGTCGATAGTATCGACACAGTCATAGTGACACAACCATAAGGAGACAACATGGGTCGCTACCATCGACTGGGAGGTCGATGGTAGTGAGATACCTACAACGAGCCAACAATTAACCGGTCGATACTATCGACACAAAAGTTGATACTATCGACATTGCACAGCTTCAGCGTCAGAATGGTGACAAAATTGATGCCTAAAGGTATCAATACCATTGACCCGTGTCGATGGTATCGAGTCTGCATTAGGCGGAACGTCAGAGAAAAAAGAGAATGAGCTGATACTATGGTGATTCGATACCATCGACCCACGTCGATGGTATCGACGCCGTCAGAACAATTTTTGTTTCAGATCGGCCCAGATCGAACGGTGGTGATCTTTTGGCGACCTAAAGTGGTCCATATACCTAATTTCAGCGCCCCTAAGAAGGGTATCACATCATTAGCCGCTGCACAGGTCTCGAGGAGAGGTGGAGAGAAGAACGGAGCCCAAAATCATGCCCCGATCATTCCGAGAGCCGCAAAAGATGTTTTCCACCGCTGGAAGGTTGTAGGTCGCACACTCTACGTCAAGGAACGCCCAGATCTTCTCCGTTCAGGGCTTTACATCACTTTCATTCATGTTTTCTCCATGTTTTCCCTTTCTATCATCATGTCTTTCATTGAGATGAACATGCGGGGCTAATCCTCTTTGTCTTTAGGACCGGGAGTAGCTCGAGTAATCGTTGTATGACATTTTTACCATAGTAATTCATATTTTGTCTCTTAAATCCGTGGTATTATTTCATTTTCTCCATTATATCATTATGATTGATCACCCTAATGATAATCTAATGCCTTTAATTAGTTTGAAAGAAGAATTAACGGTTGAAAAAAGACGAAATTCACATTAACTAATAAATCCTTTGAACCAGGTGATGTACGATTAATGGTGGAAACCCAGAGTTTGGTCTTCATGCACCTAGATTAGGGTATAGGTTACTATGACTGTGGAACCGACCTAGATTTAGTTAGTGAATTGTATCACGACAGTGAACAATTCTGACTACATGCCACTATCCGGAATGAGAGACAAATTTTATTAACTATGTAGGAATAAATACTACGAGAACCCGCGGTGAAACCGCAATCCTAAAGATTCCCATCTAAATTGATTAAACAAAACATTTAATCGGTTGTGTTGTTTTCTTTTATTTTTATTTTCTTTTTCAATCAACTCTCAAAATCTTTTAATTGGTCTAGCTGATCGCGAGTAGTTAGTAAGTATTCTACCGACAGTTCAGTGTCCCTGTGTTTGACTCGGGCCTCACAAAGGCCAATATTACTCTGACACGTGCACTTGCGTTATACGCAAGGTAAAATCGTGTCATGTTTTTGGCGCCATTGTCGGGGACACGACAACTATCGACACTACGAATGCTGCAAGCGGCCACTCTAGGACACATTTTATTTTATTATTGTTTTTTTTAATTCATCATCTATCTTTCATATTTAGCAATCGTCTAACACTGTACTGAATCAAATTTATTACCTTGTAGGTACCAGTGCATGGTGAAGATGCGTAGCACAAACTACATATTGCCATCACCAGAGGTTCCACCGTTGGGATCAGACGACGAGGAGAACAATATTCATGATCAACCTGAGGATATGTATTCATACCCTGAACCAGAAGCCATGGCTGAGGAACAGACAATATGGGAGAAGATAAAGGCTTCTTCCTCGTTAGCATCAAAGGGGCTGATAAAAAAATAGGCAGTTAACATTCCAACCTATAAGATTGATCCGACACTGATAAATTTGGTCAAGTCTCAAGCATTTCACGGTCTAAAGAATGAAGACCCAGTTGCACACATCAACACTTTTGTGGAAAATTGCGATATGATCGAGATAGATAGGTTTCCATAGGAGACAATGTATTTGAAGTTGTTTCCCAGCTCTCTTACAGGTAATGCATGTGAATGGCTGCATAACCTAGATGATGAGATTGTTGAGACTTGGGATCAAATGATCGAGGTTTTCTTTGAGAGATTCATTCCACGAGACAAAACCAATGACCTAGTATGGAAGATCCACAATTTCTATTAAACGGCTGGCGAGACATATTCTGAGACGTGCGAGCGCTTCCAGATAATGTTGCGGAAGTGACCACGTCACAGGCTAGATAAATAAAAACAAGTGAAGATCTTCTACTTTGCTTTAAATGAGCACGACAGGAGCAATCTAGACTCAATAGGTTCCGGGTTCTTCTTGAACAACACTGGCACTAGGTGTTGGGAAATCCTGAAGAATATGGCTAGAAAGCAATCATGGGGTGATAGAAACACACCAGAGCAGGTTCGAGTCACAGGTGAGTCAAAATCCATCAAAGAATTGAATAACAAATTAGATCTCACCAAGAAACTTGTTGAGAGAGAGGAAGAGTCCAAAAAGGAGACCCAAGTTAAATTCCTTCAACAATAGGGCTATCAGAACAATGATTATGCTTGGAGGAAGGACAAAAAATTCTCATGGAAGGATCCAAACAACTTCCTATAAGACCCGGATGCAAAACCACAGGCTACTGTGGAGGACAAAAGCACCGAATTGATCAGCCAGGTAGTGAAACAAAATCAAGAGATGATGAACATGTTCAGTAAGCAGTTACAGTCCTAGGGTGAGATTTTGACTAAATTTAGGCAGACATTGCAATGTCATGGAGCACAGATGAGGACACTAGAGACGAAAATGACTCAATTCACCAATGAAGTGGTAGCCATGAAGCATGTAAATCAACAAAGACCAGCTGGTAATGCAGAGTCTGCACAAGTACATCATCACGTGAAATATATATCTATGATTAAGGAGATATAGTCACCGGTGGGGGAGGTCTATGAAAAGGGAAAAATGCATTTTGAAATAGAGGCTAAGTCCAGGGTGCCATACCCCCGTAGCTTATATGGACTACCAGGTGGATATTTCCCATTCAGGAAATCCCACCAAGAACCCATCACAGCAGTGCCCACATCTAGGCAAGAGGAGCAGGTAAAGGTGACATTAGCCGAGAAGGATGAGCGGCCACGAGTCACAGCAACCGTGAATGATGTGTTGAAGCCTACGCCAGAGGGTGACAACGAAGCAAGCTTAGGGGAGGAGACCCCAAATAGCCCATATGTGCCACCACAAAAGTGCATAAAAGAGTGAAGCGTGCCATTTCAGGATATTCAGAGGTCGAAGAAGGAGCATAGATGCTACAAGAAGTTCTTAGAGATGTTTAGGAAGCTCCATATTAATATTCTATTAGTGGAAATGATAGAGCAGATTCCAGCATATGGGAGGTTTATTAAGGATATCATCACTAAGAAAAGGCAGATAAAAGACACTGACATTTGTGTTTTGAATGAGATGGTGAGCTCACTTATCCACGGGAGTTTACCAAAGAAGATGAAAGATCCCGGGAGATTCTATATACCGTGCTCAATTGGCGGCCATCACTTTCCGTATGCACAGTGCGATTCAGGTGCTAGCATAAACCTTATGATGTTATCCACGTTCCAAAAGCTTGGATTGAAGATACTCAAGAAATCTACCATGACTATTGAGTTGGCGGATGGGTCTATTGTTAAGCCATATGGGGTCTGTGAGGATATACTTGTCAAGGTCGACAGATTCATCTTTCCTGTGGATTTCATTGTCATGGACATGCCGCAACTAAAGGGTTGTGAGATGCTACTGGGTAGGCCATTTGAAGTGATGGCTGATGTTATCACTTCTATCGGGAGAGGTGTCTTGACATTAGGAATTGGCCAGGAAAGAGTTGAGTTCAAACTACCGAGTGATCCCCTAGGAACACTCCCCAATGCCCCAAGTTGATGAGCCTAATTTTTTCTAGCCTAAGACGTTAAAGTAGGGCGATTTTTGGGAGGCAACCCAACCATCAGTAGTTTTAATTTTAGTTTCCTCATTTTCTTCTACATTTGCAAGTTAGTTTTGTTTAATTTTGGTTTTAGTGTAAAAATGATACCTTAATCATTTTGTTCAGTGTACATTACTGAGACAGAGTTGATACCATCGACCACAGGGTCGATGGTAGTGACATGGGTATAGGGAAGCGGCTGCAGAAAATTTTCTGGGTCGATATCATCGACGGCCTCATTGATGGTATCGACATACATACCATCAGCGACTTCGAAGAAAAAGATAGCTCTGGGTCGATAGTATCGACTACGAAGTCGATACTCGCGAGATCCCTAAAGATTTACAGAAGAATTCGACAACCCTATCGATGGTATCGACAAGGCAACAGTAAGGAAGTGGCATACGAGCCTCGTGAGGGTACTCGAACCACACAGAGTCGATACCATCGACAAACAAGTCGATAGTATCGATGCGACACGCCACCGATCCGTGAGAGGAAATCAACCGAGCCCGCCATTTTTGGAAGTCGATCCGTGGGATGGGTCGATACCATCGAACCGCGTCGATGGTATCGACGCGTCACCGATCCGGGCCCCCAAATCCAACAATCGACAACTGTCGATAGTCGCGAAGAGCGGATCGCGCCTCCAGGTGTCGATACCATCGACACCCCCGTCGATGGTATCGATAGGGTAGCAGTAGCGACAGGATCAATTATAAAAGGAAGGGTTGTTTCAAAACTCTCTTCACACATTCAGAGCTTCTTCCTTCAACTTGTTCTTTGAGCATTGCTGAGCGATCGGAGGCCTTCATTGAGTGTCAAAGGATCGACATATCTTCACCGAGCTTTGCACCCAGTAGAGATCGTCTTCTCTGACCTTCATCGAGCTATATCTCTTATTCCCCCTTCCACTTTGTGCACGATGGTGCGGACGGCATGAGCTTCATCGTCTTCTCATGCGGCCCCTATGGAGATTGATACATTTGTTCCTCCACCACCCGACTCCATTCCTCGCCCGAGGATCATTCATCCCTCGGCGGATGTAAGGAGGACATATGAGGAGCTACTCAAGTAGAAAATTGAGCCAACTCGATATGTTGACTGGGACATGATCTGTGACCTCGGGTTTGAGGCCAACCTTGCCTATGTCCTCCAGGGGGAAGCACATCATACAGGAAGGCGATCTGATGAGGTCCAGTACCATGCTGAAGGCTATCCCTTTTTCAGAGAGTGGTCGACGTACAAAGAAATGGTGGCGGAGTTTATGGCATCGCTTGACATATGCATCGTCCCTAATGACCTTAACACCACCGATAGGGAATGGATAAAGGGGAAAGTTTCTTTCCGACTCTACAACAACAACTACACCATCACCCTCCAACAGTTCAATTCAATCTACAACTGGTATCATTCCCCGAATCAGCACAGGAGGCCAGACAACCGGACAGATTATGATGAAATCTTTTCCCAGCTGGTGACCACGCCTGCAGGAAAGTCCGTCAGTTATCATAACACATCCATAGCTGATTTCGAGCATCCATTTGTGCAGATTCTGCATCACATGCTGTGCACTACTCTTTTTTCTTGAGGCGATCTTTCACTCAGTAAGTTTTAGGAGACAGACTTATTCTTTCTTTATAGGCTGTTGAAATGAGAAGAGCTCAACTGAGGCACATTTTTCTTGACGCGTGTGTTGGCCGTGCGGAGGAGTACTAGACGAGCTCCTATCCACTTTGGGGGGCTTATCACACCAGTCACTCTCTATCTTGGGTTGGATTTTTCCCAACTCACTCCGCTGGTCAACATGAATAAAGTCAACCTGCATCACCTACATCGCTCCAATCTTCTTATGCTCTGTGATGGCGTGGTTTATGTACATTGCCATATCAACCAAGAGTACCAGGAGTGTACGCTTCCAAATCCCATCTTCCGCATCCAGGGGGTTCAACACTTTCGGTGGCCCATAATTGCCATCGATGACTCTGACGAAGAAGAAGACGGTGACGACAATGACAATGACAATGATGACAGCGACGAGAATGAGGAGGAAGAGGAGGCTTTCACTCCTCTTCGTGTATGAGTGGCACCGCGGAAGTGTCCACACTTACACCCGGGTGTATCATCATGTTCGCAGCCTCTGCCACCACAACCCTCTCAACAAGGAGAGGATGTCTATTCTATGAAGGGAATGTACTCCATGCTGCAGGAGATCCAGCAGCAGCACACCGCCTCTTTCACTGGTATTCAGGATACTACGAACCGGCTATTCCTAAATCAGCAGGCCATCTATGAAAATGAGCGCCTCCTCCTCGCCAACCAAGAAAATATTCATGACAGGTTACATAGGATGGAGATGTAGCAACAACCATTCTATGATCATTACTGGAGCCAAAACTACTTCGGGGGATATCCGCAACCTCTGCCCATGCCCCCATATGATCCAAATTTCCAGGGGCAATATGCATCATGGGATCCTACCGCCCGCAGTACCCACCACCTGAACAATAAATGGCATCACTATTCCACCTGTTAAGATTGTTTTTTACTATGAGGTCATAGTCGAATTCAATCATAGGGGCGGAGATGGAACAATTTCTATCTTTTTCTATCTTTTATTTTTAGTTTTTATCATTTATTTCCTTCTCCTTTATTCTAGCAATTTTCTTAGTTTTTAGGACCCACATGCTATCTAGTGTATCCGTGGATGTCTAATTTAATGTGTCATATCTTTGTTTGCCACATGGGAGTCATGGGTCAATTTGAAATTTTTAATGAAATTGCAAGCTTGCTTTGTTTGAACTTGAGCATATAACTTAAGAAAATAATTGGGTTTGTCAACTTTAAAACATAAAACCACAACTGTGCATGCCTATGATTCAAGAAAAGTGGACGGAATTAGACGTTGAGCCTAAAATGACCAAATGGTAATGAGACTTTAATCTGAAATGAAGAGAGAGAAACCTCTTGATTTTACACATGTCAGTAAGGAGGGACATATAATATCTTCTAATGGTTTTGTCAATTGATCTTTTGATCTATCCACTTCATCTTATCTACACTCCACCATAAGAATTGGAAGCACTATACAGTCTGTCATCTCTTGATTGCATATCATGTACATAGGATTGCATTGTAGTTAGTGTTTACAATTGTTGCATCAAAAAAAAATGTTGCATTATAATCCTACATTAAAAAATTTTAGAGTGCATGTCAATGTCATTTTAGTTGCATTTTGCATGATTTAAATCATCTTGTACAATGATGTGTCTTGCTTCTTCTGCAAATAAAGGACTTATTTCGTACTCTCTGAAAAGTTAAGAAAAAAATAAAAAAATAATAGATATGTGAATAAGCCCAAGAAAAAGTTATTGAAAATTTCATCTTGTTCTATTAAGCAAGATAAGGGATTGAAAAAAATATGAAGATCAGAGGGAGAAAGGAATTTGTTCATATGCAGAATAAGAAGAACAAGCACATGTGTAGTTCTGTAGATATTCTGTCTCTCATTGGGATAGAATGATAGTGCATGCCTCATTCCACTTAAATGTAGCATTAGGACATTTTCACGTGCATTTTGCATCATGATAGGTCATTAATTTTTGTGTGCATGATTGACTATTATGTGTTTCCATTTCTTCCACAACCACCTATTCCATCCACCTGTTGCTCTAATTGACATGCCACCCGTGATTATCTCCTCATTCATTAATATCGGGAGATCTGCTGCCATTTATATGGTAGTTAGGAAACGAGCAACATAGATAGAAGATCACAAAGATGCACCAAGCCTGAATCGGAGGATTTTATTATATTAACTGCCTTATTTGATAGTGTTCATCAATCTTGGGGTGAATATCTCTTATGGATGATCTTTGTCGCCTAGAGGGTAATTATCATTCTGTGGTTAGTGAGGGCCAGTATGTGAATGTCTGGTGGGGATCATAGGGCAATGTATGTTGTGATAATATGTTCTTTAGTTGACCCTCGCAATTTTATTCTATAGCTTTGCTGCTCGAGGACGAGCTAGGTTTAAGCTTAGGGGAGTTTGATGCGAGGATTTTGAGTTGCTTTATAGACTTTTTTTACATGCATTTTATGTGTTTATTAGTCACTTTTGTGGTTAGTATCACATGATTCATTCGCTTTAGTCTATAATCTCAATTCATAACAAATCTTTAATATTTTACCTTTTTGGTCATAAATGATCATATTGATGTGTTCTAGCATAGCGGATTTGGAATTATCTTGCAATTTCAAGAAGAACGCATATACACAACTATTGATAGTATCGACACAATCACAGTGAGACAGCCCCAAGGAGCAGAGATGAGTCGCTACCATCGACTGGGAGGTCGATGGTAGTGAGATACCTACAGTGAGCTAGCAATCAACCGGTCGATACTATCGAAACAAAAGTCGATACTATCGACATTGCACAGCTTCAACATCAGAATGGTGACAAAACTGACACCTAAAGGTGTTGATACCATTGACCCACGTCGATACCATCGACCCACGTCGATGGAATCGAGTCTGCATCAGGCGGAACGTCAGATAAAAAAGAGAATGAGCCGATACTATGGCGGGTCGATACCATCGACCCGCGTCGATGGTGTCGACGTCGTCAGATTAGTTTTTGTTTCAGATCATCCCGGATCAGACAGTGGTGATCTTTTGGCGACCTAAAGTGGTCCATATACCTAATTTCGGTGGCCCTAAGCAGGGTATCACGTCATTAGTCATTGTACAAGTCTCGAGGAGAGGTGGAGAGAAGAACGGATCCCAGAATCACGCCCTGATCATTTTGAGAGCCGCAGAAGATGTTTTCCACCGCCAGAAGGCTGTAGATCGCGCACTCTATGTCAAGGAACACCCATATCTTCTCCGTTTAGGGGTTTACATCACTTTCATTCATGTTTTCTCAATGTTTTCCCTTTCTCTCATCATATCTTTCATTGAGATGAATATGCGAGGCTAATCCTCTTTGTCTTTAGGACCGGGAGTAGCCCAAGTAATCGTTGTATGACATTTTTACCATAGTAATTCATATTTTGTCTCTTAAATCCATGGTATGATTTCGTTTTCTCCATTATATCATTATGATTGATCACCCTAACGATAATCTAATGCCTTTAAATACTTTGAAAGAAGAATTAACGGTTGAAAAGAGACGAAATTCACATTAACTAATAAATCCTTTGAACAATGTGATGTACGGTTAATGGTGGAATCCCAGAATTTGGTCTTCATGCACCTAGTTTAGGGTATAGGTTACTACGACTGTGGAACCGACCTAGATTTAGGTAGTCAATTGTATCACGACAAGGAACAATTCTGACTATACGCCACTACCCGAAATGAGAGACATATTTGATTAACTATGTAGGAATAAATACTATGAGAACCCGTGGTGAAACCACAATCCTAAAGATTCCCATCTAAATTAATTAAACAAAACATTTAATCAGTTGTGTTGTTTTCTTTTATTTTGAATTTCTTTTTCAATCAACTCTCAAAACCTTTTAATTGGTCTAGCTGATCGTGAGTAGTTACTAAGTAGTCTACCGACAGTTCAGTGTCCCTGTGTTTGACTCGGGCCTCACAAAGGCCTATATTACTCTGACATGTGCACTTGCGTTATACACACAGTAAAATCGTGTCAGCTACCATCTTGTAACATCTAATTGTTAATGCCATGAAAGAGTAGTATTAATGATATCTACATGTTATGGAGTTGCATGAATGCATGAAAATGTTGGAATTCTAAAGCTAATGCTCATATGGTTTTCTTTCAAATTGTTTATTTTCCATCTCGAGATAGAGACAATCTTATAATGTAGATCTATCCTAATATCAAGAGAGGAGGGAATAGACATGTATGATGATTGCTTGTAATCTTTCTAAGTGTATGCGAAAGGGTGTGAGTATTGCATGTTGGTGAGAGATCAAAGTAGGGGAAACCCAACCCAAGTTCCCTTCCATCCTTTGGTTACTTTTTTCTTGTTTGACCTTATTCTTAATCTTTGATATCTTTTCTTTGCTTTTGTTATTTTGATTGGAGTGAGATAGTTCCTTCGATAAAATCACCTTATCCTACCATTTTCATTTGGTGTATTAGAGCCTAAGGCTCTACGTTCCTAGCACATACCAACCTTGTACTAAGGTCCAGCCCTGATCTACTACATTAGACCCCATATAGTAGTTGTGGAGGCTTGAGTGTCGGGTTATAAATCTATGAGTATGAATACTATAGATCTGCTCCTTTTTGGATGTGTGATGTAGGTCAGTCATTTTTCATGCACATACTAGTCATGTGAATAAAAATATGATGAAACATATGATTCATATAGATTATATTCACAAGACTCATATTGATATATCTAATGGATGTCAGATTTGTGTGCAAGACAAGCTTCCTGATAACCATTTAAATCAGTAGATCGTAATACACATTTTCTTGAATTAATTCATACAGATGTTTGTCATTTAAATAATGTTCTTACTCATGATGGTATTAGATACTTTGAGAAACTTATAGATGCCTTTTATAAATATTGTTCTATTTTGCTACTAAAAACTAAGCATGAACAATTAGATAAATTTTGAGTCTATAAAACTCAAGTAGAGAAACAATTAGATAAGAACATTAAGAGAGTGAGGTCTGATAGAGCTGGTGAATACACTTCTAATGAACTTAACAAGTTCTGTGAGGGCCATTGTAACGACCCCGCCTTTCAGTGACCCCCAATTAAGGGAGACCAGGAGGTCAGAGCCATTATCCCAATTTTCTGGATCAAAGGTTCGACAAATAATCAATAATATTTATCAAATTCTACTAGACTATACTGAAAGGCTATGATAAAATAAAATTTTGCATACCTTTTGAAAACTTGGATTTCTAAACTTCTATCCACGTATGAATTCTATTTTAACTAATCCTCCTTGCACTTTAATTCATGTATTCACAATATGCCAACTTACTGTTTGTCCTTCTGGGTTTGAACCTAAAACACCGAAAAACAAAACATTGGTCAGCATAAATTTGGTATGTGGGGGAAACAATAATCGTGCAAATAATAACAACATATTGCAGTCAATTACAGTTTAACAAGCAAATTTATGTTTTAAATATAACTGCTCGATCCATACACACCCTATACTCTGCGTTGTCCCTACAGTGGACCTAGATGCTACCCTCCTTATGGTAGATCCCCCTTAAACCCCTCATGGTCCTACCTAATAGGTGAATTAATTTCTAGGGTTGAGTCACATGGAACTACCCATAAGTAGGCCACTTCTTAACTCATGGTGTGCTAAAGAGTCTCATGGCACTACACGTGGGTAGCCAAGTTTCTAACTCATGATAACCTAGACCTTGCTCTAAGTTACCCTTTTAGCATTTGCAAAGACACACAGGAGGACCCAGATCTAAGCCAGTAATATATACATATTTATAGTGATAATCATAGTCACTTTATAGTTTCATGAAAAAAAAGTCATCCAAGCAGTTATTTTTAGGAAACCGATAAAACATTCGAGAATCGCCGTGAAACTAAAGCGATTATTCATAAGTGTAACCACATACCTGTAACTGTAGTTTTGGGAGATAGAATCAACTATGTAGAGAAAACCCAATCAGGCAAGCAAACATGCACAGAAATCCTGAAATAAACATACAAACTTCCTTTTATCCAAATTTATCCAATTTCATCTTATTCCATTGGATTTCTATTCCAATTTTAGGGTTTCCTCTGAAATTAGGGTTTTGCCTCCACTTTTAGTATTGTGAACCCTAATTCAACAAAACTACATAAAACCTTTAAATTTCTCATTTTAATACTCCTAACAGACTTGGGAGCATTATTTAGTAACTTATTTCCTTAATCCGACATAAACATGGTTTTTCTCCTTTTTCATCCTAAATAGGGTTTCTATATGTATTATCCTTCATTTATAGATTAAAACCTCAAATTAGACAACTTTGCATTCAAAAGGGATGAAAACTCTATTTTAATATACAACATGTTAATACTCTTCAAATTAGCCTATCAAACCATAAAGATTCATCCTATACATTCAATTAGGGTTTCAAATTACCTTTTAAAACCTTTTTCTATCAAATTAATAAAATTTTGCAAAATGAGAAAAAACTACATTACCAAACCATTTTTATATTGTTCCTCGTATTTTTTAAGCAACTTTCATATATAAAGTTTTCTCATTGGAGATTCCAAGCTATTTCTATGAATTTTACAAGGGAAAAGCCTTTTCTAGATTATTCTAGCAGATATAGCTAATTACCGAATTTTGATGGCTGTTTGATCGATGCACCACTGGTCCGCTGATCAAATCTGACGCTCCATGTCGATCGACTCCACTACCTAAGCTGCGTGCGCTGCCCCCCACACATGTCCATTGGATCTCCCTCAAGTCCACGATGGACCCTGATCCGAGGCTGCTGCTCCTCGTCTTCTTCTTTCCTATCTGCTCAACCCGCAGCGGTGCCGAGGCAGAGCGCTTGCCGGTGAGGGAGAAATCGAGAGCGAGATAGGGTGCTGGGACTTAGGAAGGGGCCTTCGGGGTTCGTGAGGGTGAGAGGAAGCAAGAGGGGACATATTTATAGGGTGTGGGGGCTTCCTTAGGGTTACTTCAAACCTGCCGCCGCCCTAGTCCTTGGACCAATTGGGTGTTTTCTGTAGACGCGATAACTGCTAGCCACCTTAGGGTCAAGAAGGTTCGTCTCCCTCCCCCGGACCCAATGGAAGGATTTCTAGGAGTGCACATGCACAGGATTGCGAGAAAGTCGAAGGGGAAAGTCCCCCCTGTACCCGTCCAGAGTCTGAGCTCAACTGGGACTTTGATGATGAGCGGTGCTTGTTGAATCAAGATCCAACGGCCCTCGTTCTTCACACTCAACCAATTAAAGAAAAAGATTTCCTAATTCCAATATAAATCCAATTTTGAGGATAAATTGAAACAACCATAAATCCCAAATCATAACTCCTTTTTTTCTCAAATTTTAAGGGAACCTCGTTTATGATTTAATATCTCTTCATACCAAAAATGGGATCATTATCTAAAGAAAACGTGTCCTTTTATTTAGTTTCAAGTTAATACTTAATTATTTATATATTCCACATATTTCTCTTTCCCTTGCCATTATATTATTATCCTGAGTTCCATGAACCTCAAGGAACCTTAATATTTGGAAATTGCATATTGGGAAATATTCATTAGCCTTTTATTCTTCTTTTATTTATTTTCATATGTATTCCTTCGTCTAATTGAATTTGTTTGTCTTTTCTTATTCTTTTTCTTTCAATTGGGCTCAAATGCCAATAAAGCCCATTAAAAAAACAAACAAGGCTATAATGCACAAAAATCAAATCATTAAATCAACCATTGATTCCATTTATATTTTAAAAGAATATATACAAATTTCATTACATGGTTTAGAAAAATGGGGTTATAACATCCTCTCCTCCTTATAGGAATTTTGCCCTCAAAATTCAACAATTATACAAACAAATTAGGATATGCTTTTTCCATGTCTGTCTTCAGCTCTCATGTGGATTCATCCTCTCCATGGTGCTTCTAAAGAACCTTTACCATCTCTATATTCTTATTTCTGAGCTCTTTCACCTTGGTATGTAGAATCTGCAAAGGTAACTCATGATAAGTTAGCTTCCCTTGAAGCTCAATGGGTTCAATGCTCAGCATATAGCTCGGATCTTGCACATATCACTTAAGATTGGACACGTGAAACAAATCATCCATCATACTTTATTGAGGGGGTAACTCCAAATGATATGCGGCTTCACCAATCTGTTCTAACACATCAAACAGACCAACGTATCAGGGACTCAACTTTCGTCTATTCTTGGCTATAGCTCGAAGTGGTCAGATTTTCAAAAAAAAATGTTCTCCCATAGTGAAATGCACATCAGTCCGTCTCACATCAACATACAACTTCTGTCAATCCTGGGCTCTCTTTAGCCTTTGCCTGATCAAAGCGGCTTTATCAGCATACACTTGGAGTTCATCTGACCTTAACAGGGTCCTTTCACCAACATTATCCCAGTGAAGTGGTGACTGACATAGTCTCCCATATAGAGCTTCGTACGGAGGCATCCCAATACTGGATTGATAACTGTTGTTGTAGGAAAACTCAGCTAGTAGTAGGTACTGCTCCCATGAACCACCCCAATCGAGCACACAAGCTCTCAGCAGATCCTCTAAGGTCTAGATTGCCCTTTCTGACTGACCATCTGTCTAGGGGTGATATGCGGAATTGAATTTCAACCTTGTACCAAGTTCCTCTTGAATCTGTTTCCACAGCTTGGAAGTAAACTTTGGGTCCCTATCGGAGATGATGGAACCGAGTACACCATGCAAACACACTATCTCTCTGATATACAACTCAGCTAAGTCTGATACCTTGGCAGTGGTCTTTAGGGAAAGGAAGTGTGCTGACTTAGTAAGGCGATCTACCACAACCCATATAGCATCATGACCCTTATTAGTCTGAGGTAGACCCACCAAAAAATCCATGGTGATCTACTCCCATTTCCATTCTGGAATCTATATAGACTGTAAAATTCCACCGGGTCATTGGTGTTCATCCTTTACTATTTGGCACGTAAGACAACTGGCCAAATATGCCACAATATCTCTCTTCATTCCTGGACACCAGAAAAACCTCTACATGTCCTTAAACATCTTGGTAGTTCCCGGGTGCACTGTGTACTTAGAACCATGAGCCTCTCGCGAGATACATTCCTTCAACGGTGAGTCATTAGGAACCCATATATGATTCTTGAATCTGATCCCTCCGTCTATTTCCAATGAAAGACGGGTTTGTAGCTTCTTCATCAAGCCCTTCATCTTGTCAAGTGCCCCACTGGCCAAATGTGCTGCTACAATCTCACCTAACAATTATGACTGTATCTGGATGTTGTCCAATCGAACTCGATCATCAAATGGTTGAGGAGACCACTCTACCAGCTCTTCTAAACTCTTCCACTGACTGGATGAAATAGTTGCACACCTAAGCTGTTTCTGACTCAAAGCATCTGCTACGACATTTGCCTTTCATATATGATAAGCGAGGGTGAAGTCATAATCCTTCATGTACTCCATCCATCGTCATTGTCGTTGTTTTAAGTCTTTCTGTGTCAGAAGGTATTTTAGGCTCTTATGGTCAGCGAGGATCTTGAAAGTAGCACCATACAGGTAATGCCGCCAAATCTTTAATGCATGGATGATAGAAGCTAGCTCTAAGTCATGCGTCAGGTAATTCACCTCGTTGGGCTTGAGTTGTCGGGAAGCATATGCAACCACATGTCGATTCTGTTCCAACACACAACCAAGTCCCATCTTCGATGCATCGGTGAAAATCATGAAACCATCATTGCTTGATGGTAGAGTCAAAACTGGGGTAGTGGTCAGCTTCTCCTTCAGTTCCTGGAAACGAGCCACACACACATCAGACCACACAAACTTCACATCCTTCCGAGTTAACATGGTCAAAGGCAAGGCGATCTTTAAAAATCCTTGATGAAGCACCAATAGTACCCAACCAACCCTAAGAAACTGCGAATTTATGAGGGATTCTTTGGTGCAGGACAATCTCGAACTGTCGACACTTTAGCTGGATCTACGATGATCGTTCCTCCTGAGATGAGGTATCTGAGAAACATGACTCAGTCTATCCAAAACTCACAATTGGAGAATTTCCCGTAGAACTTCTTCTTTCTCAAGATATAAAGGACTTTACTTAGGTGGTCTCAGTGTTGATCTAAGTCATATGAATAAACCAGTATGTCATCTAGAACACTATGAAAAATGAGTCAAGGAAGGGTTGAAACACACTATTCATAAGGTTCATGAAAACATTGGGTGCATTGGACAACTCAAAAGGCATAACCACAAACTCATAGTGGTCATAACATGTTCTAAAAGATATTTTTGGGATGTCCTCACTCTTAATTCTCAACTGGTGGTACGCTAATCTCAAGTCAATCTTGGAAAAGAATTGAGTAGACTTCAACTGATCAAACAAGTCATCTATCCGGGGTAAAGGGTACTTGTTCTTAATGGTAGCCTGGTTGATCACCTGGTAGTCTATGCACATTCAGAGTGAACCATCCTTATTCTTTACAAAAAGAACTGGTGCTCCCCATGGTGATGTGCTAGGGCAGATAAAACCCTTGTCTAGCAATTCCTAAAGTTGTTTCATCAACTCGAGCAATTCTGCAGGGGCCATCCTATAAGGTGCTCATGAAATAGGGCTTGTCCGGGGAGCTAGCTCTATGGAAAAATCTACCTCTCTCAGGAGGAATCTTGGGTAGATCATCTGGAAAAACATATGCATAGCTCATAACTACCTCTATTTCTTTTAAAGGTTGCACCCTGGGTTTTGGCTCAGTGACTACTGCCAGGAAAGCTCGACACCCTTTACTCATCATCCGCTCTGCTTTCAAGGCTGACACATACAGGCTGGTGGTGGCATTTTTCCTACCCCTAATGATGAAAGGTGGGTGACATGGTTTCTTAATGATCACTTTCTTCTCCCTACAGTCAATATTGTCCCTATAAGTATAAAGCCAGTCCATACCAATGATTACATCAAAGTCATTCATATCAAGAAGGATAAAATCTGTAGGAAACTCATGATCTTGATATTTCATAGGTATCACCAGAGTTTTCAAAAGATATGTAAAGATTCGACCACTTGGGGTTGTAACATCTAAGACATACCCTAAATCCTTGATATCCAAACAAAGCATAGTTGCAAGATTTCTCGAAATGAAAGCATTAGTAGATCCAGAGTCAAAAAAAGCTTTTACATTATGTTTAATGACTTCAAGCATGCCTACATTGTTTTTCACCATACATTAGACCATTACATGCTTATATTAAAACATAAAACAAAACTCTAAGGGTTATTACCCTCGATCAACCGATTAGAATTAGCTTGAGCCTCCTCATTGTCAATGGCAAATACCTGAGCTTGTCTTCTCTCTTCAACAGGTGGGGCTGCAGCTATAGGTGGAGCTGCTACAGGTGGGGCTGCTACTGGTAGGGTTAGTATCAGTCCTGGTCCTCTTGGATCTGGTAGAGGGCAAACATATTGTAGGTGTCCTTCTTGATGGCACCGAAAGCATGTCTTCTTCTTGTAGCGGCACTCACCAGCGTGCCCCTTTCCATAGATGCAGCATTACGATCGGTTGTTCTCTTGATAGGGTTTTCCTTTTCCTCCATGTTTTCCTTTAGCATGATTACGCCCTTGACCTTTCTTGTGGTTGTTCTTCTGGCCTTGGGTTCCTTTAGTGAAACCCAAATATCCCCTGGGTGGATACTGAACTAGCATCACTGTCATCTCCATGTCTAGAGCAGTGTTATAAGCTTCGGTGAAGGTTTTAGGTTTACTTGCCATCACATGGGGCTTGATGGCAGGGTGAAGGCACTCTATGAAGTGATCCACCCTTCTTTCCTCATCCATCTTATACCCAAAATGCTCTAGGATTCGAAACTTGCACCCAAAGTCTGCCATAGAAGAGTTTCCTTGATTCATGTTGGTGAACTCCCTTTCCTTTTCCTTTTTAGCTGAGACAGGGATGAATCTGGTGGTGAAGGTTGTCTTGAAGTCAACCCATGCCATTGGTTCCTCAGTCAGATCTCGGCCTATGATGTGAGTCTTCCACCATATATTGGTTGCTCCTTCCAAGAGGTGAGCAGTAAAGAGGACCTTCTTGCTCAGCTGTACCTCGAGCATGCGGAATCCATTATCGACTGCAAGTAGCCAAGCTTCTACCTTCTCGACCACTTCAGACTTATCTTCTCCACAAAACTTTTCAATGTTCATCTTGATGAAGTCCAAGATTGTGGATCCCAGTCAAGGATGAACAGGAAGCGGCTCGTCATTCTCACCTCTAGCTAAGTCTCGGAGGGCCAAAGCACTAATGGCCTCTGTCAGCTTCTTTTGTTGTTCCATCCACAAAGCATCAGGGTTGTGGATCATCATGGTTGGTTCAGGACCACCAGCTTGGTCCTCTTCCATCCGACCTACCTCCTCATACACATGTTGCTCCTCGTACCCTTGGTCTTCTTCTTGAATAAGGTTATGGAAGGGTATCAAGTCAGGATTAGGGACCTTATGACTGGTTTCCTCATGTATCTTCCTCTTCTTTGAGGAATCTCCACCATGATTCCTCTTCCTCGTCTCAGAAGACACTTTTCCCTTGTGTGGAAGTCCACCACCATTGGTGGCATCCGGGACAACCACTGTCTTCACGCGAGCCATCTACATAAGCATAAACATAGACCTTTTAGTCTATACCTTTAAGCTAATTATACTTATGTCAATGGCATCTTATTATGTATCTTTTATTAATTTGATGGAGGATTCCTTAATCCTTAACTTACTTACCCATACCACATGAGGGTGAGGAAGAGTGAGTAAAACCCTAACTCTTAAAATCCTTAATAGAATGTGTGATGAGAAGGGATGAATAAGATGAGAGAGTCCTAAAGGTATCTTACTTTGAGTCAAATCCTAAGACATCGGCCAGGCAGTCACACTGATCTGAGAGTCCTCATATTATGACTAGAGGTGCGGAGGAAAATATTTCCAGCCCCCAGACGTGATTCTTTTCTAGCCACCTCTATCTTTCAGAAAATACTCTAATAACTCCCTAGGGTTCTACAGAGTTTGTAAAATTTAATAATTATTAAGGATTAAATGAGGAATTGTGGCTCTGATACCAAATGTAACGACCCCGCCTTCCAGTGACCCCCAATTATGGGAGACCAGGAGGTCAGAGTCGTTATCCCAATTTTCCAGATCAAAGGTTCAACAAATAATCAATAATAATTATCGAATTCTACTTGACTATACTGAAAGGCTATGATAAAATAAAATTTTGCATACCTTTTGAAAACTTTGATTTCTAAACTTCTATCCACGTATGAATTCTATTCTAACTAATCCTCCTTGCACTTTAATTCATGTATTCACAATATACCAATTTACTGTCTATCCTTATGGGTTTGTACCTAAAACACCGACAAATAAAATGTCGGTCAGCATAAAGCTGGTATGTGGGGGAAACAATAATCGTGCAAATAATAACAACATATTATAGTCAATTACAGTTTAACAAGCAACTTTACATTTTAAATATAACTACTCAATCCATACACACCCTATACTCTGCACTGTCCCTGCAATGGACCTGTATGCTACCCTCCTAATGGTAGATCCCCATTAAGCCCCTCATGATCCTACCTAACACATGAATCAGTTTCTAGCGTTGAGTCACATGGCACTACCCATAGGTATCCCACTCCTTAGCTCATGGTGTGTTAACGAGTCTCATGGAACTACACGTGGGTAGCCCAATTTCTAACTCATGATAACCTAGACCTTGCTCTAAGTTACCCTTTTAGCATTTGCAAAGCCACAGAGGAGGACCCAGATCTAATCCAGTTATATATACACATTTATAGTGATAATCATAGTCACTTTATAGTTGCATGAAATAAAAGTCATCCAAGCAGTTATTTTCAGGCAACCAATAAAATGTTAGAGAATTGTTGTGAAACAAAAGAGATTATTCATAAGCGTAACCATATACCAGTAACTGTAGTTTTGGAGACAAAATCAACTATGTAGAGAAAACCCAATCAGGCAAGCAAATATGCACAGAAATCCTGAAATAAACATACAAACTTCCTTTTATCAAAATTTATCCAATTTCATCTTATTCCTTAGGATTTCTATTCCAATTTTAGGATTTCCTTTGAAATTAGGGTTTTGCCTCCACTTTTAGTATTATGAACCCTAATTCAACAAAACTACATAAACCCTTTAAATTTCTCATTTTAATACTCCTAACATACTTAGGAGCATAATTTAGTAACTTATTTCCTTAATCAGACATAAACATGGTTTTTCTCCCTTTTCACCCTAAATTAGGGTTTCTATATGTATTATCCTTCATTTATAGATTAAAACCCTAAATTAGTCAACTTTTCATGCAAAACGGATGAAAACTCTATTTTAATATACAACAGGTTAATACTCTTCAAATTAACGTATCAAACCACAAAGATTCATCCTATACATTCAATTTGGGTTTCTAATTACCTTTTAAATCCTTATTCTATCAAATTAATAAACTTTTGAAAAATGACACAAAACTAGGTTACCAAACCATTTTTATATTGTTTCTCATATTTTTCTAAGCAACTTTCATATATAAAGTTTTCTCATTGGAGATTCCTAGCTAATTCTATGAATTTCAGAAGGGGAAAGCCTTTTCTAGATTATTCGAGCAGAGATAACTTATTACCGAATTTTGATGGCCGTTTGATCGATGCGTTGGTCCATTGATCATATCTAACACTCTGCGTTCATCGGCTCCACTACCTCAGTTGTGTGCACTGCCTCCCACGTCGGTCTGTTGGATCTCCCTCAAGTCCACGATGGACCCTGATCTGAGGATTGCTGCTCCTCATCTTCTTCTTTCCTATCTTCTCAACCCGTAGCGGTGCTGAGGTGGAGCACTCACTGGAGAGGGAGAAATCGAGAGAGAGAGAGGGTTTTGGGACTTAGGAAGGGGTTTTCGGGGTTCGTGAGGGTGAGAGGAAGTGAGAGGGGACCTATTTATAGGGTGTGGGGGCTTCCTTAGGGTTCCTTCAACCCTACCGCTGCCCTAGTCCTCGGCCCAATTGGGCGTTTCATGTAGATGCGATAACAGCTAGCCAACTTAAGGTCGAGAAGGTTCTTCTCCCTCCCCCAGACCCAATGGAAGGATTTCTAGAAGTGGACATGCACTGGATCGTGAGAAAGTCGAAGGGGAAAGTCCCCCATGTACCCATCCAGAGTCTGAGCTCTACTCGGACTTTGACGATGAGCGGTGCATGTTGGATCAAGATCCAACGGCCCTCGTTCTTCATGCTCAACCAATTAACTACCCTCATTCTTCATGCTCAACCAATTAAAGAAAAAGATTTACTAATTCCTATATAAATCCAATTTTGAGTATAAATTGAAACAGCCATAACTCCCAAATAATGACTACTTTTTTTCTAAAATTTTAAGGGAACCTCGTTTATGATTTAATCTCTCATAATATCGAAATTGGGATCATTATCTAAAGAAAATGGGCCATTTTCTTCAGTTTCAAGTTAATACTTAATTATTTATATATTCCACATATTTCTCTTTCCCTTGCCATTATATTATTATCCTGAGTTCCTTGAATCTCAAGGAACCTTAATATTTCAAAATTCCATCTTGGGAAATATTTCTTAGCCTTTTATTTATTTTCTTATTGAATTCCTTTGTCTTTTCTTTTTCTTTTTCTCTCAATTGGGCTCAATAGCCAATAAATCCCATTAAGAAAACAAACAAGGCTATTATGCACGAAAATCAAATCATTAAATCAACCATTGATTCCATTTATCTTTATAAAAGTATATTTACAAATTTCATTACATGGTTTAGAAAAATTGGGTTATAATAGCCATGGCCTTATACATGAAACCTCTACCCCATATAATCCTCAATCTAATGGAGTATATGAGAAAAAAAATAGAACATTGATTGATATGATCAATTCAATGCTAGCCGAGTCTGGACTTAGTCACAAACTTTGGGGGGAGGGGCTTCATACTGCCACCTACATTCTAAACTGTACACCTAAAAAACATCTTGATAAAACACTCTTTGAACTTTGGCTTAACATGAAACAATATTGAAAATGTGTCAATGTGTGAGGGTGTTTGGCCAAGGTTAAAATCCCTGATAATAAAAAGAGAAAACTATGACCTAAAATTGTTGATACAGTCTTTATTGGATTTGTTGAAAATAATAATGCCAATAGATTTCTAGTAATAAAATCTGATATTTTAGACATTAGAGTCAACTCTATATTTGAGATTACACATGTAGATGTTGTCTATTATGACACCATATTTCCTCTCAAGGAAAAGATTCCTATAAATGTTAGTGAAGATCCTTCTTCCTCTTCTTCTTAAGAACCTCTTCATGTTCCACCTTCATATGAAGTAGAATATGAACTCCTTATAGATGAACCTCCCAGTGATGTAGGTAGGGGTAAAAGGATTAAAGTTGATAAAAACTATGGTCTTCACTTCTACACTTTCTTAGTAGGAGAAGACCCTCTTACTTATGAGGATGCCATGAAATCCATAGACTCTAGCTTTTGGAATGAAGCTATAGATAATAAAGTAGAAACAATTATAAGCAATCATACATGGATTCTTAATGATCTTCCTCTGAGCTACAAGATTATTGGATGTAATGAGTGTTTAGGAAAAAAACAACGTATGGTCCCTAATTTGGGAGGTTATCTAGATCATGCAGACCATGCTTACAGAACTTTATTTCTCATGCTAGTTTCTCTCTCTTAGGTTACTTAACTAGTTCTTGCCATCTAGTTGTTTGGTTAGGATATCATATTTCCTTTCTAGCTTAGTCTCTTTATTACTTAGTTGCTCTAGTTTCCAAGTTGAGTATGTTGAAGATGTTGCTAATGTTGAATAAGTTGAATATGTTGCTAATGTTGAATTGTTCCCTACATGAATGTTGATTGTGTTGCTAATGTTAAATCGGTATATTATGTTGATTGTTGCATGAATGTTTCTATGTTGAATATGTTGGGTTAAATCTAGTTAAATAGAAATGATCATAACCTAAATTTTAATGTGATATGAATTTACCTAAACACTAAACCCTAGTATTCTTGAAACCCATAAATGTGGAACTATAAAGCTTGTTTTCCTAGAAACCTATCCAAGATTTACTAATTAGAAACAAACAACGTATGGTCCCTAATTTGGGAGTGTTCTTGAAATTGATCTCACTTAGGATGTAAGTGTAGAATGTGTGTTCGATCACAAGATACCTTGATAACATTTCCCCATTTGTCCTCTAAGTACTAGGTGGTTATATGCCCATCTACATCATTATACTCGGAGAAATGTGGGGAAGTGTTGTTGAAATTTCTTGGCGAGTACACGCTATACACTTAATAGTTATAAGAATGGGATAGGGGGTACATATTCATCATAGTGAATGCTAATGAATTATTTGGACTTAATTTGAAGATATTTTATTATGAGATTGACTTATCAGAAAACACCTGATTCAATACTCATTTTTCATCTAATCATAAAATGGATCAATCATGGATGTCCATTCCAAATTGTTGCACTCTAGAGTTTATTAATGGTATTTATCAGTTTATAAGATTTGTAGAGGAACATAGGCAATGACCTGGTGATAGGTTCTATTGTCCATGTAAGAATTGTAGTAACAACTTAAAAGTCAACATTGTGGAGGAAGTCAAAAGTCATGTCTTGTGCAGTGGGATTGTATAAGGCTATACATAATGGTATTTCCATATGGAGGTTCCTACTATGAGATCAGTAGATGTCGATAGAAGTACTTGTGTTGAAGAAGAAATTGTCATTTATGTATATGTGAATGAATAAATTTTGATAGACATGATTGATGGAATGCTAGATAGTTGTGGGGAAAATATTACTGATCCACCATCCTTATTTAAAACATTGTGCATGATGTTGAGAGACCATTATACTTAGCTTGTCTATGTCTACAAAGTTGAGCACTGTCTTGAGATTATACACTCTGAAGGCTAACAATATATGGAGCAGAAAAAACTATGTGCCCCTATTGTCTCTATTGAAAAATTCTTCTTGAAGGCAACGAGCTTCCAATCTTAACATATGAATTAAAAAAATGTTATGACGAATTGGAATGGAGGCTAATAGGATACATGCATGCCCGAATGAATGTGTTCTATTTCAAAAGGACTACTCCTATCTAAAAGATTATAAAAAATGGGGGTGTCAAGGTAAAGGATGGTGTATTTGGTAAGTCCAAAACTTGGATATCCTATTAAGGTGATGTGGTATCTACCTATAATACCACAATTCTAATGCTTGATTTCCAATACCATGTATGCACAAAATTTATCTTAGCATGAAGAGGAAAAGAAAAAAAAATGATGGGATCCTAAGTCAAGCGTTTCATTCCCCACAATTGAAGAGAATTAAATTATTATACCCTCTAAGACATATCAATGGATGAATATATATAGCACACTAAGAAACCAACATAGAACTTGGCATGTTATGATTATTATATACAATATCCTTCCCTAGTTCCATGTGAAAAATAAGTATATCATGCTTTCCTTGTTGATATTGGGCCCCAAACAACCTGGCAATGATATTGATGTTTTTCTTGAACCTATGGTTGATGACTTAAGGAAACTCTAGGGATAAGGTGTGATGACCTATAATGCTTTCTATAGAGAGATATTTCATGTGTGTGTTACGTTGTTTTACACTATTAATGACTTTCTAGCATATGAGAATCGGATTGGAATAGAAAAGGAGGATCCAAAGAATTCCTTATACGTGAGGAGAACACTGATTCAATATGACTAAAACATGGAAGCAAGACTATATATCTTTTGTCATCAAATGTTTCTTCCAAAAGTGCATCCTTATTGACGGTTTCTCAAAACATTCAATGTCTCAATTAAGGAATCGAGTGCCCCCAAATCTATATAATGGGAGAATAATTGTATAAGATTAAAGAATTTGTCAATGCATTTGGTAAGAGATCACAATGTACTATTTCCCCACGTAATGGAATTTTTTTCTTTTCTAGAAGAGCTTGATATTTTGAGATCTTCCTTATTTTAGTTCTTTGATAGTTAGCTATCATATATGTAATGTGGTAGTATTTGAGGCTTGGGATGAAATGATCTTAAAAGGAGTGATTGGACTACCCATATCACCAAGGTGCATGTCCTTTTTAAGGATCCCATCACTAAACAACTTTATGGTTATACATGTTCATCTGAGAGTATTAATATGATGGGAGACCGGTATGGAAGTTGATACTAGCTCATGTGTGAGTGAGGAAAAAGTGCACAGATAAGCTAGTGGTGGTTTGTGGGGCTAATAATTTTTCTTGAAACTCTACTAGAGCCTTGGGAAGTGGACCCAAGCATTACAAATGGCATCAAAGCCAATTCCGCCCGCATGGTCCTGTGGCATGCCAGTGTTTGAGCCGTGCGGTCTAAGCATGTTTGAAAGGGCTATCTGAGTTGATGGAGCCACCCTTACACTGGTAGTCTCGAGGCATGTTGGAAAGGGATATCCTTGTTGATGGATCCACCCTTGTGCTAGTAGCTTTCATCTGGAGCTAGGTGTACATGGCCATTTTGGGTATGCACGGAAATGGGAAAAAATTATGAGTCCATATTTAAAGCCGTGATGAGTACGTCAAGAATTTAAGTGGGGGAGATTGTAATGTGGCAGATTTTGAGGCCTCAGATAAAATAATGTTAAAAAGAATGATTGCACTGCCCATATCACCAAGGTGCATCTCCTTTTCAAGGAGCCCATCACTAAAGAATTCTATGGTTAAGTGTGCTCATCCTAGAGTAGTACTAGGATGGGTGACCAGTTAGGGAGTTGATCTTGGATTGCACGTGAGTGAGGACAAAGTACGTAGTTAAGGCTAGTTGGGGTCTGTGGGGTCAGTCGTTATTCCTAAAACTCTGCTAGAGCCTTAGGCAGTGCACCCAGACATTACAATATAGATGTCATGCATGTTGAGGAAAATGTATATTATAGCATCATTGGTGCTTTGTTGAATCACTGAGTTAGACTGAAGATGACATCAAAACTAGAATGGACCTATCTGAAATGGGTATAAGAAAAGAATTAAATATAGCAGTTAGGCATGATCAAAAAAACATATTTACTACCTTCTTGTTACATGTTTGTTTAGACAGGAGAAGAAATTTTTTGTGAGTGCTTTCTTAATGTTAATGCACCACAGGGATACTCTTCCAATATCTTAAGATTAGTATCAATGAAGGATCTGAAACTAATAGGTCTTAAATCTCAAGATTGTCACACTCTAATGTAGAAAATTTATTGGATCTATACACTCACATCATGTAAGGTTTGCTATTACTAGTCTTTATTTCTTATTTAGTGCTTTATATAACAAAGTTATTGATCCTGAGAATCTTGATAAGTTACAAAGAGAAGTCGTCATTATTGTATGCTAGCTTGAGATGTATATTCCTACTTCATTCTTTAATATCATGGTATAGCTTGTTGTCCATTTGACTAGGGAAGTGAAAATATTGGGCCCAATTTTCTTGCATTGGATGTATCATTTTACACAATACATGAGTGTTCTAAAAGGTCATGTTCAAAACTATTATCGCCCTGAAGGGAGAAACATTGAGGGTTATGTGTCTAGGGAGGTTATGGACTTTTGGAATAATTTTCTGGGTTGTAATAAAGCTCCTACAAATGAAAAGAATATTGATGCTTATTCCAGAAAAGGGACATTAGGAGCACAAGTGAAAGCAATTAGTCATGTACTATGGGAACAAGAACACTTGCATATTTTATAGAGCATCAACCAAGTGGGTACTTATATCATCAAAAACACCAATTTATCAAGACAAAGTATCCTTGATCTGGTTCAATTAGGCTTGTGAGAGAGAATAATAGTACATTTTTAGGTGCATTGAAGGTAAAGTCTTTCATAAACTATCACAAACACCAAATGATGTTGCTGAAAATATCAAATGGATCATTGTAAAACCAAAATGAATCTTATGTATTATGAAGGGTTTGATGAAAATGGAGTTTAGTAGTACACAAAACATAAAGATGGTAAGAGTGTTGTCCAAAATAGTGGGGTAGCCTTCAAGCGTCTTCATTGTATTTTACTAGTGTGAAGGATAAGAGTCCATATGATCGTCTTCAAGTGTCTTCATTGTATTTTACTAGTGTGAAGGATAAGAGTCCACATGATGCTAAAATTTCTTATTGAGATGTCATTGGAGACATATAGAAGTTTGACTACACAAATTATATAGTTCCCATATTTAGGTGTAATTGGGTTGATAACAACAAAGGAGTTGTAGTGGATGAGTTGGATTTCAAACTAATAAATTTTGAAGAGATTGGTGATAAGCATGAACCATTCATAATGGCATCACAGTAGAAGCAAGTGTTATTCATGGGAAAAGTCAGTTCATTTCCAATCCTATAGATGAAGACGAGTTCTATTACAAGTATGATAACTCTAGTCAATTCTTATTTTTCTTGCCAAGTGTAAATTTTGAAGCTAACAATGACTTATATATGCATGGAGATCACAAATAAAGAATATTAGGTGATTACATATCCAACGAATACTAGAGGCATGAATTTTATATTATTTATTACAGATATATATGTTAGATAAGCCTCATGTGCATTTCACATTCTTTGTCACTTATATTTCATTCTTTGACTATTTTTAATTTGACATTTTTTAGATGGTGTCTGACTGTGAGGATGAGCACCATGACAATGTGCACCTAGAGGATCAATTGTGTAAGTTATATTGTTTTATTAAATAGATGTGTATTTTATTTTCTCTAATACAATTATATAAAATATATTTTTATCACTTATATGTGTTTATTTAAAATTTTAGAATGAGCATCTAGAGGATGTGCATCTTGAGGATCTTGTTGGGTCCGTTGAGGAGTAGCGTGATTGTGTACATAAAAGGGGGATCACTTTGATTAACCAATTAGTAGAACAAATGGGTAAATGTCCAAAGTTGGACATTGACCTTGATGACACACGAACTCCTATTGGGAAAAATTATAGTTCTTTCAGGGAATATCTAGGGGTTATTACTCATAGAAAATAGATATAACAATAGAATCTTTGCATAAAGTTGTTACTTCCATTAAAGACATTATATGAAAAGGCATGGCTACGAGATATTCTATTTTTAAAGACATTCATGATTCTATTTTTTAAAATGTTCCATTAAGTATATGAACTATTGTAGAACATTTTGACCTTGATGAAAAACTACATCTCAAAAAGGTACTACAATGTTGTGGGAGGAAATTGAAGTATTTTAGAACAAATCTGACAAGAAAAATACATATTGAGATATAATATGAAGAAATACTCCACAGAGAAATGGGCCTATCTTGACCCAATGGTGTGGGAGGCATTTTTTTAAGACAAATGGATGAATTAAAGGTATTAAGCCTCCTCCTTTAAAATACATTCTTATGATTAGTTAGATGAATTAAATATATTACTAATTAACATATATTTTGGATTTACCAGGCTTTACACGGTGCTAAAAAGAAAAAGGCGTGAGGATAATGTGCATGGCCACAAGTTGGGTTCAGGTGTCTATGGAAGGTGTTGCCAATAGAGACTGAAAACATCTTCTTTTGAGCATCATATTCTTAGGTCTACTGAGTCTACTATTACATATTTACTTTGCCACAATGAGTGAATAGGTGTGAGGACAAGCCCTCTCAAGATATACCCAACCCTACCAACACTGAGATGGTTGTAAAAATGGTTAAATTCAACTCTTAGAGTGCATGTTTATTTTTTACCTTGATTGTTATGTTTTATTAAACAATTACTATTGATGATGATTCGAGCTTTACATGCAAATAAAAGATGGCAAGTTCATCCCTAAGGGCCAAATGAATGAATTGACGATTTCTATGGGTACTCTAGATCTCATGTTATAGTAGTTGGGGTTGGTGTCCATATAAGATCCGTTTTTAGCACATTAGTGAAAAAGTGCAAGTCTGTCAAGAAAGGAGGATTGTCACAAGAGCAGTTACGAGACATGATTGTAAAGGAAATAGAGGAATCAATGAGACATTTCCATGCTTCCCAATCTCAAGATCCTTAGCTAGTATGTCAGCTGCACTACTCTTCTTACAAGGTGGACCTCCTCATAAAGTGGTGGTCGGGAGTAATCCCATGGGCATGTCAGGCATGTCTGGTGTAGGTTTTTTTGGGTGTAATAGTCTTTCAGGTGAATTTATAATATGTTGTGTTTCGGTATATATAACACTATATACAAAATTATAGGGATTTAGGCCATGCCATCTTATTGACTAAAACCTAGCTTCGACGTCGTTGCCCTAGGTGTGGCTTTCCAACCCCTGCCAGGTGACACGATTCATTGTGCTCTATTGTCCATCAATAAAGTTTGTGTGACTATCAAGCTTGTCTACCCACCATGTATAAAGACACCACTGCCACATGCCCACCCCGATAGTGACAAGATAGGATATGCAGACGATGACCTGGTTGCATGGCAAATACTTGGAGTTTTCTATGAAAATGTATGATAAATGTGCATTGTATTTGTCTTTGTGATTCTTTTCTATTGTGTATATAATTAGAAACTAATATGAGAATACATGCAGATCATAATACCTATTAAGCCCATACTGTTCCTCCTTTAGTTCCTCCTCATTAACCTCCTTGAATTGCAAATGATTTATTCAAATCTATAGGTCCTAAATGTAGGTTGATACTATAGTTACCCAATATAGATGTAGGGCCGGCCATGATGGTCTGTATCCAGGAGGATACTATAGGTCAAGAGTACATAGTAGTGTATTACAGATATTGTCAAGATGTGTATTGGTGGTTGGTTATATACAAAAGTGATAGAACATTGGATATGGTGAAATCATATGGCTATATACCTAGTTCTATATATGTGAGAATATATCTTGACTTATTTTCATATATATTAATCCCTACATATATGTTTTGCAGCTACCTATATACGGAAATTAGACATTTTATATTTTTAGTTGCATCATTAATTTCTTATGTAGATAAAGACATCTATTAGTGATTACTTCTCTACCACATTTAAATATTTTGGCACTATGGGAAAGAGCATGATTATATCTCATTTCAATGTTGGGTAAGTTTATCGCACTTCACTTACAATTTTGATTTATGAATACATTTCATTGTTGAATTTGAATTTTCTTTTGTTCTCCATCTTTTCATTTAGTAAAAAGCATTATGAGTTGTTGTTAATTCTCCCCGAGACACTATCTGTGTATTATCTAAATCCTCTGAGTAGCAAAATAGGGAGTAGGGACATGAAATGAAAATGGAATCAGTAACATAATTTTTTTTATCTATCAATATATACTAATATCTGCATCATTACATGACTACTTACTAATTCAAATAAATGTCATACTTTAACTTACCTGGGTATAAAGGCATTAAAAAAGGTTGGAGGAAAGGTAAAAAAAATATTAACTTGGATGAATGTTGAGGTAGTTTTTGGAATCCAACACATATATATGCCAACTATGTTTACTTATATATATAAATTATTTACATAAATGTAATTTTATAGTGCTCTATACAACATAATAATTGGGCATACAAATACTAAGCGATGGATATATGAACCTGATTGTCAGAAAGGAGACACTAGACATCAAATGTATACAAAAGGTAATATATATGGTCTTGATCATCATAACTAAATAGTCCCATTTCATAATATAACATTTATAAAAAAACTCTTGGATTATGCCATTCTCTTTGCAACTGTTTGACACAACATAGCCCTATACAAAAGAAGGGCTCGATGAGATACGAGAAGTGTGTGAAGTGTCCTTAGTTAAGGAATTCAATTTTGCATTTGATTCGGTAAAATATGAGTTTTCTAAAATTTGATGTCATTATTTCTATATGCATGTGATGGTTATGACTTTTTGCACCTTGAAATTTGATACAAGTAAATTCTCAATGCATATGTGAATGATTTGTGTATGTACGCATGTGTGTGAATGAATGTGAAGAGAAATGAATACAATGAGAATTACATGTGTACATGTGATGAGAATGGAATTGCATGTGTGTTGTGTGAATTGTGTATGTGCATGAGAATGGAATGAGAATTTAATGAAGTGTCAACGAGAGTAAAAATGCAAGTATGTGAATAAATCATGTGGATGCAGACTATTTCTATGTATTTAATGTTTTAGGTTTTGAACGTGTAATGGTTTATTGTTAAGCTTAACATAAGATGGAAATTGTATTTCTAATGATGTGTAGGTTCTACATCCTACTGAACAACCAGACAAATGGTCTTCAGACCTACCATACTAAAAACACACACCTACGATGTTGATTACTTTTAAAAAAATGATAATGTATATTTGTGTTGTTAGTTTTGCAAAATAAATAACAATGGAAAAGCTATTCTAAAATAGTCGTGCCACCCAACATGGTTGTGTTACCCAGCCTGCTACAGGTTTTGTTGGGCAGCTAGCCATGTACACACTATGTCATCAATTCTTTTGATAAAAATAAACGATAGAGTAGGTCTGTAGACGCACCTTGAAAAAACTATTCATACAATGTCATTCTCTATAGAAAAATTGTTGATTATGATTTGATCTAAATAGTCATTTTGTTTGCATAGTACCAATGACACAAGTCTATGGTGTCGGTTCCTTTCTGATGAATTGATGACAATAATCCTAAAAAAATCATATAATGTTAATGATAACACTAAGTGTTTCCGGTTTCTGTTTTCATAGAATCTGACACATGATATGTGTCGTTGATTTTAGCTTTCCTTAAAAACTAATGCATAAAGTCCTTTGTTGTAGTGTCTCCCATTTAGGTGTCAACACAAAACTAATATGATGTGTTTAATATAACAAACACTATTGGTGCTATATGTACTAGTGGTTCTTCATGGAAATGTTCACCATAATGATGAGGCGGGGGCCCTCCATGCAAGTTTTCCATCTACACCTCTTTCTCTTGGACTTTGCGGAAGATTTTCTATCTACCATGCCCTATCTTGGGATCATAAAATTAGGTATCTAGAGATAAAGAGTGGCATCCAAACATGTATCGTCACCTTCAATTTTCACAACCAACCAGAAGAGAATGTTAGCAAACAAAGAATGCAAGATCAATACAAAGAAGATGAAATGGCAAGGGAAATGAAAAAAGGTCAAAGAGAAACAACAAATAGATCTTTTTTTATTGTCCCCAGAAATGCCACCCCAAGCTCTATGCAAAATGCACAATAGTAACAAAAGAACCAAATTCCTACACTCTAATATAATAGATCTATAAGTGCACAATATGAGGATTATATAAGAGTCTCAAGTTAGGTTTTATCCACAAATACATTTAAAAGACACTAGAACTAGATGGTTCTCTAGGTTCTATGATGTGGATCTAGGGATTTTGGGTTTGAAGGTTTGATTTGTTTAATTAAGATATGGGTCATGCAATTGTGTAACGATCAAATTAAATATAAGTTAAACTAGAAATTTGAGTAAACTAACTAATTAATAACACAATTGACAACTATAGAAATAAGATTAATATTATATTCTAAACAAAAAATTCTAAAAAAGAATTATGCAACTGACCAACTAGGCAAGATAGAACTAGACTAATCAAACTGAATATAGTCATCCAAAAGTAAGATTAAAGTTATCCTCGTACAAACGATCCACATAACATGCCAATATCACTAAAGCTAGGGTTTTGGGATGGAAGGGAGGTAGAAGATAGAGCAGAGTAGGTGGGATTAGGTTGGTGTCTGTTAGGGAATTGAATTTGGTTGACGCGTTCAACCTGGCCTCCCTAAAAACATATATAGAATCTAGGGTCTCTAGGGTTAAGTAGGGGTAAAGTGAAAAAAATAGTGGAAAAGTGGGTATTAATGTTTGGGGCAGAACGACCTTTCTACCTCACTATATTTGTTTTGTCCTGTAAGGAGAATAACCATTTCAATTGGCATGGTAGGTAGTAATGAAATGGGAATGAATTCAAGGAAATTTGGAGGTTGTTCCGAAACTATTGTGAAGTAGAATGATCTGGTGGTGAGTGATATGGACAAGTGGGAGAATGGTGTTGGGAGCATTAGGGGTAGAACGGTTGCTCCTGGAAGGAAGTCCTTGAAGAAATTTTCCAAGAAAGATTAGAGATATGGATGTTGGGAGCTGAGTTAGAATGGTCGTGCCAAATTAGAATGTTTGTTCTAGCCTCTACTTGCCACTACCATTTTTTATCCTTGTGTGAACTTCTTAAGAAACCTTTGCTATAGTATTGGCCACCTTTTGACCATTTTAGCCAGTCGTTGACTCTTTCTATGAATGTCCTTTGGTGGCTTCTTAGAATTACAATCTTGTGTCATCACATATGTTCAGAGAGATTCTTGGTGCACTTTGATGTATTTACTGGAGTTCAATTGAGCTATTTACCTTAGATTTATTATTCAGAATCCCAATGTATCTTGGGGATGACTTTGAGGGGTCTTTGGCCTCCTCCAATGCGACATAATCCCTTAAATAATCCTTTATTACCTCCTTTTATCAATAGATATAAAGTATCTATAAAACCATGCAAATGTAGTACATGCGTGGATATGAATATAATTATGATTTATTGGGATTAAACATCTGTTCTCTCAATCTTAACATGATAAATGAGCATAATCAAGATGGATAAAGAGACAAACTAGGGCTCCATCATACTATAATGTTACCTATATATATCTCAGTGTATGAAATAGCCTCATGTCTTTTACTCCTTTGGTAAACTATGTGATTAATCCACTTCTTGGTCTGGTCCAAAATCTAAGGAAGAGCTCCAGCCTAGATAGGATCTTAAAAAAATGAAATTAATACTTCCAACATAGAAATAGTGTCTAGGCCTGGAAGGAATCAAAATACCCTTAACACAACCACCAAAAAAAAGACCCCACAATGCTTTTTAGGGTTTTAAGGAAAAAGTAGGGTTCCATTAAGTCTAGAAAGGACTAGTTTATCCAATGCCCTCACTAATCACAACCCTAACAACATCCCCATTCCCTACCTCTCCTTCAATGGACACTAATAGACAAGTCTTTCTTAACAACAAAATTTACAACATTCTCGGTACTTGTAAATAACAAAATGCATGATTAATTGATGATACTCATACATGGACTTTAATGAAATTAATGAATGAGAAAATTACTTTATATAGATAAATATGTTCTTGTTAAGAGAAACCCTCCTATGGGAGTCATAAATCATAAAAAATTTGCAAACATTTTTCCTTTAGGATCCTACACAACCTTGGTTTCTCATTCTCTAAAGACTTTTCCAGTGTCCATTTTATTGGTTCCATCCTTTCAGATAATTTCCAATAATGTTGATCTTCCTCCTCCTTTTAATATTTCTCCATTTGAATTGTGTATAGATGATAACTTTGGTTGGGATCCTCTGTCAAGTCTTGTTTCTTGGGGTTCTGGAGAAGAGTTTTACAATTTTAAAGCAATATTGGTCTTGATATAAAAAGTCATTTAGAAGACATCATGTCTCAGTCTGAGATTGAAATGACATTTCTCAAAATAACATTAGACCCATGAACTTGGCAGAGCATGTCCAAGGTCTATTCTTTTAAAGATTTTCTATTGTTTGTTTTCTCGCTCTTAGTTTCAGTATTGTTTACAATGGTCTTTGGGATATTTAACAATTGTCTTTCCATTTCATAAAAATCCAAAACTTCTTAGGCAATTCATTGGATACAAAAAATGATATATTTACTTTTTAGGAAACTATAATAAATTTTTATGATTTCTATCTTCACTATATAGGAGGTAACCTAATCACTTATCCAAATCAAATTCCAACCATAGGTTTGAGTTTGGGTATACTAATTGGTTATAATGATACAAACACATTGGTTGAACAAAGGTTTCCATCATATTCCATATGTGCTTTATTTCTATTAATAAGGAGTTTTATCTTACTACAAATTATGGGTACCCATGTCATAAAAAGATTATTTTCTCCAAAACGTTTTTTCTATTATGGACCTAATTATAACTTCCCTTGAATTATTATTGGTGATTTTTATCGCACCAGAAATAATTTTGAGCATATTCTACTACTTACATCCACTCTCATAAAAGTGTCAATTTTAATAACTTCACAAAATTTAACTGACTGGTTGATTTATTTAAATATAACACTAACTTTACTTGGCAATCAGGGTTATCTTGGTCTCATCTTGATATATTATTTGTCTCATATTCTGGGGATTTAGAATTCCCACTTACATGATAAAGTCAATACCATGTCATTTACAACCACTTCCTTAAAACATCATGTTTTATAATCCTTTGGGGCCTAAAATATTTCTTTTTGAATGATTATAGACATCACATCAATCTTAATCATATTTGGTTGATGAGCGTTAAGTTACTTAGACTGCTGATTTTGAGCATTCAATCTCCACAATAGCATCGATATTCTTAGATACAGTCTTACGATTTGGAACTCTAATACTTTTGGTCACATTTAGAAAAATATAGGTCTCCTCAAACAAGATATCCTTCTATAGTCTCAAATTCCAATATTTATCCAACAATAGTTGTTTCTAACAGAGATGATATGACACACATTTATAGGAGATACTTTGGAAGCACAGATATGAAGTTCATTGAATTAAACAAGTACACGTAAACAAAAAATTCTTTCACTGAACATGGAACATCTAAAAAGGTGTTCCCTCATCCACAATCATTTCTTAGACAATGTGATCACTTACAATAAACATGTAACCATCACACACATCACAAGTTATTTCAAAACTCTTTTCATCCAAAAGCATGACTTATCAAATGTTTCTACTTCAATAAGTACATTGTCTTCCCCAAAAGGTGTTAACCCAATTGCTTGATGGTGGATTCTTTAAAATGGGATTTGGAGGATATCTCTAAATGTATCTTGAGAAATCTCTAGCCCACGATGACAGCATCATGCATTTCATCATTCTTCAAGGGAAAAGCTTAAAACTAATTTCTCAATCTATTTTAAATCATTCAACACAATTTTGGCATCTCTCCTAAGATTGAGGTTTTCTATAACACACACATTTTTCTTACTAAAATGGAGAACCCCTCTAATATCAAGAAATTCCAACCTATTAGTCATCAACTCTTATATAAGATTGTATCAAAAACTTTCAACAACAAACTCAAACCACTAAGTTCCCCTTAATTGGTCGTGAACAATATTCTCTTAACAAAGGTTGACAAATACAAGGAGCTTATATCCTTGCAAAAAAACATATACTCTTGTCACTCTGAAGGTGTTACCCTTCCGACTCTAAAATTAGATTTTAAAAATCCCTCAATAACATTAAATGGATTTTCAATATACAAACTATAAAGGGTTTTGTCTTTCCTCAAATATGGATTGATGGATTCACCATTGTATAAAACCTTGCCACTTATCCACCCTTATTATTGGATCCCTTTTCGGATACTTTGGAAGCTTTAATGGTTTGCAAAAAGGATACCCTCTTCCCGCCTCTCATTTCATTCTCTATACCTATATTCTTGCTCATATGACAAAATTAGCTCTCGACAATGTTCATAACATAAAAAAGAAATCTCTTTTTAAACATGACAACATCCAATGTGGAAATGATACTCTTATTTTCATAAAAAATAGAAATATTGTACACATTTTGGGGACTTTGTATCACATTTGTGACATTTAGTTTAACTTGCTTAAATCAACCTAGATTAGTACCAATGTTAGTGATTCAAATATGTAGATATTCAAGCACATTCTTTGTTTCCAATTATAATTTTATCCCATTCAAATATGTAGATATTCCTCTTTCCCTTTACAAATTTTGAGAAAACTTATAAGATCTAATCCTTAGGAAAATCTACAATACCTTATGTATCTGGATATTTAAATTTCTCAATACAGTTGGAAGGTTGGTCTTCTTGGAGCCTCTCTAATCATCCTATCATATTATTACTTGAGTTATATTCCTCTCCCTACTACGGTGCTTTCTAGATTTAAATCTTTGAGATAGTGATTACATTGGGGAAATAAAGATGGTTCTAGACATCCTCACCTAGAAAATCAAGAGTTCATACTTAAACTGCTATCCTAGGAGTTGGGAACTTCAAAAATATGCATCTTTGTTCTCTTTATCTCTCTAACATGGTTCTTTTGCATATCTTTGTGACAAAGGATCGACTATTCAGTCTGATCTAATTTTCAAAACCATAAACTATTATAAAAACCTTGGTAATAACCAACCCTAAATTTTTGCCACATTTTTAGAATTATTTGTGAAAAAAAATCAATTACTACTCTCGTAGGGTCTTTTCCAAAGATCAATGTCTAGTCTTATCCTCTGTACAACCATGGCTTAATTACTGATGCTTTATTGAACTTTGAATTCTAAATTTGTTGAGATCCCTAGATATCAATGTTAATTTGAAACTCATCACCTCTTCTAGACACAACAAACATAGGTGCCTAAAGCTATTTATTTTACTTCTCACGACCTTAGTGAATTTACAAATTACATCTTCTGTAATGTGTTTATTGAACTCATATGGAAATGGAGGCCTTCTTTTAAAGTTTTCTAGGCTTATTCTTTCTTCATACATACTGGTATACAATATCTCCTAAGAGTGAAACTATGGAGAACTATATGTATGACTACAGTCATTGTTCATACTATCTAAAATTGAACAAGAAATCACTTTTCAAGAGTTGTTAGAACTCCAATAGTTTCAAAGGTCCCACTAGATGCCAGTTTTTCTTCAACAACTCATATGACACCCATCATGTCTTCTTCGATTCTCGATAATTGATAGTATATAGGAACATTTTATTTGTAATATGGAAACTGACATAGACAATACAAAATCTGAGGTGTACACGTATCTCTTACTCTTCCATTCTAGAGACGTGACTCATGAAGACTTTAAATCAAAATTTTCTACTGCTTTTTGCGGAAAATTTGGTTCGAAAGAAACAATCAATTTTTAAACAACATTTCAACTTGAACCGCTCAAATATGTGATTATTGGTTATCTTTTCTCCCTCTAGTTCTCATGTTACAAGTGAAGCATCTAGACAGAAGGACAATTCTGAAGCCATGAAGACCTTTCACTTTAAGTTTGAAGGGGGATTTTTGCAACAAAGGGGCTGATCTACGTCCAGAACTTGTTGGATCCTCATGTGGGGAGGATTAGGAGGAGACAAGTTGTTAGAAAACCACCTTTGTTGAACAATTGTTATGCTGCTAGTCCTTTTTCAGTTTGTTTTTCTTTTTTTTTGCAAAGTTTCTTGAGGGGAACACACCCCCATCAGGTATTGTTCTTTTCCTAGGGTCTTTTTTGCGTATTGGTTTACTAGCTACTATTGGTCCCAAGTCACTCTTGATGTATACTCTATTATAACAACAGTGTAAGGTTTTCTATTTTATAATATATGTTTGAATTCCCAAAAGAAATGACACACTTTTCTATGTCAACCAATGACATCACTAGTGATGGATCTAGAAAATTACAATAGGGGAGGGTTTGAGTTTAATGAATATGGTACTAGTTGTAATTGGTAGGGATGTTGTACCAATACGGTTCCAAATGTGACAAAATCTTGTTGCAGAAGCATTTCTGACAAATGTATAGACCCAAAAAAGAAACACCAAATTTAAGTGGAAAACTTTTCTAAAGATAAGAAGAGAAAAACCATAGGATAATACTGGCCGACAAGCACTATGTAATTTAGATTATAACTCCCACTGTCTGGATTTAATTATCCCTAAATTTGGGTACGCCGCACGAGAACAATGATGAGGAAGAAGATAATCATACACAATGTGTACAAAATCTCCCTCCTTACTTGATCTCCTCATGATGCTACTATCGTTGCTGGGGATCGCTTGATGTCATTGTGACTGTTAATTGGATTGGTCCATTGCCATTATGGTAACATTATGTCTGTAATTGCCAACCGCTACTTTGCATTTTGGAAAAGTCATTGTCTCCATCTTATAAACCAACATGGCTACTTTGTTAGTGCATCCAATGTATCACTGATTGTCATCCGCTACTTCATTTCAAGGAAAAGTCACTGACCCTCTCTTATCAACCAAGAGAGCTCCTACAATTGTTCTAGTTTTTTAGCACTTCGACCACATAAGGCACTGACAAGTAACTGGAGGGATTACACACCAAAAAGTGGGATGTCTGAATGGCCTCCTCCAGGGCTTCTATTTATAGGACTCCATTATATGTGGTTGCAACTAGGAATCCTACTCCAATACCTATCCAATAATATGACTACCCCAATTTCTATATGATTTCCTTAATGACATTCCTAGATATGTGTGCACTCATATCTAAAGATGTCAAAAGGGAAAATATAAGAGATTGTGGTAGTCATCTAATTCATGACGAGGAGCCATATCGTTGTTCACAAGCATCATTAAATAGCCACACAAAGCAACATTCATGGAGGATAAAAGTCATACATATTATTTCGGGAAAAGGAAGAAAATAGTTGTATTGAATGAAAGTACATAGTATATAGAGAATCCTATACATCATCTAGTACCATAAACAACTATGTAATTGAAAAGAGATTAAAAAACTACCATCTATCTAGCTATCCTCCAATAGCTTTATTTAACATCTTTAGGTACTTTGCAATGCCTTACTTGTTCCTTGAACCTAGAAAGTATGAGAAACAAATGATCAACATAATGTTGGTACATTGTTGAAAAATACTATACTATGCTGGCATAATGAAAATACTTGAGAAAGAACAAGAAAAATAAAACATTATTAAGGCAGAAAACTAGGTAAATCCAATTTATTAATCATATTTCAATGCATGTGTATTACTATGGTGGACTTAGAAGAAACATATATTATTGGGCCCATTCCTCATGTACCTTATACTCTAGGTATCTCCCCATATACCATGTAATCAAGGGATGTGTAAGTCATCATTAATACTTTCCCTCTCTAATATGGAGTTTAATGAACCATCAGTAACAACATTCCATTATCTTTCCTTAGCGTTCTTAGTATTCAAGGTGGAAAAAGGTACAATATTTATAGATACATCCAAAAAAAATATTTAACTATATGCAAGAATTTATGCATAATTAGATCATCCAATAAAACTAGTATTATACTTATATCCACATACCTGATTGAATACATATGAATTCCAAGAGACTAGAAGGACAGTAAAAAGATCACCGTAAAAGGAAATCATGGATATATTGTTATTGTTAGTCCATATGACCCATGACTAAGGGTTGTTCTTGATTACATTCATCTTCTTATGATTAAATCAGGGAATATCCATGCTTTTTATCTTGTTTTGGAATCACAAGATAATATATTTATATTAGGGTTTCCATTATTTAATGATTCCTATTTATTTTCAAGAAAAGAAACATCCACCATTAGGATTTCTACTATGGGTTAGATCATACATGATTTCTTTTAGGATTCCCATAAATTAGATAGTTTAGGGTTGAATCCAAGTTTTCATGGTCAACCATGATCAGAAGGGTCAATAAATATAAGGTTACACATAAAAATGCATGGAGGTATTGATATTTAGAGAAGAACCAAAAAATAGGGTTTTTTATAAGTCTAGAGTGAAAGGTATCTATTTGTCTAGGGTTTCAAAAAATGTGAGATTTAGGGACTCCATTAGGGTTGGGTTATACCATTAATTAGGTTACATTAATTAACAACCATCCTTACATAATTAAGATACATAAGTACCATCCTTAGACTCTAAGCTAGTATTTTTGGAAAAGGAGTCGAAACTAGTACCTGAGTATATTTTACTTTAAAATCTTGCATTTTTTTGATGAAAATGATATATAATTTTGTACCATGATATTCCTACTATTTCTTATGATTTTTATAAGGTAACCCATTTTCTTAGATAATGAAAAATAAAACATAATGCATTACCTCAAACAAAGGCCAGATTCAACTGGATCGACGGCTCACGTTGATCTGATCTTTGCTAGCTAGATGACTTTAACTGTTGACCCGCGACCTTTGCTTACTGGCACGAAGATGAGAGATTGGGCCACCTAGACCTAGCTGGAACCACATCAGCTACTCTTCTCTTATGCATGCATAGTTAGAGTAGCCAATAATAACTATGACAAGGTCCCTCTCGGCCTGGCATCCTAGTCTCCACGTGCACAAGGGTCTTCTACCTTCGAGGTGCAGTTCTACACCCAACCGACACCTCCTAGGCTTGCATCTTCCCTTGGATCTCAGTGCCTCTGTGTGGGTAGAGAAGTCTCACCAGCATAAGAAGGGTCATAGGTGGGGAGGTGATCTTGGTTAGGTATGAGTAGTCATCGCGGTAGATCGATGGAAGTGATGGAGCATTGGAATTGGTTCAGGAAGGGTTGTGGTTGTGAGGTGGTGCGTTGTTTGGAGGTTGAAGATGATGGATTAGGGGAGTGGTTTTCAGGTTAGCTTGCTCAGAATTGATTGTGGGGAATGAAAAAAGTAGTGTTCGCGGAGCTAGAGGGGGGGTAAATAGGCATTTGAGGGAGAGGGTAGTGAAACCCTAAATGAGTCATCTCAGCCATGGAGAGGTGTGAAGTCTCTGGAGGTCATTCTCCCTGATCTGTGGACAAGGGGACTCAAGATAGGGTTCATTGAAATCATTTTGGTTATGAATGGATATTTATCATTCTAGAATCACAAGTGAGAAAGAGGATAAATCTCACGAGTCACGATTAGAAGCTCATGTTGTTGAGAGAGAGATCGAGAAGGGCAAGAGGTTAGGGACAATGTCTGCACCGTCAGATATTTACTTGATCTGTGCTTTTCCTCATCCAATGGCTGAGAAAAGGATCGGGTAGGCGGTTTAGCTATGGTAGTTGTGTGACACATGAATATCACCATTTGATCAATAAATTAGGCCCTTGGTATGAAATAAATGTAATAATGTGCATATTTGCTAAAGCTCATAACTCCTAACTTGCTTATCCTATTAGGATGAAATTTAAAACCAAGCTTAATGCTGATATTATATATCCATTATAGAGAATTGAGAGTCAAAATCATATGTTTGTTATATGAATTGACTATGTACCCTAATACATGGATTTCATCTACTATGAAATTAGGGTCTGGATTTTTATGAAATTGACAATCACTTTTAGTCAATTAAGCAAGGGAAATGGTTAAGGGTATTATTGGAAATAAAAAATTATAAGAGGGAGAAAAAAATATAAGTAAAATTTTCCCTATCACATTCTCCCCTCATTTTTAAGAATTTTGTCCTCAAAATTCAAGCATCTTGAAAATATGTGGATATTTCTGCTCAATCTCGAACTTGAGTTCCCAGGTGGCATCGGTTTGATCATGGTGGCTCCAAAGAACTTTCACCATATCTATGTGTCGATTACTAAAAAGGTCCTTTATCTTGAAATAAAGAATACTAACTAGGGACCCAACATAAGACATATCGTCTTTCTGCTCGAGAGGCTCATGATTCTAAATGTGACTGGGGTCTTTGACATAGGGCTTCAGATTTGATACATGAAAGACATTACGCATGGAACTATATTGAGGTGGAAAAGAAATATTATAAGCACATTAAACAACCCTTTCTAGAGTCTCAAACAATCCCACATTAAGAGGACTGAGCTTCCCCTTATTCTTAGACAAGGCTCGAATAGGTCATTTTTCAGAAAGACGTAATCACCTTCCTTGAACTGACATTCCTGCCAGTGAGAATCTACATAAGATTTTTGCCTATCCTATTCCTACTTCATCCTCTGCCTTATCAGTGCAACTTTTTCTGTATACAACTGCATCTCCTCTAATTTCTCTAAGGTGCATTCCCCAACATCATCCCACTGTAGCAGAGATCTGCACAGTCATCCATAGAGAGCTTCATAGGGAGGAATCCAAAAACTTGCATGATAGCTATTATTATATGCAAACTCATCTAAAGGAAAATAGTGGTTCCACGAGCCTTCCTAATCAAGAACACAAGCTTGCAGAAGATCCTCCATAATTTATACTATGCGGTTTGACTTCCCACCTATCTACGAACGGTACGATGTACTGAAGTTCAGTTTGGTGCCCAATTTTTCTTGAACCTATTATTACAGCTTTGATGTGAACTTCATGTCCCGATCTGAGACAATGGACGTTGGAACTTCATGAAGACATACTATCTTCCATATAAGAGGTCAGCTAGTTCAGAAACTTTTTTTATAGTCATCATAGGGGGGAAGTGAGCTGACTCTATGAGGCGATCCCCTATAACCCATGCATTGTCGTACCCCTTTCTGGTCCTGGGCAATCCTACCACAAAATCCATGGTGATGTGTTCCCATTTCCATTCTGGTATTTCTAAGGGTTGTAGTAGACCACCTGGACACTGGTGTTCTGCCTTAATTCTCTGGCATGTCAGACATCGGGACACGAATTCAGCAATATCATGCTTCATCCCCCTCCACCAGAATTGGCATTGTAGGTCTTTGTACATCTTAGTTGTGCTGGGACAAACTATGTACTTTGACCCATATGCGTCGCTGAGAATCTTCACCTTAACAGCTGACTGCTTCAGAACCCACATACAATTCTTGTATCGCAGACCACCATCAAGACCCATAGATAGATGTGTTTGAGGCTTTGATAGGAGAGAGGAGAGCTCTACAAGATCAAGACTAACTTTCTGTGCCTCAAGAAGTTTAGACTGAAGACCAGACATAATAGAGATTTTGTTGACATGGACACGATCAGACAGAAATTGTTGCTTCCATCCCACACAATCCTCCATATCCCTCCACTCAGGAATAGATAAGGATGCACATACTGCCCTTTTTCTACTAAGAGCATCAACAACTACATTAGCTTTGTGTGGATGGTAGTCGTTATTAAAATCATAGTCCTTTAGGTACTTCATCCATAGATGTTGATGCATGTTCAGATCCTTTGGAGTCAGGATGTATTTTAGGCTTTTGTGGTCAGTGAAGATATCAAAGATCACCCCGTACAGGTAGTGCCTGCAGATTTTGGCAACATGAATGATTGTAGCTAATTCTAGATCGTGCATGGGATAGTTAAGTTCATTAGGTTTTAGATGTCTGGATGCAAAGCCCACCACCTTTCTGTGCTATTGTAGGATACATCCTAACCCATTCCATGAAGCATCAATGAAGATCACAAATCCTTCATTGCTAGAAGGTAAAACAAGAAAAGGGGTTGATGCCAACTTTTGCTTTAACTCTTGGAAACTGTACTCACAAGTGGCTAACCAGATGAAATGCTTGTAGGAATGAAGCAACGATAATATCTAGCTAAACCCAAGAAGATCTAGATTTTAGAAGGATTTTGAGGAGGTTGCCAATCAACTACAATAGACACTGGCGGGATCAACAGATATATTACCCCCAGAAATGACATGTCCAAGAAACATGACTTTATCGATCCAGAATTCACATTTAGATAGGTTGCCATAGAATTGCAGGGTTCGAAGGATTTTAAGAACTGCCTTCAAGTGCTCATGATGTTTTTCCATGGAGTCATAATAAATCAAGATGTCATCAATGAAGATGACCACAAACTCATCCAGATAAGGTTGGAAGACTTTATTCATCAGATTCATGAATACACCAGGTGTGTTGGTCAACCGAAATGGCATCGCTAGAAACTCGTAATGTCCATAAAGAGTTTGAAAAGTAGTTTTATAAATATTAGAATCTTTGACTTTAAGTTGATGGTAGCCATAACGAAGATCAAATTTTGAGAAAACTTTGGTAGTGTGAAGCTGATCAAAGAGGTCATCAATACGAGGAAATGGGTATTTATTTTTAATAGTGGCTTGGTTCAACATGTGGTAGTCAATACAAATACACATAGAACTGTCTTTCTTTTTGATAAAGACAACATGCGCTCCCCAAGGGGAAACATTACGACGGATGAACCCTTTTTTGAGAAGTTCCTATAGCTATTTCTTCAACTCTATAAGCTCAGTAGGGGCCATCCTATACGGTGCCCAAGAAATTGGAGTGGTTCCAAGAAGAAGGCCTATGGAGAACTCAATGTCTCTATTTGGAGGCATCCCAGGAAGCTCCTCTGGAAATACGTCAAGAAAATCACATACCACCTCCAGTCTTTCTACAAGCCCATTGTTAGGACTGGTCTCTAAGACTAATGCGAGGAAGATTTTACATCCTTTAGAAATGAGTTTTTTATCTTTAAGAGAGGAAATTATAATGTTATTACAGAATCCGCTTCCCCTAGGGATCACCACAGGATAGGAATGAGGTTGAGAGAGAACTACCAGCTTGTTCCTATAGTCAATTTGAGCATGATACTTGTATAGCCAATCCATACCAAGTATAATATCAAAGTATTAGTTAAGAGAAGGAATTCGAAGGGAATATCATGATTTTTGAATTTTAGAGGTTGGACATCAGTTTCCTATAATGTAATAAGTATTTTACCACTATGAGTCGACACATCCAGAATATATCCCAAATCCCTTATATGCAGATGCAACATAGATGTCAGATTTCAAGAGATGAATGTGTTTGTTGATTCAGAATTGAATAAAGCTTTAACAGGATGATTATTCAAGAACGCAATGCCTACGTAGGATAATTATATCAAACAATAATTTGGAGGCATTTATCAAGATATTATATATATGAAAATAATTTAGGTTACCTTCAACAAGTTGGTTGGGATTTGACTTGGTTTCCTTAACAGTAACAGTGAAAACTCTGGAGGTCGAGCACCGACTGTAGTATTGATAAATATGGAGGGAGTAAGACACTTGGTGATGAAATAGCCCTCATTCTTGTAGTTGTAGAAGACCGGCTTGGGATGACAGTAAACCTCGCCATTGTGTTGCCCACAAGTCTTGCACTTCAGGTGAGTTATCTTTTTTTGATTCTGGTGATTTTTCTATCCTCCTTTACCTAAACCTCCTCCTTTTCCTGATCCCTTGTTGTTATGGCCTGGGTGGAACTTTCTAAACTTATCCTCCTCAGGGGTGTTTAACCCTAAGTATCCCATATTGGAAGGACTTATGCAAACCCTATTCCCTTTCCTTCTTGAGCGCCATGTCTATGGCTTCATCTATGGTTCTGGGATGGTAAGCGATGACTAGAGTTTTCAGATGGGTGGCTAGGAAGTTGACATAGTTCTCCACGAGGTGATGTTTAGTCTAAATAGGTGCATAACTCTCTAGAAGCCTAAACTTTTAGGTGTAGTCAGCTACTGAGAGACTACCCTACTTAAGTTTGATATACGTTATCTCCTTCCTCTTCCTCTCATATATAGGAATAAAACAATTATTGAAAATGGTTTTGAAGGCTTCCCATCCCATATTGTGTTCCTTCCATAGTTTTTCTACCAGATTTTTGCCCCTCCCTTAAGCAAATGGGTGGAAAATTTGACCTTCTTCTTGTTGGGTACTTCTAGGGCACAAAAGGCATTCTCCACCGATAGTATCCAAGCTTCTGCCTTATCAATCACTTCAAGTTGGCCATCTCCCCCCAAAATGTTTCATGGTTAAGCTTGATTAAATCTAAGACAGTCACCTCCTTCATAGATGAGCAGGCTTCAGGGGTTCCTTTTAGGGCAAGGGTCTCCATGAAGACTAGAAGGATTTTCTTTTTTTTTTCTCACCTTTCTCTAGACGCACTATCGGGATCAGGTACCTCAAAGGTTTTAGGTTCTTTCCTCTTCTTAGAGGATGACTCTTCGGAGGCCTTAGAGTTACGGGTCTTGGGGACATCTTGAAATTAGGTGAAATATATTAGATATATCATCATCATTTTTTTGTCGTATTGCATTTCATTATTCTTCTTTATTTTTTATTAATAATCATAATGTTATGATTTGTGGAGGAAACCATAAAATCCTTATCATTCGGTCCTTAGGACTTCTAAATAGAGTGACTTTTTTTTTCTAACCATATATCATAGAGATGAGAGGGAAAATTATAAAACAAAGATGAGGGGGAAATTTTCCTATAGAAGAGGTGAGAGGGAAAATCTATAGATGAGAAGGGTCCTAATTAAGGTATGCCCAAGAAGTAGGGGACACTCAAGGTATTGTCCAGGTAGACTCAAACTACCATAAAGATAGCCTTGTGATTGCCAAGCAAAGTGGCTCAAAGACTTTACTCAGACCCATGGCAGATGCTATCCTAGACACATGCACCTTTCACATCCCTAACTCAAGGACTACACTAGACTCACAATAGAGTGAATGAGGTTCATGTGACTATGATGTGTGAACATTGGCTCTGATACCAACTGTGACGACCCCAATTTCTATATGCTTTCCTTAATTACATTCCCAGATATGTGTGCACTAATATCTAAAGATGTCAAAAGGGAAAATATAAGAGATTGTGGTAGTCATCTAATTCATGAAGAGGATCCAGATCATTATTCACAAGAATCATTAAATAGCCACACAAAGAAACATTCGTTGAGGATAAAAGTCATACATATTATTCAGGTAAAAGGAAGAAAATAGTTCTATGGAATGAAAGTATATGGGATATAGAGAATCCTATACATCATCTAATAGCATGAACAACTATCTAACTGAAAAGAGATAAGAAACAACCATCTATCTAGCTATCCTCCAATAGCATTATTTAGCATCTTTAGGTACTTTGTAATGCATTACTTGTTCCTTGAACCTAGAAAATATGAGAAACAAATGGTCAACATAATGTTGGTATGTGGTTGAAAAATATTATACTGTGCTGGCATAATGAAAATACTTGAGAAAAAAGAAGAAAAAGAAAACATTATTAGGTCAAAAATCAAGTAAACCCAATTGATTAATCATATTTTGCTGGACATGTATTACTATGGTGGACTTAGCACAGACATATATTATTGGGCCCATTCCCGGTGTACCTTGTACTCTAGGCATATCCTCATGTACCATGTACTCTAGGGAGGTTCTAGTCATCTTTAATACTTTCCCTCTCTAATAGGAAGATTAATGAACCATCGATAACTACATTCCATTATCTTTCCTTAGTGTTCTTCATGTTCAAGGTGAAAAAAGAGACAATATTTATAGATACATCCTACAAAATTATTCAACTACATGCAAGCATTTACTCATAATTAGATCATCCAAAAAAAAACTAGTCTTATACTTATATCCATGTACCTGATTGATTAGATCTAAAATCCAATAGTCTAGAACGATGGTAAAAAGATCGCCCTGAAAGGAAATCAATGGTATATTGTTTGTATCGGTCCATATGAACTGTGACTAAGGTTTATTCTTGAATTATGATTACTTTAATCTTCTTATGATTAGATCAGGGATTATCCATGCCTTTTATCTTATTTTGGAGTCACAAGATTAGATCTTTATATTATGATTTCCAATATTTAATGATACCTATTAATGTTCAAGAAAAGAAACATCCAACATTAGGGTTTCTACTATGGGTTAGATTATTAATGATTTCTTTTAGGATTCCCATAAACCAGATAGGTCTTGGTTGAATCTAGGGTTTTAGGGTCAGTCATGATCACAAGGGTCAATAAATATTTAGGATTAGGCATAAAAATGCATGGAGGTATTCTTATGTAGAGAAGAACAAAAAATTAGGGTTTTCTATAAGTCTAGAGTGAAAGGTCTCTATTTTGTTAGGGTTTCAATTAGATTTAGGGACTCCAGTAGGGTTAGGTTTTACAATTAATCAGGTTACAATAATTAACAACCATCCTTACATAATTAAGATACAAAAGTATGATGCTTAGACTCTAAACTAGTATTTTGGAAAAGGATTCAGAACTAGATCCTGAGTATATTTTACCTGAAAATATTACATTTTTCTTATGAAAATGGTATATAATTTTTTCACCATATGATATTCCTACTATTTCTTGGGATTTTTCTAAGGTAACCCATTTTCTTAGATAATTAAAAATAGAAGAAAATGCATTACCTCGATCAATGGCTGGATTAGACTAGATCGATGGCTCGCGTTGATCTGATCTTCACTAGCTAAGCGACTTTGACCGTTAACCCACGACCTTCCCTTGTTGGTGTAGTGATCAATGATTAAGCCACCTAGTCCTAGCTAAAACCACATCAGCTACTCTTCTCTTATGCATGCGTAGTTGGAGTAGCCAGGAGCAACTCTAGTGAGGTTCGTCTTAGCTTGGGGTCCTGGTCTCCATGTGCTGAAGGGTCTTCTACCTTTGAAGTGAAGTTCTGCACCCGACTGACACCTCCTTGGCTCGTAGCTCCCCTTGGAGCTCTATGTTTCCATGTGGGTGGAGAAGGCTCACCAATGTAAGAAGGGTCAGAGGTGGGGAGGTGATCTTGGTTAGGTACGAGTAGTCGTGGGTGCTTATGGTATATTGGTGGAAGTGATGGAGTGGTGGAATTGATTCGGGAAGGGTTGTGGTTGTGAGGTGGTGCAGTGTCTGGAGGTTGAAGACGATGGAAAAAGGGAGTGGTGTATGGGTTAGCTTGAACTCTATTGATGGTGGAAAATGAGTAAAGGAGTGTTGGTGGAGCAAGAGGGGGGTTTAAATATGTGTTTGAGGGTGAGGGAAGTGAAGCCCTAAATTAGTCACAGCTACCATGGAGAGGCACAAAGTCTTGAGAGGTCATTCTCCCTAATCCGTGGGTGAGGGGACTCAAGATAAGGTTCATTGAACTCATTTTGGTTATGAATGGATCTTTATCCTTCTAGAACCACGAGTGAATGAGAGAATAAATCTTGGGAGTCGCAATTACAAGCTCATGTTGTTGAGAGAGAGGTCGAGAAGGGCGGGAGGTTAGGGATGACGTCTGCGCTATCAGATCTTTACTTGATCCACACTTTGCCTCATCCAACGGTTGAGAAAAGGGCCAAGTAGGTGGTTTAGCTAAGGTAGACACATGACACATCAATATTATGCATTTGATTAATAACTTCGGTCCTAGGTATGAAATAAATGCAATAATGTGCATATTTTCTAAAGCTCATAACTACTAATTGGCTTATCCTATTTAGGATGAAATTTGAAACCAAGCTTAATGATGATATTATCCAATAATGGTAGAGAATTGAGAGTCAAACTCACATGTTCGTTATATGAATTGACTATGTATGTACCCTAATACATGGATTTCATCTACTATGAAATTTGGGTTTGGATTTTTATGAAATTGATAATCACTTTTAGTCAATTATGCAAGGGAAATGGTTAAGGTATTATTAGAAATAACAAATTACAAGAGAGAGAAAAAATATAAGTAAAACTCACTCTATCACAAATACCATGTTGTACATATGAAACCACCCTCTTTCCTTTATATATTTGACTCCTATTAGGATAGGTAGCACAATCCAACTCCTACTCAAGTCCAAATCCAACTGGGACATGGGCTGAAATCCTTCTCCTTTCACAACAATATCCCCTTCCACCCATGACAGAGACCTTGTATTTAGCGATCATTTGGAGTAGCCACAGGACCCCATCACCATATATGATAGATCTATTATCTTCAAGCGTGCCATCATCTCATTCTTTTTATCCATCTTCTTGAAGTCCCCTCCTGACTTCACTTTGTTCCCAAGCAACTAAGAAGAAGTATCCTGGTAGTTCCACTTCTCTCTCCATGCCCACACCTAAAACATTGTTGACTTTCTCTAACTAGTATGTCAAGCCATCCTCGATGAAAACCTTGTTTCTAACCTTCTATATCAAGACTCAAAAATTCTCTGACGATGCTCCTCCATAATGTATGTAATAGTTGAACATTCATTACATTTGTCCTTTTTTCTTCATCATGTAAAATCTTTTGTTCTTTAGTGCTCTCTAACCCTTAAGAAGCAGTACAAGCTCATAGGTATCATTCTTATATAAAGAATACATCTCCTCCTACATTTCCTGATGCCACTGTGCTTTATCTCTATGACTTTGTGCCTCATGATAAGTCTTTAACTCCCCCTGATTGGTAACTAGAATATACTCAGATGTTGAATATCTAGATAAGTGATGACAAACTCTGTTTGACCTCCTTAACTGTTGCTCTGAGGACTCTGCCTAGTGACGATCTTGCTCCCCCTATCAAGATGTCTCTGACTGTGAGTCTGAACCACTCATCTGTGCATCTAGAATAGGATCACTCTATGTGCTATCACTCAACTACTCAAGGTATCAAGTTTCTCTTCTTCGTCATCTAAAGACTGCACATGTGAAGAAGTCGATGCATCCTCATACTCATCATTCAAAAAACTATCATCTGATCCTGCATCCTCTACATCATCACTCTCAGGCTCAGTAACTATTTGAGACTCATAGAATGTCAAATCTCTGTGTTTGCTCATGGTATTTTTCACAAGGTCCCATAACCTATAGACAAAGTGTTGATCTCGATCTCCTTAGCCAAGAAAGATACAAGGACAATTGTTTATCATCTAGTTTTTGCCTCTTTTCCCTTTGAGCATGTGCATAAACCTTGCACCCAAATACTCGAAAATGAGTAGAAGAAGCATCCTTGCATGTCCATACCTTCTTAGGTATTATCAAATCCCAAAGGAAATGGTGGAGATGAACTAATCATATAGTAGACACTACTCACTGCCTCATCCCAGAATATCTTTGGAAACTTTTAAGTCTTCAACATGCATATAAAATTCTCCACTAGGGTGTGGTTCATACTCTTAGATGTACCATTGTATCATGGTCTTTCAGGCATTGTCCTTTCATACTATATTCCATGTGGAGTGCAGTAATCTTGGAACTCCCTCGAGGTGTACTCTCGCACTCCACCATGGCATGAAATTTCTAAAAACACTAAAAGAACTTATCCTTGATCTTCAACATGGAGGCCCACACCTTTTCCAAGATGCATCATCAATGAATGTGACAAAATATCTATTTCCACCTAATGAAGCTACCTCAAACGGAGCACAAACATCTGAAAGAATTAATTGTAGAATTTGTGACTTCACCTTTGTTCTTGTCTTGAAAGAATCACATCGATGCTTTCCTGTCTGGAATGAATCACATGAAATGAGACTAGTATCGTTGTCAAAAGGAATCATTCTCTACTTTGATAAAAGATTCAAGACTTTCTCACTCATGTGTCCTAGATGTCTATGCTATAGATTTGTCTGATGATCCACAACTACATGTATATGGCCGCCTTTGAGAACCTGAAGCTAGGTCTTGTACAATGTGTGACACAATTTTCCCCATACAATAACCAAAGCTCCCTTGGTGATCTTGCATTTTCCACCACAAAAATCTAGATGACAACCTTCTCTATCAAAGAATGAATAAGATATAAAACTCATCCGCCAACTCTGGAACGTGACGAAGATCCTTCAGTGTGAGTGCTCATCTGACACTTATTTGAACACAAATGTCTCCAATCTCAATAATTCTAGAGAAGCTAAAATTTTTCACATTCACCCTCCCAAAGTCTCCCCTCATGTATGAAGTGAAATATTTTGCACTCATTGATGCGTGATAAGAAGCTGCAGTATCCACCACAGACTCAGAATCATCATCCTTAATGTGCAAACATTGCTCTTGGATTGTCAAGACCACATTGTCATCATCATCCCTATCATCTGACATTGCCGCTTTAGTATCCTTATCATCAAGATTTTATCTTTGGCTTCAGGCCCATGTTTCTTTTTTTAAACCTTGCAATTCCTTTTAACATGACCTGGCTTGCCTTAATGGAAGCACCCTCTACTACTCTTCAACTCAGATCTACCACAAGACTTCCCGTGGTCCTAGGACTCACAATGACTCTTGAATCTACCATGGTCTCTTGCTCTATCAACAATTCTTCTCTTTTAAAAGTGCACCCTTGATCCGCTATTGCCTGAGGCTTGTCGTCGAGTCCCTTCATTCAGTTGAATGCTCTTTACCTGGTCAAGTGTCAACTTGACTTTCTATGTAGAATTATTATCTATCACTACAAGCGTCTCCCAACACTCAGGTTATGATCCTAGAAGAAGTAGAACTTGAAGTTCATCATCAAGAATCATCTTCATGGACCCCAATTGATTTACAAGGCTTTGGAAATTATTCATATGCTCGGTGATTCTTGTACCGATACTTGATCTTCACCAACTTTCTGATCAATAAAGCTTTGCTTGTGGTAGTCTTCTGCTCATATTTTCTTGAGCTTCTCCACAAGATCTTTGGCATTGGTTTCTTCTGATACATGAAGGAACACGGAAATATTGAGCCACTTTCTCACTATTTTGATGGTCTTCCTATTTAATTTTTTTCAATCTATATCAGACATACTCTGTGACTTTTGTCCCTTTATCGGATCATAAAAATCTTTGTAAGAGATAATATCCTCCATACTAGGTTTATAAATCTGTAAATCTATGCTTGTCAACTTTATCATCATCACATCCTCATATTTCCCCTTCTGGACCAGTATCTACAGTCTATGCTCTGATATCACCAATTGGAGATGTTATACCGATATAATCTAGGATGTGATAAAATTTGTTGCCGAAGTGTCACCAAAAAACACATAAACCCAAAGAAGAAATACCAGATTTAACGTATTATACTCTCCTCAAGACGAGAAGAGAAAAACATAGGTCAATACAGACCAACAAGCACTGTATAATTAAGATTACAACTCACACTGCCTTGATTTAATTACCCTAAATATGAGTATCCCCCAAAGGAGAACAAAGATGATGAAGAAGAGAATTAGATCTAATGTGTACAAAAGCTCCCTCTTTACTTGATCTCCTCATGATGTTGCTATCGTTACTGGAGACCGCTTGATGCCGCTGTGACCGCTGGCTGGTCGGATCATTATCCCTATGGGAACATTGTGTCTATAACCGCCAACCATGCTACTTTGCTTCGAGACAAAGTTACTGACCCTCTCTTATCAACCAAGAAAGTTGCCATGTCAGTGTACTCAATGTGTCATCGACTGTCAGCCACTACTTTGCTTCAAGGCAAAGTTGTTGACCCTCTCTTATCAACTAAGAGAGCTCATCCAGTTGTTGTTTTTAACTCTTCTACCACAGAAGGCACCAACAAGCAACTACATGGATCACACACCAGCAGAGGATGTCTCAATGACCTCCCCCAGGACCTCTATTTGTAGGCCTCCATGGTATGAGAGGTTGCAACTATGAATCCTACTCTAATTCCTAATCCAATACAATATTGCACATAGGAAACTATCTTTATTTTTCTTTTAGATTTGACTCCTATTAGGATTGATAGCACAAGTAAATTCCTACTTAAGTCCATATTCAACTGGGACATGGGTCGGAATCCTTTTCCTTTCCCAAGAGTAATAGGGGTGGTGAGTTAAATGACATGTACAAATTATGCCAACAATGGGATTTGAATCCAGGTCACTTACATAAATAGAAGGGACTTACACCAATTCGATTAATATTTTAGTTGATATTATACTTGAAACGGTCATATATATAGATTGTATGTCCATGTGATGTTTGTGTATAAATGTATTTATTTGGACTTGGGGTGTGTGTGTGGTGGTGGTGGTTGGGGGGGGGTTGGGCTAAAACCAAGTTGTCCCCTATAGATCAGCCCCTGGACAACATGGTTTATTTGTAACGAGGGGGTTGTGACTTAGAAACCCTCATGCTAGGGGATAAATACGATCACGATTTCAACAAAAACAATACAATTTTTAATACTAAATCTCAATATTTCATTTTTGCACTTTATTCCTAGTTATTTAATTGTAAATGTTTCTCTGTAATGGTATGTACATTGAAAACTACTAGAGGGGGGGTGAATAGAGTTTTATAGTGATTTTAATAATTATTTAACTCAAACAACCAAAATTGAGATTAGAAGAAGGAGACAGGCGTTTAGAGTGGTTCCAACTATAGCAAATACTATAGTTGTCAGTCCACTACCCGGTTGCTTACCCAACCGGGATTTGAAAGTATTTATTTTATTACCTCTCGAGGATTTATACAAAATACAATACTTTCAACCACACCCTTTGAACAGCCTTCACTTGAAGTAGGTGCACCAACCCTGAGGTAGCCTTCTTGAAGTAACTCCAAGCTCCCCCTTGAAGTAGCCTTCCTCTCTAGAAGTAACCTCCCATTGCACCAGCCTTCTGAAGTAGCTCAAAGTCTCCTTCTTTGCCAAGAAGATCTTCACCCTCTTCAATCCGCAGCCTCCAACCTAGGAGTAGCAAGGAGAGTACAAACAGTAATAGGGAATAAGAAAGAAAAAGGAAATTACAACTTATCCTTTAAAGCCCAAGGCTTGATATGCCTAGATCAAGCGTATAGATCTCCTAACCAAATGTGTGAACTTGTGATTGCTGTGGGTAGGAGATTCTAGCCTATAGGACACGAATTTGAGCTAAGGAGAAAGTAGGCCAATGATCACAGTGCTCAATTTGCTTGCAACAGATTGCTCAAGTATGCTCAAGTATTTCTCAAGTGTAACAAGTGTAAAACAAGTGAGTTTAGGTGTCCTATGGCTTGTCCTATTTATAGGAATGGCCTAAGGAAGCTTAAGGACATTCTAGACAACTTCTAGGGGTTTCTAAGTGCTTAACTAGCCGTTAGGTACAAAGTTGTTGCTTTAACAACTGCTAATTAATTAATTTTGCAGTTGCTGTCAGAGACCATCTCGGTCGACAAATGGTCGACCGAGACACCTACTCGGTCGAACTTTTGTCGACCGACAGGCTCTCTGGAACAAGTGATTTGCAACGTCTTTCTTCAACTGCCAACTAACTTGTCTGTTGTGTCTAACGGCTACTTTGGATCTTTCTCGGTCGAGAAGATTGTCGACCGAGAGTGTCTCGGTCGAGGAGTTTGTCGACCGAGATTGATCCTGTTTCAAGGTTTCAATTTAGGCACTAATTATGTGTGTGAGTATGCATGAGTGATCCTATCTGAATGGGATGACTTGTCTAACTGTGGTGTTTAGCTAGGGAGAATCTAACGCTTGATTTACATGCAATTTCTAAGTACTTGTACATTATAATTTTTTTTTTGTACAAGTTTTTACAACAGTGATTACATTGCATGAAAATATAAATATGTAAGCTTGTAGATTTTCCCATGTTACTTTGTCATCCTGCACACTCAAGTAGCTTGTTAGATCAATAAGAATGAAATGTTTGTCATAATCAAAACAAAGGGATTTATAGATGTCCATTTAGCCAACAATCTCCCCCTTTTTGAAGATGACAAACATTTCCAAAATATAAATAAAGGAAATATAAAACATATGAGTTTCATACCTTTAGATTACCTTTTGTAGCTTTTTCTCTTGTGTAGAAAATGTGTGCTTATTATTCCCCATAAATTATGGAACATGAAATCCAGATCATTTGGGAATAGAGCAACTTTCAATGTAAAGCCAAGAGTTTATTTATGAAACTCATTAATTTAGTTTTTCATAATTTTAGTTTTATATTTATCTCTCCCCCTTTGTCATTTCAAAAAGATAACCGTTAAAAACTCCCCCTTAATTAGATATCCCATCAAATCTAATGAAAAAGATGTCCATTTAAAAGCCAAAAATGTAAACAAGAGTTTTTGTTTAAGTAGCACAAATATCAAAGAAAACATCCTCCAAAGGAGTGATAAGCAATTGCTTCCTAATGTTGTTAAATTGATCTAGTGGAAGCGGTTTTGTAAAAATATTAGTCAATCTTGAACATGATGATTGATTTGCAAATATATTCAGTTTTAATGCAGACTTGACAACAGAAACCTGCTCGGTCGACGATCTTTCGACCGATAGTGTTCTCGGTCGAACAGTTTCTCGACCGATAATGTGTCTGGATTTGTTTCATAACTGTTTTAAGTAATTGTGTTATAGATCCTTGTCAATTTTGCCACAATTTTAAAGGTTGCATTTTTTATTTATTACTCCCCTTATTTTGTATGTTCTACAATGATGATCTTACAATCCATATTTTGAAGATGTCTCACATGCTCTTTATAAAAATATCCATTGGAATCAAGTAAAGATGGCCAATATCATTAAAAGCATGTATTACAAGCATAGAAAGATAGACACATCATATAGAGATGACCCATTACAATTATTCAAAAGATATCATTACAATAACTCCAACACTTACTGGAAAAACTTAAGAATTACATCGATGTCAGGGTCTTTCCCAAGAAAAGGCTCAGTTCCATAATACTGGACCAAGGTTTACCAATCTAGAGCACCTGTCTTAGTTAAAGCATATGCTTCCAAGAATGTAGGAACTCGGTCAAATCAGAAATGAGCGGAAATATCTTGCAGTTGCATGGATGAAAACTGAGTGTGCGTAAGATCCACAGATGGTGGAGGTGGAGTTTGATAATAGTTGTACGAAGGATTGTATGGATTGAGCATGCCAGGATTTAAAGAATACGGATATTCATCAGGTTGGTTTGGTGAAATGGTTTGCATTCTTTGGTTTATATAAGTCATGGCATGATGGTTATAGTCTAGTTGTTTGCTCAGGTGATATTGGGAGCCAGCAATATAAGTAAGAGTGTTTTGAATGGGGTCATGTGATAGGTTAGTAGAAGGAGGGGGTGGTGGTATGTCTTGATGAGATGTTTCTCCTTCAACTCTAGCCCTTTTATGACCAAAATCAATTCCCATTTTTTCTACTGTATTCTTACTTATTTTTTGTGGTCTACGCTCCCATGTATATCCCATATCCTCAAGTGGGGTCTTAAGGAAATGTTGAGTAATTTGGCATACAAAATCGGCATATGGAGGATTGCCAGAAAACTCAAGCATGTTTTTAAGAATGATGCGGATAAAATTTGTGGGAATACGTTGGATAATGGCATATATTAGACACATACGAAAAACAGGAACTTCAGACTTATTGGCTCTAGGATGTAAGTTTGTTGAAACAATAAGGTTTACAATCCTAGCAACTGGTTTAAGATTTATAGCATAATATGTGCCTCTATCTTCGTGACAAGTTGTATTGGATTTAAAAATGGTCCTTTTGATGTCACTAAGACTAATGGTATGGTCATCTTGGAGAAATTGGTTAAGGGGGTTTCCAGACGTAAGGTCAAGGGTGTCTTGATATTCATCTATGTCAATGTTTAGCATGTCAAGAATGTCCCCTTCAGTAAATCGGAAGCTATGCCCATTGACCATAGTATAGAAGAAGATGGTTTCATTTTCAGAGTGGGAAATGAGGTTTGCATAGAATTCATTCACTACCTTGATTGAATAGGAAGGAAAAGAAGGGTTGATGAATTCTTTTAACTTTTGTACTTCGAAAAGGTCCTCCAAGTCGACGATGTTGATGAAGTCCATAACTTCAACTGGTCGTCGTGGGAGAGGAGCTTTGGAGGAAAGCCGTAGATATCGATCACCAGCATCTCCATCGAGGAAGGCAATGTCGTTGATGATCGTCAGTGGTGGAGTAGCTTCCCGAGCTTCCCTTCCTTTCCTGCCGGCGACCTTCTTCTTCCCACGAGCAGATGATGAGGCCATTGTGTTGCTTGAAGGTGGAGAAGAAGCAAGGAAGGCTTGGGGATGAGGATGCTAAAGAGTTGCACAAAAATGCACTAGAGAGAGCCTATGGAAGCAAGAGTATGCAAGTGTGAGGAAGTGACCCGTCTTTGGTTCCTTTTATAACAATCCAGCGACCTGGTCGGTCGACGATTCGTCGACCGAGCGTCCGCAACGGTAATGTTGGAGACGCGCCACTCGGCTCCCCAACGGTCATATAACGGTCATAAACAGTCATAACAGTCGGTTTACAACGGTCATATCCAACGGCTATTTCTCGGTCGAACAATTGTCGACCGACATTGTCTCGATCGAACATTTGTCGACCGAAAGTGTGTCTGATACTAAATCTGTCTAGATTCTGTCGGTCGAGAGAGACGGGCTGACCGAAAGGTTTTCGGTCGAAGAGTTTGTCGACCGAGAGACTTACTGAGTACGAATTTGAAGCTAATTTTTAATGTAATTGATAGACTATTTTTGTAGAGCACATATATAGATTTTCTAAGGGAGTAATATTGTGTTTATTATTGACAATATTGGGACAAGTTGTGATCATAAATTAATTATTCTTTTAATCATAAAAGGACATCCAAATAGTTATTATGTCAAACTTATTTTAGGTCGAATTTGACTACGACCATAGCACCCCTTTGTCAAATTTTATTTTGACCAAGAGGCAAATTTTGCAGATTTTCAGATTGAATATATTGAGTATAATATCTGCATAAAATTTAATTAAATATCAAGTTGAAGCATACTACTTAATTGGAGGCACAATTAATTATTTCAAAGATACTAAGTTAGAGATTTTTATCTTTTATGTGTTGCAAGCAATAACATATAACCAATAAATCATTTTACTTGCCTATATATATATTTTCATGGATCCATACAATTTTCATTATTTATGCACACCCAATAATGAAAGTATATCCATGGTGTAACAATAGTAGCATATAATGATGATTCCATCACATGATTTGTAAGTAGATCAGAAGATACTTTTAGGAACAATCATGTGAAACTATGAATTGAACCAAGCATAATTTCAGTTTAAGCTTAAATCATCTAGGAAATAAATTTGTAGAAATGATTTCCAAAAATATATCCAGTCATCAATCATAAGTAGATAGCAATTTCATCGGATTTAAAATAAATGCAGCAATTTTGTCGTAGACTGGAGAACAGTAATGTGCTCGGTCGACAATTTTTCGACCGATGTTCATTCGGTCGACAGTTTTTTGACCGACAAGATTCCTGGAACTGTTAATAAAACATATTTGTGTGAGTTAGATATTTATTTGTAATCTCATTATGTTGAGTTGAGATAGACATAGAAGTATGCAACTAATGTCTCTGGTCATATCTCAACTTGATTCTGTTCATTTAGTTTGGAGGTTTTGGAACCCAAACTAACTCGACATCTTTTCTCTTATAAGGACATGAAAAAGAGTAATGTCCAAGACGTGAGAAGTAATGGCAACATATAGAATCAACCTCAAGTCGTTTTCTATGGTTTTGTTCTAGGTTGTTCTTTGGTACAAATGTATTAGTTCCCTTAGGTACATATACATATTGATGGGTTTGTGTCCTTTTCCAACTAGGTTGATAGGACTTCCCTTTAGGCTTATAACCTAGTCCTCTTCTCCCAATTTGATGATAGGAATTCTCTAAGATTTGATCATGAATGCCATTATTATTTAAATTACTGACTTTTTGTTGTAACTTGGCAATCTCTTCCATTCTCTTCTTAATATCTAGTTTTGCTTGGTCTAGATTAGATGACAATAAATTTCTTTCTTTAACAATAGTGTCATAATCTATATGGGTGCACAATAATGGTTGTTTTTGAAGATCGTTTACTTGAGTCTGCAAGTTTGAATTTTCAACAGAAAGGAGCTTGCAATCGGCTTCCATAGATTTTAACTTAAGATCAGAATATTTATTTCCCTCTTTGAGATCCTCATTTTCAGATGCAAGAGAAAGAAGTTTAACATTTAGATCATCATTTTCTTTATTTGATTTCTTTAATTTCCTTTTGCACTCAACATATTTATTATGTGTCTCTTCAATAATAGCAACTAGTTCTTCTTTAGATAAATCAAAGAGACTTACCTCTTCTTCTTCTTCACTAGTTGTAGCAATAAGACATTCTTTGTGCTCTTCCTTTGATCTCCATGGGCATCCGGTTGTTTTGTGGCTTGTTCCTAAACACCAATTGCAGCATGTTGTGGTTTTGTCCAAACAACACCTTTCACCATTTCCCTCCATTCTTCAAGACCTGGTTAGGGTTCCTTGAAGCCTGCTCTGATACCAACTGAAAACTACTAGAGGGGGGGTGAATAGAGTTTTATAGTGATTTTAATAATTATTTAACTCAAACAACCAAAATTGAGATTAGAAGAAGGAGACAGGCGTTTAGAGTGGTTCCAACTATAGCAAATACTATAGTTGTCAGTCCACTACCCGGTTGCTTACCCAACCGGGATTTGAAAGTATTTATTTTATTACCTCTCGAGGATTTATACAAAATACAATACTTTCAACCACACCCTTTGAACAACCTTCACTTGAAGTAGGTGCACCAACCCTGAGGTAGCCTTCTTGAAGTAACTCCAAGCTCCCCCTTGAAGTAGCCTTCCTCTCTAGAAGTAACCTCCCGTTGCACCAGCCTTCTGAAGTAGCTCAAAGTCTCCTTCTTTGCCAAGAAGATCTTCACCCTCTAAAAATCCGCAGCCTCCAACCTAGGAGTAGCAAGGAGAGTACAAACAGTAATAGGGAATAAGAAAGAAAAAGGAAATTACAACTTATCCTTTAAAGCCCAAGGCTTGATATGCCTAGATCAAGCGTATAGATCTCCTAACCAAATGTGTGAACTTGTGATTGCTGTGGGTAGGAGATTCTAGCCTATAGGACACGAATTTGAGCTAAGGAGAAAGTAGGCCAATGATCACAGTGCTCAATTTGCTTGCAACAGATTGCTCAAGTATGCTCAAGTATTTCTCAAGTGTAACAAGTGTAAAACAAGTGAGTTTAGGTGTCCTATGGCTTGTCCTATTTATAGGAATGGCCTAAGGAAGCTTAAGGACATTCTAGACAACTTCTAGGGGTTTCTAAGTGCTTAACTAGCCGTTAGGTACAAAGTTGTTGCTTTAACAACGGCTAATTAATTAATTCTGCAGTTGCTGTCAGAGACCATCTCGGTCGACAAATGGTCGACCGAGACACCTACTCGGTCAAACTTTTGTCGACCGACAGGCTCTCTGGAACAAGTGATTTGCAACGTCTTTCTTCAACTGCCAACTAACTTGTCTGTTGTGTCTAACGGCTACTTTGGATCTTTCTCGGTCGAGAAGATTGTCGACCGAGAGTGTCTCGGTCGAGGAGTTTGTCGACCGAGATTGATCCTGTTTCAAGGTTTCAATTTAGGCACTAATTATGTGTGTGAGTATGCATGAGTGATCTATCTGAATGGGATGACTTGTCTAACTGTGGTGTTTAGCTAGGGAGAATCTAACGCTTGATTTACATGCAATTTCTAAGTACTTGTACATTATAATTTTTTTTTTTACAAGTTTTTACAACAGATTACATTATATGAAAATATAAATATGTAAGCTTGTAGATTTTCCCTTGTTACTTTGTCATCCTGCACACTCAAGTAGCTTGTTAGATCAATAAGAATGAAATGTTTGTCATAATCAAAACAAAGGGATTTATAGATGTCCATTTAGCCAACATACATCCCTTGGCTAAATCCACAATCTTTATTTCTCTAGAAGATTATCATCTTTCCTTCTATAGAATCCGACGGACAACATAATAGATACTCTAGCGCAGGTGACAATAATATGAAGTGGGTACTAAAACATCGTGAGGTTCGGCCACATAAAAAGATACAAAGGGAAATGGCATTTTGCAGATATTCTTAATAAACAGATCTAGGCGGCTACGTCTGCTATTTATACATGATCACATATATCTTATTATAGAGTTTGCTTAGTTGTCTGTAATTCCTTATTCTGTCTATCCATTGTCAGCCGGAAATCTGGGATCGGGTTAGAGTGGTGCAACGTGACAGCTGAATGTTATTGTTACGAAGAAAATACTTGAACGCATTAGATTCCTTTCAAACTGGACTGGTCCATTAGTAATACTGGAGTTGGATGTGGAATCCTATGTAGAAATGAGATGTCGCCAATACAAATGGGGACAGCTTCCACTCCCTCTGTAAACAACTTTTTTCTCCAATCTTTAGTGTTCTGGTTCAGCTCGAGCTACTAATGGATTTGGCAAGGTATGTTGCGGCACTAACTTTGCTTCAGTTATTTTGGGGCACTAACTCCGTTCATGGAAAAATCAGTAACTGACGGGATAAGTAAGCCAAGTTGCAGACCAGAACAGCACAACTGAAACTCAAGCGAAGACAACATACAACTACGCAGTCACACATCAAGAGGTTCACGTTGCTCTATTAAACTAGACTACGTCTCTAGATGAAAAAGGAATCCGCAGAAAGTGAAGAAGTAAAATGGGATATGATAGTGAGCAAGTCAAACTCAGTGTACAACAAAACAAGAGAGGGGAGGGTGACAACGACCTTCAACTATAACTTTAATAGTGACAGAATTCAGTTTTCTACAGCAAACTTTTTATCCCATACTGCCTACAGCAGGCACCACACAACTCCTTATATGAACTAGTGGTCCCATAGAAGTTAGGACCTCTCAAGGACATGAATAAAATAAAAATAAACACACGCACACGCCCGTTTGCTCACCTGCTCGGTTCGGTTCGTAGATTTATCTTTTTACGAAATATTTTATTTTGTTTTGTTTCCCGAAATGACGCTTTGTTTTCTGTGTTGTGTCGTTTGGAGTTCAGTCGACAGCGTTTAAGACACAACAATAAACTTCTCTTGACTACCCATTAAAGGCGACCATTAAAATGATGTTAATGATGCACGTTGGAGAGTCCAACTGGTGCGGGCAGTTACCGCGGCGGCTGAGACGCACTCTATATAAGGAGGTGTCCGCTCTCATTAGAGAGATATACACAATACACACATACAGACAACAAATCGAGATACAAAGAGATAGAGAGATCTCCAGCAGTTCATTTCCTGATATACACTGGTTCCTTTACTGGTGTATCGTGGTTCCTTCGTTGTTGTATTGTGGTTACTTCACTGTTGTTTTGTAGTTCCTTTACTTAGTACAAAACAGTTATTCCCTTCCTACTATACCGCTATTACCTAACTGTTGTACACCGGTTTCTTTCTTGTTGTATTGTGGTTACCTTCTAGATCCTTTGTTCCGTTACTCAATCGCAACAAGTTTATTCTCCCAAAACACTACCACGCCTTGCTGCTGTCTTACAGCGACGACTACTTCACGACGTCCGTTTTACTGTTTGCCACCAAAGGCTAAGGAATGAGTTCAACAAAGCACTCTCGCTTACACCGAGCGGTTGTACCAGAGTTGGTGTGGCTGAATCTTGGAGATAGACTGCCGGAGACGCTCATGCTAGGAGCGGCGGAATCTGTCTTGAAGACAGTGTTTCACATGTATTCATCTTCAAGCTCTGGTATTCGATTTCTAAACTCATTCGCCGTTTTCTCCAAATCCGATTTACATTTAATATTACTACTGCGTTTTGGTGGTTAACTGCTTGCAATATCTAATTAACATCTATCTTACAGAGCTACGGCAACTACTATTTTCCAACATTTTTCAAGACAGATTAATCCATTTACTACTTTGTTTTAGATTGTATAAACAATTGCATAGACAGACCAGTTTGTTCTTATACAATTGTTAGTTAGATATATATCTTACTTCCTGTTTGAGTAATATAGATTCGAAAACTATGCTATCTCTCGACGATGTAGCCTCCCTTTGTCCAGAATGCTTTTCTGGTTTGCACTTCCATCGTTGGCAATAGAAAATATGATTTTAGCTCACATCCCTTGGACTTGTTTCCGCCATCTTACCACCCGAAGACTTTATTCTTGTTGTGCCTACAACACAACCAGAAAACGTCCTTCTTGGAGAAGATCAACCTGAACCCGTTGTTCCTAAACCAGTTGTCCCCACTCCTATTTCTAATGAAATCGATTACCTTTGTCATGGTAGGATCCTATCAGCCTTATCCGATGAACTGTATGACATCTACCATAGGATCCCAACTACTCTTGAACTATGGACTGCCTTATACTCTAAATTTGTTCTTGAAGACACTGGTCTTGAGCATTCACCTTTGTTGAATGGCTACCATATAATATGGTTGATGATAAACCTGTTTCGGCTCAAGTCCTGGAATACCAAAACTTAGTGTCTAAATCTATGGCTAAAAGTTACAACCTCGATGAGAATGTTCAAGTAGCAGCCCTCATAGAGAAACTTCCTCCTTCTTGGAAGGATTTTTCCATGACCCTTAGGCATAGACAAGGGAACATGTCCATGGCATCCTTAGTTAAATCCCTACAAACTGAGGATAGACATGGGGAACAAGACATGAAGTCTAACCCCTCTGTCAATATGGTTATAGGTGATAAAACTAAGAAGAAACCCAATCAATCCCATCTCCATAAGAAATCTAAACCTTCCTTTAAGGGCTGCAAGCACCACCAAAATCAGAGTAATAATAATTGTGATCAAGGAGAAAAATGTTTTTATTTTGTGTGTGATAAACCTGGCCACTTAGCGAATGAGTGCAGATTTCACAAAGGTCAGAGAAAGCAGAATGTCCAGACTCCTAAAAATCCTGAAGTAAATATGATCATTGTGGGGGCGGTCCCTTCCTCTTCTATAGAAAGGTTAGAAAATCTGGTGCCACCTGCCATATTTTCTTTGACCAATCCCTCTTTTCTACCTATCACGCTGAATCCGATAGAGTGATCAAGTGGGGAGATCATTCATCTACCATCCCGATTGATGGCTTTGGATGTGTGGACATAATGCTTACTTCTGGGAATATCCTTAGATTACATGATGTCCAACATGTACCTTCTTTCTGTAGAAATCTGATTAGTCAAGTTGTTTTACAACATTCTAGTTATACCTTGTTATGTCAAGGCAATAGAGTTGTAATTGCTAAGAATGGTTCTTACATTGGTCTTGCATACACTTATAATGGTTTCATTAAACTATCTTCTATTTCATGCAATTCTTCTTCAAGTAATGATATATATTCTACTATTTTAGTTTCTGAAACTAGTGATGTTTGGCATGCACATCTTGGTCATGCGAACAAAAATATGATGAAATACATGATTCACTTAGATCTGATTCCTAAGACACATATTGATATTTCTGATAGATGTCAAGTTTGTGTGCAAGCTAAGCTTCCTAAGAAGCCATTTAAATCAGTAATAGATTGTAGTACATCCTTGCTTGAGTTAATTCATACTAATGTTTGTGATTTAAATCATGTTCTTACTCGTGATGGTATGAGATACTTTGTTACCTTTATAGATGATTTTTTGAAATACGGTTCTATTTTCTTGCTGAAAACTAAGGATGAACAATTAGAAAAATTTAGAATCTATAAAACCCAAGTAGAGAAACAACTAGAGAAGAACATTAAGAGAGTGAGGTCTGATAGAGGTGGTGAGTACACTTCTAATGAACTTAACAAGTTTTGTGAGGACCATGACCTTATTCATGAAACCACTGCCCCATATAATCCTCAATCTAATGGAGTTGATGAGAGGAAGAATAGAACATTGATTGACATGGTCAACTCAATGCTAGCCGAGTCTGGACTTAGTCACAGACTGTGGGGGGAAGCCCTTCATACAGCCAATTACCTTCTTAACTGCATCCCTTTTAAGCACCTTGACAAAACACCCTATGAACTTTGGCTTAACAAGAAACCCTGTTTGAAATACCTGAAAGTGTGGGGGTTTTTGGCCAAGGTTAAGATTCTTAAGAATAAGAAGAGAAATGTAGGACCTAAGACTGTTAACACTGTCTTTATAGGATATGTTGAAAATAGTAATTCCAATAGATTCCTAGTAATAAAATCTGAAATGTCAAACATTAGAGTTAACTCTATACTTGAGATTAGACATTTACATGTTGTCTATTATGAAACCATCTTTCCTCTTAAGGAAAAGGTTCCTAGACAAGTCAATGAAGATCTCTCTTCTTCTTCTCCTGTGGAACCTCTTATAGTTCCATCTTCTTATGAAGTAGAACATGAACTCCCTAGTTCTATTGTGGATGAGGTGGATAGGATTTGCAGGGATTTTATCTGGGGAGATAAAGAGGATAAGAAGGCCGTGCAGCATGTCAGTTGGGATAACATTTGCAGACCCAAGAAGGAAGGGGGTCTTGGGGTCAGAAACATTGCAGATGTAAATAAAGCTGGTTTGGTTATCAACTTTTGGAACATAGCTTGTGAAAAAGATAAATTGTGGGTTAAGTGGATACATGGCAAGTACTTAAGGAAAAACTCCATTTGGAATCTGGATTGTAAGCCATATTACTCGTGGATGTGGAGAAGTATCCTGAAAATTTGCCGCCTGACAATGAAGTTTGTGTCCTTTCAGCTTGGAAAAGGAGATAAATTCCTCTTGTGGGGTGACCCCTGGGTGAAAGGAAATATGTTCCTCAAAGAGTGTGTGGATGAGAGAATGTGCTTGATTTTAGGGAAAGGAAGGATGATTAAAGTAAGTGATGTTTTACATAATGGTAAATGGAGCATTATTCCTAATAGGAGGTTAAGCCCTCTGTTGAGTTTCCTATCCAATAATGTTGTTGTTACTGATAAACCTGACATTGTGTTGTTTAATGGTAAAAGGAGGGTTAAACTCAAGGATGTCTGGGATTGCATGAGATTCAAATATCCCACTCTGATATGGGCTAGAAATCTGTGGAAGCTCAGAATCCCTGAGAATTACAAGATCATTTGTTGGAAGTTGGCTCTGGGCTGTGTTCATGTTATTGACTGGTTGAGAAAGAAAGGGTTCTACCTAAACTTGATTTGTTTAATGTGCAAGAGGGGGGAGGAATCCATAAAACACTTGTTTCATGATTGTTGTGTTTCTCGTTATGTTTGGGGGAAGGGTATGCAGGATGGGTTTCTCTCTTCTGAACCTGAGGTTCTTGATCCACGGACCTGCTAGAGCTATTCTAAAAAAAGGAAGTTGTCTTTGTGTCTATTGCCATTTATCATATCTGGCAAGCTCGTAATTTGACCATCTTTGAGAATTGGCCATTGGATAAGGAGAAGATCTAGGATAGAATTAGTAAAGATTTGAGTATCTTGCTGGAGTACCGATCCTGCCTCATGGGATTCTTTTCTTTGTTATTTTAAAAGATCTGGAAGGGATGTCTTCTTTGCAGTCTGTAATCCTGTGTGGATGTTTCTCTTTTGTTTCTTTTTACCTCAGGGTTAGCCCTCTATAGCTAGCTTCCCCCTCTCTATCTCTTTCTTTTCCCTTCTCATATTTCTTCTTGGTTTGGTGTGGTGTTTTGGGACCCACCAATGTACTCTTTATAAGTAATAAGAAGGTACCATGCTTGCTTAAGCAAAAAAAAAGAACATGAACTCCCAGTAGATGAACCTTCGAGTAATCTAGGTAGGGGTAAAAGGACTAAAATTGATAAGAATTATGGTCCCGACTTCTACACCTTCATAATAGAAGAAGACCCACATACCTACGAGGATGCCATGAAATCCATAGACTCTAGCTTTTGGAAGGAAGTTGTTGATAATGAAATAGAACCAATTATGAGCAATCATACTTGGATTCTAACTGAGCTTCCTCCAGGCTGCAAGACTATTGGATGTAAATGGGTGTTTAGAAAGAAGATGAGGGCAGATGGTTCCATTGATAAGTTTAAGGCCGAACTAGTAGCCAAAAGCTTTAGTCAAAAGGAAGGATTTGATTACTTTGATACATATGCACCCGTAACCAAAATCTCTTCCATTCATGTCCTAGTTGCTTTAATTGTGATCCATAAGCTTGAAATCCATCAAATAGATGTCAAGACAACCTTCTTGAATGGAGATTTTGAAGAAGAGATATACATGGATCAGCCTGAAGGCTTTGTAGCACCTGGAAAAGAACACAAAGTCTGTAGACTTGTCAAGTCCTTGTATGGACTGAAATAAGCACCTAAACAATGGAATGGTAAGTTTGATAAAATTGTTTTATCTACTGGATTTATTGTAAATGAATCTGATCATTGTATTTATTCTAAAACAATTAATGATTCATACATAATAATGTTTTTATATGTAGATGATATATTGTTGTTTGGATCTAATTCTAAAATTATATCTGAAACTAAATCTTTTCTTTCTAGGAATTTTGATATGAAAGATTTAGGACTTGCTGATGTAATACTTGGTGTTGAATTGAGTAGATCTACTTCTGGTTATGTACTTAATCAAACTCATTATGTTGATAAAATCTTGCACAAATTTGATATGTTTGACTGCACTCCTGTTAATACACCTTATGATGCTAGTTTACATCTTGTTGTACATAAGGGCACTCCTGTAGATCAACATAGATATGCTCAAGTTATAGGAAGCTTAATGTAACTTGCTAATTGCACTAGGACCAATATTTCTTATGCTATTAACAAGTTGAGCAGGTACACTAGTTGTCCTACTGAGGACCACTGGAAAGCTTTGGTAAGAGTGTTTAAGTACCTTAAAGGTACAACTACATATAGCCTTAATTATACTGGTTTTCCACCTATATTAGAAGGATATACCGACACTAATTGGATTGCAAATTCAGATGAAACCAAATCTACCAGTGGGTATGTATTTTTCCTTGGAGGAGGTGCAGTTTCTTGGAAATCATCCAAGCAAACTGTGAGAGCTAGATCCACAATGGAGGCTGAGTTTATTGCTGTAGATTTAGCTTTTTGTCAGGTTGAATGGCTTAGAATTTTACTTATTGATTTTCCTATTGTCTCTAAACCATTTCCTCCTATTTGTTTATTATGTGATAATAAAGCAGCCATAGACAAAGCTAAGCAATCTAAAGGCAACCCGGGAAAGTGCTTTACGAGATTAAGGTATGAAGATGTGAGAGATCACATCACCTGAAGAGTCATATCTATAGAGTATGTGAAATCTTCTAGTAACATCTCTGATCCACTTACTAAGGGTCTAGCAAGAAAGCTAGTACTCAGTTCATCAAGGAGGATGGGTCTTCTTCCCATAGAATAAACATTACAGTGGTAACCCTACCTTTTGCAAAACTGGAGATCCCATCAGGAATTGTTCAAAGGGACAACTAAGTTGTCGTGTTATGCAGAAGCACAATCAGGAGTTTTACTCCTTGACCCTCCCTATGGCGTTTGTGCTTCGACTCTGTCTAAGTATAGGAAGAGTTGTGCTCTAAATGGGTTCAAGGCCATTTATTGGAAGGGTATGTACCGGACAGGATACCCTTGGAGATCCCTACTATTTGAGTGTAACCCGAGAGTCAGGGTTTATGTGAGTTGGGCATACTCTCTCGAGAGCTCAAGAAACAAGATCTTGTGAATGTTGTTTATGCGCAACATTGATACGAACTCGTTCTAGTGCCCGCACTATGGTTATTTGATTTACTAAGGTCCGAATCAGGGAGTCTGGTTTAAGACATAGTTCACCACATCTCTTTGGATTGAAGTGATTCATTCTAGGCAATGGTTCAAAGCCACAAGCTACCAATGCTGAAAAACATAGTAATGTCACAATTTTTTTATTATTTATTGAATTTCTGAAAAGAATTATGGAACATGTGGGGGAATGTTGCATTCCCTATTCTAGAATTTAGTTTTCTACAGCCAACCTTTTATTCCATACTACCTACAACAGGCACCACACGGCTCCTTATATGAGCTAGTGGTCTAATAGAGGTTAGGACCTCTCAAGGGCATAATGCTATTTGTCTTATCTTGTGAATTTCTCTTAATAAAATAAAAACTCACACACACACGTGTGCGCACACATTCGTTTGTTCGCTCACCTGCCCGGCTTGGCTCGGTTCAGTTTGGTTTGGTTCGGTTCAGTGCGTGTGTGGATTTATCTTTTTATGAAATATTGTATTTTGTTTTGTTTCTCGAAACGATGCTTTGTTTTTTGTGTTGCATCATTTTGAGTTCAGTCGACAACGTGTAAGACGCAGTAATAAACCTCTCTTGAGTACCCATTAAAGTCGACCATTAAAGCGATTTTAATGACGGACGTTTGAGAGTCCAACAGGTGTGGGAAGTTACTGCGGTGGCTGAGACGCGCTCCATATAAGGAGGCATCTTCTCTCATTAGAGAGATATACACAATACACACCTACAGACAACAAACCGAGATACAAAGAGATAGAGAGAGATCTACAAGAGTTCCTTTCCTGATATACACTGGTTCCTTTACTGATGTATCGCGGTTCCTTTGTTGATATACCGCGGTTACTTCACTGCTGTTTTGTGGTTCCTTTACTCAGTACAAAGCAGTTGTTCCCTTCCTGCTATACTGATGTTACCTTACTGTTGTACACCGGTTCCTTTCCTGCTGTATTGTGGTTACCTTCCTATTCCTTTGTTCCGTTACTCCACCACAACAAGCGTATTCTCCCAAAACACCAACACGCCTTGCTGTTGTCTTACGCCGACAACTACTTTATGATGTCTGTTTTGCTATTTGCGACCAAGGGCTAAGGAACGAGTTCAACACAACACTCTCACTTGCACCGAGCGGCTATACCAGAGTTGGGGTGGTTGAATCTTGGAGATAGACCACCAGAGACGCTCGTTCTAGGAGTGGGGGAATCTATTTTGAAGATAGTATTACACACGCCTTTTCTAGGAGCCGGAGACGCTCGTTCTAGGAGCTACGACAACCACTATTTTCCAACATTTTTCAAGAGAGATTAATCTGTTTACTACATTGTTTTAGATTGTATAAACAATTGCATAGATAGACCAGTTCGTTCCTAAATAACTGTTAATTAGATATACATCTTACTTCCTGTTTGAGTAATATGGATTCAAAAACTATGCTATCCCTTAACGATGTAGCCTCCCTTCATTTAGAATGCTTTTCTGGTTAGCACTTCCATCGCTGACAATAGAAAATACGATTTTGGCTCACATCCCTTGGACTTGTATCTGCCATCTTACCACCCGAAGAATATGTTCCTGTTGTGCCTACACAACAACTAAAAAACCTCCTTCTTGGAGAAGATCAACCTGAACCCGTTGTTCTTGAACAGGTTGTCCCCACTCCTGTTTCTAATGAAACTGATTACCTTTGTCATGGTAGGATCCTATCAGCCTTATCTGATGAACTGTATGACATCTACCATAGGATCCCAACTGCTCTTGAACTATGGACTGCCTTAGACTCTAAATTTGGTCTTGAAAACACTGGTCTTGAGCGTTACGCCTTTGTTGAATGGCTAACATATAATATGGTTGATGATAAACCTATTTCGACTCAAGTCCTAGAATACCAAAACTTAGTGTCTAAATCCATGGATAAAAGTTATAACCTTGATGAGAATGTTCAAGTAGCAGCCCCCATAAAGAAACTCCCACCCTCTTGGAAAGATTTTTCTAAGACCCTTAGGCATAGACAAGGGAACATGTCCATGGCATCCTTAGTTAAATCCCTAAAAACTGAGGATAGACATAGGGAACAAGATAGAAAGTCTAACCCGTCTATCAATATGGTTATAGGTGATAAAACTAAGAAGAAGCCTGACCAATCCCATCTCCATAAGAAATCTAAACTTTACTTTAAGGGCAGCAAGCACCACCAAAATCGAGTAATAATAATCATGATCAAGGAGAAAAATGTGTCTGCTTTGTGTGTAATAAACCTGGCCACTTAGTGAATGTGTGCAGATTTTGCAAAGGTCAGAGAAAGCAGAATGTCCAGGGTCGTAAAAATTCGGAAGTAAATATGATCACTGTGGGGGCGGTCCCTTCCTCTTCTATAGAAAAGTTAGAAAATCCTTCTATTCTTTTTGCTGCCTTATCTTCAAATTAGTACTTGGACTCCGGTGCCACTTGCCATATTTGCTTTGACCAATCCCTCTTTTCTACCTATCAGGCCGAATCCGACAGAGTGATCAAGTGGGGAGATTATTCATCTACCATCCTGATTGCTTGCTTTGGACATGTGGACATAAAGCTTACTTCTAAGAATATCCTTAGATTACATGATGTCCAACATGTACCTTCTTTCTGTAGAAATCTAATTAGTCAAGTTGTTTTATGACATTCTAGTTATACCTTGTTATGTCAAGGCAATAGAGTTGTAATTTCTAAGAATGGTTCTTACATTGGTCTTGCATACACTTGTAATGGTTTGATTGAACTATCTTCTATTTCATGTAATGCTTCTTCAAGTAATGATATATCTTCTACTATTTTCGTTTCTGAAACTAGTGATGTTTGGCATGCACGTCTTGGTCATGTGAAAAAAAATATGATGAAATGCATGATTCACTTAGATCTGATTCCTAAGACACATATTGATATTTCTTATAGATGCCAAGTTTGTGTGCAAGCTAAGCTTCCTAAGAAGCCATTTAAATCATTAATAGATTGTAGTACATCCTTGCTTGAGTTAATTTATTCTGATATTTGTGATTTAAATCTTGTTCTTACTTGTGATGGTATGAGATACTTTGTTACCCTAATAGATGATTTTTTGAAATATTGTTCTATTTTCTTGTTGAAAACTAAGGATGAACAATTAGAAACATTCATAATCTATAAAACCCAAGTAGAGAAACAACTAGAGAAGGACATTAAGATAGTGAAGTCTGATTGAGGTGGTGAGTACACTTCTAATGAACTTAACAAGTTATGTGAGGACCATGGCCTTATTCATGAAACCACTGCCCCATATAATTCTCAATCTAATGGAGTTGCTGAGAGGAAGAATAGAACATTGATTGACATCGTCAACTCAATGCTATCTGAATCCAGACTGTGGGGGGAAGCCCTTCATACCGCCAATTACCTTCTTAACTGCATCCCTTTTAAGAACCTTGACAAAACACCCTATAAACTTCGGCTTAACAAGAAACCCTGTTTGAAATACCTCAGTGTGTGGGGGTGTTTGGCTAAGGCTAAGATTATTGAGAATGAGAAGAGAAAACTAGGACATACGATGTTGACACTGTCTTTATAGGATATGTTGAAAATAGTAATGCCAATAGATTCCTAGTAATAAAATCTGAAATCTCAGACATTATTGTTAACTCAATACTTGAGATTAAACATGTAGATGTTGTCTATTATGAAACCATATTTCCTCTTAAGGAAAAGGTTCCTAGACAAGTTAGTGAAGATCTCTCTTCTTCTTCTCCTGCTGAACCTCTTGTAGTTCCATCTTCTTATGAAGTAGAACATGAACTCCTAGTAGATGAACCTCCGAGTGATTTAGGTAGGGGTAAAAGGACTAAAATTGATAAGAATTATGGTCCCGACTTCTACACCTCCATAGTAGAAGAAGACCCACGTACCTATGAGGATGCCATGAAATCCACAGACTCTAGCTTTTAGATGGAAGCTTTTGATAATGAAATAGAATCAATTATGAGCAATCATACTTGGATTCTAATTGAGCTTCCTCTAGGCTGGAAGACTATTGGATGTAAATGGGTGTTTAGAAAGAAGATGAGGGCAGATGGTTCCATTGATAAGTTTAAGGCCAGACTAGTAGCCAAAGGATTTAGTCAAAAGGAAGGATTTGATTACTTTGATACATATGCACTCGTAACAAAAATCTCTTCCATTCGTGTCCTAGTTGCTTTAGCTGCGATCCATAAGCTTGAAATCCATCAAATGGATGTCAAGATAGACTTCTTGAATGGAGATCCTGAAGAAGAGATATACGTGGATCAGCCCGAAGGCTTTGTAGCACCTGGACAAGAACACAAAGTCTGTAGACTTGTCAAGTCCTTGTATGGACTGAAACAAGCACCTAAACAGTGGAATGATAAGTTCCATAAAATTGTTTTATCTGCTAGATTTACTGCGAATGAATCTGATCGTTGTATTCATTATAAAACTGTTAATGATTCCTACATAATAATGTGTTTATATGTACATAATAAATTGTTGTTTGGATCTAATTCTGAAATTATATCTGAAGCAAAATCTTTTATTGCTAGAAATTTTGATATGAAAGATTTAGGACTTGTTGATGTAATAATTAGTATTAAATTGAGTAGATCTACTTCTGGTTATGTACTTAATCAAACTCATTATGTTGATAACATCTTACACATATTTGATATGTTTGATTGCACTCCTGTTAATACACCTTATGATGCTATTTTACATCTTATTGTACATAAGGGCATTCCTGTGGAGCAACATAGATATGCTAAAGTTATAGGATACTTAATGTACCTTGCTAATTGCAATAGGATCGATATTTCTTATGCTATAAATAGGTTGAGTAGGTACACTAGTTATCCTAATGAAGACCACTGGAAAGCTTTCACTAGTACAACAATGGGTTATAACGTCACTACATGTAGGGTCAGTTTTACCAAATAACTGACTTTATATGTCTAAAAAAAACGCGGGCACCACTTAAGACCTCTTAGGTTGGTTTTTTTTTAATAAACCGACCTTGTAATGTAACTCTATAGGGTCGGTTTTCCAAATAACCGACCTTATATGTATATAAAAAATGCGGGCACCACTTAAGACCTCTTAGGTCGCTTTTCTTAAAATAATCGACCTTGTAGTATATCTCTATAGGGTCGGTTTTCCAAATAACCGACCTTATATGTCTATAAAAAATGTGGGCACCACTTAAGACCTTTTGAGTCGCTGTTTTTAAAATAACCGACCTTGTAGTACATCTCTATAGGGTCAGTTTTTCTAAAATAAGCGACCTTATAAACAATTTTTCCGGTGGCAAAAATTTGCTTGGATTTGGCTTCCCGCCTCGAACTATAGGGTCGGTTCTACATTATAACCGACCCTACAGGGATCCTCGGTCGACAAATTCATCGACCGAATAAGAGTTGAATTTCACATATACAAGCACCTATATGGTCGGATTTTTCTTTATAACCGACCTTACAGTCCTCCTCAGATCAGCACCTTTAAGGTCAGTTATTCCTACAAAACCGACCTTAAAGGCCTCCTCGGTCGACAAATTCGTCGACCGATATCTATTCTGGATCCAGATAGTTCACGCATGTATAAGCACATCTAGCATCGGATTTGCACTTCTAACCGACCTTAGAGCCTTCCTCGGTCGACCAATATTTCGACCGATTCACTTGGTCGACAAATTCATCGACCGATAAGTACCTCTAAGGTCGGTTTTTTCCTTAAAACCGACCCTAGAGGTACTTATGCGAAGGAAATTTGGCTCTTTCTCGATCGACAAATTCATCGACCGATATCTATTCTGGATCCACATAGTTCACGCATGTATAAGAACATCTAGCGTCGGATTTGCACTTATAACCGACCTTATAGCATTTTCGGTCGACAAATTTGTCGACCGATTAGGAGTCAGTTTTCATGTGTATAAGTAACTTTTAGGGTCGGTATTTTCTTAATAACTGACCTTAGAAGTCAATTCGGTCGACAATATTATCGACCGAAACATATCGATCGACGAATTTGTCGACCGATATCTATTCTGGATCCAGATAGTTCACGCATGTATAAGCACATCTAGCGTCGGATTTGCACTTATAACCGACCTTATAGCATTTTCGGTCGATAAATTTGTGGACCGATAAGGAGTCAGTTTTCATGTGTATAAGTAACTTTTAGGGTCGGTATTTTCTTAATAACTGACCTTAGAAGTCAATTTGGTCGACAATATTGTCGACCGAAACATATCGGTCGACCGATATCTATTCTGGATCCAGATTGTTCACGCATGTATAATCACATCTAGCATCGGATTTGGACTTATAACCGACCTTATAGCATTTTCGGTCGAAAACTTTGTTGACCGATAAGGAGTCAGTTTTCATGTGTATAAGTAAATTTTAGGGTCGGTATTTTCTTAATAACCGACCTTAGAAGTCTATTCGGTCGACAATATTGTCGACCGAGGAACGACTAGAAAAACCAATCGTCGTAACGGCTAAAAAAATCAACCGTCGTAACGGCTAAAAAATCAACTGTCGTAACGGCTAGAATTTCAACCGTTAACGGCTATAAATATGACTGTTGACCGTCGTAACGGCTATATTTTCGATCGACCGTTGGCCGACCGATAGACGACCGTTGCGGCCGTCGGTCGACAAATTGTCGACCGAAATTGGCTCTATTTTGCTATTAATAGCACCCAAAATGATCCATTTCTTCACACCTTCACATTCTCACTTCTCTAGCTCCTCTCTAGTGTATTCTTGTGAAAATCTTCAGCTTCTCTACATCCAATTCTTGCTTGCTATTTCTCCATTTCAAAGCAATGAAATGGCTTCCTCATCAACGCGTGGAAAGAAGCAAGTTGTAGGCAGGAAAGGAAGGATGGTTGATCCGCTGCCGTTCATCAACGACATCCCCTTCAAAGACGCAGTTGCAGGTGACCGCTACCTCAGGCTCTCCTCAAATCCTCCTCTTCCACGACGGCCAGTCGACGTCATGGACTTCCAGAACATTGTCGATTTGGAGGAACTCTTTAAGGTGCAACATTTGACTGATTTTCTGATGCCCTCCTTCCATTCCTACTCCTCCAAAGCAGTTAATGAATTCTATGCCAATTTAACCCCACATCCTGACCATGATTCCTTCTCCTCTATGGTTGGTGGGTATGGATTCCATTTTACTGAGGAGGGTATTCTTGATATGCTTGACATAAACATAGAAGAATATAAAAATTTTGTTAATCTCACCAGAGGAAATCCACTCAAGAAACTCTCCCAAGATGACACTACAACTAGCCTTAGTGATGTCAAAAAAGTCATCTTTCAATCAAATATGACTTGCCATGAAGATAGGGGTACCTATTATGCCATAAATTTAAAACCTGAAGCTAGGATCATAAATCTCATTTTTGCCACCAATATCCATCCTAGAGCAAACAAATCTGAAGTACCCACCTTTCGTATGTGCCTTATCTATGCCATTCTCAAAGGTATTCCCATAAACTTTATTCGTATCATCCTTAAGAATATGTTTGAGTTTTCTGGCAATCCACGTTATGCTGACTTTGTATGCCAAATCACTCAACATTTTCTTAAGAAGAATATTGAGGACGACTTAGGTTACACATGGGATAGAAAACCCCAAAAGATAAGTAAAAATACGGTGGAAAAGATGGGAATCGACTTTGGCCACAAAAGGGCTAGGACTGAAGGGGACACATCCAACCAAGACATACCTCCACCACCTCCTCCTACCAACCTACCCCATGATCCTATTACAAACACTTTGACATACATTGTTGGATCCCAATATCACTTAAGTAGGCAATTGGATTATAATCACCATGACATGACTTATTTAAACCAAAGGATGCAAGCTCTCTCTCCTAACCAACCTGATGAATATCCCTATTCCCTTAATCCTGGCATGATAAATCCATAAAATCCTTCCTACAACTACTATCAAATTCCACCTCCACCATCTCCTGATCTCACACATACTCAGTTTTCCGCAATTTAACTTCAAGACATTGCTGCCAACTTTCGCTTTCATCGTGTTCCCACCTTCTTGGAGGCTTATGTCTTAACCAAGACAGGTGCCTTGGAGTGGCAGACACTGGTCAAATATTATGGAGCTGAGCCCTTTCTTGGAAAAGATCCAGACATTGATGTAATCCTTCGGTCTTTTCTGTGAGATTATGAGATATGTTTGTAATGATTGTAATGGATATCTTTTTATAAAGAAAGTATGTCATGCTTCATCTTATAAAGTGTATGGGCATTAAATTTTTATGAATAAAAGTGTTTTCCATGGCTTCATTTGGACATATACATGTTATATAAGAATATTGTTATTTCAAATGATTGAAAAATAAATTATGGCTAAATTTGACAAAGCATCACTTGGTTAATCTCATACACACACACTTGGTACTTAATTTAAAACATTGAAACAAGGTTAATCTCGGTCGAAAATATTATCGACTGAGACAAATTCGGTCGACAATATTGTCGACCGAGGATGACTTTAGAGTCAGTTTTTTCCTTATAACCGACCCTAGAGCTCTTTCGTTCGACAAATAGTCGACCGACTGAATTTTTGAATAGAGTTTAGTACTTTTCAAAACGTTATAAAGCATTGGGATCTCAATCTTTTATCTCATTGTTGGGAATTCACATCCCTCAATACCACCATCATCACATTTGCTGATTCTGGGTATTCAAACCCTTAGTTCATCACTAAACATGGTTATCACTTGTCAGGTAACTATTACCTTCAGGTCATCTGACCAAGGTATTCAGGATATTTGTTACACAATCATCTCAATTTCATATCAACCATATCAATTTCATATCAACATCATGCAATACAAAAATAACATCTCTATTCCCTCATTAGGGTTAGCGTTTCCCATCTTTATCAATTAGGGTTCACATATCATCATCCCATATTGAAATTTCACATAACATTATCCCATATTAGTGTTTTTACACAACACCACCCTATATTAAGGTTTCACATAACATTTCCATATTAGGGTTTCACAAAACATCATTCCATATAAGGGTTTCACATAACATTATCCCATATTAGGGTTTCATACGACATCACCATATATTAAAGTTTCACATAACATAATTATTAGGGTTGTAGAAGCACTTTAGAGCTCCTCGGTCGACGAATGTTTCGATCAAGACCCCTTATAGGGTCGGTTATTAGAAAAACCGACCCTAGAGGTGCTTCTAAGAAAGAAATCTGGGTTCATTCGGTCGACAAATTTTTCGACCGACACACATTAGGTCGACAAATTTGTCGATCGAATGAAGCCAGATTTATTTCTTAGAAGCACCTCTAGTGTCGGTTTTTCTAATAACCGACCGTATAGGTTGTCTCGATCGACAATATTGTCGACTGACAATATCCAGTTTAGTTTTTCACACATGTATAAGCACCTTTAGGGTCGATTATACGAAAAAACCGACCCTAGAGGTGCTTGTACGAAGAAAATTTTGCTCCTGTTCGGTCGACAAATCGTCGAACGAAATGAGCCAGATTTCTTCAAATTAGCACTTGTAGCGTCGGTTTTATCAAATAACCGACCCTATAGGTCTTTTCGGTCGACAAATTCGTCGACCGAGTTTGCGTTTGATTTATATTAAACAACCCAACACGGGCACCGTTTATCTGTAGAGTCGGTGTTTGGTTGTTAACTGACGCTACAGTTTTTCGTTCCGTGCAAAAAGCCGAAATTTTAGACTTTCTTTCCCCCGCGAAACCCTTTTCTCTTTTCTAACCTCTCTCCCGCGGCGCCGCGAAACCCCTTTTCACTTTGTCATTCCGCCGTTGCCGTGAACGCTTCTACGTGAAGCCGTTGCCGCCTCTCCACACTGCCAAAAGGATCGTGAAGCTCGTCGTCACCGTGAAGAGGATCATGAAGCTCGTCGTCGCCACCTTCCACTCTTCCTCCATGAAGCCCGTCGTTGCCGTGAAGCTCTCTTCGTTGCCGTGAAACTTTTCGTTGCCCTGAAGCTCATCGTCACCACCTTCCACTCTTCCACGAAGGTCTCCACCTCTCCGTGAAGTTCGTCTCTTCCTCCATGAAGCTCGCTACCATTTCCAAGTAAGTTCGAGCTTCCTTCGTTCCTTGTTCCCCTTCATTCCCGCCCGCCGCCATTGCTGCTTCCAGGTCCATCTCGGTCGACAATTAGTCGATTGAGAGACCACCTGCATGCAGCGTCTAGGTCCACTCTCGGTCGACAAATTGTCGACCGAGAGTGGACCTGGACGCTGCGCGCAGGTGGTCTCTCGGTCGACTAATTGTCGACCGAGATGGACCTAGAACTTATTTATGTTGGAGCTATAAATGTTTTAATCATATTTTTTGTAATGTTCACAAATAGTTCTGAATATTATAATGATTTCAATCTTTGGACTGTTAGAAACGGCCTTACTTTGCTAATTTGTACAAGTATTTTCCATTTTATATGATTTGATAACCCAATAATAAAAACATGCATGTCTTTTTTCATATGTAATCATTATATAAATTTTATAAATTAATATTAGATTAGACATGTGTACTCCTACATTGACACTTTAGGGTTGATGCATGATGTTTAACTTAATATATAAATATGAAAATAATGCATTTATATATTAACTTAGAAACCCGTTCAAAATTTACTCATTACGAGTAAACTTTGGATAGTCCCCGGTTTGGGACTATTTTTGGATATTTTAATCTCACTTAGGATGTACCTGTATAATGTATGTTTAGTTTTGTAGATTATTTCAGTAGGATTTGTCCATTTGTTCTCTGGGTACATATGTGAGTGGTTATTTGCCATTTGCATCGGTGTACTTGGAGAACTTAGGGGAAATGCTGCTGAAATTTTCTTCAAAACTAAACATACATTATACAGTTACTAGTGAGATTAAATATTCAAAAATGGGATAGGTGGTACACTTTCTATCAATAAAAACTTACAGATTATTATAGTATCCATATTAAACTGTTAGTTTTATAATTAATTTTAATGTGATATAGAAAATGGATCGAAGTTGGATGTCTATCAAGAACCGTTGCAGTCCAGAGTTTGCCAAAGGTCTTGATGAATTTATCAGATTTGCTGAGGAACATAGGAAACTACCTACAGATAGGCTATATTGTCCATGTAGAAATTTTTGTAACAATTTGAAAGTTGATACTAGTGAGGAAATTAAGAATCATGTCATATGCAATGGGATCATACCAGGTTATAATGAATGGTATTGGCATGGAGAGAAATTGAATTATGGAGCAGAAAATGTCGATACTAATAGTTGTGGCATAGAAGATATAGATAATGATGATAATGTTAATGATGAACCGATTCAAGATGACCAGATTCAGGATGATATGATTGAAGAGATGCTACGTAGTTGTCGGGACAATGTCATTGATCCACCTTCTTTATTTGCAAACATTGTCCATGATGCTGAAAAACCATTATATAAGGGTTGTACTAAGTTCATGAGGTTGAGTGTTGTGATGCGATTATACACTCTTAAAGCTCAAAACCGGTGGAGCGATAAGAGTTTCACTTCACTGTTGTCTTTGTTAAAGGAAATTCTTCCTGAAGGCAACGAGCTTCCAATTTCAACATATCAAGCAAAGAAAATAATGTGCCCAATGGCAATGGAGGCTAAGAAGATTCATGCATGTCCAAATGATTGTGTGTTATTTCAGAAGGACTATAGTAATTTGATAAATTGTCCAAAATGTGGTGCGTCAAGGTATAAGATTACAAATTCAGCTAAGGCTAAAAATGGCTCTCCTACCAAGGTGATGTGGTATCTACCAATAATACCACGATTTCAACGCTTATTTGCTAATATAGTTAATGCGCAAAATTTGTCTTGGCATGGGGAGTTAAAGGTCAATGATGATGGCATCCTACGACATGCATCTGATTCACCACAATGGAAGAAAATTGATTTATTATACCCTCAATTTGGTAAAGAACCAAGAAACCTAAGACTTGGACTCTGTACAGATGGAATGAATCCCTATGGTACATTAAGTAGCCAACATAGCACGTGGCCTGTTATGATTGTTATATACAATCTTCCGCCTTGGTTGGGTATGAAAAATAAGTATGTGATGTTGTCAACATTGATATCAGGGCCGAAGCAACCTGGAAATGATATTGATGTTTACCTTCAACCTCTAATTGATGACCTAATGAAACTATGGGAAGAAGGTATTATGACATATGATGCTTCACGTAAAGAGATCTTCAGTTTGTGTGCTATGTTATTTTGCACGATTAATGACTTTCCATCTTATGGAAATTTGTCTGGATATAGCATAAAAGGATACAAAGCATGTCCTATTTGTGAGGAAAATACTGATTCAATCAGACTGAAACATGGTGGTAAAATCGTATATCTTGGTCATCAGAGATTTCTCCCACCAGTGCATCCTTATCGAAGGCAACGCAAAACCTTTAATGGGTCAACTGAGGAACGAAGTGCTCCTAAACCTATACCAGGACATGTTGTATATGATAGGGTGAAACATATTGTTAATGAATTTGGAAAGAGTTCAAGTAGTCATACACTCGCATGTGACAAATCTCTATACAAGAAGAGGTCAATATTCTGGGATCTTCCTTATTGGAGATCTTTGGCAATTAGACACTGCATTGACGTCATGCATGTTGAAAAACATATTTGTGATAGTATCATCGGTACTCTATTGAACATACCAGGAAAGACTAAAGATGACATCAAATCTAGAAAAGATTTAGAATTAATGGGTATTAGAAAAGAATTATCAGTGGAGATCAGGGGTCGCCGCACATATTTGCCACCGGCTTGTTACACTTTGTCAAAGAAAGAGAAAAAGACTTTTTGTGAGTGCTTGTATAATATTAAGGTTCCACAAGGATACTCTTCTAATATTTGTAGATTGGTATCAATGAAGGATCTGAAACTGATAGGTCTCAAATCTCACGATTGTCACACATTAATGCAACAAATTTTACCTGTGGCTATTCGATCTATATTGCCGAAGCATGTAAGGTTTGCAATCACAAGACTCTGATTCTTCTTCAATGAAATATGCAACAAAGTGATACATCCTTATACTCTCGATAAATTATAGAAAGAAGTATTTGTTACCATGTGTCAGCTTGAAATGTACTTTCCTCCTTCATTTTTTTATATCATGGTTCATCTTGTAGTACATATTACAAGGGAGGTGAAGATGTTGGGTCCAATTTTCTTACACTGGATGTATCCATTTGAATGCTACATGAGTGTTTTTAAAGGTGATGTTCGGAATTGTTATCGTCCTGAAGGGAGTATTGTTGAGGGTTACGTGGCTAGGGAGGTGATGGACTTTTGTAATGATTTTTTGAATTGCAATGAAACTTGTAGCGATCAAAAAAATTCCCATCACACTGGATCTTATTGTGGCAAAGGAACTCTGGGAGGACGAGAGAAAGGAATCAGTCATGAGTTGTGGGAACAAGCGCATTTGTATATTTTACACAACATCGATGAAGTTAGTAGCTACATCACAGACCACAATGATCTTATCAAGAGAAATCATCCACGATCCAGTTCAATGTGGCTTGCAAGAGAGCATAATCGAACATTTATTAGGTGGTTTGAAGAGAAAGTATTTAATCAACTATCTGAATCACCAAATAATGTTGCTGAGATAAAATGACTCGCCTTTAAGCCAAAAATGGATGTCATGTCATATGAAGGTTATGACATTAACGGATTTTCATACTACACAAAGCGTCAAGATGAAAGTAGTGTAGTTCAAAATAGTGGGGTCACTGTTAAAGCTTGTTCATTGTATTTTTCTAGTGCCAAAGATAAAAGACCACGCGAAGCTGAGATGTCATATTACGGCATCATTGAGGACATATGGGAAATGGACTATATAAATTTTCAAGTTCCTATATTTAGGTGTAATTGGGTTGACAACAATAAAGGAGATTTAGTGGATGAGTTGGGTTTCAAATTGGTGAATTTTGAAAAGATTGGTTTCAAAGATGAGCCATTCAACATGGCAAACCAAGCAAAACAAGTATTCTATATGGATGACACGACAAATAAAAATTGGTCTGTCATTCTTAATGGAAAAAGATAGTTTACTATAGATCCTATAAATGAAGAAGAATACTACGAAAAGTATGATGATTCCAGTCCATTCTCAGTTGGTTTTCCAAGTGTAAATGTTGAAGATAACACCGATTAATATTATAAATGTAAAGACCATGCTGAAGGAATTTTCCTTGACTAACAACTCAACCAATACTATAGGCATGTATTCTTTGAATTATTTATTTTATTATCACGTATACCTTATCACTTGTGCTTTTATTATCACTTATTTTTTTTATCATGTATACTTGTAAGTTCTAAAATGGCGAGTGAAGATGAACATTTTGAGCATGAGCACCATGAAGATGAACATTCTGAGCATGAGCACCATGAGGATGGTAGTGGTGATGCTAAGAACTGTAGAGGTCCTACATTGATGCGTAGGCTGCAGGAGCTCAGGGCTAAAGGGGATAAATTGCCAGTCCAGTTTGATATGACAGGAGCACCTGTTGGGGAACATGCTAGTGCTTTCAAGCATTACGTAGGGGCGACCGCGCGCACTAAGGTGCCAATAGATATAGAAAATTGGCATGATGTTCCTAATGCCAAAAAAGACCTCATATGGAAAGATATATTTGTGAGTGGAAGTGATATGTTTTTTATCTATTGATTCTAATTTAGTTTGCTTGGAATTAATTCCTTTTCAAAACAACATTATTAATTGCTTCTTTTGTATGTATAGGGTGTTTTTCATCTAAATGAAAAAGATCACAAGAAAAGAGTGCTACAACGTTGTGGTGTATGATGGAGGGGTTTTAAGACATATATTGTAAGGGAATTTATAAATAATCCTAAACAAAAGAAGAAAGCTACAGGTGCATATATTTTTATTGATCCTGAGGTGTGGGAAAGATTTGTTGCAGCTAGGAGATCGGAAGAGTTTCAGGTAATAAAGATTGTGATGTATTGTATGAATATTTAATTTTATACAATTAAGGAGGTGAATCTTTTTATACATGTTTTCCAAGTCTAAATTGCAATACCTCGTTTTAAATGATCAGGCTATTCACCAGGCTCAAAAGGAAAGACGGGCTAAAAATGTGCATGACCATCACTTGGGGCCCGGTGGTTATGCCTTCTGCCGCCAACTACAAGAGAATCAATCATCTTCTGGAGAAGAATCTAGTACAACTCAAGTTGAGCGACCACCCCGACACATGACATGGATTGATGCTAGAAAGAATCGAGCCGGTGAAATTGTCAACCCTACAACTAAGGAGGTGGCACAATAGATGGTAGGTTTATCCCAACTAAGCAAAGAGTAACTTCCATAAACTTAGATTTATTTATATCTAATTGATATTGTGGTTTAATATTTTATTAACTATGAATAGATTGATCTCCACGAGCAAAGGAAGGAAGGAAAGTTCATCCCAACTAGCTACATGGATGAACTACCAGTTGCTCTTGGTACGAAGGAGCATCCTGGCCGTGTTAGGGGATTAGGAGCTGGCATAGGATTCAAGTCTTATTTTGGCCCTTCGCAATCTAAAATAGGTCATGCAGGAGGTCTTACACAAGAGGATGTTGAAGCATTAGTAGCGAAGAAAGTAAAAGAAATAATGTCTTCATATCAACATACTCAACCTTCTCAACCTATTCATACTGCACGTCTCTCAAGTGATGAGGTACAAGCCCATGCTACAGTTGTAGAAGGTCATGGGAGCACTCCCGATGAACCACCACAACAATATGCAGTAAGTTTTTGTTCTATATGTTGTGTTATTAGTATGATAAATATATGATAATATATAGTTGTAACATGTATGTGTTCTACTATTTCTTATATAACTTATATTATTTCAATCTAGGTTGGTATGAACTGTAAACTTGCAGTGGAGGTTCCAGAATATAATATTGTGGCAGCGGGCAAAGTGTACAACCTTGGTGGTACATTGCATTGCCAACAAATTACTGATGACATCTGCCGTGTGTCCATCCATCTTATGTATGACGGAATGGGGGACAAACCACTACCCATACCTAATCCTGAATATAGTACAGTTGAAGAAGCTGATGGTGCTATGGTGGGTTGGCCTAGACACTTGGTTATCAATGATAAGGTATACCTTATTTCTACCATATTTTTCATATTTGACTGCATATATGAACTCATGTAATATAAGTATGTAATTTAATTAACATGTTTGTAAACCAAAAAGTAAAACTTCTGCTAGTCGTCCTCCTATGCCCAAGCCATCTTTCATTCCTGAAACTACATTCGACGAATTGGGAAGCAAATCTAAATGTTTGTGTCGATACTTAGCTAACCAAAGATCGGGATCAAATATGATGGTCAAGTTAACAGAAGATGCAGTTGGGAGGGACTTTGAGAATTTTATTTTTCTTGACGATATTATAGAGTTGTTCCGGTATGATTGGTTGAACAATTCGATAATAGAAGTATGGATAAGGTAAGGATCTATCAATATATATAGAAAATTCCAATACAAATTTTTAGCTTATTTCTACATATGAAAATAATTACAAATGTTTAACAGCCATTTATATACCGAGGTCACCAACTTTGATATAAAGAATATTGCATTCTTAGTTCCTTCGGTCACTAGTCAGGTGGAGACAAATAATATTGAGGAAGTGAATGAGTACTTCTCTGATGCATTCAAATATTTTGCTAGTGAGGGGAAGGAAATTATCCTAATTCCTTTTAACGTCCAGTAAGTATTATTATTCAATATAATTTTAATAATGAATGAAACTATTTATTTTAATGTTTGTTTTATTCTTACTCAGAGCTAGACATTGTGAATTATTGGTGATTGTCCCAAAAATGATGACTCTTTATTATCTTGACCCAATGGGTAAAACAACAAGGAGTCACAAACTGAAATTGTCAGCTATGGAGTAAGCATAAATTTAATCAATTGCTTCAACATGATATTTTATTTAGAATTTCTATTTTACCAACTATTGTTTAATTGATAGGGGTATAAAGGCTTTTCGTGAAGCTGGAGGACAAATACCCACAAAATTAAAGACATTGACTTTGAAAAATGTCAAGGTAGCTACTTTGACAACTGCTTAGTCTTATATGTATTAATTTATCAATTCTAATATGTCAACTCTTATAGTCTTATCTCAACTACTATTTATAGTAGTTTACTAACATTAAGTATAATTCGTTATTTGTAGTGTCGTATGCGAAATAATGATTGGGCTTGTGGCTACTATGTAATGAAATACATGCAAGCTATTGTCAAACAAGCATCGCATGCCATTCAGACTATAAGTCAGGCAATCAAGAATAACATCATAAATTTACAAGTGATTGTAGTCATTTTTATAAAATATTAGCATGTGCATTTTCTGTTACAGATCCTTACAACTCAGCCTTACACACATGTGGACTTGAATGAATTCCGAGAAGAGTGGTTAGAGTGTTTTATAAGTGAAGTCGAAATAGCATTGGTTTAAATATGTCGGCTCCATTTATGTATGTGGTTTGAGTACGTACTCTTTCATATTTTTACTTTTGTAATATGTCATCTCAGACTTGCACTCTATCATTTTGTAAATTATGATATTTATTATCATTTTTGTTATGAATGTGTGGTTTTGAATGGTGACGGTTGAGCATCAATGCTCCCCTGTCCCAGAATATATGAATCTTCTTGTTCTTCTGTTCTATATCAATTTCTGCAGAATTGTTTTTTAAAAAAATCGTAACTTCTAGCGTCGATTTTTTAAATAACCGACCCTATAGATTGAATTCATTGTACACTCTTCGGTCGAAAAATTTTCAACCGAAATAGAACTTCTAACGTCGGTTTTTGTAAAAAAATGAGTCTACATGTCCTCTATAAGGTCGGTTTTTTTGAAAAAACCGACCCTAAAGATTGAATAAAATATTTCAGTGTAAGACTCGGTCGACAAACTTCTCGACCGAAATACTATCGGTCGAGAAGTTTGTCGACCGAGTCTTACACTAAAATGTTACTTCTAACGTCGGTTTTTGTAAAAAACCGAGTCTACATGTCCTCTATAAGGTCAGTTTTTTGAAAAAACCGACCCTAAAGATTGAATAAAACATTTCAGTGTAAGACTCGGTCGACAAACTTCTCGACCGAAATACTATCGGTCGAGAAGTTTGTCGACTGAGTCTTACACTGAAATGTTTTATTCAATTTTTAGGGTCGGTTTTCTCATAAAACCGACCTTATAGAGAGTTTTCGGTCGAGACCGAAATTTTTTCGGTCGAGACCAAATTTTTTTCGGTCGACAATTTTCTTGACTGAGAGTTACCACTGAAATGGTATTCAATCTTTAGGGTCGGTTATTCCATAAAAACCGACCCTTTAAACATTCTTGGTCAACAATTTTCTGGACCGAGAACATTTACAGGGTCGGTTTTTATGAAATAACCGACCTTACAGGCTCCTTTTTTCTCGCCTAGGTCAGAATTTTTACAACCTCTTGCGTTGGTGTTTACTCTGTAAGGTCAGTTTTATTTGGTTAAATAATCTGATGCTATAGACCAAATTCTGTAGCGACGCCCACCTAGGCGTCGGTTAAAAAGTGACGATGTAGGCTTTAAAAAACCGACGCTACAGACCATTTCTGTACTAGTGTTTGGTCAGAGTGTTTAAGTACCATAAAGGTACAACTACATATATCAATCATTATACTGGTTTTCCACCTATATTGGAAGGATATAACGATGCTAACTGGATTGCAGATTCAGATGAAACCAAATCTACCCGTGGGTATGTATTTTGCCTTGGAGGAGGTGCAGTTTCTTTAAAATCATCCAAGCAAACTGTAAGAACTAGATCCACAATAGAGGCTGAGTTTATTGCTTTAGATTTAGCTTGTTGTCAGGGTGAATGGCTTAGAAATTTACAAATTGATCTGCCTATTGTATCTAAACCATTTCCTCCTTTTTTTCTTATTATGTGGTAATAAAGAAGCCATAGACAAAGCTAAGCAATCTAAAGGCAACCCGAGAAAGTGCTTTATGAGATTAAGGTATGAAGATGTGATAGATCACATCACCCGAGGGGTCATATCTATAGAGTATGTGAAATCTGCTAGTAACATTTCTGATCCACTTACTAAGGGTCTAGGAAGAAATCTAGTACTCAGTTCATTGAGGGGGATGGGTCTTCTACCCATAGAATAAAGATTATAGTGGTAACCCTACCTTTCTAAAATGGGAGATCCCATGATGAATTATTCAAAGGGACAACTAAGTTGTCGTGTTATGTGAAAGCACACTCAGAAGTTTTACTCCTTGACCCTCCCTATGGCGTTTGTGCTTCGACTCTATCTGAGTAAAGGAAGAGCTTTGCCTTGAATGGGTTGAAGGCCATTTATTGGAAGGGTATGTACCAGACAGGATACCCTTGGAGATCCCTACTATATGAGTGTAACCTGAGAGTCGGGGTTTATGTGAGTTGGGCATACTCACTAGAGCACTAAAGAAACAAGATCTTGCTAAGGCCATTTATGTGCAACACCGAAACAAACTCGTTCTAGTGCCTGCACTATGGTTGTTTGATTTACTAAGATCTAAATCAGGGAGTCTGGTTCAAGACGTAGTTCACCACGTCTCTCTAGATTGAAGTGAGTCATTCTAGGCAATGCTTCAAAGCCACAAGCTACCAATGCTGAAAAATATAGTAATGTCGTAAATTTTTTAAATTTTTATTATTTATTGAATTTCCGGAAAGAATTATAGAACATGTGGGGGAATGTTGTATTCTCTATTCTAGAATTCAGTTTTCTACAGCCAACCTTTTATCCCATACTGCCTACAACAGGAAGCACGCAACTCCTTATATGATCTAGTGGTCCCAATGAGGTTAGGACCTCTCAAGGGCATAAGGCTATTTTTCTTGTCTTGTGTATTTCGCTAAAAAAATAAACACACACACACACGCATGCGCACGTTCGTTCGTTCTCTCGACCGCCTGCCCTTCCCGGCCCTGCCCATCCCATCCCGGCTCAATTCGGTTTGGTTCGGTGTGTGTGTGGATTTATATTTTTACTAAATATTTTATTTTGTTTTGTTTCCCGAAAAGATGTTTTATTTTCTGTGTTGCGGCATTTGGAGTTCAGTAGACAGCATTTAAGACGCAGTATTAAACCTCTCTTAACTACCCATTAAAGTCAACCATTAAAGTGATATTAATGACACACGTTGGAGAGTCCAACAGGTGTGGGCAGTTACCGCGCCGGCTGAGACACACTCCATATAAGGAGGCCTCTGCTCTCATTAGAGAGATATACACGATACACACCTACATACAACAAATCGAGAAACAAAGAGACAGAGAGAGATCTACAACAGTTCCTTTCCAGACATATACTGGTTCCTTTACCGGTGTATCGTGGTTCCTTCGTTGTTGTACCACAGTTACTTCACTGTTGTTTTGTGGTTTCTTTACTCAGTACAAAGCAGTTGTTCCCTTCCTACTATACCGTTGTTACCTTATTGTTGTACACCGGTTCCTTTCCTTCTATATTGCGGTTACCTTCCTATTCCTTTGTTGTGTTACTCCACCGCAACAAGCATATTCTCCCGAAACACCACCACGCCTTGTTGTTGTCTTACGCCGGTGACTACTTTGCGACGTCCATTTTGCTGTTTGCGACCAAGGGCTAAGGAACGAGTTCAACACAACACTCTCGCTTACACCGAGCAGATGTACCAGAGTTGGGGTGGCTGAATCGTTGAGATAGACCACCGGAGACACTCTTGCTAGGAGCGGCAGAATTTGTCTTGAAGATAGTGTTTCACATGCCTTCATCTTCAAGCTCTGGTGTTTGATTTCTAAACTCATTCGCCATTTTCTCTGAATTCGATTTATAGTTAATATTACTGCTGCGTTTTGGTGGTTAACATCTTGTAATATCTAATTAACGTCTATCTTACAGAGCTACTACAACCACTATTTTCCAACATTTTTCAAGACAAATTAATCTATTTACTACTCTATTTTAGATTGTATAAACAATTGCATGACAGACCAGTTCGTTCCTAAATAGTTGTTAATTAGATATACATCTTACTTCCTATTTGAGTAATATGGATTCAAAAACTATGCTATCTCTTGACGATGTAGCCTCCCTTCGTCCAGAACGCTTTTCTGGTTTGCACTTCCGTTGTTGGCAATAGAAAATGCAATTTTGGCTCACATCCCTTAGACTTGTATCTGCCATCTTACCACCCGAAGACTTTGTTCCTATTGTGCCTGCACCACAACCAAAAAATCTCCTTCTTAGAGAATATCAATCGGAATCCGTTGTTCCTAAACCGGTTGTCCCCACTCCTATTTCTAATAAACCAATTATCTTTGTCATGGTAGGATCCTATCATCCTTATCCGATGAATTGTATGAAATCTACCATAGGAACCCAACTTCTCTTGAACTATGGACTTCCTTAGACTCTAAATTTGGTCTTGAAGACACTGGTCTTGAGCGTTACGCCTTGTTGAATGGCTAACATATAATATGGTTGATGATAAACCTATTTTGGCTCAAGTCCTACAATACCAAAACTTAGTGTCTAAATCCATGCCTAAAAGTTACCACCTTAATGAGAATGTTCAAGTAGCAACCCTCATAGAGAAACTCCCTCCTTCTTGGAAGGATTTTGTCAGGACCCTTAGGCATAGACAAGGGAACATGTCCATGGCATCCTTAGTTAAATCCCTACAAACTGAGGAAAGACATAGGGAATAAGACAGGAAGTCCAACACGTCTGTCAATATGGTTATAGGTGATAAAACTAAGAAGAAACCAAACCAATCCCATCTCCATAAGAAATAGAAATCTTTCTTTAAGGGCCGCAAGCACCACCAATATCAGAGTAATAATAATCGTGATCAAGGAGAAAAATGTGTCTACTTTGTGTGTGATAAACCTGGCCACTTAGCGAATGTGTGTACATTTCACAAAGGTCATAGAAACCAGAATGTCCAGGCTCCTAAAAATCCTAAAGTCAATATGATCACTATGGCGGCGGTCCCTTCCTCTTCTATAGAAAGGTTAGAAAATCCTTCTATTCTTTTTGCTGCCTTATCTTCAGATTGGTACTTGGACTTCGGTGCCACCTGCCATATTTGCTTTGACCAATCCCTCTTTTCTACTTATAAGGCCGAATCCGACAAAGTGATCAAGTCGGGAGATCATTCATCTACCATTCCGATTGCTGGCTTTGGATGTGTGGACATAAAGCTTACTTTTGGGAATATCCTTAGATTACATGACGTCCAACATGTACCTTCTTTCCATAGAAATCTGATTAGTCAAGTTGTTTTACAACATTCTAGTTATACCTTGTTATGTTAAGGCAATAGAGTTGTAATTTCTAAGAATGGTTCTTACATTGGTCTTGCATACACTTGTAATTGTTTGATTAAACTATCTTCTATTTCATGTAATGCTTCTTCAAGTAATGATATATCTTCTACTGTTTTAGTTTCTGAAACTAGTGATGTTTGGCATGCACATCTTTGTCATGTGTACAAAAATATGATGAAATGCATGATTTACTTAGATCTGATTCCTAAGACACATATTGATATTTATGAGATGCCAAGTTTGTGTGCAAGCTAAGCTTCCTAAGAAGCTATTTAAATCAGTAGTAGATCGTAGTATATCCTTTCTTGAGTTAATTCATATTGATGTTTGTGATTTAAATCATGTTCTTACTCGTGATGGTATGAGAAACTTTGTTACCTTTATAGATGATTTTTCGAAATATTGTTCTATTTTCTTGCTGAAAACTAAGGATGAACAATTAGAAAAATTCTAAATCTATAAAACCCAAGTAGAGAAACAACTGGAGATGAACATTAAGAGAGTGAGGTCTGATAGAGGTGGTGAGTACATTTCTAATGAACTTAACAAGTTTTGTGAGGACCATGGCCTTATTCGTGAAACCACTGCCCCATATAATCGTCAATCTAATGGAGTTGCTGAGAGGAAGAATAGAACATTGATTGACATGGTCAACTCAATGCTATCCGAGTCTGGACTTAGTCATAGACTGTGGGGAGAAGCCCTTGATACATCCAATTACGTTCTTAACTGCATCCCTTTTAAGCACCTTGACAAAACAGCCTATGAACTTTTGCTTAACAAGAAACCCTATTTGAAATACCTCAATGTGTGGGGTTGTTTGGCCAAGGTTAAGATACCCGAGAATAAGAAAAGTAAACTAGGACCTAAGACTTTTGACACTGTCTTTGTAGGATATGTTGAAAACAATAATGCTGATAGATTCCTTGTAATAAAATCTGAAATCTCAGACATTAGAGTTAACTCTATTCTTGAGATTAGACATGTACATGCTATCTATTATGAAACCATCTTTCCTCTTAAGGAAAAGGTTCCTAGACAAGTTATTGAAGATCTCTCTTCTTCTTCTCCTGTTGAACCTCTTGTAGTTCCATATTCTTATGAAGTAGAACATGAACTCCCAGTAGATGAACCTCTGAGTGTTCTAGGTAGGGGTAAAATGACTAAAATTGATAAGAATTATGGTCCCTACTTCTACACTTTCATAGTAGAAGAAGACCCACATACCTATGAAGATGCCATGAAATAGATAGACTCTAGCTTTTGGAAGGAAGTTGTTGATAATGAAATAGAATCAATTATGAGCAATCACACTTGGATTCTAACTGAGCTTCCTCCAGGCTGCAAGACCATTGGATGTAAATGGGTGTTTAGAAAGAAGATGAGGGCAGATGGTTCCATTGATAAGTTTAAGGCCAGACTAGTAGCCAAAGGCTTTAGTCAAAAGGAAGGATTTGATTACTTTGATACATATGCACCCGTAACCAAAATCTCTTCCATTCGTGTCCTAGTTGCTTTAGCTACGATCCATAAGCTTGAAATCCATCTAATGGATGTCAAGACAGCCTTCTTGAATGGAGATCTTGAAGAAGAGATATACATGGATCAGCCCAAAGGCTTTGTAGCACCTAGACAAGAACACAAAGTCTGTAGACTTGTCAAGTCCTTGTATGGAATGAAACAAGCACCTAAACGGTGAAATGATAAGTTTGATAAAAAAAATTTATCTGTTGGATTTATTGCAAATGAATCTAATCGTTGTATTTATTCTAAAACTATTATTGATTCCTACATAATAATGTGTTTATATGTAGATGATATATTGCTGTTTGGATCTAATTCTTAAATTATATCTAAAACTAAATCTTTTCTTACTAGCAATTTTGATATGAAAGATTTAGGACTTGATGATGTAATACTTGGTGTTAAATTGAGTAGATCTACTTCTGGTTATGTACTTAATCAAACTCATTATGTTGATCAAAACTTGCACATATTTGATATGTTTGATTGAACTCATGTTATTACACCTTATGATGTTAGTTTACATCTTGTTGTAAATAAGGGCACTCCTATGGATCAACATAGATATGCTCAAGTTATAGGAAGCTTAATGTAGCTTGCTAATTGCACTAGGCCCGATATTTCTTATGCTATAAACAGGTTGACTAGGTACACTAGCTATCCTAATGAGGACCATTGGAAAGCTTTAGTAAGAGTGTTTAAGTACCTTAAAGGTACAACTACATATAGCCTTCATTATACTGGTTTTCCACCTATATTAGAAGGATATACCGACACTAACTAGAGTGCAGATTCAGATGAAACCAAATCTACCAGTGGATATGTATTTTACCTTGGAGGAGGTGCAGTTTCTTGGAAATCATCCAAGAAAACTGTGAGAGCTAGATCCACAATGGAGGTTAAGTTTATTGCTTTAGATTTAGCATGTTGTCAGGCTGAATGGCTTAGAAATTTACTTATTGATCTGCTTATTGTCTCTAAACCATTTCCTCCTGTTTTCTTATTATGTGATAATAAAGCAGCCATAGACAAAGCTAAGCAATCTAAAGGCAACCTGGGAAAGTGCTTTATGAGATTAAGGTATGAAGATGTGAGAGACCACATCACCTGAGGGGTCATATCTATAGAGTATGTGAACTCTGCTGGTAACATTGTTGATCCACTTACTAAGGGTCTAGCAAGAAAGCTAGTACTCAGTTCGTCGAGGGGGATAGGTCTTCTGCTCGTAGAATAAACATTATAGTGGTAACCCTACCTTTCCAAAACTGGAGATCCCATGAGGAATTGTTCAAAGAGACAACTAAGTTGTCTTGTTATGCGGAAGCACACTCAAGATTTTACTCCTTGACCCTCCCTATAGTGTTTGTGCTTCGACTCTATCTAAGTATAGGAAGAGCTTTGCTTTGAATGGGTTCAAGGCCATTTATTGGAAGGGTATGTACCAGACAGGATACCCTTGGAGATCCCTACTATTTGAGTGTAACACGAGAGCCGGGGTTTATGTGAGTTGGGCATACTCACTAGAGCGCTCAAGAAATAAGATCTGCGAAGGTCGTTTATGTACAACACCGATACAAACTCGTTCAAGTGCCCGCACTATGGTTGTTTGATTTACTAAGGTCCTAATCAGGGAGTCTGGTTCAAGATGTAGTTCACCACATTTATCTGGATTGAAGTGAGTCATTCTAGGCAATGGTTCAAAGCCACAAGCTACCAATGCTGAAAAACATAATAATGTCACAAATTTTTCAATTTTTTATTATTTATTGAATTTTCAAAAAGAATTATGGAACATGTGGGGGAATGTTGTATTCTCTGTTCCAGAATTCAGTTTTCTACAACCAACTTTTTATCCCATACTGCCTACAACAGGCACCACACAGCTCCTTATATGAGCTAGTAGTCCCATAGAGGTTAGGACCTCTCAAGGGCATAAGGTTGTTTGTCTTGTAGTGTGTATTTCTCTGATTAAAATAAAAACACACACACGCGTGCACGCATTCGTTCGTTCACTCGCCCGCCCGCCCCGCCCTGCGCAGCCTCGCCCGACCCGGCTCAGCTTGATTCAATTCAGTTCGGTTCAGTTCGGTTCGTGTGTGGATTTATCTTTTTATGAAATATTTTATTTTGTTTTGTTTCTCAAAACGACATTTTGTTTTCCTGTGTTGCGTCATTTGGAGTTAAGTCGACAGCATTTAAGATGCAGCAATAAACCTCTCTTGACTACCCATTAAAGCCAACCACTAAAGCGATGTTAATGACGCATGTTGGAGAGTCCAACAGGTGCGGGCAGTTACCACGGTGGCTGAGACACGCTCCATATAAGGATGTGTCTGCTCTCATTAGAGAGATATACACAATAAACACCTACAGACAAAAAACTGAGATATAAAGAGATAGAGAGAGATCTACAACAGTTCCTTACCTGATATACATCATTTCCTTTACTGGTGTATCACGGTTCCTTCGTTGTTGTATCGTGGTTACTTCACTTCTATTTTGTGGTTCCTTTACTCAGTACAAAGCAGTTGTTCCCTTCCTACTATATCGTTACCTTACTGCTATACACAAGTTCCTTTCCTACTGTATTGCAGTTACCTTCCTATTCCTTTGTTCCGTTACTCCACTGCAACAAGCCTATTCTCCTGATACACCACCACGCCTTGCTATTGTCTTACGCCGACGACTACTTCGTGATGTCCAATTTTCTTTTTGCGACCAAGGGCTAAGGAATGAGTTCAACACAACACTCTCGCTTGCACCGTGCGGTTGTATCAAAGTTGGGGTGGCTGAGTCTTAGAGATAGACCATCAGAGAAGCTCGTGCTAGGAGCAACAGAATCTATCTTAAAGACAATGTTTCACATGCCTTCATCTTCAAGCTCTGGTGTTTGATTTCTAAACGCATTCGCCATTTTCTCCAAATCCGATTTACAGTTAATATTACTGCTACATTTTGGTGGTTAACTGCTTGCAATATCTAATTAACATCTATCTTATAGAGCTATGACAACCACTATTTTCCAACAATTATTAGGGTGCCTATCATATGCATGTCTTACCAAAAAGATGCTCTTACTTCCAAGAAAATTGCCCATCCCTCTTTCTTTGGCCAATTTCATGGAATCCGTAATCATTCTTCCCACACTATCTAATATTATAGACTTCAACTGAAAACTTTTCAGGTGATGATTGGAAACATAAAATTATATGAAATTGTTCTTAGGAAAACTAAGCCTATATACACCCTTTTAGAATTATAAGATAGCTACCCAAGTACCACCGATATAAGTACTTTCAAAATAGCACACTCCCGGTCAAAATTGTTAAAAATATGACAGTAATTAATTACATTTTAACAAGCAAACTACTAAAAGCCAGCAGTAATAGAAAATAAGATTCGAGGGAAAATATAACGATTAGTTTAAGGAACTAAACTAGAGCTTGAAGGAAAGGTGTCTAAGCACTATCTGCAAGACTGATTTTATTGCTCGTAGCACGAGATTTTACGACAGTCTGTATCACAAATTTCATTACCCTAATTTTTGGTACGACAATTTGGTACAAGTGAATGAACTGTGTCGAAATCGTCCATTGGCCCACTTATTCACAAAAGAAAACAAGAGATACCATAACATTGTTGGAAAACACACAACAACAAACAATTGAGATAATAAAATAATTGTTGTGAAATAAGAGAAGCGGAAGTAGTTGGGTTTTCTTACTTTTTTTCTCTATTTTGTAAGGAGAGTGGATGGCTCTGCAGAAGGAGAAGGAGCGTTCTGGACACACCCCACTTTTACAGCATGCATGTTGCACGCCACGATGGTTGATCTTCATCAATGACTGACATGTGCCTTTAACATCACATTAAGCGGTCATTTTAAATGTGATTAAGAAATAAAATACATGTTAATATTATGCATTTATAATGACTAAAAATGAAAGTTCAAAAGACCATTTGAAAATAAAAATAAACAAATCAAATATTAAAATGATGAGATATGAAACTACACTTGTATTATGAATTCAAAATAACATAAAATTAGAAGAGAGATTTTTGGATTACAAAAATACATAAGGCTTCCACATATTTCATAAAATCTCAAAAAATCAACAAATAACAAATGTGAGTTTACTTTTCAACAAAGATAGTTTGTGGCTTTGGACCATTGCATAATATAGCTTACTTCCATCTAGAGAGACGTGGTGATTGTGTCTTAAACCATACTTTTTTATTCCGACTTTAATAAAGCATAAAAAACCATAGTGTGGGCACAAGAATGAGTTCATATCAGTGTACACATATACGACCTTCACAAGAATCTTGCTTCATGGGCACTTTAGTGAGTATGTCCAACTCACATAAATCATGAATCTTGAGTCATACTCAAACAATAGGGATATCCAAAGGTGTCTTGTCTGATGTGTACCATGCCATTAATGGACTTGAATCCATTTAGAAAGGAGGTCTTCCTATATTCAGACAAAATGAAACACTAACTCATAAGGAGGGTCAGTAGGGAGACTCTAAATATTTGCTTCTGTGTAACACTATATTTTAGTTGTCCCTTTGAATCAATTCTCATGGGATATCCAAATTTGAAATGGTAGGGTTGCCACTAGAATATTTAATCTATGGGAAGAAGACCTATCACACTCGACGAATAGAGTACTAGCTTCCTTGCTAGAATCGTAGTAAGTAGAAATGCAATATTGAATGCATATTTCACATGCTCAATAGATATGACCCCATGGTTAATGTGATATCTCACATCCTCATATCTTAATCTCATAAAATGCTTTCCTGAGTTATCCTTATATTTTTTAACTTTGTCCATAGCTGCTTGTTACTGCATAAGATAGAAATAGGAGGAAATGAATTTTAAGCTATAATTATGCCAAGAAGTAAACTTCTAATCCATTCAACTTGATAATAAACTTAGTCTAAGGAAATTAACTCATGCTCCTTAGTGGATATAGCTTTAATAGTTTTCTTAGAAGGTCTTCAAGATGGTTCTTATCCACCGTGGAATAACACATATTCACTAGTGGACTTGGTTTAATCGGAATCAACAATCCAATTTGCATCACTATAACCCTCTAACATTGCTTGTAAGATAGTGTAGTGAATATATTCTAAGCACTATCTTTAAGATAGTTGAAAATCCTAACCTAAGCCTTCTAGTAGTCTGTGTTAGGACAGTATGTGTAGCTACTCAGTCTACTTACAACATGAAATATATCAAGTCTAGTGCAATTAGCTAGATATATTAATCTTGTTATGACTTGTGCATATTTGTGTTGATCATATCATAGTGATCTTATGGATCATAAGATCTAGATTACAATCATAGGGTGTATTTACAAGTGTTAAATCAAATATATCAAATCTATTTAAGATTTTATCAGCATGATGATATTGATTAGGTGCAAACTCAAAAGCAAATATACTGAATTTTATACCAAGGATTACACCAACAATTCTTAAATCTTTTATGTCAAAGTTTCTAGCAAGAAAAATTTTAGCTTCATTAATAATTTCATAATTATATTGATATATTAAAATATCATCAACATACAATAACATAATAATGGAAGTACTATCAATAGTTTTGAAATAGATAAAATGATAAGATTGAATTGCAATAAATCCAAAAGATAAAATTGTTTTATAAACTCAAATTCCATTGTTTAGGTGATTTTTTAAGTCCATCAAGGACTTGACCAATCTACAAACTTTATTTTCTTATCCTAGTACAACAAAACCTTCTGAAGGATCCATCAAATTTTCTTCTTTAAGATCTCCATTTTGGAAGACAATCTTGACATCCATTTGATGGACTTCAAGCTTATGAATTGCTTCTAGGAGAACTAGGAGTTGAACGGAAATGATTTTGGTTATAGGTGCATAGGTATCAAAGTAATAAAGTTCTACCTATTAACTAAAGTCTTTGTCTACTAGTTTGAAAATGTTGATGACACCTTGATATGATGGGTTAACTTTAGTTAACTCCTTTAAAACATGCTAATATGATGTGGGGACCCTAATGCATGGGTAAAGATTAGGATGCAACCCTAACATACGAGATATGTCATGACATAATTAGAGTTTCTAAACCCTTGTTTCAATCTTTTATGAAGATGTTTTAAAACCTCCTACTAATGGTTTGGATATGATTATGGATTGTTTTTGGATATGTTGCACATAGACTGGTGTCCTACATATGGATGAAGACCTTTTGATTTTATTTTTCCTTGAAGTAATAGGATGGCTTAATTTCAAGGACAAAAATTCTTTTAAGATGTATATGATGTGATGAACTAAACTTTTGGCTTAAATTTGAGGATGAAATATCATTTAAGGTGTGTAGGATGCGATGGAGTGGACTTTTGGAATCCTTTAATGTTCAATGACATAAGTTAAGTCATGCATGTTGAGTTGTTTGAGAGTCCTAAGTGTTTTGGTAAAGCTTGAGTGTTGATTGAGGTTGATATCATGATTAAGATCCCTATATTTAATGTCCTTTTAGGAATTTAGATGAATGGTCAAACAATTGATTTTTGGTACCAAATTTGTGTACAAGGTAGCTTGAGTGGTGAGGAAGCTATGTTTGAAATTTGGTGGCAATTGGAGTATCCTAAAGAGAGATAATGAGGTTTGAGTTTAGTGAAATAAAGTGAAATATTGAACCAAAGTTCTAAGTTTTTAGCCTAAAGTCTAGAGGCTCGTGTATCACGCGCCCAGGCAGTTCAATGAGTCTAGTGGCCACAGATCAGAGACATGGAGTCCCGGTAGCCCTTGATGGGTTAGATCTAATGGCCAGGACCTTGTCACTAAGATTAGTTAGATGAGAGCTTGTGGGTGACTAGAAGGACGACTTTGATCTTAATTTTGTTGTTGATCGTGGGTATTCACACGATGTGGCATGGGGAAATGACTCCCTCTCACCTATAGAAAGTGATTAAGCCTTCTTTTGGTCCATTTTGTGAAGAGAGGAGAGACCTCCACTTCGCCCCTTAAGTTGCTTCTCCACAATAGAACAAATAGATCAAGGGTCGAGTACTAGAAGGTGATGGCTGGAGGTAGAACTCTGAGTTTTGAATGATTTTATGAAAAAGGAAACTGAAACAAATCATGAGTCCACATAAGTCAAATCTTGGCATTTGTTTCTCATCTGTGGTATCTGGGTTGGACGTCAAACTCCATGTTGTTGGAGGAGAATGCATAGCTCGGGAGAAGGATGTGGGGATTCACACTACATTGAGTGTATTTTCCCTTCCCTGAAGGAGTTACGAACCTCATGGAAGTCTGAATTTCCATTCAGAGCATGACTTGGGGTTTTCCCCTTTTTCCTTGGTGGCAAGGCTATCAACGATTGGGACGTCAATGAGACCATGAGGAGAGACCCAACAGTGTCCCATTGCAGCCACAAAAGACCACCTATGCAACGCTTCCTAAAACCTGAGATCGGAGAACCATGGGTGAAAGGCATGACACATGTTTCATCCACATAGAAGTTGCTTCCATAGGCAGAGTTGTATGTTGGAGGAGCTTTGGTGGTGAGGGGGAAGACATGTAGCTACATGTCGACGCTGAAGGAATAGGAGAGGGAGGCTCCATCGTGAGGCAACTCTTGCCAAAGATCCCCAACGGAGGTGGCGCACACACACACCAGAACAGACGACACACACAGGCGGCGGGCTCTGACTGCAGTGGATTTTGCTCACATGAGAAAGAACCAGAGTGAGGAAAGAAAGGGAGAGGCCCTGAATCGGTGGAATAAAATTCCACAAACAGGGTTTAGAACCGTCGAATCGACCGAATCAACTGAACCAGGTATCTAAACCAATGATGAACCAACTGGCTTAAAAGAAAGAGTAGCGCTACCCTGAGAAGCCACATGGCTGCTTCTGATAGGCCCTAAGAGGTAAATATCTCAGTTAATTGTTAGACTGTAATAAATAGCATAGTTATCAAAATAATACAATTAAGGTATCAAAATGTTCATAAAAAATAGTAAAACAACATGGAACCATGATATCAGTGTTTTGAATCTTAAATGTCATAGATATGAAATATCAAATGATGTCTTAAAATTATGATAATATGTCAATAAATCCTTTTTGATGTCTATAATTCATATAAGGTCAAATATTATGATGTTGATGCATGAAATCATGTAATTTGCTTAGAATGTCTATCTAGGGATAATAACCCTAAATAAAATGCAATAAATACATACATGCTCAATAAATGATGAAGTTTATAGAACACCCTAATATCAATAAATGGAAGCTAATCTGGAACTTTTATATCAGTTAGATGTGTAGAATCTATGTTATATGAATATGACCCTTAATACATGGGTTGCAACCCTAATTTTATATAATGTATACAAACTAGGGTTAATATGTGCACAAAAAGGATATGGAACCAAATGTTCAGATAATGAACCATAATCTGGAAAATGACATCAATAAGATAAATATAAGACAAGAATACAAGTAATGATGCACATATCCTAATGAACTAAGCTAAACATTAATGGACATAACTAGGGTTAATCATGATGTGAACCTGATGGTGACATATAATCTTGTCCTAATTAGGGTTGACCAATGTTAGAGTTGACATCCAAGAATATGTGATGATTAGGATATCTTGAGCAAGGTACGCCATCACCTCTTACTTGGCCTATTATATAATATGCTTGTGTTATATGTGTAGTCAAATACTTGGCATATGATATTGGATGAAATGATTGTTCTTGCATGATATGTCGCTTGATTTTCCATACTTATGGCTATGAACACATGAAAAATAAGATATCTAATCCATCATATGATAGAACTAAACTCTTTGGTAGTACAATGCATTGAAGTGATCTAACTCTTTGGTAGGAGATAACATTTTTATATGATCTAACTCTTTGGCAGGAGATCATAAGGCCTAAAATCATATATCCCTTTGGTGGAAGATGTACGAGATATATGATGGGAATGTGTTTAAAATATGTGTTTTCTTTGTTAATGAATATCTTTGTGCAAGTATATGCTTGTTCTTATATTTCTTTATACCTTCCAAGTATTAGTTTTATCTTAACACCAAGATTAGTAATGAGAGGTATATAAAAAGACATGTAGGCGTACTTAGTACATTATTCTTGAATATTGTGCTGATGTGTACCACATGTAATCTTTTCTTTAGGTCATGGACATATGATCTTGAAGAACCAAGATAGTGTGAGTTGTATGATGAGCTGATGTACAGGTGGACCTACTGTCTTAAGATCATGTTGTTTAGTGGTAGTACATGTATATGTAAAGAGTTTGTTGTTCACTATGTAATATCAAAAAAATTTAACAATTCATTATGTTATTATATGTTGAATGGTGAACATGTGTTGTATGGTTCTATTATTATTCATGTACATGTGCTACTGATTGTTTCCTTTTGACTCCCTTAATTTTCTTCTTCTTAGCCTAGTGTGGGGTGTTTAAATTGGGATTCTTGCTGAGGTGAGGTTTCAATTTGACGTTGCACATTAGATTAAGTTTTAGAAAATATGGGGATGTCACAATTACATTAAGGTAACATGCTCATCTTACCTCCATCATTTTATATGTAGTACTACAAGAATACATGTATAAACTAATAGGATGTATACAATTAGGTCAATATGTGAACACATTTTATGAAACATTTCCTTAGTTATAGATCTACTATGTGGATCATAAATTAAGATTTAAATATCAACTTTAAACACACTCTTACATATAGGACCTATTATGTCTATTTCCTATATATGGTTCTGTAAATCAGCTTTAGGATCATACTCATATGTATAATTGTATTTATATATATACCTAGGGTTAACTTGATTACAAGGTGCATGTATTACCACAGTTATCTAAGCCACTATTTTTTTATTATTTCCATTCACTTAGTAAACTAAATTTGCAACAAACTGAAATAATAGAAGGATAACAAACCTGATAATATTATCGATTGGTTCTGATCTCTCTCCACTAGATCAGATCTCATCTTGATGGACCACTAGCTTGGACTAGTAGCAATGTGGACAGGTTGACACCATGTTGAAGGGGTGTCCAAGTCCTTAGTAGAAAATGTATGGAAGTCGGGTGGTGATCTTGTTTCTATCCAACACATCGTCAGGTCTTCGGCAAGTTTCCCAACCAACCCGGTCTCAAGCATCGACACCCAGAGTGGAGGCTAATAGAGGATAGGAGAAAGATGGAAGGGAAGTGAAGAAGATAAGAAGAGGGGCATGGTGGTGACATGGCACAAGGTGTAGAGGATGTCGACAACCATGGTGGTGGAGGAAGTGGCGAGTAGAATGGGGTGTCAGGGCGTTGTTATGGTGATGGTGCTACACCAAGTTCTTGTGATTCTATCGTGGTATTATAGATGTTTCTTGGTGGTGTTGGGTGACTACAGGAGGGGCAAGGGAGGAGATGGTCACTGGTGATCAGGGTGAAGGCTGACGTAGAGGCACTAGTACAGAAATGGGTTATAATGTACTACCTATAGGGTCAGTTTTTCTAAATAACTGACCTTATATGTCTACCAAAAATGTGGGCACCACTTACGACCCCTTGGATCAGTTTTCTTTAAGACCTTGTAGTGTAACTGTATAGGGTCAGTTTTCCAAATAACTGACTTTATATGTCTATAAAAAATGCGGGAACTACTTAAGACCACTTGGGTTTCTTTCTTAAAATAACTGACCTTGTAGTGCATCTCTATAGGGTTGGTTTTTATAAAATAAGCGACCTTATAGACAATTGGATTAGAAAGCCAATTACAGTTTCCCGCGACAAAAATTTGCTCGATTTTGGCTTCGCCCCTCGATCTATAGGGTCTATTTTTTCAAATAACCGACCTTATATGTCTACAAAAAACACGGGAGACATCTTGGATCCAGTTTGCCTTCACACATGTATAAGCACTTCTAGGGTCGGTTTTTTCCTTATAACCGACCCTAGAGGGCCCCTCGGTTGACAATATTGTCGACCGAGATGAATTTTGGATCCAGTTTAGTTCACGCATGTATAAGCACCTTTAGCATCAGTTTTTACTTTTAACTGACCCTAGAGCTCCCCTCGGTCGACGAAATTGTCGACCGATAAACTCCCGGTCGACAAATTCGTCGACCAAGATAGAGAGTCAGATTTCCTTTCGTGCGTGTATATGCACATCTAGGGTCGGTTTTTTCCTTATAACTGACCCTAGAGGGCCCCTCGGTCGACAATATTGTCGACCGAGATGAATTTTAGATCCAGTTTAGTTCAAACATGTATAAGCACCTTTAGCGTCAGTATTTTACCTTTAATCGATCCTAAAGCTCCCCTCGGTCGACAAATTTGTCGACCGATAACCTCTCAGTCGACAAATTCGTCGACCGAGATAGAGAGACAGATTTCCTTTCGGGTGTGTATAAGCACCTCTAGGGTTGGTTTTTTTCCTTATAACCAAACCTAGAGGGCCCTCGGTCGACAATATTGTCGATCGAGATGAATTTTGGATCCAATTTAGTTCACACATGTATAAGCACCTGTAGCATCAGTTTTTTACTTTTAACCGACCCCAGACCTCCCCTCGGTCGACGAATTTGTCGACCGATAACCACTCGGTCGAAAAATTCGTCGACCGAGACGGAGAGCCAGATTTTCTTTCGTGGTTGTATATGCACCTCTAGGGTCATTTTTTTCCTTATAACCGACCCTAGAGGGCCCCTCGGTCGACAATATTGTCGACCGAGATGAATTTTGGATCCAGTTTAGTTCACGCATGTATAAGCACCTCTAGCGTCGGTTTTTTACTTTTAACCGACCCTAGAACTCCCCTCGGTTGACGAATTTGTCGACCGAGAATCCCTCGTCGAGAAATTCGTCGACTGAGAATGAGTTTGAGTGTTTTTAAATAACCCGACACGGGCACCGCTTATCTCTAGAGTCAATCTTTTCTTTTAACCGACGCTACAGGTCAGGCTCGAGGCTTGAAGTGGCCAAGACCTAGTCTTTCTCTACCGTGAAACATAAATTTCATTCTCTTTTTCTCTCCCGCGGCGCCGATACCTTTTCTTTTTTCTCTCCTTGTGTCATTCTGACGCCGATACCTTCTCTTCTTCTCTCCTGTGTCATCACTTTTCATTGTTGCTGCACCTCCAAAGCCTTTTCCAAGAAGCTTGTCGTCATGTTCGAAGAGGATCGTGGTGTCCGTGAATCCCTTGCTACCTCTCTGTGCCGCCAAAGCCCTTGCCTCCTCTTTGTGAAAAGAGCTCGTCGCCGCCTCTCCACACTTCCAGGAAGCTCGCCGCCTCTCCGTGAAGGTCGTTACATCCTCCATGAAGGTCGTCGTCATTTCTAAGTAAGGTAGCCGCTTCCCTCATTCCCGATTTTGTTCCCCCCGCCACGGTAGCGTCCAGGTCCACTCTCGGTCGACAATATTGTCGACCGAGAGTCCACTTGCGCACAGCGTCTAGGTCCACTCTCGGTCGAGAATTCGTCGACCGAGAGTTAACATGGACGTCACGTGCAGGTGGGCTCTCAGTCGACTAATTGTCGACCGAGAGTGGACCTGCGCTCCTTTAACTACACAATTATATTGTTTTTCCATTTTATATGATTTGATAACCCAACCAATAATAAAAATATGTATTTTTTCATATGTAATCATTATATAAATTCTAGAAATTAATACGAGATTAGGCATGTGTACTCCTAGATTGAAACTTTAGGGTTGATGCATGATGTTTAACTTAATATATAAATATGAAAATAATGCATTTATATATTAACTTAGAAACCCATTCAAAATTTATTCATTAGGAGTAAACTTTGGATAGTCCCCGGTTTGGGACTGTTTTTGGATATTTAATCTCTCTTAGGATGTAACTGTATAATGTATGTGTATTTTTGTAGAAAATTTCAGTAGGATTTCCTCATTTGTTCTCTGGGTACATATGTGAGTGGTTATTTGCCATTTACATCGGTGTACTTGGAGAACTTAGGGGAAATGTTGCTGAAATTTTCTTCAAAACAAAACATACATTATATAGTTACTAGTGAGATTAAATATTCAAAAATGGGATATGTGGTACACTTTAATATATAAGTAATTAACTTCCTATCAATAAAAACTTACATATTATAGTATCAATATTAAACGGTTAGTTTTATAATTAATTTTAATGTGATATAGAAAATGGATCGAAGTTGGATGTCTATCAAGAACCGTTGCAGTCCTGAGTTTGCCAAAGGTCTTGATTAATTTATCAAGTTTGCTGAGTAACATAGGAAACTACCTAAAGATAGGCTATATTGTCCATGTAGAAATTGTTGTAATAAGTTGAAAGTTGATACTGGTGAGGAAATGAAGAATAATGTCATATGCAATGGGATCATACAAGGTTATAATAAATGGTATTGGCATGGAGAGAAATTTAATTATGGATCAGAAAATGTCAATACTAATAGTTGTGGCATAGAAGATATAGATAATGATGATAATATTAATGACGAACCGATTCAAGATGACCGGATTTAGGATGATGTGGTTGATGAGATGCTACGTAGTTGTCAGGACAAAGTCATTGAACCACCTTCTTTATTTGCAAACATTGCCCATGATGTTGAATAACCATTATATAAGGGTTGTACTATGTTCACGAGGTTGAGTGTTGTGATGCAATTATATACTCTTAAAGCTCAAAACCGGTGGAGCGATAAGAGTTTCGCTTCACTGTTGTCTTTGTTAAAGGAAATTCTTCCTGAAGGCAACGATCTTCCAATTTCAACATATCAAGTAAAGAAAATAATGTGCCCAATGGGAATGGAGGCTAAGAAGATTCATGCATGTCCAAATGATTGTGTGTTATTTCAGAAGGACTACAGTAATTTGATAAATTGTCCAAAATGTGGTGCGTCAAGGTATAAGACCACAAATTCAGCTAAGGCTAAAAATGGCTCTCCTACCAAGGTGATGTGGTATCTACCAATAATACCTCGATTTCAATGCTTATTTGCAAATACAGAAGATGCACAAAATTTGTCTTGCCATGGGGAGTTAAAGGCCAATGATGATGGCGTCCTACGACATGCATCTGATTCACCACAATGGAAGAAAATTGATTTATTATACCCTCAATTTGGTAAAGAACTAAGAAACTTAAGACTTGGACTCTGTACAGATGGAATGAATCCCTATGGTACATTAAGCAGCCAACATAGCACATGGCCTATTATGATTGTTATATACAATCTTCCTCCTTGGTTGTGTATGAAAAATAAGTATGTGATGTTGTCAATATTGATATCAAGGCCCAAGCAACTTGGAAATGATATTGATGTTTACCTTCAACCTCTAATTGATGACCGAATGAAACTATGGGAAGAAGGTATTATGACATATGATGCTTCACGTAAAGAGATCTTCAGTTTGCGTGCTATGTTATTTTACATGATTAATGACTTTCCAGCTTATGGAAATTTGTATGGATGTAGCATAAAAGTATACAAAGCATGTCCTATTTGTGAGGAAAATACTGATTCAATCAGACTGAAACATGGTGGTAAAATCATATATCTTGGTCATCGGAGATTTCTCCCACCAGTGCATCCTTATCGAAGGCAATGCAAAACCTTTAATGGGTCAACTGAGGAACGAAGTGCTCCTAAACCTATACCAAGAAATGTTGTATATGATAGGGTGAAACACATTGTTCATGAATTTGGAAAGAGTTCAAGTAGTCGTCCACTCGCATGTGACAAATATCTATACAAGAGGAGGTCAATATTCTGGGATCTTCCTTATTAGAGATCTTTGACAATTAGACATTGCATTGACGTCATGCATGTTGAAAAAAAATATTTGTGATAGCATCATTGGTACGCTATTGAACATACCAGGAAAGACTAAAGATGGCATCAAATCTAGAAAAGATTTAGAATTAATGGGTATAAAAAAAGAATTATCAGTGGAGATCAGGGTTCGCCGCATATATTTACCACCAGCTTGTTACACTTTATCAAAGAAGGAGAAAAAGACTTTCCATGAGTGCTTGTATAATATTAAAGTTCCACAAAGATACTCTTCTAATATTCGTAGATTGGTATCAATGAAGGATCTGAAGTTGATAAGTCTCAAATCTCACGATTGTCACACCTTAATGCAACAAATTTTACCTGTGGCTATTCGATCTGTACTGTTGAAGCATGTAAGGTTTGCAATCACAAGACTCTGTTTCTTCTTCAATGAAATATGCACCAAAGTGATACATCCTGATACTCTCGATACAGAAAGATGTAATTGTTACCATGTGCCAGCTTAGAATGTACTTTCCTCCTTCATTTTTTGATATCATGGTTCATCTTGTAGTACATATTACAAGGGAGGTGAAGATGTTGGGTTCAATTTTCTTACACTGGATGTATCCATTTGAACGCTACATGAGTGTTTTTAAAGGTGATGTTCGAAATCGTTATCGTCCTGAAGGGAGTATTGTTGAGGGTTATGTAGCTAGGGAGGTGATGGACTTTTGCAATGATTTTTTGAATTGCAATGAAACTTCTAGCGATCTAAAAAATTCCCATCACACTGAATCTTATTTTGGAAAAGGAACTTTGGGAGGACGAGTGAAAGGAATCAGTCATGAGTTGTGGGAACAAGCACATTTGTATATTTTACACAAAATCAATGAAGTTAGTAGCTACATCACAGAACACAATGATCTTATCAAGAGAAATCATCCACGATCCAGTTCAATGTGGCTTGCAAGAGAGCATAATCAAACATTTATTAGGTGGTTTGAAGAGAAAGTATTTAATCAACTATTTGAATCACCGAATAATGTTGCTGAGAACATAAAATGGCTCTCCTTTAAGCCAAAAATGGATGTCATGTCATATGAAGGTTATGACATAAATAGATTTTCATACTACACAAAGCGTCAAGATGAAAGTAGTGTAGTTCAAAATAGTGGGGTCACTGTTCAAGCTTGTTCGTTGTATTTTGCTAGTGCTAAAGATAAAAGACCACGTGAAGCTGAGATGTCATATTACGTTGTCATTGAGGAAATATGGGAATTGGACTATACAAATTTTAGAGTTCACTACTACAGAAACAGCCTTTGGCGTCGGTTGTTTAACCCCCTTTGGCGACAGTTTTCAAGTGACGCCTATGTGGGCGTCGCTAAAGGTCGAACTCTTCGGCGTCAGTTTTTTAACTGACGCCTATATGACCTATAGGCGTCGGTTATATTTAGTTGACCGACGTCTATAGGGTTCGCGCCACAAAGAAGGGCGCCACCTAGGATACTTTCTGTGTCGGTTAACAACTAAACAACCGACGCCATACTCCCAGACGACACGGTTGTGCTTCGTTGCACGGCCGTGTTTAGTACTATAGGCGTCGGTTTTATACGAATAAGCGACACCTTTTCCACCATGGTCGTGCTTTCCTGCACGGTCGGGGTGTTTGTCATATTAGGTGTCAGTTTTTATCTAATAACTGATGATGTAGGCCTTTGATGACGGTGTTTTATAAATAACTGACACCTATACTTTAATTTTTTTTTTCTTATCAGTTTGCAGGCCTACTGTGGCTGGTCAGCAGGATGAGAACCTGCAGTTCAGTTTTCTGAACTGTAGGTTTTCGACATCCATTGATATCAGCTTACAAACAGGCCACAAACCTGCAAAATCAACAAATATTTTTTCGCAGGCGATTTTAGGCGTCGGTCTGTTATAACCAATGACGCTGAATACAAAGTGGTACCCGTGTCTGGCTGGTCTTCGAATATAGACGTGGGTTTGTATAAATAATTGACGTCTAATATTATAGGCGTCGGTTTTCCTAAATAACCGATGCCCAGAAAAGCGTCACTGAACGCTGTTTCTATATTAGTGGTTCCTATCTTTAGGTGTAATTGGGTTGACAACAACAAAGGAGTTTTAGTGGATGAGTTGGGTTTTAAATTAGTGAATTTTGAAAAGATTGGTGAGAAAGATGAGCCATTCATCATGGCAGACCAAGCAAAACAAGTATTCTATATTGATGACCCGGAAAATAAAAATTGATCTGTCGTTCTTCATGGAAAAAGACAGTTTACTATAGATCCTATAAATGAAGAAGAATACTATGATAATTATGATGATTCCAGTCCATTCTCAGTTGGTTTTCCAAGTGTAAATGTTGAAGATAACACCGATGAATATTATAAACGTCAAGACCATGCTGAAGGAATTTTCCTTGACTAACAACTCAACCAATACTAGAGGCATGTATTCTTTGAATTATTTATTTTATTATCATTCAAGCAAGTAATCTTTTAAATATACATCATATATCATGTATACCTTATCACTTGTTCTTTTACTATCACTTATTTTTTTTATCATGTATACTTGCAGGTTCTAAAATGGCGAGTGAAGATGAACATTCTGAGCATGAGCATGAGCAGCCATGAGGATGGTAGTGGTGATGCTAAGAAAAGTAGAGGTCCCACACTGATGCGTAGGTTGTAGGAGCTCAGGGCTAAAGGGGACAAATTTCCAGTCCAGTTTGATATCACAGAAGTACCTGTTGGGGAACATGCTAGTGCTTTCAAGCATTACGTAGGGGCGACCGCGCGTAGTAAGGTGCCAAAAGATATAGAAAATATGCATGATGTTCCTAATGCCAAAAAAGACCTCATATGAAAAGATATAAATGTGAGTGGAAGTGATATTATTTTAATATGTTTTTTATCTATTGATTCTAATTTAGTTTGCTTGGAATTAATTCCTTTTCAAAACAACATTATTAATTTCTTCTTTTGTATGTATAGGGTGTTTTTTATCTAAATGAAAAAGATCACAAGAAAAGAGTGCTACAATGTTGTGATGTATGATGGAGGGGTTTTAAGACATATCTTGCAAGGGAATTTATAAATAATCCTAAACAAAAGAAGAAAGCAACATATGTATATATTTTTATAGATCCTGAGGTGTGGGAAAGATTTGTTGCAGCTAGGAGATCGGAAGAGTTTCAGGGAATAAAGATTGTGATGTATTGTATGAATCTTTAATTTTATACAATTAAGGAGGTGAATCTTTTTATACATATTTGCCAAGTCTAAATTGCAATACCTCATTTTAAATGATCAGGCTATTCACCAGGCTCAAAAGGAAAGATGGGCTAAAAATGTGCATGATCATCGCTTGGGGCCCAGAGGTTATGCCTTCTGCCGCCAACTACAAGAGAAGCAATCCTCTTATGGAGAAGAATCTAGTACAACTCAAGTTGAACGTCCACCCCGACACTTGACATGGATTGATGCTAGAAAGAATCGAGCAGGTGAAATTGTCAACCCTGCAACTAAGGAGGTGGCACAAAAGATGGTAGGTTTATCCCAACTAAGTAAAGAGTAACTCCCACAAACTTAGATTTATTTTTATCTAATTAATATTGTGATTTAATATTTTTATTAACTATGAATAAATTGATCTCCACAAGAAAAGGAAGGAAGGAAAGTTCATCCCAACTGGCCACATGGATGAACTATCAGTTGCTCTTGGTACGAAGGAGCATCCTGGCCGTGTTAGGGGATTAGGAGTTGGCATAGGATTCAAGTCTTATTTTGGCCCTTCACAATCTAAAAGAGGTCGTGCAGGAGGTCTTTCACAAGAGGAGGTTGAAGCATTAGTAGCGCAGAAAGTAAAAGAAATAATGTCTTCAATTTAGCCTACTCAACCTTCTAAACCTATTCATATTGTGTGTCTCTCAAGTGATGAGGTACAATCCCATGCTCCAGTTGTAGAAGGTAATGGGAGCACTCCTGATGACCCACCACAACAATATGCATAAAGTTTTTGTTTTATATGTTGTGTTATTAGTATGAAATATATATGATAATATATATAGTTGTAACAGGTATTTGTTCTACTGCTTCTTATATAACTTATATTATTTCAATCTAGGTTGGTATGAACTGTAAACTTGCAGTGGAGGTTCCAGAATATAATGTTATGGCAACGGGAAAGGTGTACAACCTTGGTGGTACATTGCATTGCCAACAAATTACTGATGACATTTTCTGTGTGTCCATCCATCTTGTGTATGACGGAATGGGGGACAAACCACTACCCATACCTAATCTTGAATATAGTACAGTTGAAGAAGTTGAGGGTGCTATGGTGGGTTGGCCTAGACACTTGGTTATCAATGACAAGGTATACCTTATTTCTATCATATTTTTCATATTTGACTGCATATATGAATTCGTGTAATATAAGTATGTAATTTAATTAACATGTTTGTAAACCAAAAAGTAAAAATTCTACTAGTCGTCCTCCTATGCCCAAGCCATCTTTCATTCCCGAAGCTACATTCGATGAATTGGGAAGCAAATGTAAATGTTTGTGTCGATACTTAGCCAACCAAAGCTCGGGATCATATATGTTGGTCAATTTAACAGAAGATGCAGCTGGAAGGGACTTTGAGAATTTTATTTTTCTTGATGATATTATAGAGTTTTTCTGGTATGATTGGTTGAATACTTCGATAATATAAGTATGGATAAGGTAAGGATTTAGCAATATATATAGAAAATTCCAATACACATTTTTAGCTTATTTCTACATATGCAAATAATTACAAATGTTTAATAACCATTTATATACCGAGGCCACAAACTTTGATATAAAGAATGTTGGATTTTTAGTTCCTTCAGTCACTAGTCAGGTGGAGACACATATTGAGGATGTGAATGAGTACTTCTCGGATGCATTCAAATATTTTACTAGTGAGGGAAAGGAAATTATCCTAATTCCTTTTAACGTCCAGTAAGTATTATTATTCAATATAATTTTAATAATGAATAAAATTATTTATTTTAATGTTTGTTTTATTCTTACTCAGAGCTAGACATTGGGAATTAGTAGTGATTGCCCCAAAATTGATGACTCTTTATTATCTTGACCCAATGGGTAAAGCAACAAGGAGTCACAAACTGAAATTGTCAGCTATGGAGTAAGCATAAATTTTAGTCAATGCTTCAACATGATATTTCTATTTAGAATTTCTATTTTACCAACTATTATTTAATTGATAGGGGTATAAAGGCTTTTCGTGAAGCTGGAGGACAAATACCCACAAAATTAAAGACATTGACTTTGAAAAATGTCAAGGTAGCTACTTTGACAACTGCTTACTCTTATATGTATTAATTTTCAACTCTAATATGTCAACTCTTATAGTCTTATCTCAATTGTTGTTTATAGTAGTTTACTAACATTAAGTATAATTCGTTATTTGTAGTGTTTTATGCAAAATAATGTCTGGGCTTGTGGTTACTATGTAATGAAATATATGTAAGCTATTGTTAAACAAGCATCACATGACATTCAGACTATAAGTCAGGTACACTACTACATAAAAGCCTTTTAGTGTCTGTTATTTAAGCTCTTTAGTGTCAATTTCAAAGCGACACCCAAGTGGGTGCCGCTAAAAGGGGGACACATTCGGCGTCGGATCCCAACCGACGCCAAAACGTTTTTTGCCACCGAAAACGTGCCAGCAAAGGGACTATATGCGTCAATTGTTTAGTAAAAACCTATGACCAAACTCTTCCTGCCACCAAAAATATGCCAGCAAAGGGACTATAGGCGTCTGTTGTTTACTAAACAACCATCGCCAAAACTCTTCCCGCCACCAAAAACACACCAGCAAAGGGATTATAGGCGTTAGTTTTCTAATAGAAACCGACGCCACATCATCTGAACCGACGTCGGTTTTGTGATACTAACTGACACCATATCCCCTGCCTGCCACCACGGTCGTGCTTCCCAGTGCGGTCGTGGTACCTGGTCACATAGACGTCGGTTTTAGGTGGAAAACCGCCGCCGTATAACATAGGTGTCGGTTTTGTTCAAATAACCGACGCCTATGTTTTGATTTTTTTTTCTGTCAGTATGCAGACCTACTGTGGCTGGTCACAGGATGAGAAACCTGCAGTACAGTTATGAACTGTAGGTTTTACGACATCCATTGATATCAGCCAAAAACAGGCCACAAACCTGCAAAATTAACATGATAGACAATATTATATATATGTGATTCACACTCATGTATAAGAACATTTAATTCATATTATTTTTTCATCACACACATGTAGAAACCAGTAGCAACCTACAGTTCCATTTATTTCATCTCTTTTCACATTCAGACGCATGTAGAAACATTCATGTATTGGTGTTTTTCACACACATGACAATTCATAAAAATTCATTTACATTCACACAAAATTAATTATGAGAACAAAGTTATTCTTTATTCATCCTTTTCATCATTGTCAGCAAAATCATATTGAAAAATTCCCACTCTTTACAGGGCTTTTGCCCAATCTTCTCTTACAGCATCTAATTCATCTCTCGTATAGGGAGCATGTACATCGAAATGCTTTGTACCTGTGTTGAATTCCTCAGTTTTAAATACCTTCAAAGAGAATGATGTACATACATAATTATAATACATATTATTTAATGAGACTGTGTATAATACTTGTTGTATGTTATCGATTTCCAATATGGCATGTTTGATTATTAGGTCCATAAATCGCATCACATAGTAGGCACATGCCCATCCATTGTCTTTTATAGCACACTATAAATTGAAACATATAAAATATTAAAAAATACAAATAAGCACAGTTCACATAAATAATTTATACATTAGAGTCAGGAAATTACTTTCACATTCTCCCAAATGAGTGTTAGATTTTTTTTTTCCTGGGGACCTTTCCTCCAGCTTTTTTGTACTCTTGTAAAGCCCTATATATGTTAATGTAACACATTAAATTGCATAATTAAATAATAATGCAGTAACATATGTTAACAGATATAAAAACATAAAATATTTCTCACAAGAATAATGTCCTTTTAATTGCATGTCCATATAATACATCCAACTCACTCCTCGTAGGATCTAGATAATAGACGGTGAATCTCTTGGGGACAATAACTAATAACTCCCAATGCTTAGCACTACAGGTAAGAAAGTAGAAAAATAATAACTCAATATCCGCAATAAAAGTGTAATTTTCTTAAGTCTAAATTACAAGCAAAGTAAACTTACTCGACATTGAATGGACCTATTATCACCGTCTTATTATTTTTACCAAAATATTCAAAAGCATCACAGCAGTATGAAGTAACTGAATACGGGTCTATATCTAAAAGACTAATCAAAGATGGAACCAAAAATCCCACATGGGAAAATCCAAAATTTGTACATGTCTTGTGTAAGTGGCTGCAAAACATGTATTATGTATGCATTAATATATAAGAAACTTGATTGTCGTATATAAAACAAGGTATATGGATGTATAAACTAGATTGACATATGCATTAATCTCACTATATCCATAGCTCTATCATAGATGTGTTCAGCCATTCATAACTAAACAACTCCAAAATATCTTGTATAAATATGTTGTTTCTGAATGTTTGACCTGCATTAATACGTATCCAGAACTTCTATTACGTATGCATTAATATGTATGCTAAACTTGTATAAATAGATTATTATCGTATGATTTACCTGGAGCATTCTCCGGAATAGTAATATTTATAGGGTAGTTTGGATTATGTTCGCCGATCCATACTACCACACTCCTACAATTAGGAACTATCGAGGCGTGTAGGTCCCCTGGAAACGAACTTGGTAGTTGAGGAGGTGAGGCCGAGATGTAGCGGATCTCGTCTTTTAACCTGTATATATAATTTCATATCAATTGACTCATATATATATATGCACACTAACAAATTAAAGTAATGAAAATTTATCATACAATATCAATATAGAGGACATCCACTTCGGGCTACAATATCACTCCGCCTACTGCCTCACCAAGTGTTTCAGCATCTGGGTGTACATGAGGTAGTGCAAGATTTGTCCAGCCAGCGAGTATATGTATCAGGCTCACACGTACCATGCCATCTAGTACTGGACTCCCATGAAACATGCACCCTTTAAGGGGTGGGTAAATCAATGCCTCTGCAATGATATATCCTTCACTTTGTAGTCGGCATGGCTTCAACCCCTACAAATTTATGTAAAAATGTTATATGCATATATACACAAACATATCATCTTGAACAGACTAGCTATTATATATGCCATATAAATACTTACAGAGGATGTGCTAGGTTGTGGGTCTATAGGATTACTCCCAACCTCTGCAGTACGAGAAGTAGGAGAAGAGAGGTTCGCCACAGGTACTGTCTGAGTGGCAGTCTGAGATGCCTGCCACTTGTTAATTGCTTCATGGAGTCTTTTATCATGTACTTCCTCGACTCTCCTATCAATTAAGGAATATACCTATACATGGATAAAAGAAATGCTAGTTTCTAATTATTGAATTCCCTTTTGCAATAACGTTCTAAAATAAGAATAAGTTACCTCATCTTGTGAAAGTCCCACTTTTGGGACAGGTTTGCGCTTGGATGGCCCAAAGATCGCTTTGATGCCCACACCAGCGCCTGCACCCCTTACGCGTCCAGGATGCTCTGGGTTACCCAGAGCAACTGTCAGTTCATCCCTTGTGCTTTGAGGGATGAACTTGCCTTCCTTCCTCTGCTCGTGCAGCTCCCACTAATCACCATCAACAAAAATTTGTAAGTAAACATAACAATAATAAATATCGATAGATTGCTCTAAGAGTTGATTTTTACCATTTTTGCAGCCACCTCGACGGTTGTGGGCTTCGGTATCTCTCCCTTCTTGTTTTGCCTCCCAGCTATCCACATAAATTGACGAGGCAGAGGTGCGGGAGTAGCAGTAGAGGACTCTACGGTCTCCTGAGTAGCAGTAGGTTGAGTAGACTCAGCCTCTAGTCTTTGGCGAATGCCTGCATATCCTCTTGGCCCATTGTGTGGTCATGCACATTCAGTGCATGCCTTGCTCGTTGAGCATCGTTGATAGCCTAGTTAGTTAGCACATTGATTTGGTTAGTAACACTAAAGGTTAATCTTGAAAAGGTGAATACATAAAAACATATATTAATTAAATTGGGAGTGTTTCTTAATACCTTGAATTCATCTATTTTTCTTTGGGTAACAAACTCCTCCCATTCTTTGGGGTCCAAGTAGTTCCATTGTTGTGTGGTTTCCTTCTTCCTATATTTATTTTTCAAAGAGAATACAAACAAAAATTATTAGTGTAGAGTTAGTGGAATACTGATCAATGTCTAGATTGGAATCAATCAAGAACCTATTCTCAGCATCGCGTATGTAATCTCAGGTGAGATTGGTCCTATAGTTCCTTAGGACCCTCCCACAACGTTGCATCACACATTTACGATGCAGCTTTTCATCCAGATCAAATATGCTCTGCAAATTAAATAGAATTGCTATTAACTAGTATCCTAAAAATTAGTAATCTACACAAATAGAATTACAAATAATAATAACTCGCATAGTTCCTTCCATATGTGGTCTTTCTTCCCCTTAGGAACTTGATGCCATGATTCTAGGATAGGAATGCAATGGCTGTGAGTAAGAACCCCAAGATATGAAACAAATGAGTTGCGGTTCACTCCATATGGATTTCCTGCCTGATCAAAATCCACAGCCAATTTGGGTCCATTTCCCCTTTGCTGTATTAACTTGTTCATCATTGTGATGCCCGTCACTTTCTCAATTTTCTTTTGCTTCTCATCAAGTGTTGTAATTTCTTCACGGGGTACATCACCAACCTAAAATTTGATAAAAAACACACTTACATAATATAATTATAAATGAACATATAGATAGAAACCTCAGGGATATATTCTTAAAACTTACATTGTCAGGCAGTGTAAGCACGTCCTCACCCTCACGGTGATCATCAGCACAGTCATCATGGGAATGCTCAGCCATCTGAAAATTCACATTCAAATTATAAATTTCACATTTTAAAGTAACACTAATTGTAAAGTTCACATTGTAAAGTACACATTCACATTGTAAAGTAATTCACATTGTAAACTTCACATTCATATTGTAAAGTTCACATTCACATTGTAAAGTTCACATTCACATTGTAAAGTAATTTGCATTGTAAAGTCCACATTCACATTGTAAAGTTCACATTTAGAAAAATAAAACATAATAAAAATCTAAACATCCATGCCTCTAATATTGTGATATTTTATCAATTAACAATTCTTCATTATGATCCCCGCAAACATACAAGTCATTGTGATCCCTAGCTTCAATGTTTGGTGGTGTTGGCAACCCAACTGAGAATGGACTGGAGTCATCATACTTATCATAGTACTCTTCTTCATCTATAGGATCTTCAATGAACTATCTTTTACCATGAAGAACAACCAACCATTTATCATTTGCAGGATCATCGATATAAAATACTTGTTTCGCCTATGATGCCAATATGAATGGTTCACCCTTCTCGCCAATCTTTTCAAAGTTCACTAACATGAAACCCAATTCATCCACTATAACACCTTTGTTGTTGTCAACCCAATTACATTTAAAGAGCGGAATTCTGAAATCTACATAGTCAAACTCCCATATGTCTTCAATGACACTGTATTATGACATTTTAGCTTCACGTGGACTTTTATCGTTTACACTTGCAAAAAACAATGAAGACGCTTGAAGGGTGACCCCGCTGTTTTGGACGACACTCTTATCATCTTGACGCTTTGTGTAATATGAGAAACGATTTATGTCAAACCCTTCATAAGACATAACATTCAATTTTGGTTTAAAGGCGAGGCATTTGATGGTTTTAGTAAGATTATTTGGTGTTTGAGATAGTTGATGTAAGACTTTATCTTCGAACCACTTAATAAATGTCTTGTTATGCTCTCTAGCAAGCCACATTGTATTGGCTCGAGGATATTGTCTCTTGATGAAATTGGTATGTTCCTCGATATAAACACTCACTTCGTCCATGTTGTTTAAAATATACAAGTGACCTTGCTCCAACTCCTCACGGTTGAATACTTTCACCTGTGATCCCAAAACTCCTTTGCCAAAATGCTCCTCAATATTCTTGTCATTCATGGGAGCGTCATTACCACTCAGAAAGTCATTTAAAAAATCCATAACCTCTCTCGCCACATAACCCTCAATAATACTCCCTTCAGGCCGATAATGGTTTCAAACATCACCTTTAAAAATGCTCATGTATCGTTCAAAGGGATACATCCAATGCGAGAAAACTGGTCCCAACATTTTCACTTCCCTAGTCAAGTGGACAACAAGATGTACCATGATATCAAAGAATGATGGAGGAAAATACATCTCAAGCTGACATAGGGTAACAACCACTTCTCTTTGCAAATTATCAAGAGTATTAGGGTCAATAACTTTGCTGCACAGACTGCTGAAAAAGAAACAAAGTCTGGTGATTGCAAACCTTACATGCTTCGGCAATATAGATCTAATTGCCACAGGCAATCTTTGTTGCATTAGAGTGTGACAATCATGAGATTTAAGACCTACCAACTTCAGATCTTTCATTGATACCAATGTACGGATGTTGGATGAGTAACCCTGTGGCACCTTAACATTTACCAAGCATTCACAAAAGGCTTTCTTCTCATTTCTAGACAACGTGTAACAAGCGGGAGGTAAGTATGTTCTCCGATCGCTACTAACTACTTCTGTTAATTCTGTCCTTATTCCCATTTCATGTAGGTCCATTCTGGATTTTATCCCATATTTAGTCTTACCTGGTATATTTAATAGAGTATCGATCACGCTATCACATACATTTTTCTCAATGTGCATGACATCGATACAATGTCTGACTGTAAAAGAACACCAATAAGGAAGATCCCAAAATATCGACTTCTTCTTGAATAAAGACTTGTCACTCCTTGTGGCCATCGTACACTGTAATCTCTTACCAAATTCATTGGTGATGTATTTCACTCTTTCATAAACATCCTCCCCTGATATAGGTTTAGGTGCACTACGTTCCTCATTCTGTCCATTGAATGCTTTGCGCAACCTACGATACGGATGAAATTTTGGAAGAAATCTTCGATGAGAAAGATATATAGTCTTGCCGCCATGTTTTAGTCATATTGAATTAGTGTTCTCTTCACATATAGGACACACTTTAGATCCTTTGACACTATATCCAGACAAATTCACATATGTTGGAAAGTCATTCACAGTGCAAAACAACATAGCGTGCAAACAAAATGTCTCTCTTCGTGAAGCATCATAGGTCATCACACCTTCACCCCAGATCTTCTTCAAGTCATCAATCATAGGTTCAAGATAAACGTCGATATCATTTCCAAGTTGTTTAGGGCCCAATATCAAAGACGACAGTATAACATACTTATTTTGCATACACAACCAGGGAGGAAGATTGTATATAACAAGCATAACTGGACAAGTGCTATGTTGGCTGCTCAATGCCCCATTCGGATTCATCCCATCTGTACAAAGCCCAAGTCTTAGATTCATGTCCTCTTCACCGAATTCAGGGTACAATAAATCAATCTTCTTCCACTGTGGGGAATCAGACGCATGTCGTAGGATCCCATCATTATTTTTCTTAACATCTGCATGCCACCTCAAATTCTTCACATCTATAGGATTGGCAAACAAGCATTGTAACTGTGGTAATTTAGGTAGATACCACATCACATTGGCGGGAGAACCAGTTTTGGACTCCCCCGAAGTCGTCAATTTATACCTTGATGCAACATATTTCGGACATTCTTTCAAATCCACATAGTCCTTTTGAAATAATACACAATCATTCTTACATGCGTGTATCTTCTTGGCCTCCATTCCCATTGGGCACAACAATTTCTTTAACCGGTATGTTGAGATCGGTAGCTCGTTTCCTTCAGGAAGAATTTCTTTCAACAAAGACAACAATGACGTGAAGCTTTTGTTGCTCCATCGATTGTTAGCTTTCAGTTTATACAATCTCAACACAGCGCTAAGCTTCGTAAACTTACAACCCGTGTATAATGGTATCTCAGCATCATGCACAATGTTTCTAAAGATGGGAGGTGGATCTGTTTTGGTGTGCTCTACCCCACAACTATCCAGCATCGCATCAACAATGTCTACTGGAACTGGCTCATTCACATCTATGTCATCGGAGGCAATTTCTTCTTCCACACAAGCACTGCTATCGACATCCACTGGTTTCGGGTTTGAAATCTATCCATGCCAGTGCCATTCTGTATAGCCTTGTACAATCCCGTTGCACATGACATGACTTCTGATTTCATCACCAGTACTGACTTTCAAGTTGTTACCACAATGCCTACATGGACAGTAGAACCTATCTCCAGGTTGTTTCCTATGTTCCTCGGCAAATCTAATAAACTGGTCAAGACCAGATATAAACTTTGGGGTGCAGCGATTGCGAATGAACATCCATGATCTATCCATTCTATGATCAAAGAGAAAAAAAGCTATATATTACAACAAGATTAGGGTCTAGGGTTAAAAAATACATGTCTTGTCATTCTTATATATAATAAATGTGTACCACCTATCCCATTCTTGAACACCTAATCTCACTAGTAAGTGTATAATGTGTATTGGGTTTTCAAGAAAATTTTGACAGCATTTCCCCGTTGTTCTCCAAGTACATATGTACTTAGAGAACAAACAGGGAAATGCTACCAAAATTTCCTTGAAAACCCAATACACATTATACACTTACATCCTAAGTGAGATTAGGTGTTCAAGAACAGTCCCAAACCGGGGACTATCTAAGATTTACTCCTAATGAGTAAATCTTGGACGGGTTTCTAGGCCAACAAAATCATATCATTAAGAGCATGGTTTCATGTTAGGTCATCATAGGTCATAATAATCCACTAGAATGAGAAAAAAAGGTCTCATGGTGTTAAAATAGCATAAGAGTGTTAGATCTTGATTCTAGAGTGTACAAGACATAATAGTGACTACTGATTTTGTGGGGTGATATCATTTCATAGGATTTATAGATTCAAATTTAACAAGTGTACAAGTTGCATCATTTTAATACTCTAAAGGTGACTAGTGGGTCATAGCACATAAAAGATGGCATTACGAGGAAAGTAAGCAAGCTAGATCAATTAACACTCATCTCAAGGGAACATTAGTTACTGAGGGGACCAGGAAAGAGTGCTTTTAATCACTAGGATCATACAAGTAGCAATGTTGATTAAGTCTATGTGATTAAAGATCAAGCAGTGTAATAAAACAGGGTTTCAGGGGATGTTTACCTCTGTTTGAGCCCAGTCGGGCGTCAGTAGGGAGAGAGGGCGAGACGGAGGGTAGGCGAGTAGGTAGGCAAGCAAGAAGGTGAGCAGGTGACGGGCAGGGAGACGGCGGGCAGAAATAGATGATCAATTAATTCCTAAAACAGTACATAAATAAATACAAATAATAGATAAACAAATACAGATCAATTGATAAATAAAGTAATATACAGAAGTATCCCATAGATGATATATGTACACTAGTGGTACATACTACATAGATGATATATACACTAGTGGTACATACTACATTAGTTGAATGCATAACAATACAACAAAAACTAAGGTATGAATGTATGTATAGGTACAAGTATAATGTATCAGTAAATATTAGTGGTTGAGTTCATAGCAGAGCAGCAATGTATGTATAAATGATAAATATGTAATGTAGGTGCAACATTAATACATAAAGATGTAAATGGGTGTAGAAGTACATACATACAGAGCTTATATGAAGTAGGAACGATTTTAATGCATGTACAACTCAATTAAAAATGAGAAGAGGAGGAAGAAGCAGGAAGAGGGGTAGGGGCCAGGAGCAGGAGCAAGGAGTAAGCCGAAGCCCTATTGTCTAAGCAGGAAGAGGAGGAGGAAGGGTACCAGGGGCAATGATCTGGTGGCTGGAGCTGCAAGCCGGAGAGAGGGCGGCGGCGACGAGCGGGAGGGGATGATGAGCGGGTGACCAGGAGGCAGTGAGCGGGCGACCAGGAGCATAGCGTCGGCGAGGAGAGAGCAGTGGGGAGAGTAGCATCGGCGGTGAGCGGGCGACCAGGAGGAAGCGTCGGCGAGGAGAGGAGCAACAATAGCGAGTGGTGGTGGTGCGGGGGAGCAACGACGGCGGGGGCAACGGCCTCTGGGGAAACGACGGTGGGAGCAACTGCGGCGTGGAGCACCGACAACAATCGCCAGACCTAGCAGGTTCGCAATGAAACAGAGACAATGGGGAAACGTTCTCTGTTTCGCGAGGCTATTAACTATACCATAGGCGTCGGTTAGTCAAAAAAAATGACACATAAACCTAAAGGTGTCAGTTCTACAAATACACTGACACCTATTCTCAATGATAGTCGTCAGTTTTAACTAGAACAAAACTGACGTCTATCTACATATGCCGATTAAAAAATTTGTTCTTGATTAAAGACCATAGTCGTCAGTTTTTTTTTAAATTCGACGCTCAAAGGGTGTGAAAAATTTCCCGCGAACAACGCGGGAAAACCCATAAATGTCAATTATTGTAGCAAAACCGACGAATAAAATGTGCCCAATTTCTGTTTCGCGAATAACCTTTCGTCGTCTGTTTCGTAGTTAATAACTGACGCCATACATTAACTTTTGGAGGTAATTTTTTTCACTGGAAATTTTGGATTTGGCGGTTAATTTTAGGCGTCGGTTTATTATTAGGGAACCGACACTGAATAAAAGTGATACCCGTGTCTGGTCGCCCTTCACAGATAGATTTTGGTTTTTTATTAAACCGAGGCTTTAGGGTTTAGGTGTCGGTGTATTTATACTACCGATGCCTTTAAAAGTGACATTATAAGCCATTTATGTAGTGGTGTAATAAAGAATAACATCATAAATTTACAAGTGATTGTAGTCATTTTATAAAATATTAGCATGTGCATTTTCTGTTATTGATCTTTACAACTCAGCCTTACACACTTGTGGACTTGAATGAATTCCGAGAAGAGTGGTCAGATTCTTTTCTAAATGAAGTCAATATAGCATTGGATTAAATATGTTAGCTCCATTTACTTTCATATTTACTTTTGTATCTGTTTAATATCATCTCAGACTTGCAATCAATCATTTTGTAAATTATAATGTGATTATGAATCATTTTTGTTATGAATGTGTGGTTTTGAATGGTGATGGTTGAGCATCAATGCTCCCCTCTCCCAGAATATATGAATCTTCTTGTTCTTCTGTTCTATTTCAGTTTCTACAGAAATTAAAAAAAAATCAGAACTTCTAGCATCGGTTTTTTAAATAACCGACCCTAAAGATTTACACTCCTCGTTTGAGAAAATTTTCAACTGAAATATAACTTCTAGCGTCGTTTTTTGTAAAACAATTGACCCTAAAGTTCCTCTATAAGGTCGGTTATTTATAAAAACTGACCCTAGAGATTGAATAAACATTTCAGTGTACCCCTCGATCGACAATTTTGTCGACCGAAATATTTTTGGTCGACAATTTTCTCGACCAAGGGGTACACTGAAATGTTTATTCAATCTTTAGGTTCGATTATTCCAAAAAAACTGACCCTGTAAACTCTTTTCTCTCGGTCGACAATTTTCTCGACCGAGAGAGTTTACAAAGTCATTTTTTTGGAATAACCGACCTTACAGGCTCCTTTTTCTCACTTGGGTTAGATTTTTTACAAACTTTTGCGTCGTTGTTAACTCTGTAAGGTCGGTTTTGTTTGGTAAAAAAAAACGACCCTATAGAGAAAATTCTATAGCGACGGCCATTTAGGGGTCGGTTATTAAGTGACGCTACAGGCTTAAAAAATTGACGCTACAGACCATTCATGTACTAGTGAGGGGGATGTTGGGCGTCGAGGGTCGGATGGGCGACGAGCTGTTGTAGATCTGTTTGCACATCGATGGGTGTTGGGGTTGGTGGTAGATCTAGGATCTCATATTGGGCTTGGGCATGGGGAGAGTGTTTTGGAGGCTAGGGTTAGGTGAGGAGGATGAGAGGAAATGAAGGAATGAGGGAGGAGATATAGGAGACCTGCTGAAATGGTTGTCGCGGTTAACAATGGGGTGTCACCCATTTAAGAAGGGGGAGAATGTTGTGTTACATGTGAGATAGAGAGGGGGAGTAACACAATGAGGTGTTACGTTGTTGAGATAGACAAGTTTAGAAAATACCTTAAATTTTTAGTCAAATATGTATATTACAACCTAATTTAATTAAGGTTTTCATTACCACTTTAATTGGGAAGGAAAACAATGTCTCTCCAACTTGCAAATAAAATTGCAGGCTAATTAGGATTCATGGCATTAAATTCTAGCATTAGTTTCTTCTTTTGAAATTGTTAGGCATTACTTTGCACTATATTTATATCAAAATCTCATTTAAATGGGGAGCAATTTATATCTGATGGTCAAACCATTTAAAGGGAAGGCTAATTAGGAGTCAAGTATGTTTCATTTTTTATCTAAGTATGAAAAGAATTTAACTCTAATTTGACCACCAACTCGCAAGGAAGACTAATTATAATACAAGGAGTTCAAATTTAACATTTGTTTCATATTCTGAAAAAATATAATTTTGTTTTGTTAAGTATTCACTCAATGTACCAATTGCTTTCTGGTAGTTTATTTGTGGCATTTATTTTCTTATTTAATATATTTATTTAATCACATACTGCTAGGATGTTTAGAGAGTCAAACCTATAATTTTAGTTGATCAATTCCAACTATTTACATTTATTATGTATAATTTACTTTTAGACCCCTTTATGCTTTATTAACATTTAGGAGGAGAGAGAAAAGAAAAGGGTTATTTCTTTCATTAACTAACTCAAAACAACACTATTTATCACTTCTTATACCAAAAAGCCATAAAACTCTAAATTAATATAATCTACAAATATCTCTCATAAGTGGTCATTTTGCATTATTAGACTCTAATTTACACACTAGATGAGATATTTGCACAAAAACACATTCATTGAAATGAATGTGGGTCAAATATAATTCACATCATTAAGTATTGCCCAATTTCGACATTAAGGACAAAGAGGATAGAAAAGATAGGAACATTTAGGAAAAAGGACAAAATGAATATGAAAGAAATAAAATCTTGAAAATGGGTTCCATATCAAATAAACCCAAGATTTAGTATGTTACATTATGAGTCTAAGATCTGATTTAGATGTAGGGAAATCATGATAACTAAGTTATCATCACAGTTTAATCAAGCAAGTTCACAACTAGTCATATTAGATCAATCACATGTAATACATTTGAATGCCCAAGACATATGATCATTAAAGAGCATAGGATAGATCAAGTTGGTATTACTGCTACGAATGTGATGAATCTACTTATTTGAACTAGATTGAGCAAGACATTTTCATAAACATTACCTTTCATCATATAGAAACAAACTAGATAAACTAGATCACTTTAATGCACATGGTAGGTGCTTGAGATCTTATAAGGCAAGTCTAGCTTATTAGTTCAAGATCTTGGTTCAATAGGGTACAAGACATAGGATAGGTTACTAATTTTAAAGTTCAATCATTACATAGTGATAGTCAGACCAACGTTACATGATTAGGAAAAGGAACATGATTAGAATCCATAAATATCACATTTAGTGGTACTTTTCACATCATAAAGTTACAATAGGGTTCAAGTAAGTACAAAAGGATTCTTGTATCAATCATGCGTCGAAAGTTAATGATCTAGAGAAATAATTATTATTTAAGGTGCATGAAAACAAGTTGAGCATCCATTTAAATGATCAGTAGAATTAAAGTCCAAATTATAAATAATTCATGGTCCATTTCCTGGATTAGAGTCATAAAAGGGGCAAAACAAGATCAAGTTCAAATATTACTTCACAAGAAAGGATATGTTACTGATTAGGTTCATCAAAAATAAGTGGGGTCAAGATATGATCAAGGTATGAGCATTAATATAATTCAATGCAATGAAAGAGATCAAGTGATGTAATTTTTAACATAACATGAGATATGAAGGTAATTTGGATTTAAATCAAAGTCCATTGGATAATTATCGTCTAGTAGATCAAAAATCATATATTATATATCATATTTGGCCAAAGGATGTGCAAGATGTGATTTTTATACATTTTGAATCAATACTATAGAGGTAGAGGGGGGCGTTATATGATATTATGTGGATCCAAAAAGGGTTGTGGATCTTTGATCCATCCATTGGGAAGCACCACACTGAACTCTACTCACGTTTCCATTTGGCACTCACTAAGTCGCAGCTCTCTACCATTGATGGCAGCTCCGTGTTTCATTTGGGCCACTGCATCCAAATGCTCACCATCGGGGTGGGTGCACCATTGGATTGAGATCGGATGGGAATCACCTCATCCCTTTCCTTGCACTAAAAACTAGTTTTAGGAGGCATCCTATGACAGTTGGCTCGCCAAAGCTCCTGCCATATCTCCTCAACTATTCTCTGAAGCTTAGTGAGGAACCACCCACACCCGGAAAAGGGTTGCAAAATGGATGGTGAGGTTGGGGACCTCCGAAGAGGTTCTAAGGCAAAAGGCCCAAACTGGTCACCCTGGAGGCAGTGCCTAGTGAAAGGGGAGAAATGGGGGGGGGGCTCTATGGATCTGAAGCCCATGAGAATAGGGGAGAACCGAGAGAGGTGGAGAAAGGGAGAGAAAAGAAGTGTAAAATGATAGAAGGGCGCGAATAGAGGGATGGTGTGGCGGCAATGGAGGTGATAGGTGGTTGTAGTCGAACTTTGGTCGATCTCTATACGAAGGTAGATGGAGGGGAGAGGAACGTCAAATCGGGTGGGGGTGTGGGGTTAGATCTGTGGTCCATCTTAATCTAATAGGGTGCATGTTGATCGAGTAGGAGAGCACTACGTGAATAGTTGACATGTCGGGGTGCCATCCTATTTAGGCCAAGCACGATCTGGCCCAATAAGGCTAAAAAATCCAAGGAAAAACAAGATAAAGACATGATTGAAAAGGGATTTCCAAAGGGCATAACTCTTTCAGATGAGCTCCATTTTGAGAAAAATTAGGTGTGCTGGAAATGTGAGCATGCTAACTACATCCTTAAAATGAAATTAGTGTAGAAATAGAATCATAAAGGGAAATAAAATAGGGGTGAAAAGGGCAATGTGTGAAGTGGCTGCAAGTTAGGTTTTAAGCTAGATCAAGGCCACTAAGGGTTATATGTACACCAAATGATTCAATTAGGCATCAGAGCATATCCAATCATGAAACTAAGGGTAAAAAGAGAAATGAGTGCACATGTGAAGTACATACAACATGCATGAGGAGAGTGAAAAGTCATGAATTTCAAAATTATCTATTAGAAAATGTCAACTTTAGTTGTTCTTTTGGAATAGAAGATCAAAAAAGTCAAACAAAGTGATACTCCATCTTTGTGTTGTATTTTTTATTTCAAAATTTTCTCTTTTGAACGATATTTTAGGTTCATAACATATATGTAGTTTAATATTCCATTATGTAATGTTTTATTCTTTTTTTACTTTTGAATGGTCTTTTGAACTTTCACTTTGTATCATTTAGAGTTGTTACAAGCACACCAACAATAATATTTAATAGTTCTATAAAGTTGCCAATTAAAGCAATGTTAAAGAAGTAAGTTGATCTTTAGAGAAGACCAACTGTTGTGACATGTAGTATGTATGGTGTCACCAGAGGATGCTTATAAAATGGTTGTTCTTTCTATTAATGAGTCATTTGTTCTCCTTTAGAAATAGCCAAAAATATAGAAAGTAAAATAATGAGAAAACTTAATTGATTCTGCTAGTCTTCTTCCCTATAAATTGCTTTGTTCTCTTCAACTGTTGATGTTGTTCTTGCCTCCAAAACACTTCACAGTGTCCTCTTTTTTTTGTGACTAATTGGACCAATGATGATTTGTACACAATCCATATGCTTCTGAGTGGCCGTACTAGAAACTAGGGTGATTGAATCCTTGGGACAAATCATAAATAAAGATTGTTCTAGGAGTGGTGAAATTAGTATTGAAGATAGCTATTGCATGCCTTCATTTCATAATATGAGTTTGATTCCTTATACTATATCACTTGTTTTTTCTTGAGTTCTATTTATTATTATTATTGGTTATTGGAAGTTCACTTGCCTAAATTTATTTAAGTATTACAATATTTCTAACCATTTTAAGAAGATAGTTATACGTGTTTGTTATATTAATCCTTAAACTTCCTATTTGCTAACCATGGATTCAAAAATTATGATTTCTCATAATGTTGTCGCATCTCTCTGGCCTGATCATTTTTTTTAATTTAAACTTTAGCAATAGAAAATACAATTTTGGCTTACCTCTCTTGGTCTCATTTCTTCCATCTTACCATCAGAAGAACATGTTCGTATTGTGCCTGATCTAAAGCCTTCTAGCCTTCTTCCTTGATCGGATAATCTCCTACATTCTAAACCTACATATGTCGTCTCATTTCATGTCTCAAAAAAAAACTATCTATGTCATGGTTGGATGCTTTCAACTCTTTCCAGAGAACTCTATGATATCTATTATATATGTCCAACTATTTTAAAGTCTAGAAGACTTTAAACATCAAGTTCTCTCTAGAAGATACTAGTATTGAACATTATTTATTATTTGAATGGTTTAGCTATAGTATGGTTGATGATAAATTTATTTTAGTTCAAGTTTTAAAATATTGAATCTTATTTCTAAATCCGTGGACCATGACTATAACCTTGATGAAAATATTCAAGGAGAAATTCTCATTGAGAGCTCCTGACTTCTATAAAGGATTTTACTAAACCTCATAGACATAGACAACATAATATCTCAAAGGAGTCTAGGGGTGGAACCAAAAAATGTTAGTAGGGGGCTGAGTTATAAGGATTTGGTTTTGAATATGACATGGGGGGCTGAGTTAAAAGAATTTGAAAAACATTCTTTGATGAGATTGTAACCTAGGCAACTTGTTTAGAAATACCAACCGAATACCAATCCAACTAATCATTTAACATGGTATTATACCAAAAAATGTTCTATATATACTATATCTGCCAATATTATATATGTATAAATACACATATACTAATTTGGGAGGGAGGCCTTCAGCTATATGGATTTGAGAGGGGGGCTTGAACCCTGGTGCCCCCTAGATCCACCCTTAATGGAGTCTTAAGTCAATTCCTTTCCAACTACAGATAGGCATATGAAATAAGATGAGAAGTCTAAGCATGATGTTAATCTGGTGTAGGTGATAAATCCAAAAAGAAACCTAACCACTCCAACATCACTAAAAAAATCCAAATAATCCTTTAAGGAACTCAAGCACAAAAATCAAAGTAATAATTATGTAATCAAGGAGAAAAATTGCTTTGTTTGTGACAAATCATGTCATTTAGTGAATGGGTGGAGATATTGCAAAGGCTAGAAAAGGAAAAACGCCCATACTCCTAAGGTCTGAAAGTTCATATGACCACTATGGGGGCACTACCTTCCTCTTCTATAGAAAATTTAGAAAATCGATTGTTCTTTTTATTGATTCATCTTCAAATTGGTACATGAATTTTGGTGACACTTGTCATATTTTCTTAGACCAATACCTTTTCCCACCTATCAAGCCAAATTTAGCAGATTGGTCAAGTAGGACATCACTCATCCAACATATCGATTGTTGGATCTAGATGTATTAATATAAAGGTCACATCTAGAAATGTTCTCAAACTACATGACATTCTACATGTTTCTTCTTTTCCTAGAATTAGTCATGTTGTACTTTAGCACCCTAATTCTGCCTTTTTTGTTAAGACAATTTTATTATTATTTCTATGAACATTTCCTATATTCGTCTAGGAAACACATGTGGTTTCTTAATAAAATTATCTTTTGTTTCGTGGGATGCAACGTCTTTGAATGAAATAGCATCTACAATTTTAATTTCTAAAGCCAGTAATATTTGGCATGCATGTCTTAGACATGTAAATTTAAATATTATGAAACACATGATTAACTTTAGACTGATTCTCAAGAATCAAAGTGATGTTTTGGGTAGATGCCAAATTTTTGTTCAAGCTATGCTTCCTAAGAATCTATTTAAATTAGTCGATTGAAATTCTTCACTTCTTGAATTAATTTGTTTCGATGTTTGTGATCTAAATAGTTTTCTTACTCATCATGGTATGAGACACTTTGTGACATTTATATATGACTATTATGAATTCTATTCTATTTATAACAATTAATGTAAGGAGTGGCATCCCATAGGGATCCACTCCCTACTAATACTAAAAGGCACATCCACAAAAACAATTCTTGAAAGGGATGAACCAAATTTATTTAACATGATTGTATCATAACACAAAGTAACAGCAGAATTAAACATGTGTCTAACCATAACAAAGCTTCTCATAGAACAAAACTTTCACCATGCAGGGTGACATAGAGGAAAAACTAACTACTTAATTAGGACAAGCTGAGGATCACCTAACAACTTCAAGCAAAGTCTCCCATGAAGTCAGCTACACTTGTTGTGGTCCATGTCCTAGATCTCCTTCTCCTTGTCCAACACCTGGGGTTGGAAGCATACCCCACAAAAGGAAAAGAAAAGAGGATATCAACAAAAAGCTGGTATGCGCATGCTAAAAATGAATTGAGCATTACATATTAGGAAAAAGTTACATCAAGTATAGAAGGCTTCCCATGCAAAAAGATAAGAACTACCCAAATGAGCATAAAAGGAAAGAATCACAAACATATGGTAAAAGGAATACTTTCCATTAAAACAACAATAAAAGTGGTGCCACAAAAGCACTCATTATGTTTTTAGGGCACAAAACCCATAACAACATGCATGTAGGTGAGATAAGCATAGCACTAGAACAACATAAATAACAAAGGAGGCCAAGCCACATAAACTTGAAACTGATAGAGATTGGAACATAACCATACTCCCAAATATATATATAAAGTTGGGCCAAACCTCATAAATTTGAAACATGTGCATGAGGCACATAATGTAACAACCCTGCCTCCCGGTAACCCCAATTAAGGGAGACCGAAAGGTCGGTGCCGTTATCCACTTAACAAGATCAAAGGTTTGACAAATAATCAATAACAATTATGAAATTCTACTAACTAACTGGAATTTGGTATGAAATTAAAACTTTACTTACCTTTGAAAACTTTGGAAATCTATCTATCCAGAGCTTGAATTCTACCTAATCCTCCTTGCACTTTATTCTTATTTTCACAATGTGTCACTTTACTGTTTGTTCTTTCAACTGTTGTACCTAAAATGTCGATAAACAAAACGTCGGTCAGTATATCGAAATATATTGGTATGTGGGAACAACCAAAATCTTGCAAATAAAGCTAACAATTTAATAATCACAATCAAATTAATTAACAAGCCAATTTACATTTTTCAGTATGACATTCTCCACTGCTTTTGCCCTAACCCTGGCATACCCACCTTAGGGTGCCCTTTTTCCAATGACTTAAGACCACCTTCTCAATCCCGAGCTTGGTGCCTGGGGGTCACCACTCATGGTGCCCACTAGTCATGCAATATCATAGGCCACCTTCTTGGTGCCTGGGGTCACCACTCAAGGTGTCCATTGGTCTATCCATCTGGGCCTGACCTTTGGCATCATCCATCAGGGTGGCATGTAGGTGCGAGAATACATACTTCTATTTTTAATGTGATAATCATAGTGACTTTATGATTTGCAAGTATGAACATCCAACAGATAATTTGCATTTAATGTGATTAACCATCCAGAAAATCCTCGGGAAACTAAGGCGGTTATCCATAATTAACCACATACCTGTTAAGCAGACTTGAATGCAGAAATAACTCAATCAATCAGGAAATCAAGCAAGCACACACACAACTTGTTCCTGAAAAAGGCATTCAATTTCTCTATCATTAATCATGTCATCATGATCTATTAATCCTAGTTGTTTCCTAGGTTATCTGGTCCACTTTTAGGGTTTCCATTGTAATTAGGGTTTCCCTTTATTTTAAACCCTAATTGATCACAAACCCTAATTATCTCAACATCTAATCTTCAGTTTCAGGATTAAGGCATAACTAACCATTAATTAAGTTCATTAAACCTCTTTTACATTAAAGCTATTATTTTTATCCCTTTAATACATGACAAGATCATTATACGCATTTATCATCAATTCATAGTTCATTATGCTCCAATTCACATATGAACTCTATTTGTCATGAATTCCATATTAGAAAACCCTAATTATCATCTTAAGGGTATCTATCTATGATTAGGAACTTTTATATTCAAAATATCTTAGAACCATCATTTAACAACATATTATCATATTTTTCGAATTAAATATGATCTTATCCTCTTTTACCCTAAATTAGGTTTCTAAATGCTTAATCATTCTCATATGAAGTAACAACTCTAATTCATGAAAGAAACATTTATATTTGGTTCCAGTTTGTCATTAACTATTCATCAGGTTGCAATTACACAATTTCATCAATTAAGCAGAATAATTTTAACCAAAATGCTCAATTAAGGTTTGTAATCTAATTCATAAGCACTTTTCATTAGATTAGCACACTTTTGCAAATAGGAATGACATCAGGCTTTAAAAGTATTTTTATTGGATTCTACGCGTTCTCCTGATCAATTTTTATATTTTGCATGTTTTTGTTGGAGCTACCCAGAAATAATTATGAATTTCCAAAGAACTTACCTTTTGGGCCAATAACAAGGCGCCACGTGTCTTTTTGATTATTTGTTTTTCCTGGTGATTTCCTTTTTTGGTTTCACAGACCCATCACTTGGATCCGGCTCCCTTGCAACCCGGCTGACCCGTGTGCCTACGTCTCCTTCTCCGCGTGCCCTACTCTGTTTCCTCTGTGAAACAGAGTGCCGCGGAGCAGGGTGATTCCGCCGGCAGGTTCTGATCTTCCACCCTCTCTAGATGTCGATCGACGCCTCCCTGGCTCTGGCATCCCTCTCCATCGACCCAGGTTGTGGTACTGCCACCAACACTCACATCCATCTGCACGGCGCTCTGCTCCCACGGAAAGACAGGGCGGCGCCGCAGCTGCTCCATCCACCAGGTGGGAGGAGTCAGATCTCCGGTTAGAGCCACGGTGGCCCTCGCCCTAGCACCTCGTACCATCCTACTCTCTGAATCATTCATGGGTAGTTGGGTGGGGATCTCAAAACAGCCGTTATCTCATGGAGGCAACAAGTGAGCAGAAGTCGCCTGACTCCTCGAGCAGCTTGGTGCTTCCCTCAGACTCGCGAAGAGCCAACTGACGTTGTTCTCAGACTCATCAATCACCGGGTATAAGCGCACCTATATATAGGTTGTAGGGGAACATGATCCATGGATACGCGCCCCTCCTATTCCTAATCTTAACATGAATTGACCGTAGACTTTTGATCCAACGGTCAGAATCGGTTCATCCATATCCCAATCAAATTGGGCATGCGACATTTAAAATGACTCCCATCACTTTAGGGAAACTTCCAAAATTCGTATCTCCCAAACTGTGTATCCTTTTAATTCCAAATTTTAGGTAAAAGTCTATGACGACTTAATACACGTATGTACCAAATTTGAGACTCAAACTCGAAATTATGAGATGTTTTTTCTTTATATACAAGTTATCACTTATTTATATATATTTCTCACATATTTTCTCTTTTCCTTGCCATCAAATTATTATTTTGAGTTCCTTGAACCTCAAGGAACCTTAATGGCTCGAAATCCCCCTCTTGGGAAAATACATTGACCTTTTATTTATCTTTTATCCTTTATTTCCCATTATCTTATTTATTTCTTATCGAAATATCTCTTTTTGAGGATTCCTCTTTATTTCTCTTTATTTCCCTTTCATTTTCCTCATTGGTATTCCTTATAACATTAGTAATCCTTGGTATACGAAATTACACCAAGGATAACTCAATTATACATCTTTTCACTTGTTTTCCACATTTTACCATTATTCTCAATTTCTTTCTTAATAAAGAAATACTTAATTAATCTTTTCTTTTCTTATTGCTTTTCATTGCAACTTTGGACTCCTTGGAACCCAAGGAATCCATGTGGCACGAAATCCACCTTTGTATTAAGTTATTTACCTTCTAGAGGTTTCCACATCTTTCTTTTCTCGATTTCTTAATTAATTGAATTTCTTTGTTATTCGGGCCCAATAGCCAATAAAGCCCACAAAACAATCATCAAGGCTATTGTAAACGAAATCCATTTATTCAAAATAAATTATTCATTCCAATATCTTTAATATGAGAAATTACATTTCTCACCAAAAGAACCCAAAATTGGGGTTGTAACACATAACCTCCATCCTAAAGGTAAATAATAAGGACACGTAACTCAAAACCAATGCAAATTATATTACTCTAGGGATACTGAGTGACACAACATGCTTAATAGGGAAGTAAGTAAAAATATATGGTCAAATTTTACAAATTAATCACCACATAAGTGATCATCATTACTATCCACTTCAAGTAGGCATATAGCAACAAATAAGTCCAGCATGCACTAAGGCATGAGGAAAGAAGTCAAGAGAATATATAAGATCACCACAAAAAGGTAGTTCACAAGAACCATGATATCAAAAGAAAAGAGCGATGTATAGGCTATTGTCCATAGGACCAAAAGAAAGACAATTTAGGTTTTTCCTCAATATAGAAAAATAGGATATGCAAACATACCTCTCACAGAGTCTTAATCCAAACAATATTACTTCTAGATCCAAATCTAAGTTTCCAAAGCACCTAATTTCATATATGTGAAATTAGAGTTAGAACTATATTGATTAATCAAATCCAATTAGGTTATCAAAACCATTTCATGTTTTAGATTATATTTTCTGGAGATCTAAACATATTTTATTATATTTTTCTGACTTCTAAATATTTAGTTATGAATTATATGAGTTATTATCTTATTTAATTAGATCTGTTAAAATCACCTCTTTAAAACATTACATTCAGGTGACAAAACTAATACCATTATAAAGCTTATATTTTTCTAAATTCAAAGAGCATTTTTCCACATTTTTCTGATTAGTAAACAATTTATTATGAATTTTTCAAAATCTAGCAAATCAAAAAATTCCATGTGGCATAAATTCGAGAAAAAGGAAAAGAGAGGGAAAGAGAGGGTCCCACATCTGAGTTGGCCCAGTCACAAGTGGCCAACTCAGTCGGCCCCACAATAGATTGGCAAGCCCCGAGATAGAAAACAAAGTCGGGTGCAAAGACCAAAGCACCCCCGATCGAAAACAACAACGAAAGAGGAAAGGTTGAGGGTATAATCGAGATATCACCAAGGAGATCCTTCTTGTTTCTCACCTCCTTCCATGGTGCAAAGCAACAAAGCTTCTTGCTAGCACCAATTTGGGCGAAACCAAAAGATGTGACCAAATAAGAAAGTAGAGAAATCGAAGGCAAGAGAAGGAGAAAACAAACTCACTGAGGCAGGTAATTCTTTCAGAGATGCTAGGGTGGAGAAGAATAGGTTGCTACAAGCCAAGAGGATAAATTTGGTAGTCAGCCAAGATAAACACGAGCATGAAGCAATTGAACTGAGAGGATGATTGTTTAGTGGTTAGAGATATGGGGAGTACCCCTATTTATAGGTGAGGATAGGCATATAGAAAAAACCCAAACGAATCAGGAACCATGAAGCCCAAGATTTTCACATTTCATAGAACTTGATGATTATGTGAAATATAAGGATCAAAAGATGTGCAATCCTTTTTGGAATAGTTTGGTGAAAGACAGCGAAAAAGATGGAAAATTGAGCAAGAAATCTGGGTTGGAAATATGCACCAGTTCAGACTCTGTCTCCCGCTTGGCGTGAACTAGAAGATGAATGCAAGCCATCAGATTTTCCATCAGACAGTCCCCAATGCGCACGAAAAAAGGCATGTGACAGATTAAATGACAATCACAATGGAATTCGACTAAAGTGTGAACACATTTATTTCTTTTTTTCTCTCTCCTCTTTTGAGGGTGCAAACAAATCACAAATTTAATAAATCCACACATCCTGACTGATTTTGAGGTGTAGATCTGAATATGGAATTAGTTTTTCCTTTTGAGAACTTTTAATTGGTTAAATAATTCAAAACTTATTTTCTCTTTCCTCCTTTATTAATGGTGATAGGATTGCCCAAATTTTATGAAACTTCCCCCCACAGGTTCTATTTAATGTGTTGGATGTGAATTTGTCATCAATTTTATATGTTGGAGTTATTTATGCACTTATTTAATATTTGAAGGTTCTACACAGTTTCTCTCTCCTGATTTCATCTTTTAATCAAACTTTCTCCAAATTGAGTTAAAATGGACCCCAAGGCATATTTTAATATGTAGATTATGAATCTAGGATTATTTTCCACTTTTGAAGTCATTAAATATTTTATTTAACATTTTTAAGGAAAATCTCCCTTTTCTTTTCTAAATAAAATAGATGTGGTTATTTTTATCCTAAATTGGTGAAACTTGGCCTCCAAGCCTAAGCATATCCAAAGAAAATGAATATGAGGTTATTCTTATCCAATAAGTTTTTGTTTTAATATATTATTCATTATTTATATTATTTCCCTCATTAATAACTCAATATCTCATTATAATGTTTTAAGCACTATTATTGATTCCTTTTTCTCGTCCTTGCACCATAAGGACAAGGAATGGTCTAGAAAAAATCTACTCTATAATTATATCACATAAGTTTATTTGTTTTTTATTTTATGGAATTATAACTAATTATTCTCAATTATGGACACCTTTTCCTATTATGCACATTATTACCTCATGTAACATATCTTATGCACCTTTCATTAATTGGATAATATTAATTTATATTCTACATTTTAATGTGATTTATTCATGCATTAACATATTTAAGGTCACTAAAGATCATATTCTAATCCTTGTTTTCCTAAACCTCAAAGACTAAGGCTTCTAAATCCTTAACCCTAGATTAAGATTAAGTTCTAGGTTTCAGTATGTTACAATAAAAAAAAAGTCAAGCTCTATAAAGTAGAGAACTAATTAGAGAAGAATATTAATAAAGTGGGAAAATTAAAAAGTCTGTGAGGACCAAGTCTTTATAAATGAAACCACTTACCTCATGTAATCCTCAATATAATGGACTGGCTGAGAAGAAAAGTAGGACATTGATTGACATGGTCAAGTCAATGTTAGATGAGTCTGGATTGTTAGTTCAATGTTACGTGAGTCTGGACATAGTAATAGACTACTGGGGGAAGCTCTTCAAATTGCTAACTATTTTGAATTGTAACCTTTTATACATATTGACAAAAAACATTGTGAACTATGTCTTAGAAAGAAACCTTTGTTGAAGCATATCAAAGTATGTTGATGTTTGGTAAAAGGTAAAGTCCCTAATAATAAGAATAGAAAAGTAGGACGTAAACTATTGATAGTGTTTTGTTAGATATGTGGAAAACAATAATACTAAAAGATTCCTAGTAATGAAGTCTGACATCTCCGACATCGGAACCAACTCTATTCTTGAGATTAAAATTGTAGATGATATATGTTATGGATCAATATTTCCTCTTTATGAAAAGGTTTTCTTATAGGTTACTAAAGGTCCTTCTTCCTCTACTAGTCAATAATCTATGTCATATTAAACTTCATATGAAGTAGAACATGAACTCCTTGTTTATAAGACTCCTTATGACGTAGATGGGAGTTAAAAAAATTAAGTTGATATGAGCTATGTTCCGAATTTTACACCTTCCTTGTAGAAGAACAATCTTGTACCATGAAGATGTCATAATATCCATAGATATTAATTACTTGAAGAAATCTATTCATAACGAAATAGAATCAATTGCAATTAGAGATAATTGGATCCTAACTAAGCTTCCACCGGGATGTAAAACCATTGGATGTAAGTGGGTATCTATGTAAAAGATTAGGTTGTATAGTTCCATTGATAAGTAGAAGTACAAGGAACCACCAACCCAACCATGAGGCTTTACATAAACTAACAAATTTGCCTCCTCTAGGGTCTTGGGACTCTCTTTCCCTCACCTAGATGGTAGATTCTCATATTCATGTTCACGTATGCAGATATAATCGGCCTCTCTTTGTCTCTAGAGTTAGGTCCTCCCAAGGACATCTAGGGTTCAACAAGACTATAGGAATCATGCATAAAGTGACTCAACTCAATCACCCAGGAGTATTCTAGTTTAGGACATATCATATCACATATTTCTCACCATTCTCATATCTTGGAGTTTAGGTTCTCTGACCTTCTCCCAATGGGTCTCACTCTCTCTGGAGTTAACCCTGGAACTGGTCGCAACACTAGAGGTCCTCCTTTGTGAAAGATATTGAGTCTCTTGTTAATTCACAACCATGTCTTACTTAGCCTATCTTAACATATAAAAACACACATACTTGCATTATCACAACTTATCGCAAATCCTCAAAGCTGAACCTTAATTCTTAAAGACAGCATATATCATCATAAACCAACTTACATCATCTATATAAGACTTACATCAAATCATCAAAACTTATTTCATCTATTCCATCTATCACATATTCCAACAAGGCTCTCGACATCGAATCTAGCACTACTCTCTCTTCTAGAGTGATGTCATTCACTTTCACTTAGGTTGCATGACACTTCCTACCTATACATGTGTGGGGACACATTTTTTTAATACTTACATATATAATAAAATATGATATAGTTTTTCTTTGATAAAACATGTGTCGGAGAAAACTATCGAGGTTTGATCTGATTGGAATCAAAAACCAAATCAACAAAATGAGTGTCTATTGTGTGAATTATATATCATCTTTTCACATGTGTTCACACACAAATTTTATTCATTTTGACAAGATTTAGTCTCTTTTCATATTACTTTTTCCATCATTTCGTTAAAATACTTTGCCATATCTTGCCTTGCCATTTTACCATGGAAATCACTCATTTCAATGTTTATTTGTGCAGAAACAGTAAAGTGCACGGCGTTCAAGTTGTTTGCACGGCGTTCACATGGAGCGCAGAAGTTCAGCAAATGTTTATGGAAAATTGTACGGCGTGCACATGCTCCATGCACGGAGTACACTGCATAGTTAACTGCCGCCCTTTTGTTAAGTGTACGGCGTGCAAACACTTTGCACGCCGTTCAGCCGGCAGTTTCAGAAATTTGAAAATCGAGAATTCGAGCCTAAAACGAGGAGGGGAGTGTTGGGACAGTTATCACTGGTCATTGGAGACTCCTTGTTTGTCCCAGAGACAGAGGAAATGAAGGAGGAGGCGAATTTGAGGAGATCCAAGGATTTTCTTGAGAAAGAAGACCACTTCTCTTCTTCTCCTTTCTCATTTGCAGCTCCAAGGTGCAGCAAAGCTTCCCCAACTCCGAGGAGCTTCTTTGGCGAGAAGCTTGTACGTTCTGGAGGAGTTTTAAAAGAGGAATTTCGTCCTTCAATCATAATTCCCTCTTCTCTTGGTTTCATCTTGGTTCTTCTTATCTTTTCTTCTCTTGCTCATGTCTAGAACTTCATTTTCTGCTGAAATTATGCAAGGTGTAGTTATGGACGAGTAGTTTTCTTCTTCTTGGGCATGGGAGAGTAGCTCCCCTGCCGTAGCATGTGTGGAACTATGTGATCTCGTACTAAATACCTATGTTTCTTGTCTCTATTTATGAAAATACCGGTTTCCTTCTTCTTGCATATGATGTTGGCCGCTTGATGTGAATGTTTTCTGCATTTGTGCTTGATTTGAGAAAATAAGTATGAATGTATGGAGGTATCTTTCATAACAACTCTTTCTAGTCTACGAGAGTAGTTAGAAATGAGTTGAAGGTTTGCTTGTGATCTAAAACGATATTCAAACATGAGAATGTTGTTTTAAGTTGTGATCGTTGCACGTAAATCGGGAGATGAAATGCAACACATCAATCCTTTGAGATAAGAGCTTGTGTATGTTTAGATTGCTTAGTTCCCTAAGTGCTATGGTATGAGAATGAAATCCCTAATGTCCAAGATCTTTAATCTTTTGACTGGAAACATTTGTTAATCTCTTCTACTTGTATAAATTTAGCTCTTATACATTTCCTTGTCTTTGAAATTAAACAACCAACTTCTTTTAAAACCGATCTAGATTGCTGAAAATTAGGACTGTTGCGTTCAGTTGTTTACTAAAGCTCCTTGTGTTCGACCCTGACTATACTACCTCCGTATACTTGCGGAGTTTGGTTGAATCGGGTAAAAGATCATTAACTTGATTGAAACTCGTTGCTTAAATAGCCAACAAGTTTTTGGCGTCGTTGCCGGGGAGCTACAGTAAATTAATTGGAGTAATAAGTGTTGATTAGTATTCGAGACTAGATCATCATTTTCATTTTTGAAATTTCCACATACCTATTAGTTGTGTTCTCAAATTTTTCTTGTTATTTTCAGGTTGCATGTGTCGCTCGCAACGAGGTCTCCAAACAACCCCGTTGTTAGACCTTGAAATAGAGTGGAGTATTTCAAGCTTGAGGAGATCAAGGAGAAAGGAACAGTTACTACTAGAGGGTACTCCATCACCACCATCACCATCTTCATCATCATCCACGCCATCTTTTTCATCCGTTGAAGGAGCTTCACCAAGCACTTCAACCATGGAAGACGATCGTCCATTGAAGGATTTTTCTATGCCGGTTGCCACCAACATATGTGGAGCCATTGACTTGCCAGCCGTAGAAGCGAACAATTTCGCTATTGCTCCTTCTATGATGTAGATGATTCAACAGAACCGTTTTGGAGGTACCGCCAATGAGGACCCAGGTCTTCATATTGCAGAATTCTTGGAGTACTTAAACACTTTCAAAATTAACGGTGTATCTGTTGATGTGATAAGACGTATGCTATTTCCATTTACTCTAAGAGATAAAGCCAAGGTTTGGCTTTTGTCTTTACCAAAGAAGTCTATTAAAACCTGGGATCAACTTCTTAATGTCTTTCTTGCAAAGTATTTTCCACCCAACAAAACTGCTCACTTGAGGAACCAACTTACAAACTTTTCTCAAAACGATGGTGAGACTCTCTATGACACATGGGAGAGGTTTAAAGACCTTCAACGTCTTTGCCCACACCATGGTCTTACAAACTGGTTACTTCTTCAGACCTTCTATAACATACTGTTCTACAACACCCGGTTGACTCTAGATGCCGCAGCCGGTGGTGCTCTTATGACTAAGTCCTACAGGTAGGCCTATGACCTCATTAAAGACATATCACTCAACCACTACCAGTGGGGAGGTGATAGGGGATCTAAATCATCATCATCTACTGTAAGTTCTTCAACCCCAAAGCAAGGAGGAAAATACATCGTTGATGCTGTTGATCTCATTGCCGCAAAACTAGATGTTCTTACTCAAAAGTTTGAGAAGCTGACTACGTTGTCGGTCCAATCTGCTAAAGCCACATGTGAAGCTTGTGGTAATCCAGGGCATACTTCTTCACAATGTTTTGATCCCAACACTATGGGGGGAGATCTTGAACAGGTTAATGCTATTGAGATGCAGAGGAACAAGAAATATAATCCTTATTCAAATCAATATAATCCAGGGTGGAGGGATCACCCCAACTTCTCTAACAAGAATACTAGCAATGCTCAAAATTTTCAACAGGGGCAACAACAACCACCGCAACAATCACAGTTCAACCGCCAAGGTAATCAACAGGGTTACAACAACAGAAGTTATCAGCAGCAACAACAACAACCTCAAAATTCCTCTCTTGAAGCTATGATGGAGAAATTCATAAACACACAAACTCAGCAAAATGAAGAGCTTAGGGGGAATGACAAGCTACTTAAAGATGCTATTCTTCAACTCTCCGCCAAAGTGGACAGCATATCCACTCACACAAAAATGCTAGAGAACCAAATAGCTCAACAAGCTCTTTCTCAACAAGGACAATAATCCGGTTCTCTCCCTAGTGTGCCGGAAGTAAATCTGAGACAGCAGGTCAATGCTATCATTCTAAGGAGTGGGGCTGAGATTGAAAGATCTTCGCCATCTAAGGAAAAGGACATGAAGATACTTGATGAAGAAGAGCCTAGTATTCCTATTTGCAGCAAGGAGAAAGGTAAAATTGAAGAGCCACCATCTTTTAAATCTACTGCACCTTTCCCTCATAGGCTTGTCAACAATAAGGATGATGTCAAGTTCAAGAAATTTATGGACATTTTTAGCAAGTTGCAAGTTAATCTCCCTTTCACTGATGTTATTGCTGAAATGCCTTCCTATGCCAAGTTCCTTAAAGATATCTTGTCTAGAAAGACAAGGGTTGATCAAGTGGAAACAGTTAAGCTTTCTGAACGTGTGAGTTCTATTATTCAAAACCGCACTCCAACTGTTCCAGAAAAGCTGGATGATATGGGACCTTTCACATTGCCATGCAAAATCAACAATGTCACGTTTGATAAAGGTCTAGTGGATCTGGGGGCTAGCATTAGTCTCATTCCTACCACTCTATGGCAAGAATTAGACCTAGGTGATCTGAAGCCAACCAAGATGGTTATAGAGTTAACCGATCATTCTCTTAAGCACCCAAAAGGTGTATTAGAAGATATACTTGTACAAATTGGCAAATTCTATATACCATGTGACTTTGTAGTTCTTGATATGGTGGAGACTCCCCGCAATCCAGTTCTTTTTGGAAGACCTTTCTTGCGGACTGCCGGTTGCCTCATAGACGTTAGAGAAGGAAAGCTAACTCTCCGTGTGGGTGAAGAAGAGATAGAGTTCTCTATTTCTGATGCCATGAAAGCACCCGCACAAGTCAAAGAAATCTATTTGTTTGACACCGTTGATCCCATAGAAGAGTTTGTTGATGACATGATTGAATTCATGAATAACTATTGTGATGATGTTATTGCTGAAAATCACGTTTCTGAAAATTCTGAATCTATTCCTATTTTCAAAGCACAAGCAAATAATGTGGAAGCTCGACATGATGAAGAAAAGGTTGATGAAGGAACAACAAAGAATAAGGTAGAACTAAAGGCCCTTCCACCAGGGCTGAGGTATACTTTTCTTGATCCAAACTCCTCATCTCCTGTTATCATAAATAATAAATTAACCAATGAACAAGAGAATAAATTGCTTGATGAACTGCGGTTATATAAAGATGTCATTGGTTATTCTATTGATGATTTGAAAGGCATTCATCCTAAAATCTGTTTGCATAGAATAAACATGGAAGATGATGCCAAACCAACTGTTGAACCACCTAGGCATTTAAATCAAAACATGCTTGATGTGGTTAAGAAAGAAATCTTTAAATTAATGGATGCCGGAATCATTTATCCCATTAGTGACAGCCCCTGGGTTAGTGCTATTCATGTAGTACCTAAGAAGGGGGGTGAAACTGTCATAAAAGGAGATAATGATGAGTTAATATAGACACGCATGGTCACAGGCTGGCGTATGTGTATTGACTACCAGCGTTTAAACAAGGCAACCCGCAAGGACCATTTCCCTTTGCCTTTCATTGATTTAATGTTAGAACGCCTTGCAAAGCATTCATATTTTTGTTACTTGGACGGGTATTCCGGATTTTTTCAGATTCCTATCTATCCGCCCGATCAAGAAAAGACCACTTTTACTTGAACCTATGGTACCTATGCTTATCGCCGCATGCCTTTCGGTCTTTGCAACGCTCCCGCTACTTTTCAGCGGTGTATGATGGCGATTTTCTCAGATTTCATTGAAAACATAATGGAAATTTTCATGGACGATTTTAGTGTATATGGTGATTCATTTAATCAATGCTTGTCAAATTTGTCTTTAGTCTTAGCCAGATGCAAAAAGGTTAACCTAGTACTAAATTGGGAGAAGTGCCATTTTATGGTACAATCCGGTGTAGTACTAGGACATGTGGTATCTAATGAGGGTATTGAGGTTGACAGGGCAAAATTTGAAGCCATTGAGAAAATGTCTACCCCGTCTTCAGTCAAAGACATCTGAAGTTTCCTTGGACATGCATGTTTTTATAGAAGATTTATCAAGGACTTCTCAAAAATTGCAAATCCATTATGTTCTCTTCTTGCAAAGGACGCAGAATTTGTGTTTGGTGACGAATGCCAAAAGGCTTTTTCTACACTCAAGGAGGGTCTCATTTCTGCCCCTATCATTCAACCCCCGGATTGGGACGCTCCATTTGAGTTGATGTGTGATGCAAGTGATTATGCTGTAGGAGCAGTGCTAGGACAGCGGAAAGACAAGAAACTTCATGCTGTCTATTATGCAAGCAAAACCCTTAATGATGCACAAATCAATTATACAACTACGGAGAAGGAGATGTTGGCCATTGTGTATGCTTTTGAAAAATTCCGACAATACTTAGTGGGATCTAAGGTGATAGTGTACACTGATCATGCTGCAATCAAATACTTGCTGAGTAAAAAAGATGCCAAGCCACGCCTCATCCGTTGGGTATTGCTTCTACAAGAATATGATCTTGAAATCCGTGATAAAAAGGGGACTGAAAACAATGTTGCTGACCATCTTTCTAGACTGTCCACAAAGGCTGAAGACTCATTACCTATTGATGATCATCTGCCAATTGAATGACTCTATGCGTTGTCATCCGTTCAAACGCCGTGGTTTGCCGACATAGCTAATTTCCTTGCTACAGGACAACTTCTACCGGGTTTGACGTTTCAACAAAAGAAGAAGTTCTTTCATGATGTAAAATTTTACTATTGGGATGATCCTTTCTTGTTCAAACATGGGAGTGATGGGTTAATTCGCCGTTGTGTGATTGAAGAGGAAATTCCTACTATTATTTCTGAATGCCATGATTCATCTTATGGAGGCCACTTTGGAGGAGAGAAAACTGCAGCAAAAATACTTCAAGCCATTTTCTATTGGCCTACATTGTTCAAAGACGTGAATCTATTTGTCAAGTCTTGTGATAAATGTCAAAGAACTGAAGGCATATCCCGCCGTGATGACATGCCACTCAACTCTATCTTAGAGGTTGAGGTGTTTGATATATGGGGTGTAGACTATATGGGACCATTCCCATCATCATGTGGATATCAATATATTCTTGTTGCAGTTGACTATGTGTCCAAATGGGTTGAGGCCATTCCAACCCAAGCACCGGATGCCAAATCCGTAATCAAGCTCTTTCAGAAGATCATTTTCCCCCGGTTTGGAGTCCCACGTGCTATTATTTCTGATGGAGGGACACACTTTGCAGAAAGACAATTAAACAATCTTCTCTCCAAATATGGTGTCACTCATAAAATCTCTACGCCCTACCACCCTCAAACATCCGGGCAAGTGGAGGTTTCCAACAGACAATTGAAGAACATCCTTGAGAAGACCGTTTCTAGTTCAAGGAAAGATTGGGCATTGAAGCTAGATGATGCATTGTGGGCATACCGCACAGCCTACAAGACTATCATAGGGACAACTCCTTTCAAGCTGATCTATGGAAAGTCTTGCCATCTTCCGCTGGAGCTAGAGCACCGTGCTTTATGGGCTATCAAACTCTTGAACTTTGATATGAAGAAAGCAGGGGAGAAACGTCTTTTACAATTGCAGGAATTAGAAGAACTTCGTCTTGATTCTTATGAGAATGTGAAGCTATACAAAGAGAGGACAAAAGCATGGCATGATAAGAGAATCATAAGGAAGGACTTCAAAGAAGGAGACCAAGTGTTATTGTTTAACTCAAGGTTAAAATTGTTTCCAGGAAAGCTAAAGTCAAAATGGTCCGGCCCATTTCTTGTATTGAAAATCTTCCCATATGGAGATGTGGAACTACAAGGAAAGGACGAAAACTTCAAAGTGAATGGACAGAGATGCAAACTTTATTCTTCTTCTGAAGTGTTAGACAAGGGAGCATCTTTCCCCCTCCAAGACGCATGAGATGATTGAAGAGTCTTACTCCGGACTCTAAACGGAGGACCTTGTGGGAGTTGACCCCATATTAGGATAGATTTGTTTTAAGTTTTTGAGTCAAGAACTTTCTTTAGTTTACTTAATAAGTTGTCATGGATGAATGTAATAATGTAGACTCAATACGTTGCAATTTGTGCTTACTGCTGAAATTTTTCTGCAGGAAATTTCACTTTGAACGGCGTGCAAAACCCATGCACGGCGTGCATTACAGGGAGAAATAAGACAGCAAAGTTCTGGAAACTTTCTAGAATCTTGAACGGCGTGCAATATCGCCTTGTACGCCGTGCAATCTGGACAAACGATTGCAGAATGCCTAGCTGATAAGATTTGAACGGCGTGCATTTCATTTGAACGGCGTGCATCTGAGTGTCAGATTTCAACAGAGTTTTCTGGAAAAGTGAACAGCGTGCAAATTGGACTTGTACGGCGTGCACCGGTGTGCTGTAGAAAACCAAGTTTCAGGGCTTTTGCACGGCGTACAGCCTTTTGCACGGCATGCACTTGTTCGAAAAATTTGAACAAAAGTGGGCTGCGTGTACGCCCTAACCACCAACCCTAATTTTGTCATGCATCCATCCACCCGTGCACAACAGTTTCCTCTGCCGCCAGCAGCCGTGCACATCAGCTTCCCCGCTCACTACCACCATCCAGTAGCACAACCGTGACGCCGCTGCTCCAAGCCGCCGTCGCAGCACCCCCAGTCGTGCATTCGCACGCCACCAAGCCGCAATGACAACTCCGCCAAGCTCACACAGCCATCTCCATCGTGCAACACCTTCAGCCGTGCACGACACCTCAGGCTCCGCTCCATGCCGCCCGTGCATGATCTGCATGCCTAGCCGCCCGCCGTGCAGACTTCACCTCATCTACATCTTGAAGATCTGCCGAAATGCATGCCGTTCAACCGATTTGAACGCCGTGCAACGTGCTGCTGCAAGCATCTGTCCCAATATTCTGCACGCCGTTCAGACATCTGCAACCCGTGCAAAGTTTCTGCAGAACTCGAATGGGACCCATCAAGCGAGAAACCAAGTGCCTGGCTAGGAGGCCTTCTTCAGAAACTCCGGGTGAGGGTTCCCAATCTGCTCCAGTCAATTTCATACCTTCTACCCAGTTCAGGGTAACTCTAGAGGAAGATGCGGCTTACCAGTATCTCATCGCTAGGCGGGTTCTCCCCACCCGCTATATTTGTGAGGACACCCTCGACCAGCTGAAATTCAAGAACGAGGTATACAACCATTTGACTTTTACTGGTCTTCATACCCTTTGCACTAGAGTATGCAAGACTTATCCTCATCTAGTATATGAGTTTCTGACTACTTTTAAAGCACAACAAGATCCTGAGCGCCGCTTGACACAGTATCCGCACATCAGTTTTCGGCTTTTGGACAAGCCTTACACTATGGATCCTCGCCGTTTTTCTGAGTTACTTGATTGCAGCTATGGTGGCTACATTGATTACCCTCCGGATTTCCAAAGTGACCGTTTTTGGACTGAGATTTCTTCAGAAACACATCACCATGCCAATAAGGCACGTGCTACTTCCATCCACAACCCCATTTTCAGATTCTTGCATCGTATTCTTAGTGTCGGTCCGTTCGCTAAGAATGAAACACAGGGGGTTGTGGGTAAGACCGACCTTTTCTTCCTATGGTGTATGGCGGATGACAAAGAAATATCTTTTGGTTTTTATATTGTGCAAAAACTCTTAAACACCATTAAGAGGAGGGAGGGAAAAGAAGGAGGTGACATCATGTGTGGTGGCATGATTACTCTAATTGCAATGAAGCTTAATCTTGATCTTACACATTTAGAGCCAACTCCTGGAAAGAACCTATTGGACATTTCTTATCTTATCTCATGTGGTGTTCTGCATCGATATGGTAGTAATGATGACAAGTACAAGTTTCAAATCACAAAGAAGCAGTTTCTCATTCTTCCCGACACATCGAAGAATGACATCAAGAAGAAAGAAAATTGGAAATGGGTTGGGTCGGATCCTAATGAGGCACCTGCTACTCATGGTGCTAGCTCTTCTACGCCAGCACCTGCTCCTGCAGACGCACCGCCGCTTCCTCCTTCTACCAGCACTCAGACTGGTTACACTTGGGCGAACTCGGACATGCAGCATCTCTTCGGGTATGTTCAGCGGAGGTTTGATCACATTGAGACGTGCTTTGATCAGGTGAGCGCCCACTTCGACACCCGATATGACTGCTTGGCCACACAGTATACAGCTACATATGATATGGTCAGCCGGATGGACAGTTGGCACATCTCTCAGGGCCACTATCCTCCACCTCAGCCGTTCCAGCAGCCCTTTTACCAGCAGCCCGAGTTCCACGAGCAGCCCCAGCCACAGCCTAATTTTCCAGAGCAGCCACACCAGTCACCGCAGCAGCAGCATGATCCATCCACACAGCCGATGGATGTTCCTGATATTGTTAGCCAATTCTTCCCCGACCAAGGGGGCGAAGGATCTTTTATTTGATTCATCCATGATGACAGGTACCCGGTTGTGTACCTCTTGAGTTTTGAATGAAGCAGTGAGGCCACTACTGATTTCAAGCTTGGGGGGGCACAACTGGCCGATATTTGTGCATTGTTATCTTTATTTTAGTGTTATCTTTATTTCAGTTTTTTTTCTTTGAGTTTGTTGTGTCAGTCTTTTCCTTTTCATGTCTTGTTTTTTGATGGCAAAAATTCATATGATCAGAGATTATCTTGTTGAGATGAACCCCCTTTCCTTTATTTCCTCTATATATCCATTGGCTATATTTAAGAGAAAATTTTGGAATATGTTTGAATGAAATGAAAGTTGAAAGTTATTCATGCACATTGATGAGAAGTGTGTTTGTGATTGATATCTCATTTTTCTACATCATAGACTGCTCAAAACATGTATTGGTTCAAAAAATTTTGCAAATCATCCAACTTGCAGCACTAGTTAGAATACAGGATACTTTTACCAAATGTTTAGTGCATCTGAAAACAAAATTTTACAGTGAAATTTTTGAAAAGAATGATTCAAATCTTGCTAGCCTTTACCTTCCTAATTGACTCTTTGTTTGTAGTACACACTCATTACCCAGCAAAAGATGGCCCAATGGCCCACATATTATGCTATCCTAGTGTGAGTCCGATCTGGCAACGACGGTTAGGTGATATGAGAAATGAAAAGAGGGTAATAGAAACGCCCCAACCAGCATTCCACGCGAGCATAAGCCTAAATTAGCAGCTGAATGCTGGGAAACCCAAAATCCTTATCGCTATATCCTTTGGAAAAGAGTTCAATTAAGTTGGTTAAAGATAGAAGTCATTTGATATTCTAAAATCCATATAGCTGAAAATTTCTGTTATGCAGATGCACTAACCCTTGGTTTGAGTATCCAAATTCTCATTAATGTTGTTAGTTGGGTATTTGCTTGATTTTTGGATCAACCTCAATGAAGTAATTCTTTCTATCTTGATGTTGAGAATTTGAAGATATCTTCTACAAACACAAACTCAATGCACATATGTTTCTGAGCTTAAGGCTCATCTGCTTCTCTTTTCATCCATACATTATTTAAATTTTTCTTCTTTCATATAGCCCTATTTCTTTTTGCTTGAGGACAAACAATAATTCAAGCTTAGGGGGATTTGTTGTGTGAATTATATATCATCTTTTCACATGTGTTCACACACAAATTTTATTCATTTTGACAAGATTTAGTCTCTTTTCATATTACTTTTGCCATCATTTCGTTAAAATACTTTGCCATATCTTGCCTTGCCATTTTACCATGGAAATCACTCATTTCAATGTTTATTTGTGCAGAAACAGTAAAGTGCACGGCGTTCAAGTTGTTTGCACGGCGTGCAACATTCCAGAGAGATTACTGCTTACCCTGACTCACTGTTGTGCGGCGTGAACACTCATGGTGCACGGCGCACAACTTTCATGTAGAATGCATAAAGAAATGCACGGCGTGCAAAGGCGTTGCACGGCGTTCACATGGAGCACAAAAGTTCAGTAAATATTTCTGGAAAATTGTACGGCGTGCACATGCTCCGTGCACGGTGTACACTGCACAGTTAACTGCCGCTCTTTTGTTAAGTGCACGGCGTGCAAACACTTTGCACACCGTTCAGCCGGCAGTTTCAGAAATTTGAAAATTGAGAATTCTAGCCTAAAACGAGGAGGGGAGTGTTGGGACAGTTATCACTGGTCATTGGAGACTCCTTGTTCGTCCCAGAGACAGAGGAAACGAAGGAGGAGGTGAATTTGAGGAGATCCAAGGATTTTCTTGAGAAAGAAGACCACTTCTCTTCTTCTCCTTTCTCATTTGCAGCTCCAAGGTGCAGCAAAGCTTCCCCAACTCTGAGGAGCTTCTTTGGCGAGAAGCTAGTACGTTCTGGAGGAGTTTTAGAAGAGGAATTTCGTCCTTCAACCGGAATTCCCTCTTCTCTTGGTTGCATCTTGGTTCTTCTTGTCTTTTCTTCTCTTGCTCATGTCTAGAACTTCATTTTCTGCTGAAATTATGCAAGGTGTAGTTCTGGATGAGTAGTTTTCTTCTTCTTGGGCATGAGAGAGTAGCTCCCCTGCCATAGCATGTGTGGAACTATGTGATCTCGTACTAAATACCTATGTTTCTTGTCTCTATTTATGAAAAGACTGGTTCCCTTGTTCTTGCGTATGATGTTGGACGCTTGATGTGCATGTTTTCTGCATTTGTGCTTGATTTGAGAAAATAAGTATGAATGTATGGAGGTATCTTTCATAACAAGTCTTTCTAGTCTACGAGAGTAGTTAGAAATGATTTGAAGGTTTTTTTGTGATCTAAAACGATATTCAAACATGAGAATGTTGTTTTAAGTTGTGATCATTGCATGTAAATCGGGAGATGAAATGCAACACATCAATCCTTTGAGATAAGAGCTTGTATATGTTTAGATTGCTTAGTTCCCTAAGTGCTATGGTATGAGAATGAAATCCCTAATGTCCAAGATCTTTAATCTTTTGACTAGAAACCTTTGTTAATCTCTTCTACTTGTATAAATTTAGCTCTTATACATTTCCTTGTCTTTGAAATTAAACAACCAACTTCTTTTAAAACCGATCTAGATTGCTGAAAATTAGGACTGTTGTGTTCAGTTGTTTACTAAAGCTCCTTGTGTTTGACCCTGACTATACTACCTCCGTATACTTGCAGAGTTTGGTTGAATCGGGTAAAAGATCATTAACTTGATTGAAACTCGTTGCTTAAATAGCCAACAGTGTCCCACAGATAGTAGAGAGTACAGTGTCATGAAAACTAGTGAAAAGGGTGAGAACATAGCGTAGACTAGTGCTGCTACTCTAGATAGCGAGTGCCATATGTCTAGATTTTTCTCTTCCCTTGATGCACATCATTTCCAAATAATGCAATGTCCCATACCACTGCACTATAAGGAAAAAAAGAAATCTAAGGACCTACTATAGAACAAGCACCAGTCTAGACCTAGTTCTCAGATATCTAGGTGCTAACCTAAAGGCTAGGTCAGATCTAGTCTCTAAAATACAACTAATCTAACTGTAAAAATTATTATGTTCAAGGTTTTCTTTAGTTTGAGTTGCATAATGAGAAAATGTCAGGTATTTCTATTGTTCATGCTCTGATACCAACTGTGACGTCCCTAGATTTTCTAAAACTTAATCTAGTGTGCACCATCCAAATTGAAACCTCACCTCATTGAGAATCCCAATTTAAACACCACACATTAGGCTAAGAAGAAGAAAATCAAGGGAGTTAGCAGGAAACAATCAGTAGCACATGAACTTGAACAATAATAAAACCATACAACACATGTTCACCGTTCAACATATAATTACATAATGAATTGTTACAACATTGGATATTACATATTGAAATGCAAACTTTTATATATACATGTAATACCACTAAACAACAAGATCTTAAGACAATATGTCCACATGTACATCAGCGCGCCATACAACTCACACTATCTTGGTTCTTCAAGATCATATGTCCACGACCTAAAGAAAAGATTACATGTGGTACACGTCAGCACAATATTCAAGAATATTGTACTGAGTACAACCACGTATCTTTTTATATACCTCACATTACTAAGCTTGGCGATAAGATTAAACTAATACTTGGCAGGTATAAAGATAAATAAGAAAAAACATATACTTGCACAAAGATATTCATTAACAAAGAGAACACATATTTTAAGCACATTTCCATCATATATCTCGTACATCTACCACCAAACAGATAGATGCTTTTAAGGCCTTATGATCGATCTCCTTCCAAAGAGTTAGATCATATATACAATGTGATCTCCTACCAAAGAGTTAGATCACTTCAATGCATTGTACTACCAAAAGAGTTTAGTTCTATCATATGAAGGATTAGATATCTTATGTTTCATGTGTTCATAACCATAAGTATGGAAAATCAAGAAACATATCATGCAAGAACAATCATTTCATCCAATATCATATTCCCAGTATTTTACTACAGATATAACACAAACATATTGTATAATAGGCCAAGTAAGAGGTAATGGTGTACCTTTCTCAAGATATCCTAATCATCACATATTCTTGGATGTCAACTCTAACCTTGTTCAACCCTGATTAAGACAAGATGATATGTCACCATCAGGTTCACATCATCATTAACCCTAGTTATGTCCATTAGGGTTTAGCTTAGTTCATTAGGATATGTGTATCGTTACTTGTATTCTTGTCTTAGATTTATCTTACTGATGTTGTTTTCCATATTATGGTTCATCATCTGAACATTTGGTTCCATATCCTTTATGTGCACATATTAACCCTAGGTTGTATACATTATTCAAAATTAGGGTTACAACCCATGTATTAAGGGTCATCTTCATATAATATGAATTCTATACATCTAATTGATATCAAAGTTCTACGTTAGCTTCAATTTACTGATATTGGGGTGTTCTACAAAGTTCATCATTTTTTAGCATGTATGTGTTTATTGCATTTTATTTAGGGTTATTAGTCCTAGATAGACATTCTAAGAAAATTACATGATTTCGTGCATCAACATCATAATCACTAACCTTATATGGATTATAGTCATCAAAAAGGATATACTGACATGTTATCACAATTTTAGGCCATAATTTGATATGTATTATCTATGAAACAAGCATAATATATCTTGCATAATATTAGTGACATTTAAGCTTCAAAAAACTGATATCATGGCTCCATATTGTTGTACTCATTTTTCTAAACATTTTGATACCTTAATTGTATTTTTATTATAACTATGCTATTTATTATGCATTTTCTAAGATCTGAGAATTAACATAGATATTTACCTCTTACGGCCTATAAGATGTCGCCACATGGCTTCTCAGGGTAGTGCTGCTCTTTCTTTGGAGCCAGTCGGTTCGTCATTGGTTTAGCTTCCCGGTTTAGTTGATTTAGCCGGTTCGTCAGTTTTGAACCCAGTTCGAGGGATTTGATTCCACCGATTTAGGGCCTCTCCCTTTCTTTTCTCGCTCTGGTTCTTTCTCACACGAGCAAAAGCTGCCACCATCGGAGCCCAATGCCTACATGCATCATCCGTTCTGGCGTGCGTGGGTGCCACCTCCGTTGGGGATCTTTGGCAAGAGATGTCTCACGATGGGGCCTCCCTCTCTTGCTCCTTCAGCATCGGCATGTATCTGTAGGTCTTCCTCCTTGCCACCAAAGCTCCTCCAACATATAGCTCTACCTCTGGAAGCAACTACTGTGTGGATGAAATAGGTGTCATGCCTTTCCGCCATGGTTCTCTTATCTCAAGTTTTAGGAAGCGTTGCATGGGTGGTCTTCTGTGGCTGCACTGGGATGGTGTTGGGGCTCTCCTCATGGTCTCATTGACCTCACAACTATTGACAGCCTTTCCACTGAGGAAAATGAGGAAACCCCCAAGTCACGCCTGAATGGAAGCTCAAACTTCCATGAGGTTTGTGACTCCTTCAGGCACTAGAAAATGCACTCAATGCATCATGAATCCCCATAGCCTTCTCCTGAGTTGTGTGTTCTCCTCCAACGACATGGAGTTTGGTGGCCAACCCAGCTACCACAGATGAGCAACAAACTCTAGGCTCTAACTTCTGTGGACTCAGGATTTCTTTCGACTTTGTTTTGCCTAAAATCATTCAAAACTCAGAGTTCTACCTCCAGCCATCACCTTCTAGTACTTGACCCTTGGCCTATTTGTGTTATTGTGGAGAAGCAGCTTAAGGGGGGAAGAAGAGGTCTCTCCTCTATTCATGGAATGGCCCAAAAGAAGGCTTAATCAGTTTCTAGAGGTGAGAGGGAGTTGTTTCCCCATGCCACATCGTGTGCATCCCATGATTAACCATGAAACTGAGATCAAAGTCATCCTTCCAGTTACCCACGAGCTCTCGTCTAACTGATCTTGGTGACAAGGTTCTGGTCGTTAGATCTGACCCATCATGGGCTACCAGAACTCCACGTCTCCGATCTGTGCCACTAGACTCATTGAACTGTCTAGGTGCGTGACACACGAGCCTCTAGACTTTAGGCTAAAAACTTAGAACTTTGGTTGAATATTTCACATTATTTCACTAAACTCAAACCTCATTATCTCTCTCTAGGATACTCCAATTGCCACAAAATTTTAAACATATCTTCCTCACCACTCAAGCTACCTTTTACACGAATTTGGTGCCAAAACTCAATTTTTTGACCATTCATATAAATTCCTCAAAGGACATTAAATATAGGGATCTTAATCATGATATCAACCTCAATTAACACTCAAACTTTACCAAAACACTTAGGATTCTCAAACAACTCAACATGCATGACTTCACTTATGTCATTGGATATTTAAGGATTCCAAAAGTCCACTCCATCACAGTAATCTTGAATGTCATGGCTCAACTTATAATGGAAGATTATATATAAGATGAGTAACATTTTAATAATACACATAAATTATCAAGAATTTTGATAATCATGTTTCAAAAAACCCTAGATACACAAATAAATATTTATGCAATAGATGGTAATTATAAATACAAATATAATTATGGAATGCATCTAACTGTATTGTCTTCTTATGAATTAAATGGTGAAAAAGTTAATAACGTGTAAAAGAATGTACTTTTATAAATATATATCTAGATAGCATGTTAGTTGGATCAAAGCATGTGTATATTAGTGAACCTAATAGACATTCATATGGAATATACTTACACTAATATACATGGTAAGAATGATTTGAGGAATAATATGGATTCATATTATAGAGACGAGAATGAGATCATTAAACCTAAATTGTAAGAATATATTTTATTATCTACATATATAAAAGTTACATTGACTTATGTGTCTAAAGATGGATAATTAGAACTAAGATTGATATATAAAGCATCACATATTCTCTCAACAAAGATTAAAATCAAAAACCCTAACATGGCATTAGATGATCGAAAATTGGGTAAGAATAATATAAAAATATAATAGGAATGAATATGTTCACTTTGATGTGGCTAACATACATAGTGTGTTTCTAGGATGAAAAGTTGACTTTGTGGACCAAAGTATACTATTCAAGTTAACCTTTATGTGTGAAAAGAGGTATTTGCATTCTAAACCCTAAGTTTGGCATATTTTTATCCAACCCTACTTTTCCAATGAGGCATGAGTCTACACACTAGTTTCTACAATTCTTTTTTATTTCACTTCAGTTATTTAAGGATCTTGGACCCCACTTGTAAAGTTTTTATTTACTTAAATCTACAATATAATTTCTTCAAGCATAATGATGTAAATGACTAATTAGCTAATGTAGTGTACATGACTACAACCACCCATAATTTGGGCATGAGCCATGGAGAATGTGACCACTCTCCACACTTTTATGTATATTTTGTAGGTGTTTGGGAATGTGACAACTCTCCGTCACCTAGTTATTTTGGTTGAGGTTAGGTAGGTGTCTCAACCCTATATTATTTTACTGTAGTCATATTAAATCATGCATGTAATTTTATTACTACTTGACTCGGTAGAATTCTTAATTATTTACTTACCCCATACTCTTGAAATCTCTTAGCTTAGTAAATCTTTGCTTTGCCATATTTTAAATTGTTAAATGTCCTTATTCATTTAATTTGACACATATTTTTCTCTCCTCTTGTTGGGTGATCCCAACAACCTAGGTTTAGGATCAGAGTGTGCAATAGGATCATGATGAACCAGCCTAAAACTAGGAGAAGGTGTTCATCCTTCCATCATGAACTTAATTGTTAAGTTTTTTTTTTGAGACATTTGATATAGTTTAGTTTTCCTTTACCTTAGATCCTATGTGCACTCTTATTGGGAAAATTTGATGCACCCTTTATAAAAATTGAATATAGTCAAAGTTTTAACTTCCGCTTCTATTCATTGGATTTTGTTTACCATTATTAGTAGAGAGGTGGTTTCACTTATTTACACATAATGTGGATGGTCTAATTAAACCTATAATATAATGATGATACTTGGATTGTGATGACCATTTGCATGTATGTTTGGAGCCTTAGATATAAGAATAAAGTATTTGAAACCTAGGTCTAAAGGAACATCCACATGATTTATAGCATGATTATCCTATCAAATCATAGTGATCTAAGACTCTATGTTATATCTTTTTCATCTTAGTCCCCCTTGTGCTGGACCATCTTTAGAGAACTTATCATATCATACACTACTCATAAGGAACACTTAATCTCTTGACCCTATTATGATTTTGGCTTATTTTTATGTATGCTCGTATAAATATTTGGCTAGATAATTACTTAGTTGAGCTATTATTTTCTACAAATACTACTTTTATGTTGACTATAATATGTTGATAAACCTTGAAGATAACATATACAAATTCATTACATAACCTTGTGTACCTTTCTAAATTGTCGGGGTAAGGGCACAAGGCACGAATGAAACATAATTAGTTCACTGACTTTGGTTTTGAGATCCCTCATATAGAAATATAGAGCATACATGCCCCTCACAAACCCTTCATTGAGAAGTTCTCAAAGGCATGATGTAATGTACAAAAAAATCTATAAGATATTTTATATCTACTATTCTATCATACTAAACACGACCACTCGTTTCCGTCCTCCTTTTGTTCCGTGAAACCAATGGTCTCCGTCCTCTCCTAATATCGTCAAATAGAAGGGTTTTTTTAGGTCATGCATGTTGCACCCTACTTCTTTTCTCCCCTAAATGTCCGTTGTCCACCGCAATTTTTGCTGTTACGCTATCTTCTTTTCTTGCACAATCTTTTAGTATGAGTGTAATCTTCTACCCTTCATCAATCTTCATCTCTTGCTGAAATAAGTAAACAGTTGAGTGGGTCAAACTACCGTGGTACGGGACGTCACCATGGATATTGGACGCGGGACGAGATCGCAGGCCAAGGGCGAGATTGCCGAAGCGTGTAGTGATTCAAAGCAGGTCCAACGAGAAAAAGATGCACCCAGAAGATTGGGGAGAAACAAATAGAATTTGGGATAAAGGTGTATTCTAAGATTAGTACCGTAGGCAAGACTAATGTTGTTCTTTGAGAGGTGTATCGTAGAAGGCTTCCGCACCCACATTGTTACCTATGTTGCCTGCATAGGCTCACAAAGATCAGGCTACATCAGTGCCATGTGAGTTTAATCCAGTTTTGGTTAGTGTTTGCCTTGTATCTCTCTTTCCTCCTCACATAGATCAGGCTACATCAATGCCCTGTTAGACTAATCCAAGTCTGATTAGCTTGTGCCTTCGATCTTACTTTTCTTGAACAACGTCCCTCAAAATGGTATACATTGGTTTCCCTTCAAACATCCCTTTCTCTCAGTACTTTCCGCCTTCCCTTAACACTGCTTTCCATGGCCTTAAAATTCACTAACGTGTGTGTAGAGTAGAAGGAGAACCACCCCTAAGGCATACGCTTCAAGGTCAACCTACCAAGTCTACAGGAGAATCACATACCATGTTGTAGAATATCATAAGCAGCCATAATCACACTAAATCGTCGGGCATATATCTATTAAGAGAGTGCTAAACACTCCAGAAGAGCTGCAATTGGCGCTATATGATTTCATTTGACGAATTGTGGCATATCAAGAATTCAAAGGTTAGTTGGTTTATTTAGCTGCTTATTTTAATACATATCAAATATATATCGTTTGTCTTCTTGTTAAAGTTTATCGTGGCACGTCTGACCTTACAAAGAAAACAAGCATTTTCACTATACATGACCCCTTTGTGTGTCGTATAAATATGGCTTTCTTCTGATTGGATAATGTTGACTAGGTTGTTTTGAATGTCTATTTCTTACAAAAAAAAATTATCTTTAATGCAAATTATCAGCCTTGAATCAATGCTCTTACATGTAATTCATGAGAAAGATTTCTCTGCTTACTTGAAGAGCGCCTCAAGCCACTAGAAACCTGCTGGGTGCATGCTCCCTCGTGAGGGTTATTATCCATTGGTTAGTATTTCTTTACTGATTATTTTTAGTTTTCTTTCGAGCTCACTGCATTGTGTACCTCACTGTTGTATTTCCGCAAAACATAATTTGTCTTCATATTGCACTTCACGCATATATGTTCGTGTACATACTTCCCTATACATGTAATTTTTCGCTGTAATTGGGAAAAAGACCGCTCGTTTTTACATCGACATCCACTGATATATCATGCTTTAAATAATATACCACTGTAGGTTGGTCTTCAAGATAAACCCCCATTTGTTTTAGACTATTCATTAGCAATAAACTATTACAAACTTCAATTTTTCTACATTTCACACTCACATGAAATTTTATTGTTCAAGCATACAAATATCTGAGTCTGGTCACAGAAATTGAATGAGTTAATAGAACTTTTAGTATAAGAGGCATCTTGTTACTGTTTTGTATAAGACTAATACAATTGTGTAAGTGTTTAACATAGTTGTTTCACTCTCTAATAAATTTTATTGTTTAGAGACATCCAATAAAACTAAAACGATACATGGAAATTAGCATAGACCCTAAACTAGGATGTTGATACAAATAAAAAAATTGTCTAAGTTTTAGACTTATCAATCGGTTTAACCGGTAAGTATAGTAGTGTGAAACACATGTTACATGTTCAATACCAAGATGGAACACCTGGATAAAAGAGAGGAGATTTATAACAACATCTAAAGACTCTCTTTTATGTTTATAGTGAAAGAACTAGATCTCTCCCTCATGACCCTAATAATAGTAATATTAAATAAAAATTCTAAGCGGTAGGTGTTGTTGGACAATTGTTGTAATGTTGTTGATCTTGTACGGTTATGAGACTCCTATAGTACAAATATGGAGTATTAATGACAAATTCACAGTAAGTTCAGTTAAGTTTATTATGTGTTTGTCTAGGTTGAACCCATCTCCCGTCTTAATAATATAATTTGAAAAAATAATGGTACACTTTTATTGGTATGAATTACTTTTATTGTAAACATAATTAACCAATAATGTCCCATTCTTTAAATAATGGGAATTCATTCACACACATATACGTAAATTTGTAATATAACATGATGGAATCTTACCTTTAAGATGAAAAGACATCTCCCTCATTTTTTCAATAAGTAACTATTAAACTATGGTTTAAATATTTTGTTGCAAGTGTCTTAGTAATCTTAGGAAAACAAGCTATTATCTATTTTTTCTAAGTTCTTTTGTTAGCATAAAACTTGGGTTTTGAAACATCATTAGAGTTTTGAGAGTACACAAAATAGAGTTCTTAAGTTTTAAAATGTAAATCGAAAAAGATAAGTTCCAAATTACAAATATTCTCATGATATCCAAACAAATCTATTTCCATTATTTAATAACAAAGATTATTAATGCCCTTATTTTTTACTATATAAGTTCTATAGAAATTTTTGCACTCACTCTTACACCAATTGAATCCCATGAAATTCAAATTACATCAACTTATGTAACTAAGTTAGCTTTCTAGAAAGTGATTTCATTGAAATTACCACTTATAATAAAAAAATTGGATCTTAGGAGATGTTGAGTTCCTAATGCTCATAGCCAAGATATACTATACTTTGTACAGTAACAAATTTCATATTTCAAGGTTATAATATAGACATCTAGAGACCATGTGTAACAAATATAAGCATAAAATTTCTATCATTACTAAGAATTTGATGTATTTATTTATGATCGTCAACTCATATTTTACTCAGATATGTAAATGGTAAATGTTATAACCTAAATAGCAAGCATGGAAAGCCAATGTAACACATGATGTTTTTAATGACCAACTTTTTCAAACTTAGGGAAGAACTTAGTGGTGAAAGGGCTTAAACTTATATCTTATGGACAATGAAGTTAAGAAGAGCATCATACTTTGATACATCACATAAATCTATTATTTTAGGTTGTCAGTGAAAATACAAAAAAATAAGAAAAACAATGTGGGCACCTCAAATGATGTCTAAATAAGGTTTTATTATTGCATTTATTTACCAAATGTTAAGTGCTATAATAACATAAGTAAAATCATGTTTGGAATTTTAGTATGATTCTACTAGTATTGGTGATGAGAAGAACATAGTTGAACACAACCCCAATGGACTTGGAAACAAATAGGTTATCACCAAGTGCCCAAGGAATTACTACAAAATTTTCCAATGTGACACAATAATACTTAAAAACTTTAGATAGATTTTTCTATCACTTTTTTGTTTGTGATAAATAATCAGATTATCCACTTTAGTTAGACTTATTTTCTTAGGTTTTCTGGTGCTAAGCTCCATGTCTAGAAGTTTCTATAAGACCTAAAGTATTGTTCCGGCTACATTGGGTCATAATGTCCTACTAAAAATAGAAGTATTATAACTAGCATCATAAATTTATCAAACAAAATTAAACATTTGAAAATGAGTTATACATAGAATTCTTGCAGCTTGATTTGAATAAAAAGAAATTTTAGTACCTTATGAGTGTCATCTTTTTTTGTCTTATGCGTAATAGTGATATTTCTTAATTTTGAATAGAATTGTCATAATTGTCTTCATGATCATTCAGAATAGCATATATCATGTAAGAAAAATATCACAATATAACCCATTATCTTTCTAGGTTTATTTATTTCTTATTCCTTTAAATATTTCATTAGGTTTAAAAAAAATTATAACATCATCATTTCTTGTGCTACTAACATTGTTATGTAGTACTTTCATTCTATGTAATGTTAGATGTTGGATGGAAAATCACTCCTTACATATCCATATGTCAATACCATTTTGTTTCCCTCTTGATTTTGCTTTATATTTATTTTATTTTGTTGTAGACAAGTCACACTTCTCCTTATCTTATTTATAAACCTTTCTATTATATTGATCATGATTTACCTCTGAGATTTTGTATGGGTATTGTGTCCATGCACTCTTTTATTATAAGATATCTCCCTTATTAACTATATTTATCTACTTTAGTTGGGATGCACTAGAGTTTTCTCATGTCAGATGAGATTTAGTTTAATGAATAATTATACATTTTCTTGACAAAATAATTTTCTATAATTAAAATGCATATTTTGTAAATGATTAGTGTTAGAATAAAACATTCTATAGAATTCAAGGTTTGACTCTTTTGATGAACCTCTAACAATATATATCTATTATATTCCAAGGAAGTATGCCACCAATTGTCAAACAACTCCACTCACCAAATTCAATATAAAAAGGTTCACATATCAAATTAATAAATTCCTTATGTATTTATATATTTGTAGGCATGGTATATTTCTCCGCTTAAAAGATGACAACCTCTAAACTCATGAAATTAAGAAAAAAAATATTTGTAGTTTTTGTATAGAATATATGTTCATGGTTTATGAAAATAAAATATAATTAGCATTCTTTTATTAAGCCTTACATCTCCATCTTTTATAGATATACAACTTGCTATAAATTTCATATTCATACCAAATTCTCTTGTTGGTGTGCTAATTATATTAAAGGATATGCAAGTTTTCATACAGAAAATGAATTGTGGTATGAATTAGGTCAAAAGTGCTTGTGATCGACTAAGAAATATGTGTTATTTTCTACAATGAGATGTAATGCATGTACAACTATTACCAATGGACTAAGTTAAGAGATTTTAGTATTATTTATTTAATATTTGGTAATTCATGTGCACCGAAGATCAAAATAACCTTCATGAATAACTATTTGATGAAGTGAAGGAATGATCAAGCTATTTTCATTAAAATTTCTCCAGCCTAATAAAAAGTGACACTCTCATCATTCAAATTAATCATGATTGGGTTTTAATCTTATAGTTGTTTATTTTAATTGTAATTATGATTATGTAGATGTGCACTAATTTTATTTTTAATTTATTCAATAAGTAATAGATTTTCTTTTTTACATATTGTATATATAACTTTTCTAATTTGAATTTGTATTATATTTAGAAGGTACTCCAGCTTCTATATGATGCAACCTTGTTGGGATTGCAAGCCCCTATTAGGATACATATGTTCCAACAAATTGGCGGAATACCACCTCCCACAGTGTTAAATCAAGGTAAAGTGAGCATGTCTGTAATATGTTTTTAGTTCATTTCTTCTTGACCCCTCATAGAAATTGCTTCAATTCCCTTAAATAAAATTGAAGTACATCTACCCTACTTGTATCATTGTACTTAAAAACATTAAAGAAAATAAAATGAGACTAAGAGAGCCACAATAGTGGAGAGAACCTCACTCCGTTGACATCATGTATTAGTTGTGAACTAAAACAATAGTTAATAAATTAAATATGTTAGATCTTACTTGAGATTTATATATTTCTATATTATAAAACTAGCTAAAATAATAGTAGAACGCTCACAATAACCACTAACTACCATATTAAAGGTATTCATTCCACATTCTAGGTTAGTTCTAAGTGTCAACTTCTCTATAATACTTTGCTATAAAAATGGATTTTGATTTTCATACATCAACTAAATCATTGTCAATTATCTTTACCTTGTTTTCCTTTAGTTTTGGATAGAACATCATTAGTTTCTCAGTAGACATGAAAGACAATACAATGTCATCATACATCCTCCATTTTGAAAATTATAAAAAAACTCCTTTTTTCATCAATTATTATCACAGAAATGGAACCCCACAATTTAGCAAAAGGTGTGGAGGAAATAAACATTCAATTGCTACATATTCTCACATAATTCAATATGTAAATAAGTATTATTGTTTTAGAAACTAATGAATTTATAATGTGTCTATAATTTAAAAAATGTAAATGGAAATTATGTTTTTGTTAACTTGAGATAAAAGGATGATTCAAGTTCTGTGTGAATAATCCTTTAAGTCCAATTAAATGTAATGCTATGCAACTAAGAGGTACTAATATTTTTAAAAAATAACCATTCATAATCATTAATTGAGGCATAAAATGATAAATTATTGTATAATGAAGCTTTATAATATTAGATTAAATGCAGACCTTTGAATAAAATAAAACACAACCAACAAAGATACCAAATCTATTAGTTTAAAAATGTCATGTATTATAATTCTAGGTATTCCAACATTTTGATAAAAATAAATGGACATCTACCTTGATCTTAATGGCAAATGCATAATACATCAATATATAAATAGACAAACATACAACTAATACTCACAACACAAGGAATGGATGATATTATAGAAGAGCTGGCTATTTACAATCAAGTTCAATTTGGACCTATAATTAATACATCTCCATTTATCTTAAAATTGATTAAATTTTATAGATGTATATGATCTGTAGAGATTGATGATTCATGCCTGAAGAAATTAATTATTTTCTTCGTAATACAGCAAATAAATGATGTCTAAGTAATCTCGTGCAAAGAGTGTGCATGTACTAGTAAAAGAATGTGTTTAAGTGTTCTCGTCTCCAAGAAACTTTTATGTTGCTCATAGTCTGTGGTTACATGTTTTTCACAACGTACTCAACGCACTCACATTGATATATTTTATTTATGAAATTTGTAGTTGCCATACTCAAGACTCTAAGCTATGAAACGAATCATCAATGGATTATCTTGAAATGGAAATGGAGTACATACTTCTCTATCCCTTTTTAGTATCATGTTATATCTTATTGTTGTTGCTTTTTCATATATATTGCTTATGTGAAATATATATGTCATTCTATGGTCGGGCGCCCAAACCAGGGATGCTCAAACCATACTGCCATTGACTTTGTAGCCAGTAGGGGTAGAATGAGGATAACAAATGGTTTCGTGATATTAGAAGAAAAAAAACCTCTTTCCCATGAAATTTTCCATTTATTATTATTCTTATGTTAAGGGCGTGCACCTTAAGAAACGAAAATGAATGTGGAGGTCTTAGCTTTTTATGGTATTTAAAGGGAAAAGAATCTATTTGGCATGATTTTACCAAACGATTTACTACAACAACATCGAAACAAAATATTTTTTTCAAAATAGCACACATTGATCTAAAGCCACAATTCTAAGTAGCATTTTTATGTATCCAAGTTCTCAGAGGGCCAGAATTACCGTCGTTTTTATTTTGTAATAAAAATATTTAAAAAGAGTAGAAAATGTGTGGCTTTTTTAACATGCGTGTCAAGTTAAACATGCTACTCCAAGTGACATATTCACCCTTTTCTTCTTATTTCTAATATAAAAATAAAACTACTATTATTCGTTGTGCTTTCTTACCGCTGATACATAAAACATAATTTTAAGTTTAGGGTACCATATACATGTTCGATTTCAGAAAATAAGTCCTAAGTTATGTTATGATGATAATATATTTTTGTCGAACTATGTCGTATTTATTTTTATGTATTTGAACCTATACTGATTTTAGTTCAAATTGACAACTCAAAAAGTGGTTTCTGCCCAAGAGATAAAAAACAACAAAATGCCATATTTGACCCAGATTGTGCAATTTTGAAAGTTTCCTAATTGCAATATAATAGTCATTTCTTTTTTTGAAAGGATGCCATTTAAGGTTAGTTTACCTTGTTCAAAAATATCATTGTTAGAACACAAAGTGTTTCCCTATTGTGATATTTTGGAAAAATGGAGGAGTTTTGAAAGTCTATCCCAAAATCTAAAGAGTGAAGGTGGCTTCTTCATGATCACGAAAACCAACAACTTCGACCTACATCAGTATCCACTTTGAGAAGCATCCCTTGCGCCGAATTTGGAGGTAACCCAAATTCTGAACAGGATTGGTTTTCCTTTGCTAACACATTAAATACTCGTAATTAAACGTGACCAAGGCATTGCATCTTGCTGATTATAACCTACCAGAAGGATAATTCAGGGAATAGAATAGAAATTCCCCTGGCCTCTTGTGGACTGAGGACAGGCGCGAGCAGAGCGTGAGTGCAGGATACATGAAACGAGACATAAAAAACAGGAGGAGAAGCAGGACCGCAACAGGGAAAATGAAGGTAACACATGTCCCCGCCCTAACAGAAGGCCACCCTGCCTGTTGGAGATGCCGCCCAACCAACATGACAGCATGGATCCAGGAACCAAGTTAAAGTCGGCATCTTTGCTTGCGCTACCCCAGCAAACATCGAAAGAGAAACGGAGTTGAAGCAAGGACCCCTTTCTGCTTTCTCCATCAGACAAGGTATGGCCCTCCCTACAACGATCGAGCAAAAGCCTCCCCCCCGCAGCAACACGTCAGTGGCCCGACCGGTGGTCACGGAGGCAGCGACAGCTCTGCCTTGGCCCCGTTACGGTTTCAAGCCTGCACGGTACTTGGCGCTTTTGCCTCCACACAGACCGTTTAAGTGGGTTGTGGGGCTAGCTGCCGCTGGCTGGCCGCTTCCATGTGAAGCTCACCAAGACATGAACCAGCCACCGATCTCTGCCACAGACATGCTCTGCTTTCGCGGTGGTTGCTGCAACTGTTTCACTGTGGCAGGGACCATCCCGGTTCGTGGTAGGCAGCCAATATACCATTCCATACGGTTGAGACAGCATATCCATCAACACATTCTATCCCACACGACAGATTCATCTAAGGTACTAATTGAAGAAGAGCGTCGCGCTAGAGGGAAAGAGAGAGGGACAGAAGAGGAAGAGCATCGGCGCCGGCCGTGCTGTAGCATGGACCATTATGCTGGAATAACAGAGGAACGTGGGAGACTGGGTTTCGGAGGGGACCTCAATGCTGCAGAAACTAGAAAGGTACCGGCAAAGATGAGCACATATACAAGAATGACAGAAGAACGGTGTTTACAGCAAGCTGTCCCCTTGCTTCCCCTTTACCGCTAGCTGTTGCGGCCAAGGTGGCACTGCTCAGTCAGCCACCTCATGTTTACACTCTGGTGCGAAAAGTTTTTATATATAACGTACATTGAACTAGACATCCAGTACATAGAGATACTTTATCGACATGTATTGGCCTAAGAGGTTAGGTGACGATAATCAAAAGTTAGAACGCTGACGAAAAGGTCATTTAATAGAGGTAGATGAAGATAACTAAAAAAGGTAGAAATAATGACTTTATCTTTGACAAGGTCAGGGCTCACGAGGAAAGGGTTAAGAGACTCCAAGTAGCAAGGGACTCTCATAAGACTTGGACATAGGAGAGGAACTAGATGCGGCAGAGGGTAGATTAGAGGAATTTCTTAGATGGGAAAGATTTATTGGAAAGAAAAAGTGAGTATTGAGTGGCTAAGGAAGAAGAGTAAAACACCAGGTTTTTTCACGGCTAGTATAACAAAATCTAGAGTAGGGAAGCTGCTCCGAGAGAACAAATATTGGGCAACAGGAGATGAGGCAACATTACAAGAGGCAGTATATTATTTTAGCCAATCATTTAGGGAGGAATCGGGAAAGATATGGAGGAATATGCTACTATCTTGGATATGATAGTGAATGAAGTGGAAAATCGGAACATTACCAAGGAGGTCTTAAAGGAAGAGGTCCCTAAGATTCTCAAAGAAATGGATGAAGAAAATGCTCCAGGCCCGATGGGTTTATAACAACAATCTAAACAATGGCCCGGGATATAGTCAAAAGTTACTCGATGGAGTTTATTACACGATGCTTAAAGGGAAGCAAGGTACATAGGGGACACCAATGCTTTTATATCATCCTGGCACCCAAGATAGGTGTACCATATACCATCAACAATTTCAAAACCTATTAGCACACAGAACATAGCTACAAGGCTTACTTCAAGGCTCATTTGTTCTAGACTTTTGACATTACTACCCAGAGTGATCTAATTAGAATAGGCGACCTTTGTTAAGGACATAAACATAGGATATGCGATTCGACTTAAGTAGGAAGTAATGCATGAATTGAGTGGAGGAGGGAACCTGAGAGAAAATGTGGCACATAAAGTATACATATCCAAACCATTTGATGGAGTGGGTTGCCATTAGAAGAGTTTCAAGATCACTAGGTTTCGATAGACGTAGTTAGAGGGGCATGATTTTTGTGTCTTATGAATGGGAGGTAAGGGTTTTTTCCACCACCTCTAGGGGGTTGAGGTAAGGGGACTTGCTCTCACCTATACCATTCACCCTAGCTCACAATATAGTTTGCAGATAATAAACAATGAACAACATAGCTTCTAGATTTATCACAAGGTAGTGTGTTCTCTCTCCATACCTCATGTTTGTAGATGACCTCATATTCTTTGTAAACTCAGAAGGTAGAACGGTAGAGGTGATAGATGTTTTTTTTTGAATAATATTCCAGGGCCTCAAGTTAGATGGTTAATTGGAATGAACCTAGTTTACTCATGGGTGAGACCTTAAAGATAAAAAAACCCATATCAACGCTATGTGGAGATGTTGATGCAATCTGGAATACATACCTAGCGTTACTCTCATATTAGGGACTAATTAGCCATTATGATAGCCCATAGGAGATAGTTGCAAAGAGGATGAGGTCTTTGAAAGGTAAGGTGTTATCCTTTTCAGGGTGGCTAACTCTTATTAAATTGGCACTTACCTCTATTCGTGTCCATTGCATGGGTGCACACACAGTCCCAATGTCTACCTTTAAGTAAACTGAGAGGAAAATAGCGAAAATTCTGTGTGACTAGGGTGGATCTAAGAGGAGACATTGAATTTGTTGGGAGAAGATCACAAACCCACCATAGGTAGGGAATACAGGAATAACTGGATTGATAAATATACACAGGGGCTTCACCGTGAAAGAAAAATGGGGGTGTTGAGAAAAGAATCTTTATGGGTGCAATTCTATATGGGGGAATATGGGAGATGTTTATGGAAGCTTGAGAGAGAACACCCTTGGTTCTTAAAGAAGAGTCAAGGGGCATCAATATATTTGGAAGAGTGTATAGGATTGTTTTTCAATCATCATCAAACACACTAGGTGGGAGTATAGGGTGGGGAGATACCTTTCTGGATGGCAACCTAAATCTAAAAGGATCTCCAAGCTTGTAAAAAGGATGGGGAATGGCATATACAAGGTTGAGAATTAAAGATCCTGTCAGTAGGGATGCTACATTGGGTAGAGGGTTGGTTGGGTAACTAATCCAATTTTAATGTATGGAAATTTTTTTATTTGGGAGGATGGTTGGTTTTGGAATTACATACAACCCTATTTGGGCACCGAGTGATGATGATTTTTTCTACCTGAAGTTGGAGAGTGAGGTGCTAAGGGGGGTTAGTGTAACACTGGGTAGGGACTTCCATGGACTGCTTTGGGCTTGGAACCATAAGTTACCATTGATTGTCAGGACATTTGTTTGAACATCAAGGAACGCGGAGCTTCACATAGTTGACAACACTAGATCATGCAACATACATCTTATTCCATGTGTGAATGTTGTGAACCGGGAGAGATGGAAACCCTAGGACATATTTGTGAGTGCATATTCATCTTAGTTTTAGTTGTATTATCATTTTAATTTTGTATTTGTATTCCTCATTTTGCTTTAGAATTCACTTACATTTAGTTTTATCTACTTTTGTGTAAATTTTGTAATGTTTTTATTCAATTCCTTGATTTATATGGCTGGTTTTTAGCTTCATTTCCTTCAGACCAGTATAGGATCGGGACTCACCCTAGCATTGGGTTTGTTTCCACCTCTATTGTCATTTATTTACATCATCAAACATTTCCATCAGGGTTCAAATGACTAAACCCCATCCACAAAGACCAGTAGGAATCCTACATACCAAAACCAATGACCCTTTTACCTTTCCCTCAGTTGACAAACATTGAAAACTCCATTGTCCACTAACCAACGAATACCTATTGGTATCCGAGTGATGGAGTCCCTATTCTCATCAACGATGAGAATCCAACACCGCCAATTGATGAAAATGTAGTTTGTATCTGATGATGAAGATCCTACTCATCAAGTGATGAAATTTATGCACTTCCTATACCAACCATGATTATGCACATATGACCATTGATGGAAATCAAGCATGCATCTTTCAAGGAAAAATCCCATGTTTTTTCCCATTGGAAGTCTTTCAGACATGTGGATCAATGGGATTCTACATCTTGTCTATTTATGGTGTCATAGACAATTGGCCACAATCAGTCACATGTCTAGGTTCTCATAAATTTCAATGAACTTTACACACTGAGGGCAACAATGAACATTGTGAAACCCCGCATCTTCCTTAAGAAGTCACCCTTCACATGTAAGTAATTTGATGACTTAACTGCTAGATGGGTGGGAGGGTTCTTAACCCTAGCATTCATTTATATATACAAGCCATGACCTCCAAGAAAAGGGATTCATCTTGATGATACCAGACTGCCAAAATCTATTGGTAGAATACATCTCCAACTTCCATTGTTATTTTGCATTGGTTTACGAGAGCCTCAATCAAAGTCGACCCACCAGCACTATCCACTTTGTCCACCTTCATAATAGCAAATTTAGGCATAAATAAGGTGATCGATGACTCTAGCTCCCCTCTAATGAATGTAAAAGGGTGTTCTTGCTGCTTGTTTGACGCCTTCAACTCCATGTCAAATAAATTCTTTTTCATACTAGAGCTGTGTCTCTATATTCTAGTGTGATGATGGATATCTTCCTATTTTTCCTTATTAAGCTTGTTGTTGCTTCCATGAGTGAGTACTCCCTCACTATTGTATTGGAGTAGCCCCACTTCCCATTTTTGCTCTTTTCTATTGTTGTTATGCATGTATGAACAATAGTTGTTATGTATCTAATATTTCTATGTACAATCTTATTTATCTAACTGTTTATATGGTTATTAGATCATATATGATGAGAAATTCAAACCTATGATCTAGAATATAGTTTGATTTATGTCAAACACTTGATGAAAAGTTCTGATAGGTGTCTTATTGGGCGATATGTAAGTTATCTCTAGTATTGTGATAGTGAGTTTAATGTAATATATGTCTGATTGTAATTGTAATGTTGAAATGTGGATTTATCATCCTAAACATATTTGGATTAGGTGTTTATGAATCAGTGAGAGAGTGAACAATAGATAGAGGTGGTGAAATCCATCCACCTTGGTGTTTCCATCTATTGATAATTAAACACTTAATTTAGCCTTTTTTATTTGTAAACTTAGTTTAATCAAACCAAATGAAACTCTTATTATACATACTCTTTCTTACTTGATTACATTGATAAGATAATTCTTAAGCACATGTTCCTTTATGTTTGGTCCTAAGCTATAATGTGATAAGATCATTCTGCTTGTGGGTTGTATATTTGGCTTACTAAATTCTTTGATTAAGGGGTGGTGCTTTAGGGAAATGAGATGGATCGACCTATAAAATAGGATCATTAAGATTAATGTTGGGTTGGTATCATAAAGAAATTCTAAGTAAGGGATGGGGGTGGCATAATTCCTAATGATAGGGGGTGGATACTAGTGGGTTTGATAAAACAAATTCTCGAGAGGGACATCCTACAGTGTTACCTATAGGTGTTTCAGATTCTCTTGAATATTTTACAAAGACAGTTGAGGTTTTATAGAATGATACATATTTGTTTAGCTTTGTAAATTCTTAGATGGTCAAGATCATACCTTGTGACAATAAAAAATGAATTTTTGCAAATTCCTTCAGTTTGCAAACTAATACACCTAGCCATGTGTACAAATTGGCTTACCAAATATGGGACCAAACATATCTTTTTTACAGATTCTCTAGTGTGCCCAAAATGCATCTTCCTACTGGAGGGGTTAATATATCAGAGTGTCTAGACCTATCCTACATTCAAAAGCACCATGGACTGATAAATGAAATCTAATGCTTCATAGAGAGATATATTACACTTACTTAGAGTCCCTTCAGTAGTTGGAGAGGACCTTGAGTTGTTTTTCAAATCTTTGAGATTTGTTGGGGTTTCCTTTTTTTGGCATGATCTATTAAGAGTTGAGTCAATTTTTTATATTGCACATGATACAAGATTATAAAAGTCTTAGTTCATTTTTTTTAGTGAAGTCAGGAGGCTATCTTATTCATCTTGCCCTCCTCATGCAAGATAAATTATCAGCAAAAGTGGCTACACTGTTCGAAGAACAAGAGTGAAATATGGTAGTACTACTACCATTACAAATTTCTTTTTGGATAATTCCTTCTACTGTTTTAGGCGGTATTCTGTAAAAACAGAATCCATTCCCGGATTTTAGGTGGAACTTAGCCAGAGTATCCGCAGCATTGTTAGCTTCTCTATGGACATGACAAATGGACCAATTGGCTTTCTTCTTCTTCTTGATTTGGATAATCCATCTTGCCAGCTTCGGGTTTTCCTCATGATTTAACTCCACTGCCTCACACGCAAGTCTGGAATCCGTTTCAATAATAACATGATCCATCGCCAGGTCATGGCCAAGATCCATAGCCAGGACTATTGCCTGAAGCTCGGCCTCTAGAGCGTTCTCAGCTTTACAAGTTCGTGCTATACCTCCATGCCAACTGCCTAGATGGTCTTTGCAGATCACCGCAACTCTTGCATGCTTGTTCTGGAAGGCCGCATCTGCATTTAGTTTATAAATGGGAAACTTAGGTTGTTGCCAACCTGCATCACGTTCAGACCTATTCGTTTCCACTTCTTTCTGCCATGCCATTTCCATCGCCCTCGCTTCTGTGATTATCTTGCTAACAAGATAACGAGCAGAAGTCTTTTTCTTTTCAAAGATTTCTTCATTTCTGTCTTTCCAAATCAACCAGCAAGTAATGGAGAACAGGCCGACATGCTTCATATCCCTTGAAAGATTTAGACATAACCATTGCCATATGTCTGTCGCATCATTGAGCACCGTCAGGTCGTGAGGACTTAGTAGATTGCTCCATATGTCCTGAGCTTTGGAGCAGTCACGTAACGCATGAAGCACTGTCTCTTCATGACTTCCACACCTAGGGCAGTCCGCATTGGTGGTCATATGTCTTTTAAACCGCCTGCTATTCGTCAGGATAGCTTTATGGCCCACGAGCCATAGGAAGAACTTCACTTTCGCAGACACCTTTAGCTTCCAGATGAGGTTCCATTTGCCCTGGCACTGGATTTCTCTCTGGGACCTGAGGGTTCTGTAGGCAGTCTTAGTGGAGAACTGCCCGTTATCAGTATGAATCCAGACCCTTATGTCATTCAACTGCGACTCCATAGGGACAGGTATTTTTAAGATTTGCTTAATATCTTCTTCAGCGATCCACTCCTTCAGGAACTCAGTATCCCAATCGTTGTTGAAGTTAACAAGGCTAGTCACTTGCAGATCCTTCAGCTCAGCTGTAATTGGCTTCTTAATACGATCAGCCAAACGTGTGTTATTGTTCCACCATTTGTCGTACCATACATTGATACTCTTGCCACTTATGGGGTTCCATATGGAGTTGTCGTCTATAAACTTTTTAAAGTTCAGAACAACACGACCTAACCTGGATGAGTTTCCAAGAGATCCACTGACAAGATTGGTATATTTATCCTTCATTCCCTGGCACCAAATAGATTTCCTCCCCGTCTCTATCTCCCATGCATGTCTGCTGATCATCGACTGGTTCCATTCACGCATAGATTTTATACCAAGGCCACCATTATCTTTACTATTTGTCACCTTGTTCCAAGCGACCAAGGATAAGGGGTTGTATTTGTGCCCCCCTCCCCATATGAAGGACCGCACGTTTGCATCAATTCTATCACAAACCTTCAAAGGGATGACAGCCGACTGCATCGTGTAGGTAGGAATGGCACACAGGGTGGATTTCGCCATGCAAACCCTCCCAGCAAGAGAAAGGCTCCGTGCATACCAAGAGTTGATGCTATTCGTCACTTTCTCAATAACCTCACCATAAGTACCATAGGAAACCCTCTTATGAATAAGTGGCACTCCGAGATATTTGCCAAGGTCCATAGCTTCAGTAAAACCACTCATGCTGCAGAGCAAGCGTCTAGTAGCTCCAGGAACGCTTCTCGCAAAGTGGATGTTAGATTTCTTCACAGAGATAACTTGTCCAGATACAGCCCCAAACTCCTTGAAGCATTGTTGGATCGTTTTGAGTTGTTTCAAGTCTGCCTTTGCAAAGAGAATCATGTCATCTGCAAAGCACAGATGAGAAACTTTTGGACCATTGGTAGATAGCTTAATCGGGGTCCACTCCTTGGTATTCACCTTGCTCTGAATATGTTGGCTTAATCTTTCAAGACATAACACAAAGATGTAAGGAGCCAGTGGGTCTCCTTGTCTAAGACCCCTGCTGGCTTTGAAACTCTCTGTCAAATTCCCCTTCCATGCTATGGATGCTTTTCCTTCAGACATGGATCCCATGATGTAATGAGTGATAGGCTCAGGCAGACCCGTCTTCTTCAACATGCCTTCCACAAAGCTCCAGTTCATCCGATCATATGCTTTAGAAAGATCGACTTTAATCGCCATCATACGTCTAGCAGATTTCCTTCGCATGTTGTGAAGAATCTCTTGCACAATGATAATGTTGTCCGTGATCTTGCGCCCTGGGACAAAGGCACTTTGTGTTGGAGATACCCACTCTTCCAGAAATGCTTTGATTCGATTGACCACAACTTTAGAAGCTAATTTGAGAATAATATTGTTCAAAGATATAGGTCTAAACTGTTCACAGGATTCCGGTTTAGATATCTTCGGAATTAGAACAATCGTTGCTGCACATAGCTCTGCATGAAGTGCTTCTCCAGCAAGGGCTTTGGATATAGTAGAGAGAACAGATTGCTTGATTGTGTGCCAATTAGCCATCAGAAAGGAACCATCAATGCCATCCGGGCCACAGGCTTTGTACGGGTTCATGGCTCTCAGAATATTATAAATTTCTGCCAGAGTCGGCTGTGCTGAAATCCTCCTGCATTGTTCTTCAGTTGGTGGAGTGAACGAGCCATAATACTCATGAACCGCATTAGTATCTGTCGGACTATCTTCAGTCAGAATATATTTGAAGTGGTTAACAAGCATACTTTGGATTTCATTGTCATCGCTTGTCCATTCTCCGTTTGGTCTCCTCAACATGGTTATGTTATTGCTGCGCCTCCTTTGTTTGACAAAAGTATTATAGAACTTTGTGTTAATATCACCATCAGTGAGCCACTGGATGTGACTCTTTTGTTTCCAGTCTTCCTCCTCTGCTCTGAGTAGCTCTATGTACTCTACTTGTAGGTCCAAAATCATGTTAGTTGTTATGTTGTCAAATCTAGTCTCCAGACTTTGTTGTAGAGAGTTGAGGTTTCTGAGTATTCTCGTTTTATCTTTTGCCACTTTCTTATTATTGTGAGCTGTCCACTTCATAATTGTAGGTTTTGCACTTTCGAGTGCCTCTCTGAAATCCAGCTGTGGTTGCCAAGATATAGTGCAATTTTTCATCTAGATTGGTATGGATTGAATTCTTGATGAGTTTCTTAAAATATAGTGCAATTTTTCATCTATAGTCACCGAAAGTTACTTTCATGTTGCCATTTCTTTAATGGTGGTATTACAATGAGACTATCCAAACTACTCATCGACTCCATTCGAGGATGATGACATGATTTTTATGTATTTAGAATCAATTTGTAAACACTTTTCCCTTGCATGTACTTTTTGATATAATAAGTTTGAATATATTAATATGGATTTAGTCCAAAATCCAAATGCTTATCATCTTCCACACATAAAACTATATTCTCCACTTCATAAGGCCTAACAAACCAAAATAAGGTTGATATAGGAAAATTGTAGGAACCAAAAAAATAAAGCATTGACTTAATTAATAGTGTTGAGTTTAATAAATAAATTGTGAGGGTGAACATTTGATTAATGATAATGGTTAAGATGCATTAGGTTAAGTTATGAAAAATCTTAATCGATTAATAGTTAATTTTGTTAGTTGATTTGGATAACTATAGAATGCTTGCACATCAATATTCGGTGAAACCAGTCCTTCAATTTTTATCAAATAAGGTAGCATAATAGTTGTATGTAAATATTGAAATCATAAAGTTCAACTAAATATTTATTGTGTTATAAAGACAAAGATTTTATTGAATTTTAAATACAACCTTATAGTATATACAAAAGTACTATATTTTACAACAAGAAGGTTAATGATGTTAACCAAACAAATAATTTATTTAAACAATTTGTGAAATATATTAACTAAAAATAATTAACCAAATTGACTGAATTTAACAAAAATATTTGAAAAAAAACATAACTGGATTATATATACATTTAACCAAATTAAACCCGGATTGTACTCACTCCTAGAAATTAATGTAGGTTTGTTTGGCCTTGATCTACATTAGTGCTTGGAACCCAAAATAAACAGACACAGGTCGGCCTACTTTGTACATAAACAAATAATAACCCTTATGTACACTAGTAATGTTATATACAGTTGTTCAACTAAAATTATACCTACCAACTCAACCTACTTGATGGTAGTGGGGTTTACAAACTGAAATGATAAAAATGCATGATGTGAAAGCAAAACATGCCCTTTGTTTGAGACACACTCGGTCTAAGGGTTAAAACCTAAATAAAGGATAAATAAGGTATCATTGTAAAATTTATCAAGGAAAAACATTGACATTCCAATTCAAATTTCATACAAAATGAAATGTGTTAGAAATCATCGTATTACATTATGATACATATTGGGAACATGTGAGATAAATATCCTACTTGTCCAATTGATATTATTATCCCATGAGGTATGAGTAAAATTTATGCAACAACTTAAATGATTTTTTTTGCATCAAAAAGATGAAACTAAGCACTCTGTGTAGGAGACATTTGATGTTCATATCACTACTTCTATGTTATATCCTTTGAATTGAGAGGAGAACGATATAAATTAACAAAACAAACTATGAAGAAAATGACATATATGGAAGCAGGTTGCTCTCTACATTATGCAATGTGATGGAATCTTAATTGGCATGGTATAGCATTGGACGTACATAGAGATGACTAATGGTAAGGGAGCATACCATACAATAAATGATGTATTAGTGGAACTACTGCTAGGAATATTTTTCATCTCACTCAATATTACAAAAATTTTATTGCTAGTTGGTAATGTTGGTCTAGAGAAACCCTAATTCTAGTTTAGTAAAGCCTAAATATTCTATTTATGTATAATTCAATTACATTGATATGTATGCATGGTCTACTAAATTGCATGTTCGTGTGCGTAGAATCCTAATTTTGAGATAATCATACAAAAGTAAACCCTAATCACATAAACATAATATTAAATTTTTCTACATAATTTAACAATTAAAATAATATGCGATACTACAATGTGATTTGATCAGAGAATAGTATCACCAAGAAAATGATAATTTGTTTAATTATATTCATAAGTGTAAAATATACTATATAATAAACACAACAACATTTAGACATAGTACATATCATTTAGGCCCCATAATAATGCACTTTTCTAGTATTTGGTAAAATACTAATTGAGAAAATTTGTGTACATTATATGAATAGAAGAACAAATAGACTTTTTTTATCTTAGAGGTGCTAGAATTATGTTGTATTATTTTGTAGGTATTCATCTATATTTTTTTCACTAATTCTAAAAATTCAATCAGACATCTCAAAAGATAGACCGACAACATGAATAAAACAAGGAGATTCGTTGTGCAATTCTAACCAACAATAGTTGACCTTGGTAGTCCTAAAGAGTATACAAGGAAGTAATCAAAACTCATGGTATATTGTAAGAGAGCTTCTAGTTTGAGTTCATGGCAATCAAGTTTCTACTTAATAATCAATTACAACTTGTGTCAAAGTAGTAGATGCATCTCCTAAGGAAATTGTATACAAGTAGTTTCTTTTAAGGTGGTCTTAGGATTTGAAAGATAAATGTTAGAGTTAGACTCTAAGTTTACTTAGGGTTTTGGGAAGTAAGTGTGACACTTGATAGTGATATGAACTTATTGTGATAACTGGTAGTTTATGACTTGCTCTCTTTCGGCATCTACTTAATAGTTTTTACCTCTACAATTGACATGTAATAATTTCTATTTCAAAATAAAACATGTAGACCTATTTTGTGTCATAAGTTTTAGTATTCAAATTACTTTACATGTTTATAATAAGTATGATGTGAATATTTTTGTTAATGATTTAAGAAGTTGGGTTAGCCAACTTTACAATACATGGTACTATAATATCACTACTTATGGAAACTTTGGGTTGGGTCCTCACATTTCTTGAATCACAATATCGGGTTTAAGTTTGAGTTGCAAAGAAACTAATATTAGGATGAGTGGGTTATCTTTATAAAAGTGACACTTTTTGTAACATCCCTGACCTGCGTTATGCTTAACCCTAGATGTTTTGCTAAATAAAGCTGATTATATGCTTGTCCTTATCTCTTTAAAAGTAATTAAGGCTCAAGAGGAACTTATATTTCAATTTCAGTCCTTTTTGAATAATGTTGAAATAATATTTTACTTGTTTTGGACTAAAATGAAAATTACCCAAGTTGAGGGGTTGAATTGAAAATTGTTCATGGAAAAATGTTCATCATATGTTGAAGTATGATGCAGTAGTATGGCTTCTACAAGCCTGAATAATAAGAAAGAGCATGTTGAGCAATGTTTGTGCATTAAAACCTAGTTTTGGTGTAATGTGCAATTTACCCAAACTATAGAGTTCAATATGCAAAATACCACTTAAAGAGGGTCCCTCAAGATTCTTGGCATCATGTAGAGAAAATAATTTGAGATGGACGCCTCATTTGAATCATTTTGGAAGAAAGAGAATCTTGATATTAAAATAATCAAGATTTAAGCATAATTGGAACTTTACTTCAAATTAATGCAAAAATAAATATGTTAATCGAAGTTCCCTTCAACCAAAATGGTAATGTTTGAAAATAGATAAGTTAGGACGAGCATGTTCCTTGCAAAGGCACGAAAATATCTAAGTGAGTGGAGAACCCACTCACATTAGTTAAATCAAAAGTAATATCCACTAAAAATGGGATATTAGTATTATATGATTTAAGGTGCTTAATTTGCTTTTCCTTAATTCATGGATAATGAATAGGAATTATAAGGAGGGGAAGATGTATTTACATGCAAGGAATTTATGGGAGATAGGTGGCACCAATTTTGGAATTAAAAGGATTTTATAAAATATTTTCTCTCTCATTGAATTTCTTATAAAAACACCTTTTACAACTTAATTGAGAGGCTTTTTCAAAACCACTTCCACTCTTTGCTTGCAAAACGACCAAGGGAGCTTTGGAGGATCAGGAGGATGACCCCAACCTGTTAGTAAGCTCCATGACCCCTTTTCACCTTGATTCCATGGTGGAAATCGAAAATCAACGCATGATTTCTTCTTATCTCCATTCCATCTTCAATTCTAGCCATTCCTTTTCACTCAAAGCTTAAGGACGAGCTTGGGATAGTGGAAGGTGTTGCTTTCACCATTAAATATGTGGAGGTTGAAACTTTGAAGCTTAATTGAAGGCGGGTTATATAACTTGAACCCTTGAACTTTGTTATTGATTCCATATCTTCATCAATTGTTGATTCCTTCTTTATTCCCAAAATTTTATTTGAATGATTGATGAAATCACCATGGAAATTACAGCAAGTTTAGTGGGTTTGTAGCTTGAAGATGATGATGTCATCACAAGCACACACCTCAATTAATATCCTAGGAAAATAGTTTCAATGAAATTGGTCAGGCGGTTTCAACAAACCGTTTGAAACCAAATGGTTTCAAACCGTTTGGAGTGGATGACCGTTTTCAACGGTTGACCATTTGAGGAAATATGCTGATGTAATTGGATATTGATCAAATGGTTTCAATTGGTTTGATGTTAATGGTTTCAATTGTGAATGATCCCTCAAATGCAAACCCAAGACGGGTTGAGTGTTGAATCCTTAAGTAATTAAATCAATTTTTGGGTTGACTCACCCAAACGGTTCCAAGAACATTTGGAGGTCACCCAAGCGATCTCAAGACCATTTGGAGGTCATCGAAACGACCTCAAGACCATTTGAGGTCAGGTCATGTCATGGTTTGTTGATGATCCAATGATTTCAATTGAATTAGTTCCACAATGTCAACCATTGATGGTTCCTCAATTTTAAAACCCTAATTGATAGTTTCTTGATTGTAAACCCTAGTTCAATTGGGTTCAAAACCTTAATTTAAGGTCCAATTGAAGGGTGATTCAATGGTTAAATTAAATAATCAATTAGTAGTTCAAATGATAGACGGTTTAATGATTGTAACCCTGAATTGATAAAGTGATGGAAGACCTTTTTGGTCCATTCGGTTTTGAGAGAGTTTGGACCAAACGGTCTCAATACTGTTTGGGATCAAACAGTTTCAAGACCGTTTGAGACCAAACGGTATCAAACCATTTGGAGATCCAAGTGGTTTCAAGTGTGAATTGTCCATACGGTTTCATTATTGTTTTGCTTAAACGGTTTCAAACCATTCAATGTATGAGTGACCAAGACCGTTTGGGGTCTAAGTGACCAAGACCATTTGAGGTTCAATTGGTCAAATAATTTGGATACCTAAGGTGACTAAAGGTCAATTAACTAATTGATTATTAATGATGTAAATAAAAGGTGATTACAATGGTTGTACCTTTGAGGTACTAGGGTAATTAGTACCTTTTTAAGTGGTTAACTCTTGATGCTTATGAAAGCAATGATTTAATATGTTGTGACAACCCTTTATTCAAGTTGATTGGACCTAATCTAATTAATATTTAAGTAATTGGCATCCTAGAGAGGATGAGAGAGAGGAATTCCTACATGAATGACAATCATGTAATGGTTAAACCTCAACACTTTCAACATGAACATAATAGGTAATTAGGGTATGATCCTTTGTAAAGAGATCATGAAACCCTAATTGAGAAGGTTGATGAAACCGTAATGGATGGTGATGAAATGTGAAAACCTAATTGAGTATGATGTCAAGTGATACCTTAATTTCAAGTAATGCTATGTGAAACCCTGATATGGAAGGGTGTTATGTGAAACTCTAATATAGAGTGATGTTATGTGAAATCCAAATATGGAAAATATGTTATGTGAACCCTAAATTATAAAGATGGAAAACTCTATTCCTAATAATGGAATAGTAACTAATATATTAATAAGTGAAATACCTAAAGAGGTTGATAATGGATATCTTTATATCAATACTGCCTTAACTTAAATATGAGTCCATATCATTATCAATGGGTGTATTTTCTAAATAAGTGACTTATGACCAAAACATTACATGATAAATGTGATGAACTGGTGCATAAAGTATTAGGATGGGAAATACCCTAATACAAGCTAAGTGGATGAACTCAAGTAAGATAAAGGTGATGAGGGAAGTGATACATCAAAATATGATAGATATCACATCCATCACCTCAAGATTGATATACCTTGATGTATTTTAAATCCAATATATTTGGATGAGTGACACATGAAGTGTGTCATGGCAGTTGTTACATTGAGATGTAATGCACTTTGATAAGTGTAGGCTAACATGCCTTATGAAAAGGTTAATCCAAATCAATAAACTATGATGCAATCATATTCTGGTAAAGATGTAAGAGAAACTCATATTTTGTGTTGATAATTCATTTAATGATGAATAATGAGAATAAATAAGTATGATTGAATACTTAAGTTATCAATGTTGGCTCCTATATGTGTGAAGCAATGAAATAGGACTTGATCATTAATAATATGATCTTGAGAACCTAAATGGTTTTTTATGGAAAATCCTAATGGAGTGTGATGACATGCAAGAGAAATCTTAACCCTAAAAAGGGGAATAATGGTATTACTTTGTGTTGCATGGTGCTGATATGAAAGCATTATAACTATTATCATGAAGCACTAACCATGCAGGTATCATTAGAAGATAAACATAGCCAGGTATGAGCTATGATGTTTCTTTTATTAAAAATTTTAATGGTCCATAATATGCCTTGTTTCCTACAAAGAGGTAACAAGAGGAGAAATATGCTTTGTGAGCTATGTAGAATGTTTGTGTAGCAAGAATGATGATTACCTTGGTCAGATGACCTAAAGGTATTAATTTATCTGTTAAGTGGTAACAAGTATTCTATGATGAACTAAGGGTTTGAATACCCATATTCTATAATCATGATGATGAACTTGTTAAGAAATGGAAATGTACTCAATGAGATGAGGGATTAAGATCCCAATACTTTGTTGAAAGAGTATGGCTATAGGCCATGACTCCACAAAACATTGTCGGGCATTAGCTATGTGATCTAAGCCTGAAGAGAGTATATGATGCGGCTATAACTCTATAATGAAGATGTCAATATACCCTGGCAAGCTAATTGTAGTTTGACACATGATGTGTAAAATATAATCAGCAGTGTAGTGTATTTGCATAAAGTTGAAATACAAGAAACATTGGTTGATATTAACCTGCTTAGTATAGAGGATAAATGTTGTACATGTTCTTCATATTCCTTATTGGATAAGTGACATGCTGCTCTATCAGGTCATAGCTGCAACGCTTTAGATAAGAATAATGTTCTAATTTGTTTGACAATGAATTAACTGTTGTTAAGAAATTATGAATCCTCTATTCAGATTTAACTTATTTATCTTCAATAATAATGTTTCTGGCAGAGAGTTATATCTCTTACTGGGGTAATTTACAATTGTATCACCCTCGTGGGAACCACATTTTTAGGTGGACGCAGACGACGAGGCTGGAATCCTTCAATAGGTGAAGGACAACAACAGCAGTAGTAGGGACTGTAGTGAATTCTCAGGTGGAGACACTGGCTGATATGTCTTGTATAGATGTACATAGAGTCCTATGTGTCATCTCTGTACTCTCAGGTCCTCGGAGTAGTAGTTGGTGCTTTTGAGATTTTGACTTAGTGCTTTGAGATTTTATACTGCCTGTGTTTAGTTTAACAGAGCAGTTGATGCATGTAATTCTCAGAAAAAGATGATGCAGGACATGTACTTGTGAACCAATATGTAATTAAATTACTCCAGTTCTTTCTGAAAGAGTTTTCCTATGAGTGGACATCTCTGTAAAATGGTTTTAATTTTTAGTGATTTTCAGTAATCTGCTGCTTAGTGATCGCTTCTGCTAAGTTAATAACGTTTATTCGAATGATGCGTCACAATTTAGTGGTATTAGAGCTCTAGGTTCGTTGAGTCTACAGAGACATAGGACTAAGATGTTGAGTCTGTTCTAGTGTCTTCCAATTTATCTGATAGTGACTTATGCTCATATAGGAGGAGAAGAAAAACTTGAAGATGTCTGGAACACACGAAGAACACACTGCTGATAGTAGTGTTTCTACACCAGGAGGAGGTGCAAGAGACCAGATTAGGGAAGGACCTATACCTGAACAGCCTCAACTGAACCTAGCCATAATAGAGAACCCATCTTTCCATGCATTGTTTGGGCAGTTCATGGAAACCATGACACATATGGCAGACAGGATGTCACCACCTGCACCTAGAGCACTAGCCCATAATGAGGGATATGGAGCCGGCAAGACTTTTGAGAGACTTCGCCGTGTTGGAGCCATAGATTATGTTGGTACAGCTGATCCAGCAGATGCGGATCTGTGGTTGATAGAGTTGGAGAAGGCTTTTAGGATCCTTGATATTCCTGAAGCCGAGAAGGTAAGACATGCAGTGTACCTCCTAAAAGGGAGTGATGGTCACTGGTGGATTATAGAAGAAGACAAGAGGCCAGGTGAAGAAGTTGGATGGGAGGTATTCTGACGAGAATTCGTCAGTAGATACTTTCCTAGGACGTATCTAGACGAGAATATCTCTCAATTTGAGAGGATCAGACAAGGATAGATGAACGTTAGCGAGTATGAAGCTAAGTTCATGGAGCTATTACGGTTTTGTCCGCATATGGCAGTTAATGATGAGGAGAGAATTCGACATTTTGAGAAGAGATTGAATGTTGAACTGACCACTCCTGTGTCTTCTTTAGAGAATAGGGAGAGGTTTGCCACTTTTGTGGATTCGGTGAGGATATAAAGGTCTAAAATCGAGAAATGACAGATCAGTGGTAAGAAGGTGTACACTCAGTTTCAAGGACAAAGATCTGAAAGTTTTAAGAAGTTAAGGTTTTCTGCATCAGCACCACCATCGAGATTCAATACCCTGACGCAATGGATGTCAAGTAGGGGTAGGGACCGTAGTATTGTTCCAAGTAGAGCCCCCGACATAGCATCAACATCGGTGACTGGACCTCACAGACCCTATTTTGTGACTAGGGTCTGTAACCAATGTAGACAACTGAGACATCTAGCAAAGGATTTTCTAGAAGGGAATACAATGGTGACTCAACCCCAGGGGTAGAGTCAACAAGGCTCACAAAGGAGGCAGTTTTCTAGTAACAATAGAGGACGTGGACAAGCGTCCCAAGTTGGTTCATCAACACCTAACAATCAAGCACAGGGTCAACAACAAGCAACTGCAAGGTTCTATGCAATGAATCAATCTGATGCAATAGTCAACCCTCGGTTTGTGACAGGTCAGATGAAATAGATTCATTCTAATATTTCATTTCATGATTCTATGTGTTAAAAATAAGAAAGTGGTTGTTTTTGAACTTCCTCTGACTAGTCCTATAAGGACACAAGGAAGATGATAATTTACATTTTACTCAGTATTCCTTAAAATGATTTATAATCTCTCTTATGTGTGTGATAAAAGATGAGATATAGAAGTGATGCCTGAAGAAAATCCAGGAATGAAAAATCCTACATGTAAAATGATATGAAAAGTGAGGAACATCATAGTAAATAAAGTGCATACTACCTAATCTCAATACTTGTATACCCTGGCCAGGTATATGATTATTGGAGATAGGGCAAGGATGGAACTCTTAGATTGTTATCTTTCTGATTACTCTGATCAAGTAGTCATTCTGAAACAATCTAGTGAGTATAATGAAATTACATAGAGATTGCTAAGTGAACTTTCCCAATTACATAAGGATTGCTAAGTGAACTTTCCCAATTACATAGGGATTGCTAAGTGAACTTTCCCAATTACATAGGGATTGCTAAGTGAACTTTCCCAATTACATAGGGATTGCTAAGTGAACTTTCCCAATTACATAGGGTTTGCTAAGTGAACTTTCCCAATTACATAAGGATTTCTGAGTGAACTTTCCCAATAACATAGGGATTGCTGAGTGAACTTTCCCAATCACATAGGGATTTCTGAGTGAACTTTCCCAATCACATAGGGATTTCTAAGTGAACTTTCCCAACTAATGAGGAATTACTAAGTGAACTTTCCCAACTAATGAGGAATTGCTAAGTGAACTTTCCCAGCCACATAGGGTTTGCTAAGTGAACTTTCCCAAACAAATAAAGGATTGCTGAGTGGATTACCTCTGTTAAATATATATGTTTCCCCTCTGATAAACAACCTCGGGTAATGATAGGATTATGTTCCTTTATGTTTATTCCTTTCATTAACATGACAATCAAGTAAGTATTATGATATTTGATGTACATGGATTAGAAATAATTCGTTGATGGATACATAGAAAAGTATCAGTTTGCTTTGAAATTTGGTTCTAACATAATGATATATGGAACAAGAAATGTCTTAAAATAAAAGAAATACCTTGTGCATGTGTACCTTTGGTGGTAACAATAGAGAAATGAATATGATAAGGATGAGATGTGTTCTCAACACATATGATGAATACCAAAGTAAGGATCCTGGTATCTGAGAAATAATAGATGATTTATGTTGGTTATCTATATTGGCCAACTATGAAATCAATTAAGTTACATAAAATAATATGGACATCATATGTTAGGGGTTTATGCTCTGAATAAACATAAACATTGATAAGGTTGAACTAATGGAAGGAACAATTGTAATTATGGTGGAAAAGTGTATCAAGCTAAAAATATTTCCTTAGAATAACCTTGTGTGGAAGAACTTTGTGTGGATTAAAGATCTATGGTATCTCCATGACATTGTGATGATAATTAGAGACTTGATGACATGAGTAACAACAATCTTCTATTATCTGGGATTTTGGGGACGAAATCCTTGTTAGGGGTTTATAATTTGTAACATCCCTGACCTGGGTTATGCTTAAACCTAGATGTTTTGCTAAATAAAGATGATTATATGCTTGCCCTTATCTCTTGAAAAGTAATTAAGGCTCAAGAGGAACTTATATTTCAATTTCATTCCTTTTTTAATAATGTTGAAATAATGTTTTACTTGTTTTGAACTAAAATGCAAATTACCAAAGTTGAGGGGTTGAATTACAAATTGTGCATGGAAAAATGTTCCTCATATTTTGAAGTATCATAGGAATGAGTATGATGCAGTATTATGGCTTCTACAAGCCTGAATAACAATAAAGAGCCTATTGAGCAATGTTTGTGCATTAAAACCTCGTTTTGGTGTAATGTGCAAAAGAGTTCAATATGCAAAATACCACTTCAAGAGGGTCCCTCATGATTCTTGGAATCATGTAGAGAAAACAAATTTGAGATGGGCACCTCATTTGAATCATTTTGGAAGAAAGAGAATCTTGATATTAAAATAATCAAGATTGAAGCATAATTGGAACTTTACTTCAAAATAATGCAAAAATAAATATGTTAATTGAAGTGCCCTTCCACCAAAATGGTAATGGTTGAAATTAGATAAGTTTGGACAAGCATGTTCCTTGCAAAGGCACGAAAATATCTAAGTGAGTGGAGAGCCCACTCACATTAGTTAAATCAAAAATAATATCCACTAAAAATGAGATATTAGTATTATATGATTTAAGGTGCTTAATTTGCTTTTCCTTAATTCATGGATAATGAATAGGAATTTGAAGGAGGGGAAGATGGATTTGAATTCAAGGAATTGATGGGGGATAGTTGGCACCAATTTTGGAATTAAAAGGATTTTATAAAATATTTTCTCTCTCATTGAATTTCTTATAAACACCTTTTACAACTCAATTGAGAGGCTTTTTCAAAACCACTTCCACTCTTTTCTTGCAAAACGACCAAGGGAGATTTGGAGGATCAGGAGGACGACCCCCAACCCATTGGTAAGCTCCATGACCTCTTTTCACATTGATTCCATGGTGGAAATCGAAAATCAATGCATGATTTCTTCTCATCTCCATTCCATCTTCAATTCTAGCCATTCCTTTTCACTCAAAGCTTAAGGACGAGCTTGGGATAGTGTAAGGTGTTGCTTTCACCATTAAAGATGTGGAGGTTGAAGCTTTGAATCTCAATTGAAGGTGGGTTATATAACTTGAATCCTTGAACTTTGTTATTGATTCCATATCTTCATCAATTGTTGATTCCTTCTTTATTCCCAAAATTTTATTTGAATGATTGATGAAATCACCATGGAAATTATAGAAAGTTTAGTGGGTTTTTAGCTTGAAGATGATGATGTCATCACAAGCACACACCTCAATTAATATCCTAGGCAAACTGTTTCAAAATTTGAGACCAATCAGTTTCAATGAAATTGGTCAAACGGTTTCAACAAACTGTTTGAAACCAAACGGTGGTTGACCATTTGCAATGGTTGACCATTTGATGAAATATGCTGATGTAATTGGATATTGATCCAATGGTTTCAAATGGTTTGATCTTAATTGTTTCAATTGTGAATGATCCCTCAAATGCAAACCCTAGATGGGTTGAGTGTTGAATCCTTAAGTAATTAAATCAATTTTTGGGTTGACTCACCATTGGAGGTCATCCAAACGACCTCAAGACCTTTTGAGGTCATGTCATGTCATGGTTTGATGATGATCCAATGATTTCAATTGAATTAGTTCCATAATGTCAACCATTGATGGTTCCTTGATTTTCAAACCCTAATTGTTAGTTTCTTGATTGTAAACCCTAGTTCAATTGGGTTCAAAACCTTAATTGAAGGTCCAATTGAAGGGTGATTCAATGGTTCAATTAAAGAATAAATCAGTAGTTCAAATGATAGATGGTTCAATGATTGAAACCCTGAATTGATAAAGTGATGGAAGACCTTTTTGGTCCATTCGGTTTTGAGAGAGTTTGGACCAAACGGTCTTTAGACCGTTTGAGTCCAAACGGTCTTAAGTCCATTTGGGATCAAATGGTCTCAATACCGTTTGAGACCAAACGGTCTCAAACCGTTTGGAGACCCAAGTGGTTTCAAGTGTGAATTGTCCATACAGTTTCATTATTGTTTTTCTTAAACGGTTTCAAACCATTCAATGTCTGAGTGACCAAGACCATTTGGGGTCTAAGTGACCAAGACCATTTGAGGTTCAATTGGTCAAATCATTTGGATACCTAAGGTGACTAAAGGTCAATTAACTAATTGATTATTAATTATGTAAATCAAAGGTGATTACAATGGTTGTACCTTTGAGGTACTAGGGTAATTAGTACCTTTTTGAGTGGTTAACTCTTGTTGCTTATGAAAGCAATGATTTAATATGTTGTGACAACCCTTCATTAAATTTGATTGGACCTAATCTAATTAAGATTGAAGTAATTGACATCCTTGAGAGGATGAGAGAGAGAGAGAGAGGAATTCCTACATGAATGACAATCATGTAATGGTTAAACCTCAACACTTTCAACATGAACATAATAGGTAATTAGGGTATGATCCTTTGTAAAGAGATCATGAAACCCTAATTGAGAAGGTTGATGAAACCTTAATGGAGGGTGATGACATGTGAAAACCTAATTGAGGGTGATGTCGAGTGATACCTTAATTTCAGGTAATGCTACGTGAAACCCTGATATGGAAGGATGTTATGTGAAACTCTAATATAGAGTGATGTTATGTGAAATTCAAATATGGAAAAGATGTTATGTGAACCCTAAATTATAAAGATGGAAAACTCTATTCCTAATAATGGAATAGTAACTAATATATTAATAAGTGAAATACCTAAAGAGGTTGATAATGGATATCTTTATATCAATATTGCCTTAACTTAAAGATGAGTCCATATCATTATCAATGGTTGTATTTTCTAAATAAGTGACTTATGACCAATACATTACATGATAAATTTGTTGAACTGGTGCATAAAGTATTAGGATGTTAAATACCCTAATACAAGCTAAGTGGATGAACTCGAGTAAGATAAAGGTGATGAGGGAAGTGATACATCAAAATATGATAGATATCACATCCATCACCTCAAGATCAATATACCTTGATGTATTTTAAATCCAATATATTTGGATGAGTGACACATGAAGCGTGTCATGTCAGTTGTTACATTGAGATGTAATGCACTTTGATAAGTGTAGGCTAACATGCCTTATGAAAAGGTTAATCCAAATCAATAAACTATGATGCAATCATATTCTGGTAAAGATGAAAGAGAAACTCATACTTTGTGTTGGTAATTCATTTAATGATTGAATACTTATGTTATCAATGTTGGCTCCTAGCTGTGTGAAGCAATGCAATAGGACTTGATCATTAATAATATGATCTTGAGAACCTAAATGGTTATTTATGGAAAACCCTAATGGAGGGTGATGACATGCAAGAGAAATCCTAACCCTAAAAAGGGGAATAATGGTATTACTTTGTGTTGCATGATGTTGATATGAAAGCATTATAACGGTTATCATGAAGTACTAACCATGCAGGTATCATGAGAAGATAAACATTGCCAGGTATGAGCTATGATGTTTCTTTTATTAGAATTGTTAATGAGCCATAATATGCCTTGTTGCCTACAAAGAGGTAACAAAAGGAGAAATAAGCTTTGTGAGCTATGTAGAATGTTTGTGTAGCAAGAATGATGATTACCTTGGTCAGATGACCGAAAGGTATTAAGTTACATGTTAAGTGGTAAAAAGTATTCTATGATGAACTAAGGGTTTGAATACCCATATTCTATAATCATGATGATGAACTTGTTAAGAAATGGAAATGTACTTGATGAGATGAGGGATTAAGATCCCAATACTTTGTTGAAAGATTATGGCTACAGGCCATGACTCCACAAAATAATGCCATGCATTAGTTGTGTGATCTAAGCCTGAAGAGAGTATATGTTGTGACTATAACTCTATAATGAAGATGTCAATATACCCTGGCAAGCTAATTGTAGTTTGACACATGATGTGTAAAATATAATCAATAGTGTAGTATATTTGCATAAAGTTGAAATATGGGAAACATTTGTTGATATTATCCTACTTAGTATAGCGGATAAATGTTATACATGTTCCTCATATTCCTTATTAGATAAGTGACATGCTTCTCTATCAGGTTATAGCTGCAACACTTTAGATAAGAATAATGGTCTAATCTGTTAGACAATGAATTAACTGTTGTTAAGCAATTATGAATCCTCTGTTTAGATTTATCTTATTAATCTGCAATAATAATGTTTCTGGCAAATAGTTATGTCTCTCGCTGGGGCAATTTACAATTGTCTCATCCCCGTGGGAACTACATTTTTAGGTGGACGCATATGAGGAGGCAGGAATCCTTCAGTAGGTGAAGGACAACAACAGCAGTAGCAGATATAGTAGTGAATTCTCATGATGAGACACTGGCTGACATGTCTTGTATAGATGTACATAGAGTCCTATGTATCATATTTGTACTCTCAGGTCCTCAGAGTATTAGTTAGTACTTTTGAGATTTTAGCTTAGTGCTTCGAGATTTTAAATTGCCTGTGTTTAGTTTACAGAGCAGTTGATGCATGTAATTCTCAGAAAAAGATGATACATGACATGTACTTGTGAACCATTATGTAATTAAATTACTCCAATTCTTTATAAAGAGTTTTCCTATGAGTGGACCTCTCTGTAAAATGGTTTTAATTTTTAGTGATTTTCGGTAATCCACTGCTTAGTGATCGTTTCCGCTAAGTTAATAACATTTTATTTGAATGATGTGTCACATTTTTATAAACAAAATGAATGTATAGATGTAGAGATGGAATAAATAGGTATGGGGGAACTACATGAAACTCATTCTGGAGATGAGGATATCATAGTGGAAGAAGAACTTCATACATGTTAGGAAATAGCATAGGTGTATAAGAAAAAATGTTTGTATAATAAATCAAAGTGATGAAGAGAATAATATAATAATAGTAAGGAGAGGATGCAATTCTTTAATATTCTATGTTGTATTGGAGGGAAGGAATTTTTGGTAGTAAAGATCATGGTGTTATAGATATATGACTACAGGAGATTAAAGTCTTGTATGTGATGGAAATACCGGGTGAGAAGAAATTCAATCATTCATATTATCTTCGAAAGCTAGATGTAGAGATGTGGCAATAGTTAGTGGATATGAGAAGATTATGTGAGCCACTCACATTGGCTAATTCTATGTAAAGTTCCATACCAAGTAGTACCCATTTATGTTCCTTAGTGAGAAGATACACTGGTGTAGACATTATGAGGTGTAGCTTAGGTATAATGTAAATGTCAATAAAAATAAAAAGATAGGAAGATTAGTGGCTTTATTGAGGCATCCTATAGGATGGAGCTGTAACGACCCCGCTTCCGGATAACCAACAATTAAGGAAGACCAAGAAGTCAAAGGCGTTATCCCAAAAATAAGATCAATGGTTTTGCAAATAATAAAAATAATTAATAAATTCTACAAAAGACTAAGCTTAAAACAGAGATAAAAAATTCTTTTCACATACCTTTCAAAAGTAGGAAACTGAACTTCTACCCTCAGTAGAATTATATCTATCTAGATCCTCCTTTAAGAATTAACTTTAATCTTTACAAGTTCTAGTTTACTGTTTGTAAATTTTAGATATTCCTAAAATGCCAAAAAACAAAATGTCATTCAGTATAAATGAATATATTGGTATGTGGGGACAAGAAAAACATTGCACATATATTCTAACAACATAATCACATCAAATAGTTGTTAACAATGCCAAATTTACATTTTAATGTAACTTCTCAGCCGCTTTTCTGCATACTCTGGGATACCCTCTCTTTGGGTTTAGTCCTTGTAAGGGACTTAAGGCCACCTTCTCCATCCCGAGCTTAGTTCATGGGGTCACCTCTCTGGGTGCCTAGAAGTCTTCCCTCTGAGGCTTGACCACTTCAGACCTTCCCTCTGGGGCTTCGTCTTGAATCATACATCTAGAGATGGTATGTAGGTTCGAGACCGTTACACATGTACTTAAATTGTGATACCCATAGTCACTTTAAAGATTGCAGAAATAAAATCATCCAAGCAGTTTATTTCAATTGCAATCGATAAAACATCGAGAAAATACCAGGAAACTAAAGTGTGTACTCATAAATAATCGCATACCTGATTTGGAGATTTCACAGGAAATATGCATAATTCAATCCAATCAGGCAATCTAAGCAAGCAATTCAACCACACAATCACATAATCCTGAAAAGCATATGCAACCTATTTACTACATACTTATCAAGAATCTATCTAACTGACTTGAAATTACTTTTTAGGATTTCTAATCCAAATTAGGGTCTCACTAGGGTTCCTTTAGATCTATTTACAACTTTCCTCTTTTATATCCATAAAACCCTAAACAGTAGTTCTAGGTTCAAAATCATAATTACTCACTTATTCTCATTATTGCATACCTTTCATTAAAAAGGCTTAGGATTAACCTGATAAAACTTTTATACAAAGAATCTCGAAATATAATTCATTAAAACACATTAACACTTAGATTAGGGTTTCTAAGCCCATTAATACATATTAACACATAAAAATCTTAAATTAGGTTATTAAACACATGGATCTTCTACTTAAACATCAAAATGTCTTTTTATTAACAACATGTTAATTTATCCATAGATTATCCATATTACTCATCTCAATTCATTTTTGAGTAAATGGCATATCATATATTAAATAACACATCGAAGCAAGCAAACACCTACTTATGTGAGTTCCGTACAAGATGTTAAAATACATAAACTGAAATAAAAGTTGAAACACTTGAGCCTAGTTAAGAATAAAGCAAAGTTCTGATGAAGTGGGGGAGGCACCACTTAACAAGCCTCTAGAATATGTTATAGTGGAAACTCTCTAATTGTTAAAAAATCATCTACCAGAAAGAGCAATCAAAGTTGTTGCTGGACTATACTGATCCCAGTTTCATCATCTACCATTGCTTTGAGATCACACAAAAATTTTGCTTCTGATTCTCCTTCTTCAGATTCTTCATGTCCTCCTTCAACTTGGTTACCTACATTTTCTTAGAATGTGAAGATCTGTATCTATCTGTGAGATAATATTTTGTTTCAATTTTTTGTTGTTGTTGAAGATTATGTTGTTTCTTTCTTTCCAGAGATTCCAACTGATAGTGGTGAAAATATCACTACTCTTGAAGTTTTTGAAGTGTCTTTTTGGTGTGATTTGTGCTGGGAAAGTTGCTGGGAAAGTTACTCATCTCAATTCATAGAATCATCAAGTTAGGGTTTTCCTCATTATAAAGCATTAAGGTTAGTAACTTTAGATATTTTTCGAACTAGGATCAGATTCAGGATCTAAAACTATTTTTATTGAAATCTACATGTTTTTCTGATCAACTTTCATATATAGCATTATTTCATTCGAATTACTAGTAATTAGTTAGGATTTTCATAAAATATCTTACCCTTGGCCAGTGGCAGCGCACTATGTCATCCATTAACCTCTAATCCTTTCCAACGGCTGACTTGGCTCGCGGTTCCAGCCCGCATTCTGAATTGGAAAACAGGAAAATGAACATGACGAAATCGAACTCCATTTCCTTGGTTTGGTTTGACGTAACTCCAATGTATTTATTTGATTTGTTATCCGTTTGGTAGTGAGCAGTTTACAGCAGCATGTTCTTCTCCCCGTCGCTGCCATGCATTATAGCACGCAAAATAGGACCGGAGTATACGGCAACGCCGCTTTGAGTGGTCATGGAAATGAAACCGCGCCTATTTTAGGCGCAGTTACTTTTCCAGTTTTTGTGTGCAATATGGGATAGTCCTGTAGCTGGTTTCCACACTATGGGTTGCATCTACCTTAAACCAAACGTAAGGAATTGGAAGCCACCCTGATTTGTAGCTGCCTGTGTTCATTTGTTGCCCAACCAAACGGGCCCTAAGCTGGCGCCTGGGTCCGGATCTCCCTGCGTCTTCATCTCGTGGGTATTGCACGGACAGGGAGCTTCGCTCTTCTATTCTTGCGGGAAAACAGAGCAACCCGCCACAGCTGCTCTCCTCCACTCTGTCCCGCCAGTTCAGCCACCATGGCTCCGCACCAAGACTTGCTTCCAGCCCGCCCTCTATGGATCTCCCAGATTGCCGGATGAAGATTCTACAACCTTCCGTCGCCTTGGTCAGCTGGCGGCAAGCAGGGGAAAACGACAGACGGCTACCGGTTCTCCCACCAACAGGAACAAGGAGATGGGACAAAAACCAATGAAGGAAAGGTTGTGATCTTAGTCAAGGAGGACTAAGGGTCTTTTTATAGGCATGATTTGTCGAAGGGGCACAGACCCTCTTTCAATGGAGTTCCTCTCTGAGAAGGATTCGGTAAAGTCCCGAATATGCACGCAAACGACAGAAGAAAGGGACTAGAAGATGCAGATTTGTCTCCTAAACCCAATGGGACAATTTCCCGATTCGCCCATTTTTCATATGAGGAGCAATTCGATCAGGAAAGCTCCAAGAACTGCTCCTCTTTCCTATTTCTAACTGAGGTGCAGCCACAGTTGGATCAAGATCCAACGGATTTCGGGCCATGTATTAGAACATAAATAAGAGATGAATTGAGACATTTAATATTATCCTTTACACTTTAGGAAACTTACAAAACTCATATCTCCCTAACCGTGTATCCTTTTGATCTCAAATTTTAGAAAAAAGTCCACAATGACTTAAACTACTTGTGTACCAAGTTTGAGACTCAAACTCAAAAGTATGAGAGACTTTTCTTTATATGCAATTTATCTATTAATAAGGCATATTTTATACATATTTTCTCTCTCTTACTCTTTTATTATCTTTATTTGGATTCCTTTTACCATTAGAAACCTTTTCAATTTGAAATCTCAACAATAGTGATTTAATCATACATCATTCAACATATATCTCATATTTTCATTATTTTTTCAATTTCTTTCCTTATTTATGCATTATTTGATTTCCTTCAATTTATTTTAATCATATTGGACTCATTAATATATTATGATCTACGAAATCACATGCACAAAGGAAATATTGCAATGGAAATCCATTCAATACACATAAATCATACAATTCCCATAATCATACATTTATTGGGGAAATTGCATTTCCAACCTTATGAACCTAAAAATTGGGGTTGTAACATCCTTCCCCTCTTATAGGAATTTTTCCCTAAAAATTCCACCAAACATACAAACAATTCAAGATAAGACTTTTCCATGTCTATCATTGCCTCCCATGTGGCTTCATCCTCTCCATGGTGCTTCCAAAGAACCTTTACCATCTTTTATTCTTACATCTAATTTCTCTCTCACCTTGGTATCTCGTACCCTCATAGGTGACTCAGGATATATTAGCCTCCCTTGAAGCTCACTAGGTTCATAGCTCAACACATGGCTCAGGTACATCACATAATCCTCTAGATTGGACTCATGGAACACATCATACAACATGTTATCCTGAGGGGTAAGGCTAAACATAAGCATCTCCACCAATCCATCTCAAATATACCTATGTATCGGGGACTCAGCTTTCTCAGTTATAGCTCAGAGGGGTCATGTTTTTATAACACATATTCTCCCACAGTAAACTGCATGTCAGTCTACTTCGCATCAGCTCACGACTCCTGTCGATCTTGGGCTTTCTCACCCATTGCTCGATCAAAGAGAGTTCATCTGCATACACTGTGGTCTCTCATACCTCCACAAGGTCCTCTCACTGACATCATCCTAATGAAGCAGTGACCAACACGAACTCCCTTATAGAGCTTCTTACATCTCAATACTGGCTATGGTGGCTATCATCACAAGAAAACTCTTCCAGGGTAGGAACTGCTCCCATGTATCACCCTGAATGAGCACACATGCTCTCATCAGACCCTCTAAAGTTTGGATCATACTCTCTTGATTTTCCATCAGTCAGGGGTGATATGTTGTACTAAACTGCAATCTAGCATCTAGTTCTTCTTGTACCTACTTCCACAACATGGAAGTAAACTTTAGGTCATGCTCAAGATATTGAACTTAGATCACAATGTAGTTGAACTATCTCTCTCTCATATATAGTTCAACCAGATTTGTCACACAGACAATGCTCTCTCTTAGGCAAGGGATTAGGTCAACTTGGTAAGGCGATCTACCATAACCCATATTGCATCATGACCTCTCTTGGTCCAGGGGAAACCCACCACAACGTCTATGGTGATCTACTCCCATTCCCTGTCGGGGACTCTTCATTCTCTATAGCAACTCACTGGGTTATTGGTGTTCGGCCTTCACCCCCTGGCATGCATGGAGACAAGCCACATGAAACTCTATACACTTCTTCATCCCAGGTCTTCAAAGTACTACTGAAAACTCTAACTATCTTTGTAGTACCATGATGTATGGTCTACTTAACATCACGAGCTCCTGCATGTCATGGTTCCTCAAGGTTGACTCCTCAGAATCCAAAAACACTCTAGTAGTTGGTCTCACCACCTTCCTTTTTCTAAGGTGCATTTGAGGTTCTTACAATAGTCCCTTTTCCTCATCAAACTCTGGGCTGTCTAACTGGGTAACCACCAACTTGACCAATGGGTTTGATTGTATCTGGATATTAACCATACAGGTCTCATCTTCTAACGAACTAGGGTTCACCTACCAACCTCTTCCAATCTCTCTATTGGCTAAATAAGAAAGCTATATACTAGAGTTGTATTCAGTTGAAAACATCTCGTTACCTCCTAAGTTTCCTTATAGGCAAAGACATAAACCTCTATATACTCCACTCAACATCCTCATCTTGGAGTTACGTCAACTGAGTTAAGAAAACTTCAAACTCATCATCTCCGTTATCAAACCTGTAAAGAGTTGAGATCATAACCCAACTCTCTACTAAAAGTATGGTAAACAAAAACACTAATGTGAAGCAGCAGAATTTTAAACTTTGACTATAGTATATTGTATGAAGAGTACCTTAAATTTTTTTCCCAATAAGGGTGTACAACTTTATACAACCAACATGATCTATGTAGAGGAAGACTAAAACTAAATCAACTTGTCTCCAAACAAAAACAACTTAATATATAGCTAAGTCCAAGCTAGAAGATTAAACTCATTTCTCTTAGCCTTAGGTTGTTCACCAAGCTTCTGATGCGCAACTCTAATCCTATACCTGGGTGGTTGGGATCACCCAATAAGAGAGAGATAAAAGTATGTGTCAATAAAAAGGAATAAGGACAAATGATAAATCACAACATTGCATAATAAAATGATTCACTATTGCAAGAGATTTCAATAGTATGAGGCAAATAAACAAATAAGAATTAGAAAACTGTCATAGTTTAATCCACAACAATAATCACATAGCATGAATAATATTATGACACAAAATCATACCAATGTAGGGTGAGGCACCTACCAGACCTACACCAAGAGGAGAGGGGAACATGCACATCCTAAACCTCAAATATATATAATGTCGCAGAGGGACTAAAATCGTAGTGCCTATATAATGTGGTAGGGAGACTAAAACCCTAGTTCCTGGCAGGAGGACTAAAACCTCAATTCCCTATGGGTGGTTTGTACTCATGTACACTACATTGTCATTTGGCCAAAAATAAATCATGCTTAATAGTTCGCTACCCATGAAACAATCTCAATAAATGAGCCAACATTGGCAATAACAATATTCAAGTATTTCAAATAAATGAGCCAACATAGGCAATAAAGAGAGAAACAAAGGCAATAGAGATATTCCAAGGCCAGCACATTATGAATGTAGGGTTGGATAAAAGCCCAACTGAAGGAATAGGGTATACATTGCACATTCATATGTTAACATCCATAAATAGGATCCACATACATAGGGCTCACATACATAGAGTTCACATACCTTATTGAAGATTCAAAACCATCATTTTCACTGATTAGATTGCATCCACATCCATATTATCCTAGTTACAAATATAAACATGTATTAGCATGTATTAAGGCATAAAGTATATAAAATGATATCCATTTAGACCTTATTTGAAAACCACTGATTTAGGACTAAAAAATGGTACCAAAAGCTTAGTTAGACTTCACTGATTAAGAAAAAATGTATTATTTCTCAATTTGGAGTTAAAATGAATTAATTACATAATTTAAACCATTTAATATAATCAAATAGGTAGCCAAATAAAACTTCAAAAAAGGAATCATATTTAGGACTCAAGAACCATAAAATCAGATTCTACATGAAAAATCATTTCCAACGACTATTTATTTGTATTTTCCCAATAAAGTATCAATTTTCCACGAATTAAATGATTTGGACCAATCAGAAGGCGAGAAAATGCCACATAGACTAAATGGCTAACGCAAGCTTGGGCCATGTAGGCCGGACCCGCATGAATTGGGAAAATGGAGTGTGGTCCAGTCAGCGGTCCACGCTTGCGTGGACATGGTCAAGGCAAACAAAACAAAAGCTTAAAGGACCAGAATGACCCTGGCGAAAAAACGAGAAGAAAGTAATGCGAGAGGGTGAAAGTGGAAAACCACATGGGGTTGTCTTCCTCCTCTCACCCGCGAGCCATGGCCGTGTGAGAGGAGCTTTGCCCATTTGGGCATTTCCTCGATACTAAACCAAAATGCACGCATAGGTACTCGAAACGAAGCCCAAGGTGAGAGAAACTCATCGGTGTGTTTTATTGGGGCACTGCTATCACCGAGCAGCTGGGAAAAGCGTCGTAAGAGCTGGGAGAAGGTGGCGATGGCAGTGGCTAACTGTGGAGGCTATGGGCAAATTAGCAATTGGAAAAGCTTGCAATAGGGCCGAAGGAGGTGAGGGAAGTCCTTTTTATAAGTGAGGAGGCATGAAACGCTAGGACGATAGTATAAGGGAGAAGACACGACCGACACCTTTGAGCATTTCAGACAAAGTGCACGGGAGATGATGACTGATGGCTAGAACTATGCGACTCGAGGAGATGAAGCCAACGAAACTGAAATTGTGTGAAATGGTGAAGAGGAGAGGGAGAACGAGGTGGAAGAGTTGAGATGGTCAATCTGTTCGTATGGTTGGAGGTTGATGATAGCTCTGAGGCCGTCAGATCGAGATCGAACGGGGGTCGAGCACGGGACACATTAAATGCATGAAATCGATTCGTCTACTATAGTTGCACTATATCCAAATCTTATAAAATCAATTTGAGGGGTCAAATAAAGTCCAAAAGGCACCAAAGTTTAACCATAGGTTAATTATGACTCCTAGATCAATGCTATGCATTTAGTTTCTCATAAATCACAAACTTTGACCCTTAATTATTATATTGACTATTAATCCATATATTAATGTATAAAAAGAGTGATTAATATGAAGAAAGTCTTTTAATGACATATTTGAGTGAAATTCGAGATAGACATCACATATTAATATTAAGAGTCATACTCCACCATATTATCCTCTCATTTATGTATTATGGTCCATTTGGAGGAGAGAGAAAGTAAAGGGGTTAATTATTCTCATAACTTAATTCAAATACACATTATTGCTCATATCTTATCCAAAAAGATATAATAGCTCCAAATTAACATTATCCACTAATTATCTCTCATTAATGGCCATATTGCATAATTAGTCCTCAAGTATCACATTAATTGGATTATTTGTGCAAAAACCCATTCATCGACATGAATATGGGTATTTGTGATCAATTACACCCTCAAGTAAGGCTCAGATTTAATATTGAGGCAAAAGAAGATAGAAAAGGTGGGAAATTATGAAAAATGTTCAAAAGGACTAGAAAGCAAATAAAAGCTTGAAAGTAGGTAAATTGCAAGAAAGACCCTAAAATTCATTCTATTACAACACTCCACCCCTTTAAAGAGGATTTCATCCCCAAAATCACAACAATAGGGAAAAGAAGGTGAGTGTGTAACATCCCAACATTAGGCAACTAGGTGGGTACTTCACAAGCTCTACCTATAAGCCAAGTCTGACTAAGGTTTCCACCATACATATTACCTTTTATCAAACATAACATAATTAACATTTTGGCTTATAAGCATAATCTCCATCATGAAAAAGCATCATCTTTATTATTCCATTACTTGTGCCATATTATTCTCACAAGGATTTTATCTCCACATTATGCACATATGTATTACCCTTATTTATCCCATTAAGGGTTTTAAGCACAATTTACTAAGTGATCCCAACATTATTTAATTTATTAGGTCACAAACATTAATAACATGAATCTATTCTCCATTATCCTCATAAAACCATATAATTATCATAGATTAGTTTGTAAGAAAAGATAATATTATTCAACAAGCTATTAAGTCTACAATAATTCCAAATAATGTCACATAAATTATCACATATTGCCACATCATCTCTCATACTTATATTAATGTCAACATTAACCATTTTCTCCTATCACATATCACATTAGGTATTTAAGCATGCTTATATGAATCCAATTACTCATTATTATATTTGAGTCATTATATGTATTTTAGTGAATTAAATATAAATGAATTAATTCATCACCCAAGTTATGATAAGGTGATTAATGAGGTTTGTATTAGAGAACAAGGTGATTTATCTTACATATATCGATAACTTGATCACAATTATGATTTGGTGATTACAAACCATCTATATATACCAAGGTATATTATGTGAGGATGACACCTATGTCACTAATGTATCATGAAGGCATCAAAGATATGTATGTATTTATTGTCAAGGCTAGATAAATACACATTATGGTTTGGGTCAACATGACCATTACATGTTATGCATCCTTATCATGCACTAGTCCCATAATCTTACTAACCATACTATTAGGGTGACATGGTCAGCATTATGTGTATTCACAATTAGTGATGAGTAACTCACTATTATGTGCATTAAGAATATGTTAAGGTTCAAGCATATGAACTATCCCTTAGATGACTATTATGTATTCATTTGTATATAAACAAACAAGATGAATTATAGTTATAATTTGTTTGTCCAACATTGACCATATGAACTTACTAATCTCTTATCTAAGGAGTTAGGGTTTCAAAAATAGAGTAACTAGATTTCAATGCATTGTGGGACTCCACCCCCTTAAAGAGGATTTCTTCCTTGAAATTAGAAACTCCAAAAACCTATCAAGGTAATACCACTACTACTACTAATCTCCAATTATCAAAAAGGTTGAGGTAAAACTATGCATGAGATCCAACACTTAGTTGTTTTACTAAACACCATTACCAACTTCAAAATCTAGCATAGGGGTATACTATTCCCAAACATGAAATTCTAAGGTTCCTATAAGGATCTCATGGATCATAAGGTGGTCCTATTTGGGTAATCAAAACATCATACATTAGGTTCTTAAAGATATTCAGCAATAAGGTAATTTTCCTAAGGGTATGCTATTTTGGACAGTCAATATCAGCTCAGGCTAGGAAATAGTCATTTAGATCCAGGAGTCCTCGTAAGCCAATCTAGTAGCGTAGAGGAAAATATTGCCAGCCCCCAGACCCTGATTCTTTCTAGACACTATTTCTTTCAACTTATGCCCTAGTAGCAACCTAATAAACTAATCACCAAAAAGTTGATCAAATTTTATTTCTAATATGAAATTATTAAGTCCTAAATCAATATTTCATCATAGGTTAACTCTATGGTGAAAACTTATTAAAGGGAATCTATATAAGTAAGGGTTTCTATCAAGGGAGACAAATTGAATTAGTCAAGACTCCGACTACCCTGATGCTCTGATACCATGTTGTAAAGAGTTGAGATCATAACCCAACTCTCTACTAAAAGTATGGTAAACAAAAACACCAATGTGAAGCAGCAGAATTTTAAACTTTGACTATACAACTTTATACAACCAACATGATCTAGGTAGAGGAAGACTAAAACCAAATCAACTTGTCTCCAAACAAAAACAACTTAATATATAGCTAAGTCCAAGATAGAAGATTAAACTCCTTTCTCTTAGCCTTAGGTTGTTCACCATGCTTCTGATGCACAACTCTGATCCTATACCTGGGTGGTTGGGATCACCCAACAAGAGAGAGATAAAAGTATGTGTAAATCAAAAGGAATAAGGACAAATAAAGCACAACATTGCATAATAAAATGATTCACTATTCTAAGAGATTTCAAGAGTATGAGGCAAATAACACTAGTACATAAATGGCATATAACGTCACATTTACAGGTGTCAGTTGTATCCAAGAAACTGACGCCTAAACCCTACAACGTTGGTTAAATACACAAACCAACATATATCTGTGAAGAGCGGCCAGACACGTGTATCACTTTTTATTTAGCGTCGGTTCCTCAATAAGCAACCGACGCTGAAAATTGACTGCCAAATTCGAATTTTCCAGTGAAAAAAATTACCTCCAAAATTTAACATACGACATCGGTTGTTAACAGATCAACTTATGACTAAAGGTTTTTCACGAGACAGAAATTTGGCCCACTTTTATCATCGGTTATCTTGCAATAACCGACGCCGATGTGTTTTCGTGTGTTGTCCCCGTGAAAATTTTCACCCCCCTTTGACGTCGGTTTTTCTACGGTAACCGACGACTATGGTCATAATTCAAAAAACATTTTGTCAGCATATGTAGATAGTCGTCGGTTTTCGGTTTTTCTAGTTGGAACCGACGACTATCATTAAACATAGGTGTCGGTTTTGTGTGACAGATGACACCTAAAGTTTTAAATGTCAGTTGTTTTGAATAACCGACACCTATTGTTAACTTTATAGCCCCCCACGCGAGCCAGACTCTTCCCCTTTCTTGATCTGTTTCATCCCGATTTCAACTTTTCCCCATCCTCTAGCGATTCCAACCACTGATGCTCCACCGCCGTTGCTCCGCCGCCGCTGCTCCGCTGCTCGCCTACTTCCGCCTGCCACTTCTATCTGTTGCTTCTCCACCACCGACCTAAGCAAGTAAGTTATACCCCTCCTTTTCTAAGCTTAACCCCTCCTTATTCCCTTGTATACCCCTCCTCCGCCGTCGACCTGAGTGGTACGGGTGCTCGCCCTCTCTCAGGCGGTGCCTAGGCGGCCCATGCATTCATCTAGGGTCCCAAACCTAGGTGCCCAACCTAGTTAGGCCTCTGGGCGGACTGGGCGGATGCTTGGGCGGCGCCAAGGCATGCCTAGGCTGCTCCTGGGCATTTTTTATTTTTAATTATGTTATTTATTGATTTTTGTTTTTTTATGTACTGATTTTTTTATTATTTAATATAACGAGACCCGCTATCATTAAGATAACAAGTGCACAATCAACATGCAGAAATGATTATTAACATCGGATTACTGAAAATCACTAAAAATTAAAACCATTTATAAAAAGATCCATTATAGGAAAACTCTTTTAACAAGAATTAAAATGTTTCATATACATCCTGGTTCATCATGTACATTCCATGTATCGTCTCTTCTCGAGGACTATATATACAACACTTGCCTTGATAAAAGCACAAGTAACAAAATCCTCGAGGCATTCAAGCCAAAATCTCAGATCGATTATAAAAACACTATCCACTGACTCCTAGGACCTGAGAGTACAGAGACGACACACAAGACTCTCTATACTAAGCTTGACAGCCAGTATCTCCACCTGAAGTATCACTGATGTCCATGTTGTTGTTGCTGCTACTCTTCCCTTACTATAGGGTTTCTGCCTCTTCGTCTGCGTCTACCTAAAAATGTTGGATCCCACAGGGCTAAGACAATTTATAAAATTATCCCAGTGAGAGATATAACTCTCCGTTAAAAACATTATTATTACAACTTAATAGAAATAAACTGAGCAGTGGAATCATATATTCAACAGTAGATAATTCATTATCTATGCAGATTAGAGCAACATTCTTACTTAAGCATTTTAGCTATAACTTGATAAAGCAGCTTGTGTATTGAATAAATGACATGTATAAGATTTATCCATCTAGCATATGCTAAGCAAGATAACATCAACCAATGATTCTCGTATTTCAATCTTAAGAAAATACGCTACACGGTTGATTATATTTTACAAACATACTTAATCTCTGAGGAGATGAGGTATACCGCTCATACTCCAACCGACCATTGTGAAATCGAAATCGGTACCATACATAGGTCAATGGAAGAACCAGATTTCCATGACCTCATCCTCCTCAGTCAGTGTGAGGACAACTGCAGGACATCTAGTGTCTATGCTAATAATAGCTTGCCAGGGTATAGTGGCAACTTCACTAAAGAGTTACAGTGGTGACTGTACTCTCTTCACAATTGAGAGATTTCATGTATATCTCCATCAATCCGACATTAACATCATCGGGAGATTTGTGATACATACATCCCAGCACATATAATGAAGGATTGAGAGGTTTAATGTTTAGCTTACATCAACCTTTCATTTGTACATAAGGATATGTTCACCCATTACCCCCACATACTCAACAGTATGCCCTCCAGGAGATCATGTAGGAAAACCTATTTCACCATCACCAACTACTGACGATGATGGATCTATGGTCAGATCACTACATGAATATATTTAACTTGATTAATTATGTACATTATCATATTCTTTTAGCATCAACCAAGTTTTCAAACATAACTTATTATGACAAATGCCATAAAGAAACATTTACTATTTCCATCAATTATTTCTCAGTCTTTATGAGATATTGGGATCTCAGTCCCTCATTTCAATATTGGGAATTCTCATCCATCCACAATCTCATTACCATAATCATATGGATATGGGTATTCAAACCCTTAGCTCATCACTAAGCACTGTTACCACTTTTTCAGGTAACTATCACATTCAGGTCATCTGACCAAGGTAAACATGATACTTGCTACACAAGAATCTCTCATGACACTTGAGGCCCATTAACTCTCTTGTTACCTCTTACTAGGCAACAAGGCATATTATGGCACACAAGGCCCAATAAACAATTTCAATAAATAAAGCATCATAGCTCATACCTGGCTATGTTCATCATCTCATGATACCTGCATGGTTAGCACACATGATAACAGATATATCAATCATATTTCAGTTCCATGCTATTCAAGGGTAACACCACTATTCCCTTACCAGGGTTAGGGTTTCCCATTTCATGTCCATTGGGGATAATCATCCCATTACCCAGATCAGGGTTATGGTTTATCACCATATTGCCCAATATTAGGGTTTTCATGTAGCCTTACTTACATCACCCTGGTTTAGAGTTTCACATCACATCATTACATCAGGGTTTCACATCACATCACCCTAGATTAGGGTTTATATTCAATAACCCACAATTAGGGTTTACTATTCATCCCAATTAGGCTTTCATATTCCATCACCCATAATTAAGGTTTACTATTCATCCCAATTAGGGTTTCATGAAGCATCCCCTTAATTTAGGGTTTTTCATCATGTTTTCCTAAATTAAGGTTTCTCATATCATCACCCTTAATTAGGGTTACACTATTACCCTAGATTAGGGTTTCACTCAGAATTGCCCTAAATTGGTTAGGGTTTGTTAAACTTCTCGATTAGGGTTTCATGATCTCTTCACTAAGGATCATCCCCTAATCACATACTATACATGATTAACACTCATGTATGAACTCTTCTCTCTCATCCTCTCAACTTGATTAGGTTACATCAACCTTTCCATCAAGTACATAGAGCTATGGTTGACATAGTGTACTAAATTATTGCTTCCATAACTTTTTAGGGTTAATCATTTTTTTAAAGGTACTAATCATCTAGGTACTTTAGGGATTCAACCACTATACCTATCTTTGATAATCATTGTTATCAACCATTGGATCAATGGATCAATCATCACTTTAAATATCCAAATGATTTAATCAATTTTGACCTCCATTCAGTTTTGGCATTTCAACACCAAACAGTTTTGAAAACCGTTTGATTTCAAATGGTCCTGAGACTATTTGACCCCAAACGGTTTCAAGACCATTTGGACTCAAACAGTCTCAAGACCATTTGGCCCAAGTCAGCCTCAAAATTGAAAGGGTCACCTAAAGGTTTCCATCAACCAATCGATGATGATTTGCACCATTGAAATCTTCAACAATTGAACTAGTTAAGTACATCAATCATTGACTCTTGAATCTCCAAACAATCCACCTTGGCTTTTGATCTCCAAATGGTCATGAGACCGTTTCATCCCAAACGGTTTCAAGACTATTTGGACTCAAACGGTCTCAAGACCGTTTGGTCCTTTTTGTCTTTGATGTGAGGATTTTGAGTCGCTCTTATAGACTAGTTTTACATGTGTTTTATGTGTTTATTAGTCACATTTGTGGTTAGTATCACATGATTCACTCACTTTAGTCTATAATCTCATTTTTGCATCAAACCTACTATATTTCATCTTTATGGTTATAAATGATCATATTGATGTGTTTTAGCAAGGCTGATTCGAATTTATCTTGAATTTTCAGGAAAAACGAGTATATGCAACTGTCGATACCATTGATAGATGTCGATAGTATCGACTCGGCCACAGTGAGACAACTGTAAGGAACCAAGATGTGTCGATACCCTCGACAAGGAAGTCGATGGTATTGAGATACCTACAATGAGTCAACATTCAACTGGTCGATACTATCGACATAAAGTTGATACTATTGACATCGCCCAGCTTCAGTGTCAGATTGGTGATAATAGAGACACCTAAAGGTGTCGATACCATCGACACCAAAGTCGATTGTATTGAGTCTGCATCAGAGTAGAATGTCAGAAAAAGGAAGAATCATCAATACTACGACGGGTCGATACCATCGACCCGTGTCGATGGTATCGACGCCGTCAGATCAGGTTTTGTTATAGATAGTTGCTAATCGGACGGTGGTGATATTTTGGGGATCTAAAGTGGTGCATATACCTAATTACGGTGGTCCTAAGTAGGGTATCATGTCATTAGTCATTGCACAAGTCTCAAGGATGAGAAGAGAGAAGAACGGAGCCAAGAGCCACACCCCGATCATTCCGAGAGCTGAGAAGGAGTTTTCCACTATCGGAAGGCTATAGATCGCCCATTCTATGGAAAGGAATGCCCGAATCTCCTCTATTCAGGTGTTTACATCACTTCTATTCATGTTTTCCCCATGTTTTCCCTTTCTCTCATCATGTCTTTCACTGAGATGGACATGCGGGGCTAATCCCCTTTATCTTTAGGATCGGGAGTAGCCCGGGTGATGGCTGTATGACATTTTTACCATAGTATTTCATAATTTGTCTCTTAAATCCGTGGTATGATTTCGTTTTCTCCATTAAATCATTATGATTGATCACCCTAATGATAATCTAATACCTTTAATTACTTTGAAAGAAGAATTAGCGGTTGAAAAGAGATGAAATTCACATTAACCAATAAATCCTTTGAACAAGGCGATGTACAGTTAATGGTGGAAACCCAGAGTATGGTCCACATGCACCTAGTTTAGGGTATAGGTTACTACTACTGTGGAACCGACCTAGATTTAGGTAGTGATTTGTATCACGAAAGTGATAAATTCTAAATACAAGCCACTACCCAGAATGAGAGACGGATTAGGTTACTATGTAGGAATGAATACAACAAGAACCTATGGTGAAACTGCAATCCTAAAGATTCCCATTTGAATTGATTAAACCAACCATTTAATCGACTTCTCTGTTTTCTTTTATTTTTCTTTTCTTTTGCAAACAACTCTCAAATCATTTTAATCGGTCTAGCTAATCCCAAGTAGTTAGTAGTAGTCTACCAATAATTACATTTCCCTGAGTTCGACTTGGGCCTCACAAAGGCCTATATTACTCTGACGCGTGCACTTGCGTTCTACACACGGTAAATTCGTGTCAAGTTTTTGGCACCGTTACTGGGGAAACGACAATTTTTGGCACTATGAGTGCTATAAGATACCATTCTAGGCAACCTTTTTCTTTTAGCTACATTTTTAATTCTTGCAATTGATTGTCTATTTTTTTTTAAATTTATATTCGTCTACCACTGTACTTAACTAAATATATCATTTTGTAGGTACCAGTGCATGGTGAGCATGCGTAGCACAGAATACGCATTGTCATTACCAGAGGTCCCATCTTCGGGATCAGACGACGAGGAGCACTACATTCAGAGTCAATCTGAGAGAGTAAATTCAGATTCTGAACAAGAAGAGATGGCTGAAGAAAAGAAGATATGGGAAAAGATCAAGGCGTCTTTTTCCTCCGCATCAAAAGGGTCGATCAAGAGGCAGGCAATCAACATCCCGACCTATAAAATTGATCCGACACTAATAAATCTAGTCAAAACTCAAGCATTCCATGGACTAAAGAATGAAGATCCAGTGGCCCACATAAGAACCTTCGTGGAAAATTGTGATATGATCAAGATCGATCATTTTCCACAGGAGACACTGTATCTGAAACTGTTCCCAAGTTCTCTGGCAGGAACTGCAAGAGAGTGGTTCTATAATCTGGATGATGAGATCGTTGAGACTTTGGATCAGATGATTGAGGTCTTTTTTGAACGTTTCTTCCCACCTGATAAGACTAATGATTTAATTAGGAAAATCCACAACTTTACTTAGAATGCAGGTGAAACTTATTCAGAGACCTGGGAAAGATTTCAGATAATGCTGAGAAGATGCCCTCATCATGGGTTAGACAAGGAAAAATAGGTGAAGATTTTCTACTTCGCGCTAAATGAGCACGACAGAAGCAATTTAGATTCAGCAGGATCAAGATTCTTTCTAAACAATACTGATACAAGGTGTTGGGAGATTCTTAAGAACATGGAAAAGAAGCAGTCCTGGGGTACCAGAGATGCACCTAAACAAGTTAGATCCATAGGGGACGCTAAATCCATTAAAGAAATGAATGACAAGATGGATCTTATTGCAAAGAAACTTATGGTAAAAGAAAATGAAGAGTCTGATGATGAGGCACATGTGAAATTCATGCGTCAGCAACAGGGATATAGGAATAACGACTATTCCTGGAGGAAGGATAATAAATTTTCCTCGAAAGATCCCAACAATTTCTTGCAGGATCCGGAAGCTAAGCCACAACCCAGTCTAGAAGAAAAGAGCAATGAGTTGGTCAATCAACTAATCAAACAGAATCAAGAACTCATGAGAACATTTGGTCAACAAATCAAGAAACAAGGAGAGTTCATGAATCAGTTTGGGAAAACTTTACAAAGTCATGGGGCTCAGATGAGGACACTCGAGACATCCTTAGCACATATGGCAGAAGAGATTTCAAGCTTGAAGAAACCAACACAGCAAGGTTTTCCAGGAAATACAAATGTTCCAGGAGGAAATCAACAAGCCAAAGCAATTCTGTTAACGAGTGGAAAGAAGATTTCAAACTCTAAGGCTGATGAACCAAGCACACCCCATCCAGAGACCACAGGTGAGGCCGCTGATGAGGTCACAATCACATAGCCAATAGAGGATGATGTAGAGGAAGCCACAACAGAGCCCATTGTTGAGGAAGAGACTGAAAAGAGGATGCCATATGTGTCGCCACACCAGAGGGCACAGACCGTTCCAGTTCCCTATCCAAACAGTTGGAAGGAAAAGAAAGTGGACGCCCAGTTCAAAAAGTTCCTAGATAATTTTAGAAAACTTTCAGTCAACATCATGTTGTTAGAAGCTATTGATAAGATACCCTCTTATCGTAAGTTTCTGAAAGATATAATTACCAAGAAGAGGAAGATTCCTGATATTGAGGTGGTGGTTCTTAAAGAGCTGGTTAGCACCTTCATTTTGGGAACATTACCACCAAAACGACAAGATCTGTGCTGATTTAATATTTCAGGTTACATTGGTAAGGTGAAATTCGGTGAAGCGTTATGTGATTCTGGGGTGAGTATAAACTTGATGCCTCTCTTGACATTCAAGAAGCTGGGTCTTAAGGAATCTAGACAAAGCAACATGACGATTCAACTCACATATAATTCTATGGTACGACCATATGGTATTTGTGTGGATGTCCTGGTAAAGGTTGATAGATTTGTATTTCCAGCTGATTTTGTGGTAATGGAAATGCAAGATGACCAAGGGAATGAGCTACTCATGGGGAGACCCTTCCAGGCTACTGCTGATATAATATTGGAGATGGGTAGACGTCGATTGACATTGGGAATAGCTGATGACAGATTTGAAATGGTTATGCCACCAAGTACAAAACAATCACAGGCAAAGGAGGAATGTCGCATGGTGAATCATATTGATCAAAACATTTCTCTTTGTTTAGGGAAGCCATTTATGGATATGGCTCATGTAATGACCAAGGTAGATAAGGGGACACTGGCATTGGATATTATGGAACAAACAAAAGTTGTTTCTCTTTGTAGAGTTGTGGGTTATCCAAATGATGAAGAGGAGGAAATTCCTATTTCTACCGAGGATGGTGCAATAGCAAGTTCTGTCCTTGACTCATATCCAGAACTTCCCCTTGAAGCTTGCCTTGTCAACATAATGCATGATTGGATGAGAAGCACATCGTTACAAGAATGTGTCAAGATGCTTCAAGTGCTCCCGTGCTATAATGCCAAGCATTATGAGGATCTTGGGCCACTACCACCACCGCTTCAATCATCATTGATCTGTCCACCATAATTAGAACTGAAGCCACTGCCCCCTCACTTGAAGTATGCATTCTTAGCCGATGGTGAAAAATTATCGGTGATTATTTCAGCATATCTGAGTGTCGATGAAGAAGAGCAGTTGATGATCATGCTGAAGAACCACCGTGGCGCATTCGAGTGGTCAGTTGTTGATATTAAGGGGATTTCTCCTACACTTTTCCAGTACAAGATTCGGCTCGAGGAAGGATCCAAGCCGGTAATTCAGCCACAACGTCAACTCAACTCGAGCATGATGGAGGTCGTCAAGAAGGAGGTGATCAAGCTCCTTTCTGCGGGCATCATCTACTCTATTTTAGACTCGACGTGGGTAAGCCCCACACAGGTAGTCCCTAAAAAGGGGGGATCACGGTGACTCATGATCTTATGAATGAACCTGTTACTACCCGATTGGTAATCGGGTGGCATGTTTGCATCGACTATCACCGCTTGAATTCTGCAACTCTAAAGGATCATTTTCGCTCCCATTTACTGATCAGATTTTAGAGAGACTGGCTAGCCACTCTCATTTTTGTTTTTTGGACGGCTATTCCAGCTATAATCATATTTCTATAGACCCTAAGGATCAAGAGAAGTCTACCTTCACTTGTCCTTATGGGACTTTTGCATATCGCCGTATGCCGTTTGGGTTGTGCAACACACCAACTACTTTTCAGCATTGTATGCTTGTTATTTTCTCAGATATGGTTGAGTACTGCTTAGAGGTTTTTATGGACGATTTTTCCATCCACGGTGCATCCTTTGATGAGTGTCTGTACAATTTGGATAGAGTGCTACAAAGATGTGAAGATACACATTTGGTATTAAATTGGGAAAAATGTCATATGATGGTTAGTGAAGGAATAGTGCTTGGACACAAGGTGTCTAGTAGAGGACTGGAGGTAGATCCAGTAAAAATCGAGGTTATTTCCAAATTACCTCCACCAAACTTGGTGAAGGGAGTGAGGAGTTTCCTTGGGCATGCGGGTTTCTATCGTCGTTTTATCAAAGATTTTTCTAAAATTGCTAAACCTTTGTCTGCAATGCTTGAGAAGGATGCAGTGTTTGATTTTAATGATAAATGCATGCATTCCTTCAATGTTCTTAAAGAAAAATTAATTTCAGCATCGGTTGTTCAAACACCGGATTGGACCAAACCGTTTGAGCTCATGTGCGATGCATCAGATTTTGCTGTTGGGGCTATTCTTGGGCAGTGTTTTGAGAACAAACCTATAGTAATTTTTTATGCATCAAATACTTTAAATGATGCACAACTTAACTATACTACAACTAAAAAAGAACTGCTTGCCGTGGTTTTCTCTTTTGAAAAATTTAGGCAATATTTAGTGGGGTCAAAAGTTGTGGTTTGGACGGACCACGCTGCTATTAAATATTTAATGGAAAAGAAAGATGCCAAGCCTAGATTAATTAGGTGGATTCTACTCTTATAAGAGTTTGACATAGAAATTAAAGACAAGGCGGGTATTGAGAATGTGGTTGCAGACCATTTGTCTCAGTTAGAGTGGGTAGATGAGTGAGATATCAATATACCCATTATCGAGACGTTTCCCGATGAGCAAATCCTTTCCATAAAATCCAAAGATCTGTGGTTTTCGCACATAGTAAATTATCATGCATGCAAGGAAATACCAGACGATTGGAATTTTCAAGAAAAGAAGAAAATTTTCCATTCTTTAAGATATTACTTTTGGGATGACCCCATTTTGTTGAGGCAATGTAGGGATGGCATCTTACACAGGTGTGATCCAGAGGATGAATATGATAGTGTACTCACTCGCTGCCATGCATTACCCACCGGCGGCCATCATGCGAGCACAAGGGCGGCGACGAAAGTGTTAGAGAGTGGTCTTTATTGGCCTACACTCTTTCGGGATGCCTATGACTATGTGAAAACATGTGACGCGTGGCATGTAATATCTCAAAGTGGCAAGAGATGCCCCTCAATGTGTTTTAAGAAGTTGAGGTATTTGATTTATGGGGCATTGATTTCATGGGACCATTTGTGTCATCAAATTCCAATTTGTATATTTTGCTTGTTGTGGATTATGTATCGAAGTGGGTAGAGGCAATACCCAGAAGAACTAATGACGTTGCGGTAGTGTGCAATTTTGTGAAAGAACATATCTTTTGCAAGTTTGGTGTGCCCCATATGATTATAAGTGATGGGGGCACCCAATTCACGAATAAGAAATTTTCTACACTAATGAGCAATCACGGGGTCAAAAACAATGTTGGTACCCCGTATCACCCACAAACTCAAGGTCAAGTTGCAGTTTCCAATCGTGAGATCAAAAAGATATTGGAACACATAGTGGCATCTTCGAGAAAGAATTGGAGTGCACTCCTATCGGATGCTTTATGGGCATATAGGACCGCATTTAAAACACCTACAGGCACTACGCCTTTTAGGTTGGCTTATGGGTGGGCTTGCCATTTGCCGGTTGAGTTAGAGCACAAGGCGCACTGGGCGCTACAGAAGCTTAATGTGAGTTATGATGATGCAGGGAAAAAGAGACTACTGGAGCTAAATGAGTTAGATGATCTTAGTATGAATGCCTATGAGAATCAAAGGATCTATAAAGAGAGGACAAAGCAAATCCATGACCGCCACATTCAACGTGCGTTTTCAAAAAGGGTGATCATGTTTTACTGTTCAACTCGAGACTGAAGCTTCATCCTGGGAAATTGAAATCTAGGTGGAGTGGACCTTTTGTGGTGGAGGAGGTGCGCTCACATGGTGCTATTATGGTGCGAGATGGAGAGCTCACGTTCCTAGTTAATGGTCAAAGGTTGAAGCTTTACATTGGAGAGAACTACATGAGAAAAGTGCATGAGGTTAAACTCATGGCACTTAAGGAAGAATGAAGAGCCTATTGCGTCTAGCATAAGACAATAAACAAGGGTGCTTATTGGGAGGCAACCCAACCATTGGTAATTTTAATTTGTAGTTCCTTCATTTTCTTTCGCATTTTCAAGTTAGTTTTGTTCAATTTTGTTTTTAGTGTAAAAATGATACCTTAATCATTTTGCTTAGTGTGCAGTACTGAATCAAAGTTGATACCATCGACTATAATGTCGATGGTAGCGACGTGCATACATGGAAGCAAATGCAAAAAAAAATTTGAGTCGATACCATCAACGGCCTCGTCAATGGTATCGACCTACCATCAGTGACATCGAAGAAAAAGATAGCACCGGGTCGATAGTATCGACCAGGAATTCGATGCTCGTGATATCCCTGAAGAGTTATAGAAGAATTTGTCTCATTGAAGTCGATACCATTGACAACCCAGTCAATGGTATCAAACCGGGGTCAGCGAGGAAGCAACGCACAGGCCTCACAAGGGTAATCGAACCATAAAGAGTCGATACCATCGACACCCAGTCGATGGTATCGATGTGACACATCACCGATCTGCGAGAAGAAATCAACGAAGCCTACCAATTTCAGAAGTCGGTCCGTGGGATGGGTCGATACCATCGACCCTCATCGATGGTATCGACGCGTCATAAATCCGGCCCCCCACATCAAGCAATCGACAACCGTCGATGGTCGTGAAGAGCAGATTGTGCTCCAGGTGTCGATACCATCAACACCCCGTCGATGGTATCGACGGAGTGACAGTAGCGACGAGTTCAACTATAAAAGGAGGGGTAGTTTCTCAATTCTATTCAAACCTTCAGAGTGAATCCCCTCAACTCTTGCGCCAAGCATCCCGAGCAACCAAAGATCTTCACCGAGCTCTTCATCGAAATTGGAGATCATATTCTTCGACCTTCACCGAGCTCTATTCTTCTGTCTCCTTTCTTTCACAATGGTGAGGACAGCAGGAACTTCTTCCTTGCGGGCGGTCCCCATGGAGATAGACACATTCGTGCCTCCACCACTGGGTTCTATTCCCCGTCTGAGGATTTTCCACCCCTCGGCAGACGTGAACAAAATCTTTGATGAGTTGATGAAGCGTCCCATAGAGCCTACCCGATATGTTGATCGGGCTATGATCAGGGACCTTAGCTTTGAGGACAACCTCAACCATGTCCTCCTTGGCCAGGTTGGGAGGAGGGCAACAACATGGGAGGAAGCCATCCCCTACCATGAGGAGGGTCATCCGTTCTTTGGCGAATGGCTGACGTATAAGGAGATCATGGCGGAATTCATGGCCTCCTTTGACATCTGTGTTGTGCCCAATGACCTTATCGCCACTGACTGTGAGTGGATCAAGGGTCATGTTTCTTTCCATTTGTTCAACCACAACTATAATATTACACTTGACCAATTCAACTCAATCTACAACTGGTGGCACTCACCCGAGTAGTACCGATGGCCAGATAATTGGACCGATTATGATGCCATGTTTGCGGCATTGGTAACCACTCATGTGGGAAAATCTATCAGCTATCACAATGCAGCGGTGGCCGACTTCGGAGCACCCGTTCGTGTGGGTTTTACACCATATGCTTTGCATCACCTTCTTTGCTCGCGGTGATCTTTCTTTGAGTAAATTCCAGGAGACGGATTTATTTTTCCTCTACAAGCTGCTTAAGAGGGAACAGTTAAACTGGGGTGCATTTTTCTTGACGCACGTGATGGCCATGAAGAGGAGTACCAGAAGAGCCCTTATTCACTTTGGGGGACTTATCACACCACTAGACCTCTACCTTGGGCTAGATATGTCATGACTTCCTCCACTGGTCAGCAAAAATCCGGTGAATCTTGCTCACTTCCACCGCTCCAACCGTTTGACAGTTTGTGATGGCGTGGTCTATGCGCATTGTCACGTCAACAAAGAGTATCAGGAGTGTGCACTCCCTGATCCCGTCTTCAACATCCAGGGGGCCCAACATTTTAGATGGCCCATAATTGCCATCGATGACTCTAACAGTGGCAAAGATGACAATGACAATGATAATAATGACGGTGACGAGCAGGAGGAGGAAGAAGAGACTTTCACTCCTCTTCGGGCACGAGGGGCACCCAGGAAGTGGCCACACTTATACCTAGGTGCATCATCATCCTCGCAGCCTCAACCACCACAACCCTCTCAACAAGGAGAGGATGTTTATTCTATGCAGGGCATGTATACCATGCTATAAAGCATTCATGAGACACAACAACAGCACACTACGTCATTTGCTGATATCCAGGATACTACGAATCGGTTGTATGTTAATCAACAACCTATCTTTGAGAATGAACGTCAGCTATTTGCAAATCAATAGCAGGTCTACAACCGGTTGGGGAGGATCGAGCAGCAGCAGAAGCCGTTCTATGATCGCTACTAGAGCCAAAACTACTTCGGGGGATATCCTCAACTTCCACCGATGCCCTCATACGATCCAAACTTCCAGAGGCAATATCCATCACGGGATCCCACTGCCCCATAGTAACCACCACCTAAGCAATAAATGGTATCACTGTTCCACCTTCTGAGATTATTTTTGACTATGAGGCCATAGTCAAATTCAAGCTTCGGGGGGAGATGGAACAATTTCTATCTTTTATTTTCCTTTGTTTATATCATTTATTGCCTTTTCTTTTATTTTAGCAATTTTATTAGCTTTTAGGATCCACACACTATCTAGTGTATCCGTGGATGTCTAATGTAATTTGTCATGTCTACGTTTTTCACATGGGAGCTATGGGTAAATTTGAAAAAATTTCATGTAATTGCAAGCTTGCGTTTTGTGAACTTGAGCACTTAACTTATGAAAATAATTGGGTCTTTCAACTTTAAAACATAAGACCACAACTGTACGTGCCTATGATTCAAGGAAAGTGAACGGAATTGGATGTTGAGCCTAAACTGACAAATGGTAATGGGACTTTAATCTGAAATACAAGAGAGAAACTCCTTGATTTTACACATCTCAGTAAGGAGGGACATATAATATCTTCCGATGGTTCTGTCAATTAATCTTGTGATCTATCCACCTCATCTCATTTACATTCCACCATAAGATTTGGGAGCATTTTATAGTTTGTCATATCTTGATTGCATATCATATAGATAAGATTGCAATGTAGTTAGTTTTACATCTGTTGCATATATGAAAAAAGAAAGAAAAAAAATGTTGCATTATAGTCATGCATGCACAAATTTTAGAATGCATGTCAATGCCATCTTAGTTGCTTTTTGCATAATTTTAACCATTTTTTACATAATGTGCCTTGCTTCTTATGAAAATAAGGAACTTGTTTCATACTCTCCGAAAAATAAAATACAATGAAAAAAATATAGTAGTTATGAGAATAAGCCCAAGACAAAGATGTGCAAATTTCATCCTAGTTCATGAAGCAAAATAAGGGCTGAAGAAAAAAAAAGAAAAAAAAGGAAGAAAAAATAACAAGTAAGTGAAGATCAGAAGGAGGAAGGAACTTGTTCACATGCATAATAAGAAGAATAAGCACATGTGTAGTTTTGTAGATATTCTGTCTCTTATTGGGATGGAATGATAGTCCATGCATCATTCCACCTAAAATGTAAGCATTAGGTCATTTCCATATGCATGCACATCATATAGGTCATTTTTTTGTATTGTTGCATGTCAAACTGTATTGTGTTACTTTTTCTTACATAAACCGCCTATCCCATCCACCCGTTGCTCAAAATGGTAGGCCACCCGTGATTATCTCCTCACTTTTGTATTTTAGGAGATCTGCTTCCATTTAGATGGTAGTTAGGTTATGAGCAATGTAGATAGGAGATCACAAGATGCACCAAGTCTGAACCAGAAGATTTTATTATATTAACTGCCTTATTTGATAGTGTTCACCAATCTTGGAGTGAATATCTATTATGGATGATCATTGTCACCTGTAGGGTAGTTACCATTATGTGGTTAGTGAGGGCCGATATGTGAATGTCTGGTGGGAATCATATGATAATGTCTGTTGTGATAGTATGTTCTTTAGCTGACCCTCGCAATTTTATTCTATAGTTTTGCGCTCGAGGACGAGTAATGTTTAAGCTTAGGGTAGTTTGATGCAAGGATTTTGAGTCTCTCTTATAGACTAGTTTTACATGCGTTATATGTGTTTATTAGTCACATTTGTGGTTAGTATCGCATGATTCACTCGCTTTAGTCTATAATCTCATTTTTGCATCAAATCTACTGTATTTCATCTTTTTGGTTATAAATGATCATATTGATGTGTTTTAGCAAGGCTGATTCGAATTTATCTTGAATTTTCAGGAAAAACGAGTATATGCAGCTGTCGATACCATCTACAAATGTCGATAGTATCGACTCAGCCACAGTGAGACAGCCGCAAGGAACCAAGATGTGTCGATACCCTCGACAAGGAAGTTGATGTTATTGAGATACCTACAGTGAGCCAGCAGTCAACTAGTCGATACTATCGACATAAATTCAATACTATCGACATCACCCAGCTTCAGCGTCGGATTGGTGATAAAAGCGACGCCTAAAGGTGTCGATACCATCGACACTAAAGTCAATGGTATCGAGTCTGCATCAGAGCGGAACGTCAGAAAAAGGAAGAATCGTCAATACTACGACGGGTCGATACCATCGACCCACGTCGATGGTATCGACACTGTCAGATCAAGTTTTGTTACAGATCATTTCGAATCGGATGGTGGTGATCTTTTGGTGATCTAAAGTGGTGCATATACCTAATTACGGAGGTCCTAATTAGGGTATCACGTCATTAGTCATTGCACAAGTCTCAAGGAGGAGAAGAGAGAAGAACGGAGCCTAGAGCCACGCCCCGATCATTCCGAGAGTTCCAGAAGGAGTTTTCCACTACCGGAAGGTTGTAGATCGCCCATTCTATGACAAGGAATGCCCAGATCTCCTCCATTCAGGGGTTTACATCACTTCTATTCACATTTTCCCCATGTTTTCCCTTTCTCTCATCATGTCTTTCATTGAGATGAACATGCGGGGCTAATCTCCTTTATCTTTAGGATCGGGAGTAGCCCGGGTGATGGTTGTATGATATTTTTACCATAGTATTTCATAATTTGTCTCTTAAATCCATGGTATGATTTCTTTTTCTCCATTATATCATTATGATTGATCACCCTAATGATAATCTAATGCCTTTAATTACTTTGAAAGAAGAATTAATGGTTGAAAAGAGATGAAATTCACATTAACCAATAAATCCTTTGAACAAGGCGATGTACACTTAATGGTGGAAACCCAGAGTATGGTCCACATGCACCTAGTTTAGGGTATAGGTTACTACTACTGTGGAACTGACCTAGATTTAGGTAGTGAATTGTATCACGAAAGTGAGCAATTCTAAATACAGGCCACTACCCATAATGAGAGACATATTAGGTTAACTGTGTAGGAATGAATACAATGAGAACCTGTGGTGAAACCGCAATCCTAAAGATTCCCATTTGAATTGATTAAACCAACCATTTAATCGACTACTTTGTTTTCTTTTATTTTTCTTTTCTTTTGCAAACAACTCTCAAATCATTTTAATCGGTCTAGATGATCGCAAGTAGTTAGTAGTAGTCTACCAATAATTACATTTCCCTAAGTTCGACTCGGGCCTCACAAAGGCCTATATTACTCTGACGCGTGCACTTGCATTCTATGCACGGTAAATTCATGTCAGTCTTGAAATCGAATGGATTCAATTAGGGTTTTCACCACTTCACCTGATTAGGGTTTGCAATTGGTGGATTATCCAATCATGGAACCTTTAGAAACCAATTAATTAAATCTATTAGATCAATATTCAACACATCAGAAACCCCCCTCAAATGGTCAACCCCCTCCATTCGGTCAACCACTCCAAACGATTTGGAACCCAAACCTCCAAACGGTTTGCAAACTGTTTGGTCACCAAACGGTTTGGTGAAACCGATTGGACCATATTGTTGAAACCGTTTGTACCCAATTTTCTTTTGAGGCGTGTTCTTAGGATGAGTTCATCATCCTCAAGCTTCAACCCCTCAAAATCTACTGCCATTTCATGATAGCTTCATCAATCAATCAAAGGAATTGCAAGAAGAACAATTGAACAAAATTGATTGAGGAATTGAATTCAATAACAATGATTAAGGGTTCAAGTTATTTAACCCGCCTTCAAAGAAGCTTCAAAGCTACAACCTCCACGTATTTAGTGGTGAAAGAAACACCTTCAACTATCCCAAGGCTCGTCCTCAAGCTTTTGAGTGAAAAGATTGGCTAGAGTTGAAGATTGAGTGAAGAAAAGAAGAAATCATGCATTGATTTGTGATTTCGACCATGAAATTAAGGTGAAAGAAGGTCATGGAGCTTACCTAGTGGTTTAGGGTCGTCCTCCTATTTCTCCTAAGCTCCCTTGATCGTTTTACAAGCAAGAAGTGAAAGTGGTTTCGATATTACCCATTCAAGCTATGGATAAATGAGCATATATGCATTTTATCAAAAATTCGTTTAAGAGAGAGAAAGTAGAAGATAACTCCTTCATTTCCTTGCCACTTGCCCCATCCTCTTCCTTGGATACGAGGCTATCTTGCTTGCCTCTTATTCCTCTCAATTATCCATGAATTAAAGAAAAACAAATTAAGCACATTAATCCTTATAATAATATCCTAAAGTTAGTGGATAATTCTTCTCCTTTTATTAATGTGGGTGAGCTCTCCACTCACTTAGATATTTCCATTGCCTTTGTAAGGCACTAGGACGTCCACATATATGGATTTTCAACCAACACAATTTTGTTTGAAGGGTACTTCATTTAATATATTTATTTTTGCATTAACTTAAATTAGGGTTTCAATTATGCTTAAATCTTGATTATTTTAATATCAAGATTATCTCTCCTTCAAAGTGATACAAATGAGACGCCCCTCTCATTTTCTTTGATCTTCATGATGCCAAGAAATATTAGGGACTCTCTGGAAGAGGTAATTTTCATATTGAACCCTAAGTTTTGGGTAAATTGCACATTACACCAAAACTAGGTATTAATGCACAAGCATTGCTTTATTAGCTCTTTCTTGGTACTCAGGCTTTCACTAGCCATACCTATGCATCATTTTCATTCTCATGATGCTTCAACACTTGAGGAACATTTTATCATGCAACATTTGCAAATTAACCCCTCAACTTGGGTAAATTGCACTTTAGTCCAAAATAAGTAAGACATTATTTTCAACATTATTCAAAATGGACTAAAATTGAAATGTAAGTTCCTCTTAATCCTTAATTACTTTTCAAAAGATAAGAGAATGCATATAATTATCTTTCTTAAACAAAACATCCAGGGCTAAAGCATAACCTAGGTCAGAGATGTTACAAATTATCCACCCCTTACAAGGATTTCGTCCCCGAAATCGTTAAGAGAAAAGAGAAGGGTACTTCCTCCTCATATCTTCCTCTAGATCCTATGTAGCTTCTTCAATGCCATGGTGATGCCAAAGAACTTTTACAAGACATATGTCTTTCTTTTTCAGCTTTTTGATTCTTCTATCAAGGATCAACATAGGTCATTCAACATATGATATATCATCATTTAACTCTACCTCGACAGGTTGCAGAACTAATTCCGTGTCAGGATGACACTTCCTCAGCATGGAAATATGGAACAATGGGTGCAATCTATGCAACTCAGGTGGTAACTCCAGCTTATAGGCTACCTTTCCCATCCTCTCAATGATTGGATAAGGCCCCATAAATCTAGGAGCTAACTTCCCCTTCTTTCCAAATCTAAGGATACCTTTCCAAGGTGATACCTTGAGGTATACTCTGTCTCCAACTTGGAATTCTAAGGGTCTAGGACGTTTGTCAGCATAAGATTTCTGTCTATCCTGGGCAGCTTTCAACTGTTGTTGTATTACTTTAATCTTCTCAATTGTTTGTTGTACTAGCTCAGGACCCAAAAAAGTTGATACTCCCCTGTTTCATACCAACATAAAGGAGATCTACAACGTCTACCATATAATGCCTCATATGGTTCCATATCAATACTGTGTTGATAGCTATTATTGTAGGCAAATTCTATCAAGCTCAGGTGTAGATCCCAAGTTACTACAAACTGAAGGACACATGCCCTAAGAAAGTCCTCCAAAGTTTGTATGGTCCTCTCAGATTGTCCATCTGTTTGTGGGTGAAAGGTCATACTAAATCTTAATTGCGTACCCAAAGCTTTATGCAGTCGTTCCCAAAAACAACTCGTGAACTGGGGACCTCTATCAGAAACAATTTTAGCCGGAACCCCATGCAAATGCACTATCTCATCTATGTATATATGTGCAAGCTTCTCAGCTGTGTAGGTTGTTTTGACAGGAAGGAAATGTGTTGTCTTTGTCAACCTATCAACTATCACACATATGGAATCATGACGTTTGGCTGTTCTAGGCAAACCAACCACAAAGTCCATGGTTACATGATCCCATTTCCACTACAGTATAGGTAGGGGTTGCATTGTTCCTATGGGCTTCTGATGTTCAGCTTTGACCTACTGACACACCAGACACCACATAACAAACTCAGCTACATCTTTCTTCAATCCAGACCACCAATACATATCTTTTAAGTTATGATACATCTTGGTGCTCCCTGGATGCATGGTATACATTGAAGAATGAGCCTCCTCCAAGACTAACTTCCTTAGGTTATCGACATCAGTACTACCATCCTACCATGGTAATAGACTACCTGATCATCTGACTCATGGAAGCCATCCTGTTTCTCACTACCATACTCTGACTTGATCTGCTGAATCACAATATCAACTTGATATGCTTCCTTAATTTGCTGCCTCAGAGTAGGTTTTACTTGCATCTCAGCTAACAACCCAGATAACAATGACACCTTAAGCTCTATATTATCTTGCCTTAAGGAGATAAGCATATCTCTTTTAAAGCACACTAAGGAGTTCAACTGTGCTTTATCTAAGGCTGGTGTTGCTGATTTCCTACTTAGTGCATCAACAACTACATTAGCCTTCCTTGGATGATAATCAATTGTACAATCATAGTCCTTGATTAATTCCATCCAACGGTGTTGTCTCATGTTCAACTCATGTTGTGAGAAGATATACTTCAGATTCTTATGGTTTGTGAAAATCTGAAATGTCTCTCCATAGAGATAATGTCTCCAGATCTTCAAAGCATGGACCACAATAGCTAGCTCTAGATCGTGTGTCGGATAATTCTCCTAGTTTTTCTTAAGCTGTCGAGAAGAAAAAGAAATCACTTGCTTATCCTGCATCAACACACATCCTAGTCCGTTCTTGGATGCATCACAGAAGACTATGTATCCCTTCCCTTGCTCAGGTAACACTAACACAGGTGCACTTATCAACCTTTCTTTCAGCAATTGGAAAGAATGTTGACACTTGTCATTCTAGACAAAAGGAACCTCCTTCCTGGTCAACTTGTTTAGGGGTAAAGCTACAGAACTGACGTTCTTAATGAACCTCATGTAATAGCCTGCCAACCTTAGGAAACTATGTATCTCTGTTGGTGTCTTTGGCTGTTCCCATTGCAGGACATATTCTAACTTCTTAGGATCAACACGAATACCTGAAGCAGATATTATGTGTCCTAGAAAAGAAACTTCTGGTAGCCAAAACTCACATTTGCTAAACTTAGCATATAGCTTATGCTACCTTAGCAAAGTCAGAGCCTGACGGAGGTTCTGTTCATGTTGTTGAGCATCTCTACTGTAGATAAAGATGTCATCTATGAGGACTACTATGAACTGATCAAGAAAAGGCTTGAAGATTCTATTCATGAGTTCCATGAATGCAACTAGTGCATTAGTTAGTCCAAACGACATAACTATGAACACATAGTGACCATACCTTTTCCTAAAGGCAGACTTAGGTATATCACTCTCCTTAATACGCAACTGATGGTATCCCAACCTCGGATCTATCTTAGAAAAGATAGTTGCACCACACAACTGATCGAACAAGTCATCAATCCTTGGTAGAGGGTACTTGTTCTTTATGGTGACTTTGTTCAACTGTCTATAGTTGATGCATAATCGCATATACCCATCCTTCTTCTTTACAAAGAGGAGTGGGGCACCCCATGGTGAAGTACTCGGTCAGATAAAACCCCTCTCAAGCAATTCTTGTAGGTGTTTCTTGAGCTCTACCATCTCAGCAGGTGCCATTCTATACGGTGTTTGTGCTATTGGTTGCGTGCCCAGGATTAGATTAATCTCAAAATCAATCTCTCGGGGCGGAGGAACACCTGGAAGTTCTTCAAGAAATACATCCTCAAACTCCCTAACTATTGGAACCTCAAGAATATTAGTGCTCTCCATTGTGGTATCTACCACATGAGACAAGAATGCAAAGCATCCCTATCTCATCAACTTCTCAGCTACCAAAGATGACACTAAATAGGTTGGAAAGATCTTTCTGTCTCCCTGAAAGATCCATGTGTCACCATCATCTGTGAACACAGCCTACTTGGAACAACAATCCAAGACAACCTTATACTTTTCTAGGGTGTCCATCCCAAGGATTATATCAAACCTGTGCATTTCAAGTGGTATAAGATCCACCCGAATGCGATGATTAGAAAAGGAAAGATTATAGGGAGAACACACCTCCCGCAGCACTGTAGATCCCAACAAAGGGGTGATTGGCCTAAATTGTGCGTCCTAAAATTGGACGCGGATTTGAAGTAGTCAGACTTGTAAATTTATAACCCGAAACCTTCTAGGACCCCGCAACTTTGTTTATGGGGTCGAAGTAGATATACGAGGTCGAACACAGGGACAAGGGTGGTAGTGTTGAGAACACCGAATCGACACATTTCACTCTGGAAATGGTAAAGAGATGGCAAAGTTCCCCAAGGGAACAACATGATAAGATCAATAAAACAAAAGGAATCTATCTCCAAATGGAGCTACGAGGAAAAATTAAGGTTTTAAGCATTTATCAGTTTTTAGGGGTTTTCGTGCAACGAAAATAGAGAGATAAAACTAATGCTATAGTAAGGAACGAAGGGGAAAGATTCGGTAAAACAAGCGGCATCAGAAACATCTTGTACCCCTCCTCTCGAAGCGGGTACCTCTAACCAAGCATCAACACCCCTCTCGAGGTTGTTGGACTTAAGTTACAGTGGAAAGGTCACTAAAGCAGCTCTGATCCTGGGCACTCTCGTACTCCAGTATCAGTCGAAACACTAGACCCACAACACCTCTCTCAAGGTTGTTGGAATGGGAAAACACAATTCGGAAGCTAATCAAAACACGATCCAAGCGTACAAACTAGAGTTCAGATGTTAAACATAGCAATCATCCAACAAATGTACCAAACATAAAGCAGCAGATGATTAAAACTATTTTATTTCCATAAACATATAAGGGTCTGAGTACATTGCATAGGATAAAGGAAGTAAATGACTGAAATAATAAAGATAAATGTCGCCTTCTTGATTTAGAAGGTCTACGTACAGAAGCCGACTCTCCAGCCAGATACTGGGCAGGAGCCTCGCCCGATACGCCCGTATCGGGCGGCACACTCTCTCAAGTGACACGCTCATGACGGGTAGATGTATCGCGCGAGGCGCCCTTACCCGATACGATCATGTCGGGCGACACCCTCTTGGGCGACGCGCCATGACATGTGATACGTATCGGGGTTCGGTATCGTGTCGGGCTTAGAGTGTCGCTTTAAGTATCAGTCACTTGTATCGGGTATCCTTGTTGGCTGATATCAGCCTGCAGTGGTGCCCGGGACGGCCCTAAGTGAACCATTCCCTCCCTCTCGGAATGGGGAAGTGCTCACCTAGAATCGCCCGGCACAACCTCTGAGTCGCGATACGCTAGCTCCAAGCTCTTTAATCTTGTAGCTCTCGCAGGGTTTCGACCCGTCCCATCAGAGTCATGTAGCTGCTATTTATAGGCAGCGGTTGGAGGAAGTTATGGTGCTCCGGACGTCACGTGTTCTTCATCAGCTCATTTATTGCAGCCTTCAGGGGCGCCCGATATGCGTATCGCCCGACACAAAGATGTCGGGCTATCGGTCATCATGACGAGTGGTGCCTGCCGGTGGATGGCCTATATCGCGCCACATGCTACATCAGTCGTGGCGAGCCGGCTCCCTGTCGGGTAAAAAGGCATATCGCTCGTCCGCTTCCTCTTGCACGGCACCCTTGTGTCACGCGTCAGTGTATCGCGCTACCCTATCGGGCAGTGAGCGTATTGGTCGACTTCCTGGGGAAAAAGGCCGATGTAGGTAGAACATGTTTATGGGCCGGGACGGGTCTTTTCGGTGATAAATGAGTCAAAAATGGAGGAAAACTCTACAAAAGATGGAAATATTGGGTTAAGAGCGTAGCGTGGCCTGTTATTGTAAAAGTACATATAAAAAGAGAGGAAAACAGTTAAAAAGGGCAGTTTTGATAACGAAATAACAGTAAAAAATATCACAAAATTTGGTGTTATCAACTCCCCCAAACTTAGCATTTTGATTGTCCTCAATCAATATTTAAACTTTATTTTGTGATGCTTCTTATTGACCGGTACAGTTTTCAGACCATGGGTTAGAGCGAGTATTGAGGTGTCTTTCTGAGAATACGACCCAATCACGAACAACAGAATTTATTTTCTCCTGCCTTATTTAAGCAAATTTTTTCTCCACAGCTTCGGCGAGACTTAGGTGCATGATTTCGAAGTTAGCTTTCACACCAAACAGCTTTTGGGGGAAGAAAGTTGTGTGTTTGGGTAGGCTTAAGGCTTTTTGGGTTTTTCTTATTTCCCATCAGTCCATCCATGTACGGGTCCGTTAACGGGCAAGTAGTCCCTGCAGTCCAAGAGTAGTGATTTCACATCCTACGTACCACTGCCCCGGATCTACCATGACTAAAGATGGGTACTTTTGGAAAACAAGTGTGTATATATATATATTTTTTTCATTTGGCACAACTCTCATGCTTTTATTCACTCTCATAAGGTTATTCTTTCTTTTTGGGATTTTTGTTGGGTAAGGGAAAATAAGAGGAATTTTATTGCTATTTGGGTAGCTTTTTCCTTCTGCATACACGTCTCTTAGCTGTTGCAAGATTATATTTTGCAATTTTTGGTGTGGAAAGTCGTAGTATTTTTTGTTTGAGGCGGCGTTATCAGAAATACATAAAAAAACGTTCATCTCCTTGGGAACATAGAAAACAAACTAGTAAGAAGTCGTATCAGGTTTTTACTTATATAGTGACTTTGTACATATGGGAGACAAAATAAGCAAAAATTTTCAAAATTTTTGTATGAGCATGCATATGTATATGTACACATGATATAGAAGAAGAACAAAAGAACAAAAAGGTGGAGTCTGAAAATTTTTGAATTTTTTTTGTACCTCCCTCACTGGTACATGGTACCCCCCCAAACTTACTCTACACTCTGTCCCAGAGTTGTGAATTGGATAAGGTAGGGTAATGTTAACCCAGTGAGGGTTAGCTGGTGAGTGCGCCTACGTCAGATAGAAGCTCCCACACATATTCTCCTCATTTTCTGTGGTAATCGATGTGGTGGAGCTGGTCAGGTGTCGCTTGATTCGATATCCATTCCAGCATGAAGATGTCGTAGTCATTAGATAAGGGAATATGTTGTGGATTGCGGTGGTAGAACTGAAGCTCATGCCATTTGGATGCTTTCGTGTCTAGGAATAGTTGTATCAGCACCGCCACATCCTCGTAGTATTTTCATACTAGGCGCTCGAGGGAGGTCAACGCTAATGTACATTGCACCAGATGGTCTTTGTTGCTGTCCGAGCTGTTATAAAAGATTCCTGCTCGTTGGCGAGTGTACACCGTCAGGAGCATCCAGTGGTTGTAGTGCAGGATGGGTAGGAAGATAGTCTGTCGAACCCTGCTCTCCAACTCTTCCAGAAATTCTTGCTTTTCTCATGTTTAATCGACAAGGAAGATGTTGTTGAACAACATTGGATGAGCTATGTATGTGTGTTCGAACCATGGCTGTAGTGTTTGGATGTAAGCGGCCGCCATAGATACAGCCAAGCATCCTCCTTCTTTTATTGTGTCCCTTAAGTCATCAAGCGGGACTATGACATTGCCTACCTCGTAGATGACATCTGTCGGGGTAGAATCAGCTAACTTCAGAAGAATTTCATTTACCTGCTCCTGCGTGAGTGTAGCGCATGAGAAGCGGTCGAAATTGTTGATCAGTTCTTCTGATGTTTCAGGCGAAGTAGGGTCTTCAAATTCATGCACTTCCCGTAGGATCTTTAGCTACTTGCCTGCCCTGTACATGTCTTTTTCCATCTCAGCCTCCGCCTCTGGAGTGGTGCTAGGCTGTGAAGATTCATCGTCGTGGTCGCTCTCCAGCAGCCTCTCAAGTACCCATTAATCTCTGAAATAGCACCCGTGTTTGATCAGCAGCAGGGCGTATATGCTCCTAATTTGGTAAAAAATTTGGCCCTGGAGGTGCCTCATGTTTCCAAATATGTTGAGCAGCACCATGGCACGCAAGACGATAAATGTGTTGTTTTTGCTTCCCTCTTCAGCTTGGATGGGAAAGTCTCGGATAGAAAATAAGTTCCAAACACCGTTGTGACATTTGACTCCTTGCTTGATAGCTCGTAGAAGACGCAGCGGTAGAAGCCTCAGGTGTTTGTCCTCCGGGCGACTGAAAACAAGCCCAGAGCATGGCACCTCATTACTGCTGCAGCTAAACAGCTGGACATCGTGGTTCCTAAGGTCAGCCATGCAGAGGAACCACACATTGCGGTGCTTGTACGGGGCCAACACGATGTTCGTGTTATGCTTTTTGACGTGCTGCAGCATGTTGGCCACCACAATGGAGTCTGGTACTCCCAACATCAGCCTTCTTGCCAAGGTCGGGGTGGCGTTGTATAATGTTCTCCGACCTGTCCCTGCGTTGATGTTCTCCATTATTGCACCTTCTAGGACCCTGAATAGCCTTTTTCCTACAACGTCTGGCAAGCGGAACATGCTTCTGAGTGCTCCCCGTCATACGAAGAAGTAGACGTCGCTCCAGACGACGTCTTCTCCATCTGCCTGTGACCTTAAGACCTTGTTCAACAATTTCTGGTCTCTAATCGTCAGGTAGCCGATGGCCCTTCTGTCGAAATCATCCATCTCGAAGGAAGGTAGCTCTGACGACGTAGAGAACTTATCCTCCATCGAGCATCCTCCTCTAGGGAGGTGTATTTCATTGGCGGCACATATGTCTCCCCCCTCTCCCTCTAATTCATCAGAAGAGTACTCCCCGATGATGATGTCTTCGTTATCATCTTCAGCCTCATCGAGGGGGACTGCGGGAGCTATCTCATCTAGACTGTATGAGCACGCATGTCCTGCTGGAGCTCCGTCGGCCGATCTTTGTGGCGTCCTTTCCTCGAGCATTGTGGATAGCCCATTGGAGGAGGAAGAGGATGACGATCTCAAGGAGGCTGCCGACGAAGGTGAGGAGCCATAGCCAGGGGCGACGAAGATCTTCTCGGCTGCCTTCGGCGCAGATGGTCGTCTTACCTATTCAACCTCTCCTCGATCACGTCGAGGCGTTGGAGGGTCTGCTGAAGTGTGGTGTTTAGAGCCTCTAGTTGGCCGGGAAGGCCAACTAGAGTTAGCAGTTCCCGTTCCTGGCTATTCAGCCTCTGCTGGAAAAATGAAAACTTGTGGGTTAGAGAATCAAACGTAGCTGAGTGGCTCTCTGTTACCTCCCACAAGTAGTCAAATTCATGTCCCAGCATTTTCTCGAGCGACAGAGGGGTTCCTGTGGGTCTCCCTCCCGTCCTCGCGACATTTCTCTCGCGTGAGATTCTACCCAAAGAGGTGGAACCGATCTCGATTGTGCGCGAGGTTGACGCTACTGGGCAAGGCGTCGGCACCCTTGCGGCCGTCACTACCTCACCTTCTTGTCATGGTTGAGAAGGTCGTGGTGTGGGTGGATGCTGCTCCACTTCTACGTAGTCAGAGATCCCTTCAGTAGCTGCTATAGGGGACACCGGCAGTGGTGTCGGTGTTAGCTGTGCGGCTCTGAGCTCCATTTCAAGGATCTCGGCAAACACCTCATTACTAGTGTCCGGATGTGGTTCTTCCTCTACCTCTAAAGGCACCATAGAAATTTCAGGGACTACGTCCGTCTCTTCCGCGGCAGCTCCCGTGGTTGTTGCCTCGGTGACCTCAATGATCGTCGGTTCTCCTTCAGCCACTACAGGTGTTGTTGTGATTATGGCTGGTATGGTAGGAGCGACGACAACTCTATCAACTACTGTCGTCGGTGGCTCTGGATTGGCGGTTGGCTCGGAAAAGGTTGTTGACGCTTTGTCCTGCCTTGGGTCGAGAGGAATTGGTTCTCCTCTCACAGCCGCCCCTCTTGAATTCTGGTGGTGGCAGCGTAAGCGACGTCTACTGCCACAACTTCTATTTCTTCGACGGTGAAGACCAGTTTTTCTACGTCGTAGGTGGCGCAGCGAGGGAGTGGAAGGAGGGTATTTGTCCTTGCAAACTTGTAGAAATAACATCTCCCCTCCTTCTTTATAATACTGGCTCTCATGAGGTAGTTGAGGTCGATCAACTCGTCACCCCTTGTCCTTGAAAGGCTGCGCGGCTCTTGCGGGTACCCAAGCCCAGCCGCGATCAGGTTGACGATGCCACCCATGCAATATTCCTTAGTGGCATCCTTTATTGGGTGCAGCCTGTTCAGCAGAATCCGTCCAAGGTTGATCACTCTGCCCTCCATCATGTGCCACATGACGTGGAGTTCTTCGGTGTAAATGTTGTTGGACTCATTCTTGCTGAACAGTAGGCATGCCACCAGCTTGTGCACTATTCTCCAGAAACATGAGTGCACCGCTGCCACTTTGCTTCTCGGCTTGAACGATGATTCACCGGTCAGCCTTTTCCAGAGCTCCACGGGGTTGAACCCGTCTCCTTCGGTGATCCTTTCACCGTTATTCATCATCTTCTTCTCCTCCTCGCTGGAGGAGAAGATCCCGTTGAGCAGCTTCTCGGATATGGAGTGCTCTGAATTGTACAACCACCCCTGCAGTCTGTCTGCTCCACCATATTCTTCAATTTCCTTAGAAGTATTCTTCACTCAGCGGAGAGACGACATGAACTCCCTCGTGAGTTCGGTGTAGGAGGCATAACAGTTGAGGCAGATCTTCCTTAGTCCTGCCGCGGCGAGGACGCTCTCCAGTCTTCCACAAATACCCAGCTGAATGAAAGAAGACTGGTGGCAGAATCTGCTCATCCTGTAGAGCTTGGTCGCCAGTTCTGCATACCGGCGTCCATGCTCATCATCTCTCGGCACGAACCTTCCTGGCGTGTGATCCAGGGGTTCTTCCGCTGCTGTTGGAGCTGTTGCTGGAGCCGCCACTTCTCAAGTTCTTGTTCTTTTTTCAGCGGTCGATGGCCCAGCCACCTCGGGATTCAGGCGTTTCTGCCTGACTGTGGTCGCTTCAGCTGCGGATTCAGTGTTTATTCTTCTTCCGTGTTCGTCAACTCAAACGACGGTTTGCTTTGCAAAAGCCATTTCTATTAGCATAAACAAATTCATTGATCAATTTAAATGGGCCAATATTAATGTAGGCAGAAACTAAAATTTGATACCGGCGTTTAAAAGAAAACAAAAAATATGATAAAATTCGGCCCGATATAAGAATTACCCGACACCACTGTATCGGCGATACAGAGCTTTTAAATATGTAGGCTCATGCCCGATACGAGATATGGGTATCGTTCGTCACGTCGAAAGAACATCTGAGAACAAGACAATACGGAGGAAACTGCGCGTCAGCCTTGTTGCCCGACATGGGTGTGTCAGGCGGTACGGTTGTGAGAAACAAAGCGCTCGATAGGGCCTTCCTGATAGAAAAACAACATGTTGCCCGACAACAAAACAAGGGAGACGACATATGGAGGGCGACACATTTATCGCCCGAAAGGGCGTATTGGGCAAACACGTGCTAAAGGCATGTCGCGTGATACATGTGTCAGGCAATACGAGAAAACTCAGCTAAAGCCGTTAGTCTAATATGTTATGCGCGATAGGAAGGTCGTGTCGGGCTAGCCAGGACGATACAATTGTTGGGCTATACCTTTGTTGTTTTCTTAGGTTTTCTACGTGACACGAGAGCAGACGAAAGAAATCACAGCACGATACGAGTAGGTGAAACAGTAAAGGCAGTAGCCCGATACAGTAAAACCTCTGCACTATATATAGCGATCCCAACCGGGGGTAAAACGGGTAATTCTGGGACGCGCGTCGGCCGTTGGGACAAGTCATTCCCGAGACGGGCAGTCCATCCATCGACACAAGGGTAATTACTCATCTTGCACGATACTGGTGCATGCCGCGCGCCCAGGCATGTCATCCTTCATGGCCGTTACGATGCCTGAAATACCATCGCCTGATATGAGTGTGTTCAGTGCACCGGTTGAGCTGTTTCCCGATACGAAAACTTCAGAACAAAATCAAGGTGAAAAACTTAAAAACAAAGCGGAGAAAAGGCGGTTGATGAGTAAGACATCATTGGCCAAGGTTAAGATCCCAGCCTCAGATAGTATTACCCATCCCAATCCATAAAATAGAGCGGTGGCCCATAAAACAAAAGAGTCAGCACATGTGGCGCATGTGCTGACTCGGGCCTTATTACAGTCCAAATGTTCATAATGTTTGTTTTGCAGGAAAGTAAATTGCATCCTATTATAGGAAAGAAAAGAAAGCTCGGGCTACCTCCTGAGGAGCGTTGTTGTTTTCGTCTCTAGCTTGACGGTTCCAACCTCTTCACTCTTTAGCCTCTAGCATCATCCATCTCTTACAACTCTATCCCTGTCTCTCTCGATCACAGCCCTGCCTTCTTGGCAGTTTCGGTGTTTGACGGTATTTTGCCTGAGGGATTCTTTATTAATTCGACCATCTGAGCTAATTGCTGATCAATTTGGCGTTGATGCATCTGCATATCCACCATCTGGACCTGTAATGAGTTCAAAACACCTGAATTTGATAGCACACTCTGCGGTAGCTGGTTATTAATTGTGTCCTACCTTTTTACAAAATCAAACAATTGTCCAACCACATTTGACTAGCTTGAAACCTTATCTTGTCCCTGCTCTTTGGTTGATCCTTGATACTTAACTTTCCCCTGGAAGTTTCCTTTGTTAGATTGGAAGGAGGTGTTTTTGGTGTATTGACTTGGTCCTCCCCTCTTCTCGAAGGCTTGAGGTGGCTTGGAGGAAGTATGCATCTGATGTGAGTTTTCAGCTGTATCCTTGTTGCCATAACTGAAACTGGGATGGTCCGGCCTTTTGAAGTTAACAAAAGAGACATTCTCAGTCTCCTCATCCTCAGTTTTAGTATCACTCAATGTGTCGGGTCGGGTGTAGATGCAGCTATCTACCCCATGTCCTCCCTCTCCACAGGTAACACACTTCATAACCTTCTCTAATTACTTCTTTCCCTTCCCACTGGACTCTTTTAGTTGCTTCACATCAGTTGCGATCCTATGGATCTGAGAAGTGATGGTCTCCATAGCCTTGGTTTCAAAAGAGGGTCCTTCACCAGCCTTCTTAGCTTGTCCCCTGTCGGGTCTATCATAGTCAATGCTGGCTTGCAGCTCGGCCATGTTTTTGATGATCTTCTAGGACTTGCTCGGCTTCTTTCCTAGAAAGTCACTTTCTACTACTGCATTTAGTGAAACCCTTTCCTCGGGGGTTAAACCGTTATAGAAGGTGGTGATCAAGAAACCTTTCTTGTAATTGTGATGAGGGCAGTCCCTCTGATATTCCTGATATCTTTCCCAGGCGTCGTTGAAGTTCTCATTTGGCTTTTGCATGAAGGAAGTTATCCTTTGTCTGTTCTACACAGTCTTCTCAGTTGGGTAGAACTTGTTCACAAAGGCATCCGCCAGTGCTCCCCATCCATTCAGGGCTTGGTGGAGCAGCCCCAGATACCATGATAGAGCTTTATCTTCCAAAGAGAAGATGAAGCCATTGTAGTAGATTACCTCTTGGGAAACCCCCCGCATCTTGATGGTGTCGCAGATATTTTTGAAAGCATCCAAGTGGTGATAGGGGTTTTCATTCTTAGAACTCCCCCTAAAGCTCTTGTTTTGAATCATTGAGATGACCGATGGCTTGAGCTCAAAATTGGTGGCGTTGAATCGTGGGATGATGACAGGGTATCAGGAATTGTTAGCCTTTGTGGAAGCTAACTCCCTCATAGTCTTTTCTTCTTCATCTAAATCATCACTGTCGCTGCTTCCCTGGCGTTGTTCCTGATGGTTGTGGTTCCTCCTATGCCTTTGGTGATGACGACGTCTATCCAGGCGATGATGTTCCACGAACTGCTCCATTTCTGGATCTTTAGGCTGATCATTGTCGTCGTAGCGGTCGTTATCTTCTGGTGGGGGCGTGTGAGGTCTAGCCCTCCCGTGGCGTTCACCTTCTAAAAGGGGTTGTTCAACACGCGGCGGCATGTTTGATGGTGTTGGTGCTCATTTGAATAGAATGCCCTTTCTTTTGAGTACCTGAGCATCGTGTAACAATCAAGTTAGAGAATTTGTTATCAATAATACGAATTATTCATTTCAGGCAAAGAATAATATTAATGATGAAAAAGGAAAAAGAGAGTGCTGTCAAACTTATTTCTAAGCTTGAGGCACTAGAGTGTAGTTAGTGGATTCGGGTTCGTCAACAGTACCATTTTGCCTTGTCCCCAACAACGGTGCCAAAAAGTTGACCGGCCTAAATCGCGCGTCCTAAAATTGGAGGCGGATTTGAAGTAGTCAGACTTTTACATTTATAACCTGAAACCTTCTAGGCCCCCACAACTTTGTTTACAAGGTCGAAGTAGATATATGGTGTCGAACACAGGGACAAGGGTGGTAGTTTTGAGAACAGCGAATCGACACGTTACACTCCGGAAAGGGTAAAGAGATGGCAATGTTCCCCAAGGGAACAGTAGGATAAGACCGATAAAACAAAAGGAATCTATCTCCAAATGGAGCTATGAGGAAAAATTAAGGTTTTAAGCATTTATCGGTTTTTAGGAGTTTTCGTGCAACAAAAACAGAGAGATAAAACGAATTCTATAGTAAGGAATGAAGGGGAAAGCTTTGGTAAAACAAGCGGCATCGGAAACATCCTGTACCCCTCCTCTCGAAGCGGGTACCTCTAACCAAGAATCATCACCCCTCTCGAGGTTGTTGGACTTAAGTTAGAGTGGAAAGGTCACTAAAGCAGCTCCGATCCAGGGCACTCTCGTACTCCAGTATCGGTCCAAACACTAGAGCCACAACACCTCTCTCAAGGCTGTTGCAACGGGAAAACACGATTCGGTAGCTAATCGAAACGTGATCCAAGCATACAAGCTAGAGTTTAGATGTTAAACATAGCAATCATCCAACAAAGATACCAAACGTAAAGCACCAGATGATTAAAACTCTTCTATTTCCATAAACATATAAGGGTTTGAGTACATTGCATAAGATGAAGGAAGTAAATGACTGAAATAATAAAGATAAATGTCGCCTTCTTGATTTAGAAGGTTTACAGACAGCAACCGACTCTCCAGCCCAATACCAGTTAGGAGCCTCACGCGATATGCCTGTGTTGGGCGACACACCCTCTCAGGAGACATGCTCATGACAGGTAGATGTATCGCGCGAGGCGCCCTTGCCCAATGCGATCATGTCGGGTGGCACCCTCTCGGGCGACGCGCCGTGATAGGAGATATGTATCGGGGTTCGGTATTGTGTCGGGCTTAGAGTGTCTCTTTAAGTATTAGTCACTTGTATCGGGTATCCTTGTTGGCCGATATCGGCCTGCAGTGGTGCCCGGGACGGCCCTAAGTGAACCATTCCCTCCCTCTCGGGATGGGGAAGTGCTCACCTAGAATCGCCCGACACAACCTCTGAGGCGCGATACGCTAGCTCCAAGCTCTTTACTCTGGTAGCTCTCGCAGGGTTCCGACCCGTACCATCGGAGTCCTGTAGTTGCTATTTATAGGCAGCGGTTGGAGGAAGTTATGGTGCTCCAGACGTCACATGTTCTTCATCAGCTTATTTATTGCGGCCTTCTGGGGTGCCCGATATGCATATCGCCCGACACAAAGATGTCGGGTTGTCGGTCATCGCGACGAGTGGCGTCTGCCGGTAGGTGGCCTGTATCGCGTGACACGCTACAGTAGTCATGGCGAGTCCGACTCCCTGTCGGGTAAAAAGGCGTATCGCTCGTCCGCTTCCTCTTGCGTGACACCCTTGTGTCGCGCGTTAGTGTATCGCGCTACCCTATCGGGCAGTGAACGTATCGGTCGACATCCTGGGGAAAAAAGGCCGATGTAGGTAGAACACGTTTATGGGCCGGGACGGGCCTTTTCGGTGATAAATGAGTCAAAAATGGAGGAAAACTCTGCAAAAGATGGAAATATTGTGTTAAGAGCGTAGCGTGGCCTGTTATTGTAAAAGTACATATAAAAAGAGAGGAAAACAGTTAAAAAGGGCAGTTTTGATAACGAAATAACAGTCAAAAACATCACAAAATTTGGTGTTATCAAGGGGTTTTTAACATCAAACTATCTTCTCTATGACTGACAATCATGTTGCAGTCATGTATCACTTCTCGAGTTATAAAAGAATGTGTAGCACCTGGATCAATTAACACAGATACAAACTAGGATGAAGACATATCAGAATAAAATAGTTCCATCTGACCCGTCACAACCCAAGGGTTGACTACTGATTCAGGATGATTCATTGCATAGAATCTCGCCGTTGCTTGTTGTTGACCCTGTGCTCGATTGTTGGGTGTCGATGATTCATCTTGGGATGCTTGTCCATGTCCTTGAGCATTATTATCGAATTGTTGCCTCTGTGAGCCTTGATGACTTTGCCTCGGTGGTTGAGGCACACTTACTTCTCTAGCTCGGCAATCTTTTATCAAGTGTCCCGTCTTTCCACATATAAAACGACCTCTGATCTCCCGCTGTGGATAGGGTGGTCCTGCTACTGATACATATGTTGAGCTATGAGCTCTCTCTGGTGGTAAAATACGACCTCTACCCCTACTCGACGTCCATTGTGTCTGAGTATTGAATCTTGATGGTGCTGTCGGTGCAGAAAACTTCAGCTTCTTGAAGCTTTCAGACTTTTTTTTCCTCGAAACTATGTGTACTCTTTCTTACTTTTGGTCTAATGCTTCTCTGTCACAAACCTCTCAATCCGCCTCACGGACTCCACAAAAGTAGCAAACCTCTCCTTGTTCTCTAAAGCAGACATCGGAGTAGTCAAATCATCATTCAACCCCTTCTCGAAACGCTGAATCCTCTCCTCATCAGTAGCTGCCATGTGCGAACAAAACCACAAAAGCTCCATGAACTTAGCTTCATACTTGCTAATGTTCATCTGTCCTTATCTAATCCTCTCAAACTGAGAGATCTTCTCATCTAGATACGTCTTGGGGAAGTATCTAGTGACAAATTCACGTCAGAATTCATCCCATCCGACTTCAACACCTGGTCTTTTGCCTTCCTCTATGGTCCACCAATGGCCAACACTCCCCTTCAGAAGGTATACAACATGCCTCACCTTCTCTACTTCAGGGATGTTGAGGATTCTAAAAGCTTTCTCCAGCTTTTTCAACCACAAATCTACATCAGCTGGGTCAGCTGTAACAACATAGTCTGTGGCTCCCACCCGATGAAGCCTTTCAAAGGTCTTGCCAGCTCCTTGTCCTTCATTGTGGGCTGGTGCCCTCGATAAAAGTGGTGGCATCCTATCCGCCAAATGCGTCATAGTCACCATAAACTGCCCGAACAGAGTATGGAAAACTAGGTTCTCTAATGTATCTTGATCAAGATGAGGAATCTCAGGTACGGGTTCCTCCCTAGCTTGATCCCTTGCACCTCTTCCTGGTGCAGCAATACTGCTCTCAGCAGTGTGTTCATCATGTGATCCAGACATCTTCAAGTTCTTCTTCTCCGATATGAGAAGAAGACACTATCACATAAACTGGAAGACACTAGAATAGACTCAACAACCTTAATCCTATGTCTCTGTAGACTCAGCGAACCTAGAGCTATGATACCACTAAACTTGTGACGACACCCGCTTTCATTAAGATAACAAGTGCACAATCAACATGCAGAAATAATTATTAACAACGGATTACTGAAAATCACTAAAAATTAAAACCATTTATAAAAAGATCCATTATAGGAAAACTCTTTTAACAAGAATTAAAATGTTTCATATACATCCTGGTTCATCATGTACATTCCATGTACCGTCTCTTCTCAAGGAATATATATACAACACTTGCCTTGATAAAAGAACAAGTAACAAAATCCTCGAGGCATTCGAGCCAAAATCTCAAATCAATTATAAAAACACTATCCACTAACTCCTAGGACCTGAGAGTACAGAGACGACACATAAGACTCTCTATACTAAGCTTGAAAGACAGTATCTCCACCTAAAGTATTATTGTTGTCCCTGTTGCTATTGCTGTTGCTCTTCCCCTGCTATAGGGTTTCTACCTCTTTGTCTACATCTACCTAAAATGTTGGATCCCACGGGGATGAGACAACTTATAAATTTGTCCCAACGAGAGATATAACTCTCTGCCAAAAACATTATTATTATAGTTTAATAGAAATAAACTGAGCAATGGAATCATATATTCAACAACAGATAATTCATTATCTATGCAGATTAGAGCAACATTCTTACTTAAGCATTTCAGCTATAACTTGATAAAGCAACTTGTGTATTGAATAAATGACATGTATAAGATTTATCCATCTAGCATATGTTAAGCAAGATAACATCAACCAATCATTCTCGTATTTCAATCTTAAGTAAATACACTACACGACTGATTATATTTTACAGACATACTTAAGCTCTGAGGAGATGAGGTATACCACTCATACTCCAACCGACCATTGCAAAATTGAAATCGGTACCATACATAAGTCAATGGAAGAACTTGACTTCCATGACCTCATCCTCCTCAATCAGTGTGAGGACAACTGTAGGGCATCTAGTATCTTTGCTAATAATAGCTTTCCAGGGTATAGTGGCAACTTTGCTAAAGAGTTATAGTGGCGACTGTACTCTCTTCGCAATCAAGAGATTTCATGTATATCTCCATCGATCTGGCATTAACATCATCGGGAGATTTGTGATACATCCATCCCGACACATATAATGAAGGATTGAGAGGTTTAATGTTTACCTTCCATCAACCTTTCATTAGGTCGTAAGGATATGTTCACCCATTACCCCACATACTCAATAGTATTCCCTCTAGGAGATCCCATAGGAAAACCTGTTTCACCATCACCAACTACTGACGATGATGGATCTATGGTCAGAGCACTACATGAATAGATTTCACTTGATTAATTATGTACATTATCATATTCTTTTAGCATCAGCCAAGTTTTCAAACATAACTTATTATGACAAATGCCACAAAGGAACATGTACTATTTCCATCAATTATTTCTCAGTCTTTATGAGATATTGGGATCTTAGTCCCTCATTTCAATATTGGGAATTCTCATCCTTCCACAATCTCATTACCATAATCATATGGATCTGGGTATTCAAACCCTTAGCTCATCACTGAGCACTGTTACCACTTTTTCAGGTAACTATCACTTCAGGTCATCTGACCAATGTAAACATGATACTTGCTACACAAGCATCTCTCATGACACTTGAGTCCCATTAACTCTCTTTGTACCTCTTACTAGGAAACAAGACATATTATGGCACACAAGGCCAAATAAACAATTTCAATAAATAAAGCATCATAGCTCATACCTGGCTATGTTCATCATCTCATGATACCTGCATGGTTAGAACACATGATAACATATATATCAATCATATTTTAGTTCGATGGTATTCAAGGGTAACACCACTATTCCCTTACCAAGGTTAGGGTTTCCCATTTCATGTCAATTGGGGATATTCATCCCATTACCCAGATCAGGGTTATGGTTTATTTCCATATTGCCCAATATTAGGGTTTTCATATAGCCTTACTTACATCACCCTGGTTTATAGTTTCACATCACATCATTACATCAGGGTTTCACATCACATCACCCTAGATTAGGGTTTATATTAGGGTTTCATATTCCATCACCCATAATTAGGGTTTACTATTCATCCCAATTAGGGTTTCATGAAGCATCCCCTTAATCTAGGGTTTTTCATCATGTTTTCCTAAATTAAGGTTTCTCATATCATCACCCTTAATTAGGTTACACTATTACCCTATATTAGGGTTTCACTCAGAATTGCCCTAAATTGGTTAGGGTTTGTTAACCTTCTCGATTAGGGTTTCATGATCTCTTCACTAAGGATCATCCTCTAATCACATACTCTACATGATTAACACTTATGTATGAACTCTTCTCTCTCATCCTATCAACTTGATTAGGTTACATCAACCTTTCCATCAAGTACATAGAACTATGGTTGACATAGTGTACTGAATTATTGCTTCCGTAACTTTTTAGGGTTAATCATTTTTTTTAAAATGTACTATTCATCTAGGTAGTTTAGGGATTCAAACACTGTACCTATCTTTGATAATCATTATTATCAACCATTGTATCAATGGATCAATCATCAATTTAAATATCCAAACGATTTGATCACTTTTGACCTCCATTCGGTTTTAGCATTTCAGCACCAAACAGTTTTGAAAATCGTTTGATTCCAAACGGTCCTGAGACTGTTTGACCCCAAATGGTTTCAAGACCATTTGGACTCAAATGGTCTCAAGACCTTTTGGTCCAAGTCAGCCTCAAAACCGAAAGGGTCACCTAAAGGTTTCCATCAACCAATCGATCATGATTTGCACCATTGAAATCTTCAACAATTGAACTAGTTAAGTACATCAATCATTGACTCTTGAATCTCCAAACAATCCACCTTAGATTTTGACCTACAATTAGTCATGATACCATTTGATCCCAAATGGTTTCAAGACCATTTGGACTCACACGGTCTCAAGACCGTTTGGTCCAATTTGTCTTGAAATCGAATGGATTCAATTAGGGTTTTCACCACTTCACCCGATTAGGGTTTGCAATTGGTAGATTATCCAATCATGGAACCTTTAGAAACCAATGAATTAAATCTATTAGATCATTATTCAACACATCAGCAACCCCCCTCAAATGGTCAACCCCCTCCATTCAGTCAACCACTCCAAACGGTTTGGAACCCAAACCTCCAAACGATTTGCAAACCATTTGGTCAGTTTGGTGAAACCGATTGGACCATATTGTTGAAACCGTTTGTACCCAATTTTATTTTGAGGTGTGTTCTTAGTATGATTTAATCATCCTCAAGCTTCAACCCCTCAAAATCTACTACCATTTCATGATAGCTTCATCAATCAATCAAAGGAATTGCAAGAAGAACAATTGAACAAAATTGATTGAGGAATTGAATTCAATAACAATGATTAAGGGTTCAAGTTATATAACCCGCCTTCAAAGAAGATTAAAAGCTACAACCTCCACGTATTTAATGGTGAAAGCAACACCTTCAACTATCCCAAGGCTCGTCCTCAAGCTTTTGAGTGAAAAGATTGGCTAGAGTTGAAGATTGAGTGAAGAAAAGAAGAAATCATGCATTGATTTGTGATTTCCACCATGAAATTACGGTGAAAGAAGGTCATGGAGCTTACCTACAGGTTGAGGGTCGTCCTCCTATTTCTCATAAGCTCCCTTGATCGTTTTTCAAGTAAGAAGTGAAAGTGGTTTCGAAATTACCCATTCAAGCTATGGATAAATGAGCATATATGCATTTTATTAAAAAATCATTTAAGAGAGAGAAAGTAGAAGATAACTCCTTCATTTACTTGCCACTTGCTTCCTCCTCTTACTTGTATATGAGGCTATCTTCCTTTCCTCTTATTACTCTCAATTATCCATGAATTAAAGAAAAACAAATTAAGCACCTTAATCCTTATAATAATAACATCCTAAAGTTAGTGGATAATTCTTTTCCTTTTATTAATGTGAGTGTGCTCTCCACTCACTTAGATATTTCCATTGCCTTTGCAAGGCACTAGGACTTACACATATATGAATTTTCAACCAACACAATTTTGGTTGATGGGCCCTTCATTTAATATATTTATTTTTGCATTAACTTAAATTAGGGTTTCAATTATGCTTAAATCTTGATTATTTTAATATCAAGATTCTCTCTCCTTCAAAGTGATATAAATGAGATGCCCCTCTCATTTTATTTGCTCTTCATGATGAAAAGAAATATTAGGGACTCTCTGGAAGAGGTAATTTGCATATTGAACCCTAAGTTTTGGGTAAATTGCACATTACACCAAAACTAGGTATTAATGCACACACATTGCTTTATCAGCTCTTTCTTGGTACTCAGGCTTTCACTAGCCATACCTGTGACGACAGTCGCCAAACCGACAAACAAATCTTCATTAATTAAGCGGAATTAAACATAAACAACAGATTAATGAAAATCACTAAAAATTAAAACCATTTTTTTTCAAAGAGATCCATTCCAAAGAAAACTCTTACTGAAAGGTCCAAAACCTTATATACATCATTATTCACATTGTACATATCCGGTACATCTCATCTAAAGAATAACATATAATAGTTTCTTTACTAAACTATACATGTGCAACATAAAACCTCGAGGCACGTAAGCCAAAATCTCTTATTGATCATAAAACCAGTACAAACCAACTCCAAGGACCTGAGAGTACAGAGATGACACATAGGACTCACATCTACAAGACATGACAGACAGTACACTCAACTTGATCTGTCACGGATGCCTCAGCTATTGTTCTTCCTCTGCAAGAAAATCTTCACCTCCTCGTACACGTCCACCTAAAAATTTGGGTCCCATGGGGGTGAGACAATTGTAACTGTCCCAGCGAGAGATATAACTCTTCGTCGACCATATTATTATAAAAACTTAAGCATTTATAAACTAAGAAGAGGTTCTTTTTATATTAACAAGCAGGATAATTCACTATATGAACAGAATGAAGTAATCTTATTTCATAAGGAGAACATTGCATCTACCCATGGTAGATTATAATTCATCTATCTGCTTTGCAAGGAATGTAAAGAAACATAAATAACATCTATCAACTAGAATGTATAACTGTATTGTGCATCAAGCAATGCTTTCCATATTCGATCCTTAAGCAGATATGCTACACGGCTGATTACATTTTTCAATCACACTTATGCCTTGAGGAAGTGAGCTATACCGCTCAAATCCAACCGACCATTGCGAAGTCGAAATCGGTACCATACAAGGTCCATGGAAGAGCCGGACTCCATGACCTCCCATGTCTCGGTCAGTGCGAGACCACAAGCAGGACTGTAGTCTCTTTCTTAAGTGACCTTAGTCACACAGGTTCAGGCTACCCTCTGCCTATCCCACCTTGGTATAGGTGTCGACGCTAGTGAATCGAGCCACGGGCCAGTTCACTGTGCTCCCTAAGCCATGAACGCATTCATTCTCTATCACACTGAGCCATGGGCCTATTCATCATGCTCTTATCACACTGAGCCACGGGCCTGAAACTGTGCTCTGGAGTCTACAACCAAAGTTGTACTCTAACCTTCCTATTTGTGGCTAGGAGCAACCCCGCATATTCACCAATATGCGCTCCGAATTAACCCGTAGGAGAACCTGTTTCACCATCACCAGCTGCTGACGATGATGGATCTATGGCCAGGGCACTACATGATAAAATTCCACTTGATTCATTAAGTGCATTACCATATTCTTTTAGCATCAGTCATGTTTTCACACATGAATTAATATGACAAATGCTACAAAGAAAGGTATAATACATCTATCACATACTTTTCAAATCTTTAAAACACATGATACTTGGGATCTCAGTCCCTTATCACATTACTGGGAATTCTCATCCCTTCACATAATCATTATCATGATTGCTGGATTTGGGTATTCAAGCCCTTAGATCATCACATAACATTGTTACCTCTATAACAGGTAACCATTACCTCTAGGTCCTCAGACCAAGGTATTCATTTCACTTGTTGTGCAAGTATTCACATGGCTCACAAGGCCATCACACATCTTGTCACCTCTCACTAGGCAACAACTTATTCACATGGATCACGAGGTCATTGCACATCTTGTCACCTCTCACCAGGAAACAATTTATTAACATGGCTCACAAGGCCATTGCATATCTTGTCACCTCTCACTCGGCAACAACTTGTTCACATGGCTCACAAGGCCATTGCACATCTTGTCACCTATCACTAGGCAACAACTTATTCACATGGCTCACAAGGCCAATGATCATTATACTTGTTATACAAGTATTTAACATGCCTTACTAGGCTTATGAAATAAAAGAGATACAACCTTCCCATCATGAGGGTTAGGGTTTTCCTTTCTTATTGATTAGGGTTTCTCTTACATATCATTACCCTTCATTAGGGTTTTGCATAATTAACCATTTAGGTTTTCAAGGTCATATTATCAAAGATCAAACCCTAATTAATTGCTCCACACATCTAGGAGCAAACATTGATATCATAAGTATCAATCATACTTATTTATTCTCATCATTTATCATTAAATGAATCATCAACACAGGGTATGAGTTCCTCTCTCACCTTTACCAGGGTATGATTACATCAGACTTTATTAACTGGGCTTAACCCTTTCTCAAAGTATGTTAGCCCACACTTATCAAAGTGCATTAAACTTATTACATCTCAATGTAACAATTGACATAACACACTTCATGTGTTACTCATCCAAGTATATTGGATTTAAGGTGCATCAAGGTACATCAACCTTGAAGTGTTGGATGTGATATCTATCATGTCTTGATGTATCACTTCCCTCATCCCTTTTAGCTTTACTTAAGTTCATCAAATTATCTTGTATTAGGGTATTTCACATCCTAATACTTTATGCACTAGACCATCTCATTCATTCTGTAGTGTATTGATCATAAGTCATACATTTGAATTGTCCAACCATCATCAATTGATATGGACTCATCTCAGGTTGAGACATTATTGATATAGGATTAACCATTATCAACCACTTTAGGTGTTTCACCTATCAAGGTATTAGCCACACCATTACTTGGTGTTACACTCATTACTCCTAAGAGTGTCTTACTCTCTCCTTTATAAGGTGTCTTGCGTTGGAGGTGTATGAGCACCATCCATATCAGGCTAGAGGTGCATTCAATCACCATATCGGGTGGCTCACCATCTAGGGTTGGTTGTGACGGATTAGGGTTGGCCATATCGGGCTCAACCCAATATACAAGTCAATTGGAGTGTAGGGAACCAATCCATATCAGGCTTCACCATCAAACGTTAGGTTGCAACACCCATGTCGGGTTAGGTTTGGTTGTGATGAGCACATGGTACAAATATGTGTTGCCCATGTGGTTTAAGAAGTATCGACTCTTCACCATATCGGGAAACCCTATCGTGCAAGATCATGTGTCGTGCAACCATGTCGTGAAAGGTCATGTAGGCCTCATGATACTAAGTACCAATGATATATCATATGATCATACCGTGCATTAGCACTTGTTATTCTTCACCTATATCGGGTTACTCAAATTAGGGTTTCTTGTCAACTTATAAGTATACAATTGACCTTGTATCGTGCATGGAGTCTATAATAGACTTCCTGTCGTGCAAGCATCTTATGCAAGCATCTCGTGCAACATCTTGTGCAACATTTTGTGCAAGACATATCAGGCAAGTCATACCCATATCGGGTTATAACTACTTGTACTTATACTTGAACCCGATATCACTTTTACAAAGTGAAACCATCTTCTTCAAGATCTAGACCTTTGTTCTAACTGATATAACCCATGGTAAAAGGTCTAATCAACTACTAGAACTCATAATTTCATCAATTATTTCAGGAAATTTCAGTATTTAAAAGTATTTCACTAATTATAACAATTTAGGTGAAGAATAATAACATGGTTGAGTTCAAGTTAGATAACCCGCCTTAAGAATCACTTCAAAGCTTCAAGCTCAAAAGCTCCATGTTCCTAAGGTTGGAGATGACTTTATCAAAGGTCCAAGGCTCGTTCACAACTCCTTCATATACAAGGAATCACCATGGATAAGCAATTGGTGAATAAGAAAAGAAAGGTAGATCATAACCCTAATTCCATGCTTCAATTCAAGCTTGAAGACAACTACATCTTACCTTAGGGTTAAGTTTTGAGTTCCTTAGCTCCTTGGACGACACCCTACAACTCATGGGAGATATGGACTTCCTCTTGGCCGACACAACTTTGCTTGTGGCCGATACTCCCTCACTTGTGGCCAAAATCACTTCAATTGGCCGATATCAACTTGCTATGGGCAATATCAACATGCTATGGCCGATATACTTGCTATGGCCGATACCCAAGGCCTATGCATGATACCCTTGTGCTCTTGCACGACATGCCACCCCTCTTGAATGATATGGAACTCACTTGTACGATATGACACTCACTTGGAGTCAAAACTTTACTCTATGGTCGATATCACCCTATATGGCCAATATCACCTACTTGGGTGATATGGCCTTGCCATGGGTGATATCCCAAGGCCCATGCACGATACCACAGCATCCCTTCACGATATGGGAGCTCTATGCACGATACCTTAGGGTAGGAGGGTGGTAAGGGACGCAAAATTGCACCAAGGGGTGAAACTAGGGGTATATATACTTGTTGTTCATGAAGAAAGGCAAAAATGAGGTGTCAACATTTTGAGCTAGTAGGTGACACGTGTCATTCATGGGTGACACGTGTACATGCATGCATCAACATTTATCTTGACATTCAAAAAGGTTGAGGATCATCTAGAGATGCAAATTCGTCCATTGCTTATCCATTTGGATAAGTCATCTAGGTTTAATCACTATTTTAAGTCAAGTCGATACACTTTTTCTAAGGAAGCTTGTTGGCCGTCAAACCTCACGTCCTTGAGATGCTTTGCACGACATGGACTTTTCCAAGAGTTCACAAAACGATATGGGACACCTCCTTGGGCTCCATGGCCGATAGGCACTCATATATAACCTTTTCAACTTGATACAACTCAAGTTAAGCTTCCAAATTCAACCATTTTTCTTGGTCATTTCATCACCTAGAGTATCATCATTCATAATTGATCCAAACATGGTGTCTCATTAATTCTATCTCCTATAAATGATACATAGAGGAAGTAGGGACATTATAGAGGTGGTAATTTTCATATCAACCCCACATTTTGGGTAAATTACAATTTGTACCAAAATTGGTGCACAAGGTACCAACATTGTTCAAACAAGTTCAAACTTGGAATTTAAGCTTACCACAAGGCACCACCTTGCATAATTCTCTCTATAATGATGATAAAACACATTATTCATGTTCAAAATGTGACATTTTTCATTATAGCCCCTCAATTTGGGTAAATTGCACTTTGGTCCAAAACAAAGGAAAATTGCTCAAACATCATTCAATTGGGACCAAACTTGAAACATGAGTGTGTCATATGATAACAAAGCACATTAGGGGATTATATTAAAGTTATAAGCAACTTTATTATCCAAAACAAATAGGGTTACCTCATAACCCAGGTCAGGTTCGTTACAAGTTATAAACCCCTAATCAGGATTTCGTCCCCGAAATCCCAGGTAAAGGGAGACAAATATTATTCGTTCATCATATTATCAAGTCTCCACATAACATCTTAATGTCATGGAGATTCCATAGAACTTTGATCAACACAAAGTTCTTCCACATGGGGTTATCATTGAACCTGTCACATAGGACACATACTCCACTGTCCTTTTCATTATTGACTGTAGAGTCAACTCTGTGTCAGGTAACATTTTTCTTAGTCGGAGAATCATTATACATACCTTATTTAACTCAGGTTACCTCATTGATTTGTCACCTTTTTCCACTTACATCTTTGTTGATGTTATGTTTATGTGGGTCATAAACCCCTAATATATGGTATCCATACTACAATATGTAACTAGACTAATTTCACAGTTGGCCATTCCAGGTAACCAACATAAATCATCTAATTTAGGAGTTATGGTTTTACTTTGCCATATCACTTGATACTTATTAGATACCAGAATTTCTTACCTTGGTATCCATCACATGTGTCAAAAACATATCACATCCTCATCTTTCTTTCATTTTGGGACATTACTTGTTACACATATCTTTATATTGGATCCAAAGTCCAAGACAAACTAATACTTTTCTAAGTATCCATCAATTGAACATTTTTAGCTTATGCACATTAAATGTCATATGACCCACATGATTTCCATGTCCTAGAAGGGAAAGAACATAAAGGAACATATTCCTATTATCACCCCATCATCATCCAGGGTTGTTTATCAAAGAGAAGAGATTATTATCTCCTCTGATTATTGCATGAACTTTCAACTATTCATGAGTCATTTACTCATTTTTCATCCTAGGTTCCTTGACATCAGTATAGAAATTATAAGGGTGATTACATATCATTATTACTTTTTTTGTTATTGTCTAACATGTTCATGAGCATTTTGTGATTTCATCACATTTCCCATTTCCACATCATGGGAAAAGATATTTACTTTTCACACATGCTTTATCTGACAGGGATCATCTCCCTTGTTCTCATTCTCTTATCATGAGGATTATACTTTTCATTTCCTCATACATACACATTGATCTGAGATCATCTCAGATTCTACTTTATTGCATTTAGGATGTGATATACATGTCCATACCATATTTCCAGTTTAGTTATACTCACTATATTGTCTCAAAATGACTACTTGATCAGAGTAATCAGAAAGATAACAGTCTAAGAGTTCCATACTTACTCTATCTCCAATAATTATATACCTGGCCAGGGTATACAAGTACTAAGATCAGGTAGTATGCAATTTATGTATTATCATATTCCTTACTTTTCATATCATTGCCAACACATGATTTAACATTCATGGACTTTCTCCAGGCATCACTTCTATATCTCATCCTCTTTCACATGGATAAGAGCAATTATAGAACATTTAAAAGAATACTGAACAGAATATAAATTCTAGTTCTCATCCTTTTTTTCCTATGTCCCCAAAGGACAATCAATAGGGAAGTCCATAACATCAATCCTTTTTAGGATTAGTAGGTAACATCAAAATAAAACATATCAAAATGAAAAGCTCTATATGACTATTACCCCTCGCGGTCACCCACCGCTTCAGGTTGACTCAACACATAGGGTCTAGCTGTTTCATGTTGTTGTTCTTGCCTTTTTACACTATTGGACTGTGACGTTTATAAACCTTACCGAGCCTACCTCGGTTGTTGAGTCATTTCCTCCCTTCTTTTCAAAGAAAAGAGTTTAGTATGCTCAACATGTCCATATCCATAACATGTCTTATTCTCATATCATGGTCTTATCAATCTCATTACCGATGTATAAGCTAAGCCATGAGTTCTTATAGGTGGAAAGTTAGGACCTTTGCCTTTACTTAGTGGCTACTGCCCTGGTACACTAGGCATTTATTGCACTGGTGGCACCAAAAACTGTCTTTTTAGAACAACTAGGCACATGTCTCTAGAATTGTAGAGACCTTTCCTTATTCCTCAACTTATTTCCCCATCTTGGGCATTACCATCGTAGATATACTATCTGTCTATACTTATGGCAGAGTCTATTTTCTTTCCATATGCTAATCCTTCCCACATTTTCCACTATTCCAACATGACTATGTCATTCAGGAACCTTTTCAAATCCCAAAGTTTCTGTATTAAGGACAGGTAACCTAGGTTGTAATGCTAGTATCCAGTCTACTATATGTATCATTGTTGTCTTAATCTGCCTATTAAGAGCATAAACATAGGATTCTCTATCCTGATTAGGTCAAGATAGGAATTCTTAGGCACTCATTCTTCTCTTGCCTGATCCCTTGCACCCTTTCCTGGTGCAACAACATTTCCCTCAACAATGTGATCCTTGTGTTCTCCAGTCATTTTTAAACTTCACCCATTCTTCTACACAAGCAGAAGTCACTATAGGGTATATTGGAGGACACTAACACAGACTCAACACCTTAGTCCTATGTCTCTGTAGACTCAGCGAACCTTAGGCTCTGATACCAAACTTTGTGAAGACATTTGCCAAACTGACAAACAAATCGTCATTAATTAAGAGGAATTAAACATAAACAACAGATTAATGAAAATCACTAAAAATTAAAACCATTTTATTCAAAGAGATCCATTCCAAAGAAAACTCTTACTGAAAGGTCCAAAACCTTATATACATCATTATTGACATTGTACATATCTGGTACATCTCATCTCAAGAATAACACATAACAGTTGCTTTACTAAACTATACATGAGCAACATAAAACCTCGAGGCACGTAAGCCAAAATCTCTTATTGATCATAAAACCAGTACAAAGCAACTCCAAGGACCTGAGAGTACAGAGACGACACATAGGACTCACATCTACAAGACATGATAGACAGTACACTCAACCGGAGCTGTCACTACTGCCTCAACTTTTGTTCTTCCTCTGCAAGAAAATCTTCACCTCCTCATACACGTCCACCTAAAAATTTGAGTCCCACGGGGGTGAGACAATTGTAATTGTCCCAACGAGAGATATAACTCTCTGTCGACCATACTATTATCACAAATTAAGCATTTATAAACTGAGTAGAGGTTCTTGTTATATTAACAAGTAGGATAATTCACTATATGAATAGAATGAAGTAATCTCCTTTCATAAGGAGAACATTGCATCTACCCATGGTAGATTATAATTCATCTATCTTCTTTGCAAGGAATGTAAAGAAACATAAATAACATCTATCAACTAGAATGTATAACTGTATTGTGCATCAAACAATGTTTTCCATATTCGATCCTTAAGCAGATATTCTACAAAGTTGATTACATTTTACAATCACACTTATGCCCTGAGGAAGTGAGTCGTACCGCTCAAATCCAACCGACCATTGCAAAGTCAAAATCGGCACCATACAAGGTCCATGGAAGAGCCAGACTCCATGACCTCCCACGTCTCGGTTAGTGTGAGACCACAAGCAGGACCGTAGTCTCTTTCTTAAGTGACCTTAGTCACACAGGGTCAGGCTACCCTCTACCTAGCCCACCTTGGTACAGGTTTCGGCGCTAGTGAATCGAGCCACGGGCCAGTTCACCGTGCTCCCTGAGCCATGAACGCATTCATGCTCGATCACACTGAGCCATGGGCCTATTCACCATGCTCTTATCACACTAAGCCACGGGCTTGCAAACCGTGCTATGGAGTCTACAACCAAAGTTTTACTCTAACCTTCCTATTTTTGGCTAGGAGCAACCCTGCATATTCAACAATATGCGCTCCGGATTAACCCGTAGGAGAACCCGTTTCAGCATCACCAACTATTGACGATGATGGATCTATGGCCAGGGCACTACATGATAAAATTCCACTTGATTAATTAAGTGCATTGCCATATTCTTTTAGCATCAGTCAAGTTTTCACACATTAATTATTATGACAAATGCTACAAAGAAAGGTATAATACATCTATCACATACTTTTCAAATCTTTAAAACACATGATACTTGGGATCTCAGTCCCTTATCACATTACTAGGAATTCTCATCCCTTCACATAATCATTATCATGATTGTTGGATTTGGGTATTCAAGCCCTTAGATCATCACATAACATTGTTACCTCTATAATAGGTAACCATTACCTCTAGATCCTCAGACCAAGGTATTCATTTCACTTGTTGTGCAAGTATTCACATGGCTCACAAGGCCATCACACATCTTGTCACCTCTTACTAGGCAACAACTTATTCACATGGATCACAAGGTCATTGCACATCTTGTCACCTCTCACTAGGAAACAATTTATTAACATGGCTCACAAGGCCATTGCACATCTTGTCACCTCTCACTAGGCAACAACTTGTTCACATGGCTCACAAGGCCATTGCACATCTTGTCACCTCTCACTAGGCAACAACTTATTCACATGGCTCACAAGGTCATTGATCATTATACTTGTTATACAAGTATTTAACATGCCTTACTAGGCTTATGAAATAAAAGAGATACAACCTTCCCATCATTAGGGTTAGGGTTTTCCTTTCTTATTGATTAGGGTTTCTCTTACATATCATTACCCTTCATTAGGGTTTTCCATAATTAACCATTTAGGTTTTCAAGCTTATATTATCAAAGATCAAACCCTAATTAATTGCTCCACACATCTAGGAGCAAACATTGATATCATAAATATCAATCATACTTATTTATTCTCATCATTTATCATTAAATGAATCATCAACACAAGGTATGAGTTCCTCTCTCACCTTTACCAGGGTATGATTACATCAGACTTTATTAACTTGGCTTAACCCTTTCTCAAAGTATGTTAGCCCACACTTATCAAAGTGCATTAAACTTATTACATCTCAATGTAACAATTGACATAACACACTTCATGTGTTACTCATCCAAGTATATTGGATTTAAGGTGCATCAAGGTACATCAACCTTGAAGTGCTGGATGTGATATCTATCATGTATTGATGTATCACTTCCCTCATCCCTTTTAGCTTTACTTAAGTTCATCAACTTATCTTGTATTAGGGTATTTCCCATCCTAATACTTTATGCACTAACCCATCTCATTCATTCTGTAGTGTATTGATCATAAGTCATACATTTGAATTGTCCAACCATCATCAATTGATATGGACTCATCTCAGGTTGAGACATTGTTGATATTGGATTAACCATTATCAACCACTTTAGGTGTTTCACCTATCAAGGTATTAGCCACACCATTACTTGGTGTTACACTCATTACTCCTAAGAGTGTCTTACTCTCTCCTTTATAAGGTGTCTTGGGTTGGAGGTGTATGAGAGCCATCCATATCAGGCTAGAGGTGCATTCAATCACCATATCAGGTGGCTCACCATCTAGGGTTGGTTGTGACGGATTAGGGTTGGCCATATCAGGGTCAACCCAATATACAAGTCAATTGGAGTGTAGGGCACCAATCCATATCGGGCTGCACCATCAAACGTTAGGTTGCAACACCCATGTCGGGTTAGGTTTGGTTGTGATGGGCACATGGTACATATATGTGTTGCCCATGTGGTTTAAGAAGTATCGGCTCTTCACCATATTGGGCAACCCTATCGTGCAAGATCATGTGTCGTGCAACCATGTCGTGCAAGGTCATGTAGGCCTCATGATACTAAATACCAATGATATATCATATGATCATACCGTGCATTAGCACTTGTTATTCTTCACCTATATCGGGTTACCCAAATTAGGGTTTCTTGTCAACTTATAAGTATACAATTGACCTTGTATCGTGCACAGAGTCTATAATAGACTTCGTATCATGCAAGCATCTTGTGCAAGCATCTCGTACAACATCTTGTGCAACATTTTGTGCAAGACATATCGGGCAAGTCATACCCATATCGGGTTATAACTACTTGTACTTATACTTGAACCCGATATCACTTTTACAAAGTGAAACCATCTTCTTCAAGCTCTAGACCTTTGTTCTAACTGATATAATCCATGGTAACAGGTCTACGAAACTACTAGAACTCGTAATTTCATCAATTATTTCAGTAAATTTCAGTATTTAAAAGTATTTCACTAATTATAACAATTTAGGTGAAGAATAATAACATGGTTGAGTTCTAGTTATATAACCCACCTTAAGAATCACTTCAAAGCTTCAAGCTCAAAAGCTCCATGTTCCTAAGGTTGGAGATGACTTTATAAAAGGTCCAAGGCTCGTTCACAACTCCTTCATATACAATGAATCAACATGGATAAGCAATTGGTGAAGAAGAAAAGAAAGGTAGATCATAACCCTAATTCCATGCTTCAATTCAAGCTTGAAGACAACTACAACTTACCTTAGGGTTAAGTTTTGAGTTCCTTAGCTCCTTGGCCGACACCCTACAACTCTTGGGCGATATGGACTGCCTCTTGGCGGACACAACTTTGCTTGTGGCCGATACTCCCTCACTTGTGGCCAAAATCACTTCAATTGGCCGATATCAACTTGCTATGGGCAATATCAACATGCTATGGCCGATATACTTGCTATGGCCGATACCCAAGGCCTATGCATGATACCCTTGTGCTCTTGCACGACATGCCACCCCTCTTGAACGATATGGCACTCCCTTGCATGATATGACACTCACTTGGAGTTGAAACCTTACTCTATGGCCGATATCACCCTATATGGCCAATATCACCTACTTGGGCGATATGCTCTTGCCATGGTCGATATCTCAAGGCCCATGCATGATACCACAACATCTCTTCACGATATGGGAGCTCTATGCACGATACCTTAGGGTAGGAGGGTGGTAAGGGTCTCAAAATTGCACCAAGGGGTGAAACTAGGGGTATATATACTTGTTGTTCATGAAGAAATGCTCTTGCCATGGTCGATAGGCACTCATGTATAAGCTTTTCAACTTGATACAACTCAAGTTAAGCTTCCAAATTCAACCCTTTTTCTTGGTCATTTCATCACCTAGAGTATCATCATTCATAATTGATCCAAACATGGTGTCTCATTCATTCTCTCTCCTATAAATGATACATATAGGAAGTAGGGACATTCAATAGGTGGTAATTTGCATATCAACCCCACATTTTGGGTAAATTACAATTTGTACCAAAATTGGTGCACAAGGTACCATCATTGTTCAAACAAGTTCAAACTTGGAATTTAGGCTTTCCACAAGCCACCACCTTGCATCATTCTCTCTATAATGATGCTAAAACACATGATTCATGTTCAAAATGTGACATTTTTCATTATAGCCCCTCAATTTGGGTAAATTGCACTTTGGTCGAAAACAAAGGAAAATTGCTCAAACATCATTCAATTGGGACCAAACTTGAAACATCAGTGTGTCATATGATAACAAAGCACCTTAGAGGATTATATTAAAGTTATAAGCAACATTATTATCCAAAACAAATAGGGTTACCTCATAACCCAGGTCAGGGTCGTTACAATACCTTAGCATCATTTTCATTCTCATGATGCTTCAACACTTGAGGAACATTTTATCATGCAACATTAGCAAATTAACCCCTCAACTTGGGTAAATTGCACTTTAGTCCAAAATAAGTAAAACATTATTTGCAAAATTATTCAAAATGGACTAAAATTGAAATGTAAGTTCCTCTTAAACCTTAATTACTTTTCAAAAGATAAGAGCAAGCATATAATTATCTTTCTTAGACAAAACATCCAGGGTTAAAGAATAACCCAGGTCAGGGATGTTACATTTAATCATCTACTTATTTAACTTTATTTATCAACTGATTTAACTTTATTTATCAATTGATCTATATTTATTCATCTACTGTTTGTATTTATTTATGTACTGATTCAGGAATTAAATGATCATCTACTGATTTATATTAGTTTATCAACATATTTGTATTTATTCATCTACGTATTTGTATTTTTTTGTCTACTATTTTTTATTTAGTTATCTACTCATTTGAATTTATTTGTGTACTACTTTTGAAATTATAGTTTTGAAATTATATAATCATCTAGTGATGTAACTTTATCACAGGCTCATTATGAACCATTAGATGTAGATCTTAGGGTATCTCTACTGTCCTAACTATGAAATTGGTAACTTGTTTCCTTGTTGAGTATATTGAGAATCCTAATCACCCTTCTTGCTTAATGATGAACTCTAATGCACTCACGTGACATGCTTGGAATGTAAATGATGAACTTTGCCCTAGATTGCCAATCATGTTCCTAAAGACATCAATAATCATCGTAACTTGAAGAACTAGGATATGAATGATGAAACTAGGATTGTAGGTATAAGAATGACAACATACATGTATTTGTTGGCCTAGAAACCCGTCCAAGATTTACTCATTAGGAGTAAATCTTGGATTGTCCCCGGTTTGGGACTGTTCTTCAACACCTAATCTCACTTAGAATGTAAGTGTATAATGTGTATTTGGTTTTTAAGAAAATTTTGGTAGCATTTCCCTATTTGTTCTCTAAGGACATATGTACTTGGAGAACAGTGGGGAAATGCTGCTGAAATTTTCTTGAAAACCCAATACACATTAAACACTTACTAGTGAGATTAGGTGTTCAATAATGGGATAGGTGGTACACATTTATTATATATAAGACCTTACACCCTAAATTTTTAACTATAAACACTAATCTTTTAACCCTAGACCCTAATCTTGTTCTAATATATACTTGTTTTCTCTTTGATCATAGAATGGATAGATCATTGATGTCCATTCCAAATCACTGCACCCCAGAGTTTATTTCTAGTCTTGATCAGTTTATTAAATTTGCCGAGGAACATAGGAAACAACCTGGAGATAGGTTCTACTGTCCATGTAGGCATTGCGGTAACAACTTGAAAGTCATCACTGGTGATGAAATCAAAAGTCATGTCATGTGTAACGGGATTGTACAAGGCTCTACAGAATGGCACTGACATGGAGAGATTTCAAACATGCAATCAGTGGATTTCGATAACAGTGCTTGTGTGGAAGAAGAAATTGCCTCCGATGATGTAGATGTGAACGAACCAACTCCAGTAGACATCATTGATGCGATGCTGGATAGTTGTGGGGTAGAGCACACCAATCCACCTCCCATGTTTAGAAACATTGTGCATGATTCTGAGATACTGTTATACATAGGTTTTAAGTTTACGAAGTTTAGCGCTATGTTGAGATTGTAAAAGATGAAACCCAATAATAGATGGAGCGACTGATGTGAGGATTTTGAGTCGTTTTCATAGGCTTGTTTATATTGGTTTTATGCGTGTTTTTGTCCTATTTTTGACTAATTTTGCATAATTCACTTCTTTTAGCCTATAATCTCGTAATGCATCAATTTTACCTCATTTCACCTGATTTTGTATTAATGATCATATTTATCAAACTTGATTGGTATTCTTCTCTTTGTTTTAGGTAGTTCGCATATCTGGATCTATCGATACCATCGACGGGAGGTCGATACCATCGACCTGACCACAGTGACTTTGCCAGAGAAGAAGAAGAGCTCGTCGATACCATCGACGCACACATCAATGGTATCGAGCTTGCTTCAGTAGGATGAGCTCTAGTGATAGATTCCATAGAAAAAGCGACGTTTAAAGAGTCGATACCATCGACTACCTGTCGATGCTATCGAGATGACAACAATGTGCCAGGTATCGAGCCATCTTCAGAGAAGACGCCAGAAATAGAAGGAGTTTCACTACCCCAGGGGGTCGATACCATCGACTCGCGTCGATGGTATCGATGCCGTCAGATTAGAATTTGCTAAAGATTGTGTCTAATCGTACAGTGGCAATTTTTAGGCAACCTAAAGGGGTGCATATACCTAATTAAGGTGGCCCTAAGGAAGCTAGGACGTCATTAGCGGTTGCACAAGTCTCAAGGAGGAGAGGAGAAGAGAAAGGAGTCGAGAACTATGCCCCAGCCGTTCGGAAGGCTGTCAAAGGAGTTTTCCACTGTTGGAAGGTTGTAGAACGCTCACCCTACGCCGAGGAACGCCCGGATCTCCTCCGTTCAGGGGTTACACCATATCTATCTACATTTTCTCCATATCTTCTTTTTCCCTCCTGTTGTTTTTCATTGAGATGAACATGCAGGGCTAATCCCCTTTGTCTTTAGGACCGTGAGTAGTCCGGGTAATCGTTGTATGACATTTTTATATAGTTCATCATAATTTATCTCTCAAATCCATGGTATGATTTCGTTTTCTCCCTCACATCATTATGATTGATCACCCTGATGATAATCTAATGCCTTTAATTACTTTTAAAGAAGAATTAACAGTTGAAAAGAGACAAAAATCACATTAACTAATAAATCCTTTGAACAAGGTGATGTACAGTTAATGGTGGAAACCCAAAGTAGGATCTTAATGCACCTAGTTTAGGGTATAGGTTGCTACTACCGTGGAACCGACCTAGATATAGGTAGTGAATTGTTTCGTGAAAGCGAACAATTCTGACTGTAGGCCACTACCCGGAATAGGAGACGAATTAGGGTAATTATGTAGAAATTAGTTCAACGAGAGCCTGCGATGAAACCGCAATCCTAAAGAGTCCAGTTTGAATTGATTAAACCAAACATTTAATCGGTTGAGTTGTTTTCTTTTATTTTTATTTTCTTTTTCAATAAACTCTCAAACCTTTTTAATTGGTCTAGCTGATTGCGAGTAGTTAGTAAGTAGTCTACTGACAATTCAGTGTCCATGTGTTCGACTCGGGCCTCATAAAGGCCTATATTACTCTGACGTGTGCACTTGCCACTACTACAGAAATGGCTTATAAAGTCACTTTTCAAGGTGTCGGTTGTATACATAAACCGACACCTAAACTCTACAGTGTCGGTTGATAACATAAACCGACATCCAATCTATAAAGGGCGACCAGACACGGGTACCGCTTTTATTAAGTGTCGGTTACTTATTAAAAAACCGACACCTAAAATCAACCGCCAAAACCAAAATTCCAGCGAAAAAATTACCTCCACAATTTGACATATGGCGTTGGTTCATAAATAAATAACCGACGACTTAAGGGTATTCGTGAGACAGGAATAGTTTTCGGTTGTCTTTTAGTTAAAAACCGACGACTATAATCTAGTATAGTTGTCGGTTTTTGGAAATGAACTGACACTGTTGGTTTAGATGTCAGTTATTTTGAATAACCGACACTTATTGTCAACTTAATAGCTCGCGCTAGCGCGAGCGACTCTTCCCCTAGCCTTTCCCTGTTTCATTCCCAATTTCCTAATTAGGTCTGGCGATTTTCTTGCTCGTCGCCGCTCGGTGCTGCCGCCGCGTTGCTGCTGTCCTCTCGTCGCCACCGCCGGTCATTGCCCGCCGCCGGTCGTTTCCCGCCGTCGGTCGTTGCCTGTCCTCTCATCGCCGCCGCCGGTAGAAGAAGCTACGGTGCTCTCCTCGTCACCGCCGCCCCCGTCGGTAGAAGTAGCTTTTCTCCTCCGCCAGCTTCCTGCAAGGTAACCCACAAAAGCTTCACCGCCTTTTCTGTCCTCCGCCTTGCTTTTCTCTGTCGCCGCCGACCTTGAACTCACCCAGGTGGCGCCTAAGCAGGTGCCAGGGCACACCTAGGGTCCCAAGCCCAAGTGCCCTGCCTAGCTAGGCCTCTGGGCGGATGCTTGGGCAGCGCCAGGGCACGTCTAGGCTGCTGCTGGGGTTTGGATTCATCTACTGGATGCCCAAAACATGCACTGATTTCACCAAGTCACCCCAAAAGCCATGAAAAATATTCTGATTGTGTTTATTTATTAACTGATTTCACCAAGCTAGTGGAATTTTTTTTAAAGTTATTTACTGATTGTGTTTATTTAATTATGTACTGATACATATGTGTTATACCAATCTGATAGTCCATGATAGAACAAAGCATAATGATGTTGATTGCAACTTTGTGCGTCATGCTATTCTGAATTAAGTGTATATTTACTTCATAATTGAATGTTTAAGTAAGTTATAGATATCTTGATGATGAACTGTAATGCACACATGTGACATGCTTGGAATGTAAATGATGAACTGTAATGCACACATGTTTAACTTGTTTTATTGTTGAGTATATTGAGAATCCTAATCACCCTTCTTGCTTAATGATGAACTGTAATGCACACATGTGACATGCTTGGAATGTAAATGATGAACTTTTCCATAAATTGCCAATCATGCTTTTAAAGACATCAATAATCACCCTAACTTGAAGAACTAGGATTTTAGGTATAAGAATGACAACACATTATTTGTTGTCCTAGAAACCCATCCAAGATTTATTCATTAGGAGTAAATCTTGGATAGTCCCCGGTTTGGGACTGTTCTTGAACACCTAATCTTGCTTAGGATGTAAGTGTATAATGTGTATTGGGTTTTCAAGAAAATTTCGGCAGCATTTCCCCGTTTGTTCTCTAAGTACATATGTACTTGGAGAACAGCGGGGAAATGCTGCCGAAATTTTCTTGAAAACCCAATACACATTATACACTTACTAGTGAGATTAGGTGTTCAAGGATGGGATAGGTGGTACATGTACATTTATTATATATAAGAATGACATCACATGTATTTGTTAACCCTAGACCCTAATCTTGTTGTAATATATACTTGTTTTCTCTTTGATCATAGAGCTTTACAATTTTGTTGTGATATATACTTTGTTGTAATAATGTGAACTTTACAATGTGAGCTTTACACTTTGAATTACTACTTTACAATGTGAACTTTACAATTTGAATGTGAATTTGCAGATGGCTGACCATTCTCCTGATGACCGTGCTGATGACTACCGTGAGGGTGAGGACATCAATGCGCCGCCTCACAATGTAAGTTTTAAAAATATATCATATATTTATATCTATATGTCCATTTATAGTTATATCTTGTAATTGTGAATTATTTTGTCAAATTTTAGGTTGATGATGCACAGGTACCATCTGAAGCACTTGAGGCACTTGATCAACAACACCAAAAAGTTGACAAGAGAAGGGGCATCACTATGATGAAGAAGTTAATTGCACAAAAGGGCTATGGACCCAAACTTGTTGTGGATTTCGATAATGCAGGAAATGCATGTGGTGTGAATCGCAATTCATTTATTTCATATCTTGGGTTTTTTACTCGTAGCAATTGCGGTTGTCGCTTAGATTCTTGGCATAAAGTTTCTAAGGAGAAGAAAGATTTAATATGGAGGGATTTATGCGTGAGTTATTATTAATTTGCAATTCTATTTTGTAGATTACTAAATTTTTTGATACTAGTTAATAGCAATTCTATTTTGCAGAGTATATTTGAATTGGATGAAAAGCTGCATCATAAATGTGTGATGCAACGCTGTGGGAGAGTCCTAAGGAACTATAGGACAAATCTCACCAGAGAATACATAAAAGAAGCAGACAAGAGGAAGAAGACAGCCACTGAACAGTGGAACTTCCTAGACAAAGAAGAATGGGACGCGTTTGTCACTTCAAGACAAACTGATGAATTCAAGGTATTAGGCGTCAGTCTCAATCTCATTAATTAATATATGTTGTATTCACTTATTCAAGATTAACATTTAGTGTTACTAACCAAATCATTAATTTGCATACTAACTAGGCCCTCAGTGAGGCACAAAGATCAAGGCATGCACTGAATGTGCATGACCACAGAATGGGTCCAAAGGGGTATGCAGGCGTTCGCCAAAGACTACAGGCTGAGGCTACTGTTGCTCTGTCTGCTGCTACTCAGGAGTCCTCTACCATAGGTAGCACACCTCTGCCTCGCCATGATGTCTGGATAGCTGGGAGGCAAAATAAGAAGGGAGAAATAACTAAGGCCGCAACTGCTGAGGCGGCTGCAAAAATGGTAAAATACAACTCTTACAGCAATCATTCGAATATTGATTATTTGTGTTGTTTACTTAAGTACAAATTTTTGTTTTGGCGATTAGCGGGAGCTGCACGAGCTGAGGAAACAAGGAAAGTTCATCCCTGAGGGAACAAAGGATGAATTGACAGTTGCTCTGGGTAACCCAGAGCATCCTGGACGTGTTAGGGATGCAGGCGTTGGTGTGGGCATCAAATCTTTTTTTGGGTCATCCCAGCGCAAACATGTCCCAAAAGCGGGACTTTCACAAGAAGAGGTAACATATTCTTTCTTTATAATGTTACTGTAAAAGAGAATTCAAAAATTAGAATTTTACGTTTCTTTTATCCATGTATAGGTGGATAAGCTATTTGACAGGAAACTCGAAGAAGCAATGAAAAAGTGGCAGGCATCTCAGACTGCCACTTACCAGACAATACCTACTACAGACTCTACTCCTACTCCTACTGTAGAGGTTGGGAGTAATCCTGTAGAACCACCACCTAGCACATCCACTGTAAGTATTTTTATGACATAGTAACTAGTTTTTTAATTCAAGATGATACGTATATATGAAATTGTAGTCGTTTCAAAAAAAGATGGTATGTATATATGTATATAACATTCTTTACACAAATTTGTAGGGGTTGAAGCCATGCCGTCTAAAAAGTAAAGAATATGTCGTGGAAGAGGCGTCGGCTTACCCATCCCTACCAGGGGAAACGTGTCATGGGTCTCCAGTACCAGCTGGTTGGATTCGGGTGAGCCCGATACATATATTCCCCAAGTGGATGGATCTTCCACTGCCATATGCCCACCCAGATTGTGAAACGCTTGGTGAGGCAGTAGGCAGAGTGATATTGTGGCTAAAAGCGGATGTCTTCTTTACTGATAAGCTATGGTAAATTTACATTATGTTCAATTTTTAGTGTGTGTATATGCTGGCAATTGATCTGAAATTATATATATACAGGTTAAAAAGAAGACACCCACAGCATCTAGGCCTCCACTTCCACCTCCTGCATTACCTAGTTGGGTTCCACAGGACCTACCTGTCCCGTTAGGTCCTAACTGTAGGGGTATGGCAGTATGGTAAGGGGAACATGATATAAACTCCCCTATAAATGTTTCTTCTGATTCAGATTCTACAGGTCAGTCATACGAAACAAAACTATTTATACAAGATATATTGGAGTTGTTTCAATATGATTGGCTAAATACATCTGTGATAGAGCTATGGATAAGGTGAGATATTCTTTATACATCCATATACCTTGTGTATGATCTGGTGATCTGGTTTCTTATTTATTAATGCATGCGTAATTAATACATATTTTGCAGCTACTTAGACAACATATGTGCAGATTTTGGATTCGAGCATGTAGGGTTTTTTATTCCATCTTTGATTAGTCTAGTAGCTAAAGACCCTACATCAGTTCAACAATACTTCTGTGACTCTTTTTCAAATTTTGCTGTAAAAAAGAAGACGGTGATAATGGCTCCATTCAATGTAGAGTAAGTTTACTTTGCTTATTATAATTTGGACTTAAGAAAATTACATTTTATTGTGGATTTTGAGTTATTAATTTTTAACTTTTTTTCCTCTAGGGGTAGGCATTGGGAGTTATTGGTTATTTCCCCCGAGACGTTCACTGTGTATTATCTAGATCCTAAGGGGGGTAAATTGAATACAAGATTTGGACACATAATGAAAATGGCAATATTTCGGTGAGAAATATTTCATTTTTCATATCCGTTAACATATGTTATTACATTACTATTTAATTGCAATATTCTGTGTTACATTAACATGTAGGGGTTTTGAGGAGTACAAAAAGGCTGGAGGAAAGGTCCCCACGAAAAAGAACCAGCCAATAATTTGGAAGAACGTGCAAGTAAGTTTCCGACTGCAATATATGTATATATTATTTATGTGAACAATGCTTAATTAGTTGTATTTTTTAATATTTTGTATGTTTGAATTTATAGTGTGCTACACAAGATAACGGATGGGCATGTGGATACTATGTCATGCGATATATGCACATGATTATCAAACATGCCGTACTGGATATCGAATGTATTGCTCAGGTATTATATAGTCTCATTAGATAATATGATCGAAATATATCAATCTTATTTATAGCTCATTAATTATATATATACATCATTCTCTTTATAGGTGTTTAAAGTTGACCCCATTACAGGAAAGGACTTACCAAATGTTAATGCTCCCTATACAATGGGAGAATTAAATGAAGTAAGAGAAGAATGGGCAACAACCATACAATTAGTGGGGGCTTTAAAATATAATTGGGATCCTGATAGCGAATAATGACTAAACAATGATACTTTGTAAATGAATTTCTGAATTATAATATATGTGTGACCTACATGTCTGGATGTTTCTACATGTGTCTGAGTGAAAATGAATGAAAGTGTTGGTTGCTATATGAATGTTTCTACATGTGTGAATGTGAATGAATGGAACTACAGATTGCTAGCATGTGTGAATGTTTATAAATGTGAGAAAATAAAATGGAACTGCAGGTTGCATTGCTAAATGCATGTGCTACTCTTTTATTGTTAATTTTGCAGGTTTGCGGCCTGTTGTCGGCTGATATCAATGGATGTCGTAAAACCTGCAGTTCATAACTGAACTGAATAGGTTTCTCATCCTGCGACCAGCCACATCAGGTCTGCAGACTGACAGGAAAAAAAAAACCAATAGGCGTCGGTTATTTGTAAATAACTGACACATAATGATATAGTGTCGGTGTTCCTACAATAAACCGACGTCTATGTCCTTAACACCACGGCCGTGCTGGACAGCATGGCCGTGGGGCGAAGATATATGGTGTCAGTTTTTTTACTTATAACAGACACTGATAGTGCCCAAGATGGCGCCCTTTCTGTGGCACGAAGGGTTTGGGCGTCGGTGTTTAACTAATAATCGACGCTTATAGTCCCATGATGGCGCATTTTCGGTGGCGCGTGAAGAGTTTGGGTGTCGGTTTTGGAATCGACACCTGATGGGTGGACTTTTAGTGTCGCCCACATAGGTGTCGCTTAGAAACTGACACTAAAGGCTTTAAATAACCGACACTAAAGGTAGGTTCTGTAGTAGTGTGTGTTATACGCACGATAAAATCGTGTCAAGTTTTTGGTGCCATTGTCGGGGACACGCCAACTATCGGCACTACGAGTGCTGCAAGCAGCCACTCTAGGCCACATTTCATTTTATTATTATTCTTGAAATTCATCGTTTATTTTTTCATATTTAGTATTCACCTAGCACTGTACTAAATCAAATTTATTACCTTGTAGGTACTAGTGCATGGTGAAGACGCATAGCACAGACTACGCAATGTCATCACCAGAGGTTCCACCATTGGGATCAGACGATGAGGAGAACAACATTCAAGATCAACCTGAGGATATAGATTCAGACTCGGAACCAGAAGCCATGGCTGAGGAATAGACAATATGGGAGAAGATAAAGGCTTCTTCCTCATCAACATCAAAGGGGCCGATCAAAAGGCAGACAATTAGCATTCCAACATATAAGATTGATCTGGCACTGATAAACACGGTCAAGTCTCAAGCATTTCACGGGCTGAAGAATGAAAACCCTATTGCCCACATCAACACTTTTGTGGAAAATTGTGATATGATCAAGATAGATAGGTTTCCACAGGAGGTACTGTATTTGAAGTTGTTTCCCAACTCTCTTGTAGGTAATGCATGGGAATGGCTGCATAACCTTGATGATGAGACCGTCGAGACTTGGGATCAAATGATCGAGGTTTTCTTCAAGAGATTCTTTCCACCGGAGAAAACCAATGACCTAGTACGGAAGATTCATAATTTCTGTCAAAGGGCTGGGGAGACATATTCTGAGATGTGGGAGTGCTTTTAGATAATGTTGCGGAAGTGTCCACATCATGGTCTAGATAAAGAAAAAACAAGTGAAGATCTTCTACTTTGCTTTAAATGAGCACAACAGGAGAAATCTAGACTCAGCAGGTTCCAGTTTCTTCTTGAACAACACTGGCACTAGGTGCTGGGAAATCATGAAAAATATGGCCAGAAAGCAATCATGGGGTGACAGAGACACACCAGAACAGGTTCGAGTTGCAGGTGAGTCAAAGGCCATCAAGGAGCTAAATGAGAAGATGGACTTATTAGCTAAGAAATTGCTAGCAAAGGAAGACAGAGAATCTAATGATGAGGCACAAGTGAAATTTATGCACCAGCAATAGGGGTACAGAAATAATGACTATTCTTGGAGGAAGGATAAGAAATTTTCTTGGAATGACCCCAACAATTTCTTGCAGGATCCGGAAGCTAAGCCACACCCCACTGCATAAGAAAAGAGCAATGAGTTGATCAATCAAGTAATCAAGCAGAACCAAGAGCTGATGAGCACATTTGGCCAATAGATCAAGCAACAAGGAGAATTTATGAATCAATTTGGGAAAACTTTACAAAGTCATGGGGCTCATATGAGGACTCTTGAAACATCTTTAGCACAAATGGCAGCTGAGATAGAAAATCTGAAGAAGCCAACACAACATAGTTTTCCAGGAAATACCAACATTTTAGGAGGGAATTAGCAAGCTAAGGCAATATTGTTGAGAAGTGGAAAAAAGGTTTTAAACTCTAAGGCTGATGAACCAAGCACAACACAGCCGAAAGCAACGGGCGAGGCTGCCGAGGAAGTCATAGTGTCAGAAATAGTGGATGATGTTCCAGAGAAGCCCACTGAAGAGCCTATTATGGAGAAGGATAAGGATACCATGACGCCTTATGTTCCACCCCATCTGAGGGTACAAGTCATTCATGTCCCTTATCCCAACAGTCTTAAATCTAAGAAAGTTGATGCTCAGTTCAAGAAATTTCTGGACAATTTTCAAAAGCTCTCTGTTAATATCCCGTTACTAGAGGCGATTGAGGAGATACCTTTGTATGGTAAATTCTTAAAAGATATAATTACCAAGAAGAGGAAGATTCCGGATACTGAGGTGGTAGTTCTCAAAGAGCAGGTTAGCGCATTCATTTTGGGCTCATTGCCACCAAAATGACAAGATCCGGGCTGCTTCAATATTTCATGTTACATAGGTAAGGTGAAATTCGGTGAAGCATTGTGCGACTCTGGGGCAAGTATTAATTTGATGCCTCTTTCTACTTTCAAGAAGCTAGGACTTAAAGAATCTAGGAAAAGAAACATGACGACTCAACTAGCAGACAATTCTGTGGTTAGGCCATATGGCATTTGTGAAGATGTCTGGGTAAAAGTTGACAAATTTGTGTTCCCAGTGGATTTTTTTGTCATGGAGATGCAGGATGAGAAAGGGAATGAGTTGCTTTTAGGAAGACCCTTCCAGGCTACTACTGATATGATATTGTAAATGGGTAGAGGTTGTTTGACATTGGGAATAGTTGATGACAGATTTGAGATGGTCATGCCACCAAACAAAAAGCAATCACAAGTGAAGGAACAATGTCGCAAGGTAAAGCACTATGATCAGAACATTTCCCTCTATTTAGGAAAGCCATTTCTAGATATGGCTCATGTTATGACCAAGGTAGACAAGGGAACACTAGCCGTGGACATTATGGAAGAAACCAAAGTAGTGTCTCTTTGTAAAGTTGTGGGTTACCCAAATGATGAAGAGGAGGAAATTCCTCTATCTACCGAGGATGATGATATATCAGTTTCTATGATCGATTCATATCCGAAATTGCCTCTCGAAGCATGCCTATTCAACATCATGGATGTTTGGATAAGAAGCTCGTCCTTACAAGAATGTGTAAAAATGCTTCAGGTGTTCCCTTGCTATTATGCTAAGCACTATGAGGATCTTAGACTGCTGCCACCACCACTTCAGTCTTCATTGATCTGCCCGCCTGAGTTGGAACTTAAGATGTTACCTCCCCACTTAAAGTATGCCTTCTTGGTGAATGATGAGAAGCTTCCGGTGATTATATCGGCATATCTGAGTGCTGATGAGGAAGAACAATTAATGATCGTGCTGAAGAACCATCATGGTGCATTCACGTGGTCAGTTTCTGATATTAAGGGGATTTCTCCTATTCTTTGCCAACATAAGATCTGGCTTGAGGAAGGAGCCAAGCCTGTGATTCAGCCACAACGTCGACTTAACCGAGCATGATGGAGGTCGTCAAGAAGGAGGTGATTAAGCTCCTTTCTGTGGGAATCATCTATGCCATTTTCGATTCATCATGGGTAAGCCCAACACAGGTAGTCCCTAAAAAGTGGGGGATCACTATTACTCATAACTTGTTAAATGATCCTGTCACTACCCGATTGGTAACTGGGTGGTGTGTTTGCATTGACAATCGACGTTTAAATTATGTTACTTTAAAGGATCATTTTCCCCTCCCATTCATCGATCATATTTTAGATCGGCTGGCTGGCCACTCTCATTTTTGCTTTTTAGATGGCTACTTCAGCTACAATCGGATCTCCATTGATCCTAAGGACCAAGAGAAGTCTATCTTCACTTGTCCTTATGGAACCTTCGCATACCGCTGCATGCCTTTTGGTCTGTGCAACGCACCAACCACTTTTCAGCGCTGCATGCTTGCCATTTTTTCTGACATGGTTGAGCGTTGTTTAGAGGTTTTCATGGACAATTTTTCCTTCTATGGAACATCATTTGATGAGTGTCTGTACAACTTAGATAAAGTTTTGCAAAGATGTGAGGACACACATCTAGTTCTCAATTGGGAAAAGTGTCATATGATGGTTAGTGAAGGAATTGTACTGGGACACAAGGTGTCTAGCAATGGGTTGGAGGTGGACCCAGTCAAGATTGAGGTTATTTCCAAACTACCCCACTGAATTCGGTGAAGGGGGTAAGGAGTTTTCTCGGTCATGCAGGGTTCTATCGCCATTTCATTAAAGATTTCTCAAAAATCGCTAAATTGTTGTCTGAATTGCTTGAGAAAGATGCGGTGTTTGATTTCAATGAAAAATGTTTGGATGCTTTCAATGTACTTAAGAAACAATTGATTTCTACATTGGTTATTCAAACGTCAGACTAGACTAAGCCTTTCGAGCTCATGTGCGATACATCGGATTTTATAGTAGGGGTTGTTCTTGGGCAGCATTTTGAGAACAAACCCGCGGTGATTTTTTATGCATCAAAGACTTTAAACGAGGCACAACTTAATTACACCACCATTGAAAAGGAACTTCTCACTGTGGTTTTTGCATTCGAAAAAATTCGGCAATACTTAATAGGGTCAAAAGTTATAGTATGGACGGACCACGCCGCCATAAAGTACTTAATGGAAGAAAAAAAGATGCCAAACCTAGATAGATTAGGTGGATCTTATTGCTGCAGGAATTTGACATTGAAATTAAGAATAAGGCAGGCGTAGAGAATGTGTTCGCGGACCACTTGTCCTGGTTAGAGCAGATAGATGAGAGGGATATCAATATACCGATTACCGATACATTTCCTGATGAACAAATCCTCTCTTTAAAATCTAAGGATCTGTGGTTTTCATACATTGTTAATTATCTTGCATGTAAAATAATCCCAGATGATTGGACTTATCAAGAGAAAAAGAAAAATTTCCATTCGTTAAGATATTATTTTTGGGATGATCCTATTTTTATGAGACAATGCAAGGACGACATTTTGCGCATGTGTGTACCGGAAGTTGAATATGAGAATATGCTTAGTCACTGTCATACACTTCCCACCGGTGGTCATCATGGGAGCTCAAGGACGGTGGCCAAGGTGTTAGAGAGTGGTCTTTATTGGCCAACACTCTTCTGGGACGCTTATGACTATGTGATAAGATGTGATTCTTGTCAAAGGGCAGGTAACATCTCGAAGCGGCAAGAGATGCCCCTCAAAGTGTTTCAAGAAGTTGATGTATTTGATCTGTAGGGCATCAATTTCAAGGGACCCTTTGTGTCCTCGAATTCAAATTTATACATTTTGCTTGTTGTTGATTATGTATCGAAGTGGGTAGAGGCAATACCCACAAGGACTAACGATGCAGCTGTAGTGTGCAAGTTTGTGAAAGATCATATTTTCTACAGGTTTGGTGTGCCACAGATGATCATTAGCGATGGAGGCATCCATTTCACAAATCAGAAATTTGCTGTGTTATTGAGAAAGTACGGGGTGAAGCACAATGTGGGTACCCCGTACCACCCACAAACACAAATAAGAAATTTGCTGTGTTAAGGGCACGTCAAAGTGTCGAATAGGGAAATTAAGAAGATTTTGGAACGCACAGTGGGACAAGGAAGAATTGGAGTGCACTCCTACCGGATGCATTATGGGCATATAGGACTGCATTTAAAACACCTATAGGCACCACACCTTTTAGGTTGGTTTATGGGCGGGCCTGTCATTTTCCGGTGGAATTGGAACACAAAGCGCACTGGGTGCTAAGGAAGCTTAATATGATTTATGATGATGCAGGGAAGAAGAGAATGTTAGAGCTGAATGAGCTAGATGAGATGAGAATGAACGCTTATGAGAACTCGAGGATCTACAAAGAAAGAACAAAACAAATCCACGATTGTCACATTCAACTGCGTGTTTTCAAAAAAGGTGATCGTGTGTTATTGTTTAACTCGAGATTGAAATTGCATCCTGGGAAATTGAAATCCTGGTGGAGTGGCGCATTTGTGGTGGAAGATGTACGTCCCCACGGTGCTATTATGTTGAGACACAGAGAGCAAACATTCTTGGTGAATGGGCAATGATTAAAGCTCTATTATGGAGAAGATTTCACAAATAAGGGACATAAGGTTGAATTCATGGCGCTCGAGGGAGAATAAAAGGGCTAATTTCGTCTAGCCTAAGACGTTAAAGTAGGGCGCTTGTTGGGAGGCAACCCAACCATTGGTATTTCATTTCAATTTAGTTAATTTTGAGTACGGTTCTTTAATTTTGTAGTTAAGTTTGTAAAAATGATGCCCGGATGCGTGTATTAAGTGTGCAAGACCGATTGGGTGTCGACACCATCGACCCTTGTGTCGATGGTAGCGAAGATGGTACAGAGCAGTATCTATAGAAAATTTGCTCCGTCGATAGTATCAACTCACCATCAGGTTGAATGACGAAAGGAGGTCGATAGTATCGACTCAAGTGGCGATGCTCATGAGATCTCTAGAGATTTACAGACGAATATGTCTCAGTAAAGTCGATACCATCGATGGAGCGGACGATGGTATCGACCCGACAGCAGCAACGAAGCAACGTTCAGGCCTCGCGAGGTTCAATGACACATAAAGTGTCGATACCATCGACATATCGTCGATGGTATCGACGTGACATGTCACCAATCTGCGAGATGATATCAATAGAGGCTACCAAATCAAGGAAGATGATCTGTGGGATGGGTCGATACCATCGACCCGCGTCGATACTATCGATGTGTCATCGATCTGGGCCCCCACATCCAGCCATCGACGACCGTCGATAGCAGCAAAGACCCAGATTGTGATACAGGTGTTGATACCATCGACACCCCATCGATGGTATCGACGGGTCAACAGTGGCGGTAGGTTCATCTATAAAAGGAGAAGTTGATTTCATTTTCTCTTCACACCTTTAGAGCTTCTCCCCTCAACTTGTGCATCGAGCATTGCTGAGGAACCAGAGGCCTTCATTGAGCGTCAAGGGATCGAGATATCTTTCCCGAGCTTTGCACCGAGCGGAGATCTTCTTCTCCGACCTTCATCGAGCTCTATTTCTTCTTCTCCATTCCTTTCTGTTCATGATGGTGAGGATGGTAGGGGCTTCTTCTTCACGGGCAGCCCCGATGGAGATAGAGATGTTTGTTCCTCCACCACCCGACTCCATTCCTTGTTCGAGGATCGTTCATCCCTCGACGAACGTAAAGAAGATATATGAGGAGTTGCTAAAGTGAAAAATTAAACCGACCCGATATGTTGATCGGGCCATGATTCGCGATCTCAGGTTTGAGGCCAACCTCGCTTATGTTCTTCAAGGGAAAGCGAAGCATATAGAGAGGATGGAAGAAGATGTCTAGTACCACACTGAGGGCCAACCCTTTTTCGGCGAGTGGCTGACCTATAAGGAGTTAGTGGTGGAATTTATGTCTTTGCTTGATATCAACATCGTGCCCAACGACCTTATCACCACCGATAGGGAGTCGATAAAAGGGCGAGTGTCTTTCCGGCTCTACAAAAATAACTACACCATCACCCTCGCCCAGTTCAATTCTATCTATAACTGGTATCATAATCCCGTCCAGCACCGCAGGCCAGATAGTCAGGTGGACTATGATGCAATCTTTGCTGATCTGGTGACTACTCCGGTGGGAAAGTCAATAAACTTCCACAATGCCGTCGTGGCCGATTTCGAGCATCCATTCATTTGGATTCTACACAGAATGTTATGTGTCACGTTCTTTGCTCGCGACGATCTGGCATTGAGCAAGTTTCAAGAGGAGGACCTATTCTTCCTTCAAAAACTGCTGACTAAAGACGAGCTCAACTGGGGCGCATTTTTCCTAACGTGTGTGATGGATGTGAAGAGGAGCACCGGGAAAGCCCCAATTCATTTTGGGGGACTTATTACACTTCTAGCCATCTATCTTGGGCTAGATCTTTCTTCTCTGACCCCGTTGGTGAGCAAGAGCTCCGTAAATCTTCTTCATCTGCATCACTAAAATTTATTGACGTTCCGAGACAGCATGGTCTATGCGCATTGCCATGTCAATAAGGAGTATCAGGAGTGTGCACTCCCTGACCCCATCTTCAACATTCAGGCGGGCCAACGTTTCAAGTGGCCCATCATTGCTATTTATGATTCTGAGAGTGAAGAAGATGGGGACGACAACAACAACGATGAAGGCGACGAGCATGAGGAGGAAGAGGAGGCTTTCACTCCTCTTCGATCACGAGTCGCACCGAGGAAGCATCCATGTTTCTACTCGGGAGCTTCATCCTCATCTCAGCCTCCGCCACCACAGCTCTCTCAACAAGGAGAGGATGTCTATTCCATGCAGGGTATGTACTCCATACTGTAGGAGATCCAGCAGACACTACAACAGCACACTACCTCCTTCGCCGATATTCAGGATACTACGAACCGACTATTTTTAAATCAGCAAGCAATTTATGAGAACGAGCGCCTCATCCTCACCAACCAAGAAAATATTCACGACATGTTCCATAGGATGGAGCTGCAACAACAACCATTCTATGATCGCTACTGGAGCCAAAATTACTTCGAGGGATATTCGCAACCTATGCCCATGCCCCCATATGATCCTACTTTTCAGGGGCAGTACCCTGAATGGAACCCCAACACCCAGCAGCAACCACCATTTCTACTGCCAGAACAATAATGGGTATCACTGTTCCACCCTTTGAGATTGTTTTTGACTATGAGGCCATAGTCGAATTCAAGCATAGGGGGGAGATGGAACAATTTCTATCTCAGTTTACTTTTTCTTTCTTTTGTTTTAGTATTTTTTCTCATTTTAGTTTTGAGTAATTTTGTTATTTACAGCTTTTTAGGATCCACATGATATCTAGTGTAATCCGTGGATGTCTAATGTAGTGTGTCATCTTAATGTTTTATGTGTGCAATCATCTGAAATTGGGCATAATTAAAAAAATGTTCAGAATTGGCAATTTGAGTTGTTTGAACTTGAGCACCTACTTATGAAAATAATTGGGTTTGTCAACTTTAAAACATAAAATCATAACTGTACATCCTTATGATTCAAGAAATGTGGACGGACATGGATGTTGAGCCTAGTTGACCAAACGGTAACGAGACTTTAATCAGAAGTGAGAGAGAGAAGCCCTTTGATTAATTGTTACACAGGTCAGTAAGGAGGGACATATAATATTTTCCAATGGTTTTGTCAATTAATCTTATGATCTATCCACCCCAGTGTATTCATACTCCACCATAAGAACTGGGAGCACATTATAGTTTTCATCTTTTGACGGCATATCATTTAGATAGGATTGCATTATATCTAGATTTTGCATAGATGAAAAAAATATGGAAAATGAAAAGAAATTTTGTAGATGAATCATGCATGCACACATTCTTGAGTGCGCGTCATTACAGTTGCATAATTACTCTCATGTAGTTGCACTTTACATATTTTTGAGCATATAGGACAGTATGTGCCTTATTTCTTATGAAAAATAAGAGAAGTGGGTAACTCATTCTATACTCTCTGGAAATTAAGTTGTAATGCTTCAATGATAGTAGTTATGTGAAAATAAGCCCGAAAAAAATTCTGAAAAATATTATACATTTCATAGTAGCCAAATTGAGAGAAAGAAGGGCTTGAAAAAAAAGAGAAAAAAAAGTGATACTAGAGGGAGAAAAGAGCTTGTCTCATCTGTATAATAGGAAGAATAAGCACATAATGTAGTTTGTAGACATTCTATCTCACATGGAGATGGAATAGAAGGACCATGCATCATTCCACCCAAAATGTAGGCATTAGGTCATTTTCATATGCATATGCATCATTTAGGTCATTCTTGTTAATTTTGCATGTTAAAATTGTCTTGTTCTTCCTTTTCTATCACTGCCACCCATTCCATCCACCTGTTGCTCAAAAAATAGTAGGCCACCATGATTATCTCCTCATGATTGTATATCAGGAGATCGACTTCCATGTAGATGGTAGTTAGGATTTGAGCAATGTAGATAGAAGATCACAAGATGCACCAAGCCTGAATCGGAGGAATTTATTATATTAACTGCCTTATTTGATAGTGTTCGTGATCTTGGGGTGGACATATCTTATGGATGATCATTGTCGCCTTCAGGGTAGTTACTGTTCTATGGTTAATGAGGGCCAGTGTGCGGATGACAGGTGGGAATCATAGTGAGATGTCTTTTATGCTAACGTGTTCTTTAGTTGACTCTCACAATTTTATTCTAGAGTTTTGTTGCTCGAGGACGAGCAAGTTCAAGCTTAGGGGAGTTTGATGCGAGGATTTTGAGTCATTTTCATAGGCTTGTTTATATTGGTTTTATGCGTGTTCTTATCCTATTTTTGACTAATTTTGCATAATTCACTTCTTTTAGCCTATAATCTCGTAACACATCAAATTTACCTTGTTTCACCTGATTTTGTATTAATGATCATATTTATCAAATTTGATTGGTATTCTTCTCTTTTTTTTAGGCATTTCACATATCTAGATCCGTCGATACCATCGACGGGAGGTCGATACCATCGACCTGACCACAGTGACTTTACCGGATAAGAAGAAGAGCACGTCGATACCATTGACGCACACATCGATGGTATTGAGCTTGCTTCAGTAGGATGAGCTCTAGTGACAGATTCCATAGCAAAAGTGACATTTAAAGAGTCGATACCATCGACTACCTGTTGATGCTATCGAGATGACAACATCGTTCCAGGTATTGACAAGTCGATACCATCGACACCACTTTCGATGGTATCGAGCCATCTTCAGAGAGGATGCCAGAAATAGAAGGAGTTCCGCTACCCCAGGGGGGTCGATACCATCGACCTGTGTCGATGGTATCGACGTCGTCAGATCAAAATTTGCTAAAGATTGTGTCTAATCATACGGTGGCAATTTTCGGGCGGCCTAAAGGGGTGCATATACCTAATTAAGGCGGCACTAAGGAAGCTAGGACGCCATTATCAGCTGCACAAGTCTCAAGGAGGAGAGAAGAAGAGAAAGGAGCTGAGAACCACGCCCCAACCATTCTGAAGGCTGTCGAAGGAGTTTTCCACCGTCGAAAATTTGTAGAACGCTCACCCTACGCCGAGGAACGCCTGAATCTCCTCTGTTCAGGGGTTACACCATATCTATCCACATTTTCTCCATGTGTTCGTTTTCCCTCCTGTTGTTTTACATTGAGATGAACATGCGGGGCTAATCTCCTTTGTCTTTAGGAATGGGAGTAGCCCGGGTAATCGTTGTATGACATTTTTATATAGTTCATCATAATTTGTCTCTCAAATCCGTGGTATGATTTCATTTTCTCCCTTACATCATTATGATTGATCACCCTAATGATAATCTAATGCCTTTAATTACTTTGAAAGAAGAATTAACGGCTGAAAAGAGATGAAAATCACATTAACTAATAAATACTTTGAATAAGGTGATGTACAATTAATGGTGGAAACCCAGAGTAGGATCTTAATGCACCTAGTTTAGGGTATAGGTTGCTACTACCGTGGAACCGACCTAGATTTAGGTAGTGAAATATTTCGTGAAAGCAAACAATTCTGACTACATGCCACTACCAGGAATAGGAGATGAATTAGGGTAATTATGTAGAAAGTAGTTCAACGAGAGCATGCGGTGAAACCGCAATCCTAAAGACTCTAGTTTGAATTGATTAAACCAAACATTTAAATGGTTATGTTGTTTTCTTTTATTTTTATTTTCTTTTTCAATCAACTCTCAAACCTTTTTAATTGGTCTAGCTGATCGCGAGTAGTTAATAAGTAGTCTATCGACAATTCAGTGTCCCTTTGTTCGACTCGGGCCTCATAAAGGCCTATATTACTCTAACGCGTGCACTTGCGTTATACGCATGGTAAAATTGTATCAGCGATAAAAGCTTCACGTCATTGTTGTCTTTGTTGAAAGAAATTCTTCCTGAAGGAAACGAGCTCTCAATCTCAACATACTAGTTAAAGAAATTGTTGTGCCCAATGGGAATGGAGGCCAACAAGATACACGCATGCCCGAATAATTGTGTATTATTTCAAAAGGACTATGAGGATTTAAAAGATTGTCCCAAATGTGGTGCGTCAAGGTATAAATTGACGACTTCGGGGGAGACCAAAACTGGTTCTCCTGCCAAGGTGATGTGGTATCTACCTATAATACCACAATTTCAATGCTTGTTTCCCAATCTGATAGATGCGAAGAATTTCAGGTGGCATGCAGATGTTAAGAAAAATAATGATGGGATCCTACGACATGCGTCTGATTCCCCATAGTGGAAGAAGATTGATTTATTTTACCCTAAATTCGGTGAAGAAGTCAGTAATCTAAGACTTGGGCTTTGTACAAATGGGATGAATCTGTATGGGACATTGAATAGCCAACATAGCACTTGTCCAGTTATGCTTGTTAGATACAATCTTCCTCCCTGGTTGTGTATGAAAAATAAGTATGTTATGCTTTCATTGTTGATATTGGGCCCTAAACAACCTAGAAATTATATCAACATTTATCTTGAACCTCTGATTGATGACTTGAAGAAACTCTGAGGTGAAGGTGTGATGACCTATGATGCATCATGAAGAGAGACATTTCGTTTGTATGCTATGTTGTTTTGCACTGTGAATGACTTTCCAGCATATGGGAATTTGTTTGGATATAGTGTCAATGGATCTAAAGCATGTCCTATATGTAAAGAGAAAATTGATTCAATACGACTAAAACATGGCGGCAAGACTATATATCTTGGTCATCGAAGGTTTCTTCCAAAATTCCATCTGTATCGTAGGTTGTGCAAATCATTCAATGGACATAATGAGGAACGAAGTGCACCTAAACCTATACCATGGGAGGATGTTTATGAAAGAGTAAACGACTTTGCCAATGAATTTGGTAAGAGATCACAATGTACAATGGCCACACAGAGTGACAAATCTTTATTCAAGAAGAAGTCAATATTTTGGGATCTTCCTTATTGGAGTTCTTTGGCAGTCAGGCATTGTATCAATTTCATGCACATTGAGAAAAATGTATGTGATAGCATCATCGGTACTATGTTGAATATACCAGGTAAGACTAAAGATGGGATAAAATCCAGAATGGACCTACGTGAAATGGGAATAAGGATAGAATTAATAAAAGTAGTTAGTAGCGATCGGAGAACATACTTACCTCCCGTTTGTTACACATTGTCGAGAAAGGAGAAGAAAGTTTTTTGTGAATATTTGGTAAATGTTAAGGTCCCACAAGGTTACTCATCCAACATACGTACATTGGTAATAATGAAAGATATGAAGTTGATAGGTCTTAAATCTCATGATTGTCACACTCTAATGCAACAAATATTGCCCGTGGCAATTCAATCACCAGACTTCATTTCTTTTTCAGCAGTCTGTGCAGTAAAGTTATTGACCCTGATACTCTCAATAAATTGCAAAGAGAAGTGGTTGTTACCCTATGTCAGCTTGAGATGTATTTTCCTCCTTCATTCTTTGATATCATGGTACATCTTGTTGTCCACTAGACTAGGGAAGTGAAAATGTTGGGACCAGTTGTCTTGCATTGGATGTATCCCTTTGAACGATACATGAGCATTTTTAAAAGTGATGTTTGAAACCGTTATCAGCCTGAAGGGAGTATTATTGAGGGTTATGTGGTGAGAGAGGTTATGGATTTTTGCAATGACTTTCTGAGTGGTAATGATGCTCCTATTAATGACAAGAATATTGAGGAACATTTTGGCAAAGGAATTTTGGGATCACGGATGAAAGTAATCAACCATGAGCAGTTGGAACAAGGTCACTTGTATATTTTACACAACATTGACGAAGTGAGTGTTTATATCGAGGAACATACCAATTTCATTAAGAGACAATATCCTCGAGCTAATCCAATGTGGCTTGCTAGAGAGCATAACAAGACATTTATTAAGTGGTTTGAAGATAAAGTCATACATCAACCATCTCAACTACTAGATAATCTTACTAAAACATTCAAATTCCTCGCCTTTAAAATAAAATTGAATGTTATGTCTTATGAAGTGTTTGACATAAATGGATTCTCATATTACACAAAGCGTCAATATGATAAGAGTGTCATCCAAAATAGTGGGGTCACCCTTCAAGCATCTTCATTGTTTTTTGCAAGTGCAAAGGATAAGAGTCCACGTGAAGCTAAAATGTCATATTACGGTGTCATTGAAGACATATGGGAGTTTGACTATGTAGATTTCAAAATTCCGCCCTTTAAATGTAATTGGGTTGATAACACCAAAGGAGTTATAGTGGATGAATTGGGTTTCACATTAGTGAACTTTGAAAAGATTGGCGAGAAGGGTGAACCATTCATATTGGCATCACAGGTGAAACAAGTATCTTATATTAATGATCCTGCAAATGATAAATGATCGGTTGTTCTTCATGGTAAAAGATAGTTCATTGAAGATCATATAGATGAAGAACAATACTATGATAAGTATGATGACTCCAGTCCATTCTCAATTGGGTTGCCAACACCACCAAATATTGAAGCTAATGATGACTTGTATGTGCGCGGAGATCACAATGAAGTATTGTTAATTGATAAAAGATCGCAATATTAGAGGCATGCATGTTTATATTTTTTATATGTTTTATTTTTCTGAATGTGAACTTTACAATGTGAATGTGAACTTTACGATGTGAATTACTTTACAATGTGAACTTTACAATGTGAATGTGAACTTGTAGATGGCTGAGCATTCTCCTAATGACCGTGTTGATGATTACAATGAGGGTGAGGACGTCAATGTGTCGCCTCACAATGTAAGTTTTAAAAATATATCCTTGAGGTTTCTATCTATATGTTCATTTATAGTTATATCCTATAAGTGTTTTTTTTTGTCAAATTTTAGGTTGGTGATGTACCCCCTGAAGAAATTGGGGCACTTGATGAGTAGCAAAAAAAATTGAGAAAGTAAGGAGCATCACAATGATGAACAAGTTACTATAGCAAAGGGGCAATGGACCCAAACTGGCTGTGGATTTTGATCATGCAAGAAATCCAATTGGAGTGAACTGCAACTCATTTATTTCATATCTTAGGGTTCTTACTCGCAACCATTGTAGTCCTAACGTAGAATCCTGGCATAAAGTTCCTAAGGGGAAGAAAGATTTAGTATGGAAGGAACTATGCGTGAGTTATTATTATTTGCAATTCTATTTTTGTAGATTACTAATTTTTAGGATACTAGTTAATAGCAATTCTATTTTGTAGAGTATATTTGATCTGGATGAAAAGATGCATTGTAAATGTGTGATGCAACACTGTGGAAGGGTCCTAAGGAACTATAGGACAAATCCCACATGAGATTACATACGCGATGCTAAGAAGAGGTTCTTGATTGATTTCCAATTCTAGACATTGATCACTTTTTGACTAACTCTACACTAATAATTTTTTATTGTATTCTCTTTAAAAAATAAATTTAGGCAGAAGGCAGCCACTGAACAATGGAACTACCTGGTCCCCAAAGAATGGGAGGAGTTTGCTACCCAAAGAAAAATAGTTGAATTCAAGGTATTAAGCGCCACTCCCAATTTAATTAATATACATTCTTATGTATTCACCTATTCAAGATTAACCTTTAGTGTTACTAACCAAATCAATGTGTTTACTAACAAGGCTATCAGCAATGCTCAAAGAGCAAGGCGTGTAATAAATGTGCATGACCACAGAATGGGTCCAAGAGGGTATGCAGGCATTCGCCTAAGACTACAAGCTGAGTCTACTGCTCAGTCTGCTTCTACTAAAAAGATTGTAGAGTCCTCTACTATTAGTCCCACACCTCTGCCTCACCATGCTATGTGGATAGCTAGGAGGCAAAACAAGAAGGGAGATATAACGAAGCCCACAACTACTCAGGCGGCTGCAAAAATGGTAAAATTCAACTCTAAGAGCAGTCGACCGATATTGATTATTGTTATGTTTACTTACTAATTTCTGTTGATGGGGATTAGCGGGAGCTGCACGAGCAGAGGAAGGAAGGAAAGTTCATCCATGAGGGCACAAGGGATGAATTGATAGTTGCTCTGGGTAACCCAGAGCATCCTGGACGTATTAGGGGTGCATGCGCTGGTGTGGGCATCAAAGCGTTCTTTGGGCCATCACAGTGCAAACCAGTCCCAAAAGCAGGACTCTCACAAGATGAGGTAACTTATTCTTTTTTTAGAATGTTATTGCAAAAGAGAATTCAATAATCAAACTAGTGTTTCTTTTGTCCATGTATAGGTAGATCAGTTAATTGATAGGAGAATCAAGGAAGCACTTGATATGAGAGTTGAGGAAACACTTGAGAAGAGACTCAATGAAGTAATTAGCAAGTGGCAGGTGTCTCAGACTGCCACTCAGACCGTGCCTATGGTGGGCCGCTCTTCTCCTACTATAGAGGTTGGGAGTAATCCTGTAGACCCACCACCTAGCACGTCCGTTGTAAGTATTTTTATGACATATATAGTAGCTAGTCTTTTCAAGATGATATGTTTATGTATGTATGTATATAACATTCTTTACGTAAATTTGTAGGGGTTGAAGCCATGCCATCTAAAAAGTCAAGAATATATCATTGTAGAGGCACATGCTCCAGGGGAGTTGTTTCATGGGACTCCAGTACCAGATGGTGCAGTTCGTATGAGCCCGATACATATACTCCCCGATTAGAGGGACCTTCTACTGCCATATGCCCACCCAGATTCTAAAATGCTTGGTGAGATAGAAGGCGGAGTGATAATGTGGCCCAAAGCGGGTGTCGTCTATACTAATATTGTATGGTAAATTTACATTATGTTAATTTGTTAGTGTGTATATATGAGTCAATTGATCTGAAATTATATACATAGGTCAAAAGGAAGACACCGCTACATATCGGCCTCCACCTCCACCTCCTAAAGTACCAAGTTGGCTTCCAAGGGACCTACACGCCTCGTTAGGTCCCAATTGTACATGTATGGTAGTATGGATAGGCGAACATGATTCAAATTGCCCTATAAATGTTACTATTCGGGAGGATTCTACAGGTCAATCATACGATAACAATCAATTTATACAAGTTTTGCATACATATTAATGCATACGTAATACAAGTTTTGCATATGCATTAATGTATACGTATTAATGCAGGTCAATCATACGATAACAAGCTATTTATACAAGATATTTTGGAGTGGTTTCATTATGATTGGATGAACACATCTATGATAGAGTTGTGGATATGGTGAGATCTTAGTTATACATCCATATACCTTGTTTTATATACGGTGATCTGGTTTCTTATATATTAATGCATACGTAATACATGTTTTGTAGCCACTTATACACGATATGTACAAATTTTGCATTTTCCCATGTGGGATTTTTGGTTCCATCTTTGATTAGTCTTGTAGATACAAACCCTTCTTCAGTTACTTCATACTGTTGTGCTTCTTTTGAATTTTTTTTGGTAAAAATAAGAATACGGTGATAATAGCTCCATTCAATGTCGAGTAAGTTTACTTTTATTACAATTTGGACTTAAGAAAATTACATTTTTATTGTGGATTTTGAGGTATTAATTTTTAACTTTCTTACCTGTAGTGGTAGGCATTGGGAGTTACTAGTTATTGTCCCCAAGACATTCACTGTCTAATATCTAGATCCTACGAGGAAGGAATTGAATACATTATATGGACACACAATGAAAAGGCCATTATTTTCGTGAGAAATATTTCATATTTTTATATTCATTAACATATGTTATTACATTACTATTTAATTATGCAATTTAATGTGTTACATTAACATGTAGGGCTTTACAAGAGTTCAAAAAAGCTGGAGGAAAGGTCCCCAGGAAAAAGAATCAGCCACTAATTTGGGAGAATGTGAAAGTAATTTCCCGACTCCAATGTATATTTTTTTATGTGAACTGTACTTATTTGTATTTTTGAATATTTTGTATGTTTCAATTTATAGTGTGCTACACAAGACAACGGTTGGGCATGTGCCTACTATGTGATGCGATTTATGGACCTAATCATCAAACATGCCTAATGGAAATCGATACTATACATAAATATTATATATAGCCTCATTAGATAATATGAAATATATCAATATTATTATATATTATTAATTATATATGCATCATTCTCTTTGTAGGTATTTAAAACTGACTTCAGTACAGGTGGAAAGTTATTAGATGTACATACTCCCTATACGAGGGAGGAATTAGATGTTGTAAGAGAAGAATGGTCAAAAGCCCTACAAGTAGTGAGGATTTTTAAATATAATTGGGATTCTGATGACAATGATGAATAAAGAATGATATTTCTAAACTTTTTTCTCATAATTATTTTTGTGTGAATGTAAATGACTTTTTCTGAATTGTCATATGTGTGAATGTGAATGACTTTTTCTGATCAATACATACATGTTTCTACATGTGTCTGAATGTGAAAAGAGATGAAATGAATGGAACTGAATGTGAATGTAAATGACTTTGCAGGTTTCTACATGTATCTGATAAATACATGTGTATGAATGTGAATGAATTTGTAGGTTTGTGGCCTGTTATTGGCTGATATCAATGGATGTTGTAAACCTATAGTTCAGAACTGAACTATAGGTTCTGCATCCTACTGACCAGCCATACAGCAGGCCTACAAACTGATAAGAAAACAAAATCAGAATATAGGCATCAGTTATTTGTATAAAACTGGCATCAAAGACATACAACGTCAGTTATTAGCAAAAAATTGACGTCTTTGTGCCCTCGCTGGCTTGGTGGCGGGAAGGGTTATGGTGTCGGTTTTTGTTTAATAACCGACATCTTTAACCATGATAAAGTGTCAATTTTTATTTAATAATCGATGCATATAGTTCCCTTACTGGTGCGTTTTCAGTGGCGGGAAGGGTTATGGCGTCAATTTTTGTTTAATAACTGACGTCTTTAACCATGATATAGTGTTGGTTTTCTTTAATAACCGACGCCTATAGTTCCCTTGCTGGCGCGGTTTCAGTGGCGGGAAGGGTTATGGTGTCAGTTTTTGTTTAATAACTGACATCTTTAACCATGATATAGTGTCGATTTTCTTTAATAATCGATGCATATAGTTCCCTTGCTGGCGCGTTTTCAGTGACGAGAAGGGTTATGGCGTCGGTTAGAAACCGACGCTGAAGGTGTCGACTTTTAGCGGCGCCCACTTGGAGATCACTTGGAAACCGACGCTAAAAGCTCTAAATAAGTGACGTCAAAGGCCTATTCTATAGTAGTGTAAACAAATAAGAAATAGAAAACTACCATAGTTCAATCCATAACAATAATCACATAGCATGAATAATATTATGAAACAAAATTATACCAATTCATGGTGAGGTACCTACCAGATATACACCAAGAGGAGAGGGGAACATGCACATCCCAAACCTCAAATATATATAATGTTGTAGGGGGGACTAAAACCCCAGTGCCTATATAATGTGGAAGGGGGACTAAAACCCCAGTGCATGGCAGGAGGACTAAAACCTCAGTGCCCTATGGGTGTTTTGTACTCATGTACACTACATTGTCATTTGGACAAAAATACATCATGCTTAATAGTTCTCTTGGCAGTAGTGAAAATATAAATAACATCATCATAGCAAGTGGGGAATAAAACCCATGAAACAATCTCAATAAATGAGCCAACATTGGCAATATCAATATTCAAGTATTTCAAGTAAATGAGCCAACATAGGCAATAAAGAGACAAATAAAGGCAACAAAGATATTCCAAGGCTAGTACATTATGAATGTAGGGTTGGATAAAAGCCCAACTGAAGGAATAGGGTACACATTGCACATTCATATGTTAACATCCATAAATAGGATCCACATACATAGGGGTCACATACATAGAGTTCACATACCTTATTGAAGATTCAAAACCATCATTTTCATTGATTAGATTGCATCCACATCCATATTATCCTAGATACAAATATACACATGTATTAGCATGTATTAAGGCATAAAGTATATAAAATGATACCCATTTAGACCTTATTCAAAAACCACTAATTTAGTACTCAAAATTGAGACCAAAAGCTTAGTTAGACTTCATTGATTAAGAAAACATGTCTTATTTCTCAACTTGGAGTTAAAATGAATTAATTACATAATTTAAACCATTTAATATAATCAAATAGGTAGTCAAAGCAAACTTCAAAAAAGGAATCATATTTAGGACTCAAGAACCATAAAAATAGATTGTACATGAAAAAGTCCTTTTGCAATGACTATTTATATATATTTTTCCCATAAAGTATCGATTTTCCACAAATTAAATGCTCTGGACCAATCAGAAGGTGAGAAAATGCCACGTAGGCTAAATGGCTAGCACAAGCTTGGGACGTGTAGGCCGACCCGCATGACTTGGGCCAATGGAGCGTGGCCCAGTCAGCGGTCCACTCTTACGTGGACTTGGTCAAGGCGAACGGAACAAAAGCCAAAAGGACTAGAATAACCCTGTCGACAAAATGAGAAGAAAGAAACACGAGAGGGCGAAAGTGGAAAACCACAGAGGGTTGTCTTCCTCCTCTCACCCACGAGCCATGGCTGGGTGAGAGGAGCTTTTCCCATTTGGGTGTTTCCTTGATACTGAACCAAAATGTACGCATAGTTACTCGAAACGAATCCCAAGATGATAGGAACTCACCAGTGTGCTTTATTGGGGTGCTGCTATCACCGAGCAACTGAAAAAAGTGCCATAAGAGCTGGGAGAAGGTGGCGGTGGTGGTGGCTAACTATGGAGGCTGCGGGCAAATTAACAACTGGAAAAGCATGCAATGGGGCCGAAAGAGGTGAGGGAAGTCCTTTTTATAGGTGAGAAGGCGTGAAACATTGGGACGATGGAGGAGGGGAGAAGACACGGCCAACGCCTTCAGGCGTTTCAGCCACAATGCACAGGAGATGATGACTGATAGCTAGAACTGTACGGCTCGAGGAGACAAAGCCAACGAAACTTAAATTGCATGAAATGGTGAAGAGGAGAGGGAGAACGAGGTGGAGGAGTCTAGGCAGACAATCTGTTCATATATCTAGAGGTTGAAGACAGCTCTGAGGCCGTCGGAACGAGATCGAACGTGGGCCGAGCGCGTGACACATTAAATGAATGAAATCGGTTCATCTACTATAGTTGCACTATATCCAAATCTTATAAAACTAATTTGAGGGGTCAAATAATGTCCAAAAGGCACCAAATTTTAACCATATGTTAATTACGACTCCTAGATCAATGTTATACATTTCGTTTCTCATAAATGACAAACTTTGGCCCTTAATTATTATATTGACTATTAATGCATATATTAATGTATAAAAAGAGTGCTTAAAATGAAGAGAGTCTTTTAATGACATATTTGAGTAAAATTCGAGATAGACATAATATATTAATATTAAGAGTCATATTCCACCATATTATCCTCTCATTTATGTATTATGGTTCATTTGGAGGAGAGAGAAAGTAAAGGGGTTAATTATTCTCATAACATAATTCAGATACACATTATTTCTCATATCTTATCCAAAAAGATATAATAGCTCCAAATTAACATTATCCACTAATTATCTCTCATTAATGGCCATATTTCATAATTAGTCCTCAAGTATCACATTAATTGGATTATTTGTGCAAAAACCCATTCATTGACATGAATGTGTGTATTTGTGAATTACACCCTCAAGTAAGGCTTAGATTTAATATTGAGGCAAAAGAAGATAGAAAATGTGGGAAATTATGAGAAAGGTCCAAAAGGACTAGAAAGCAAATAAAAGCTTGAAAGTAGGTAAATTGCAAGAAAGGCCCTGAATTCATTATGTTACAAAACCCAAACTTATGACTTATAGATTCCAAACTACTTCTAGATAGGTATGTCTTCATACTACCTTGTTCTCTTCACGTTTTCAAACCATCTATCCAACATACTCTCAAAAGGATGTGGTGCTTCCTCTATCCTCAATCATCATTGAAGGGTTTCAACTCATATCACTTTTATACTTAGTATATGGCATATGTTTTGTCCTGACTCTCACACCCATAACGAGAGGAAATAAGCATTTGGCTACAATCCAAATACAGAGTTCATACTGTTCCAAGAGTAGAGATGGTGCTTCACACATCGCCATAACATTTTCAATTCCAAGTTGAAACTTACTTCTCATGTCTATGCATCATGAATATCTCCAACCTATGTTTGCATCCATGGAAAGGTTGTTCCCAAACACTCTTGGATCTTCATATTACTCATACATACATAATCCTTAGTCCTTTCCTCAAGGTCTCAAGGGTACCAGTACTTTTGGGGTCAATCCTCATCCCTTATGCATCCAGGGAGTGTCTCCCTTATTTGCCCTTTGGGTCCCATGAACTTATGAAGGTGATCAATCTCCTAACCCATGGTCCTTGGGGAAAGATAGTTGTTACCTCCCAACGCTATGGTCTTGTGCATCTAGGGAACAGACAACTCGTACTCCCATTGATCTTATCCCTACCTGACCTGAGTATCAACTTAGGATTCTATCATGGTACATATCAATCTTGAATTCTCGACCATATCTCCATCATCTCTCTGGGCATGCATGGTTAAACTTACATCCTTCCATAGGGATCATGGTGACCTACCTATCTCAGTTTTTCCCCATACAAGTTACCTCCATGGAAACATATCGTCATGCCCCTTAGAGATGTTCACACCAGGGTCTATAGATTCGTGTTCACACCATGTTCTCTTCACTTATCTCATCAAACTCTTCTAAGAGATCCCTTTAGGTTACCACTAAGCTAAACAAAAGCTGGTACTCATCATACATGAAGGGTCCCTTCCCAGGATAGGAGGAAGACTATTTCATGATCATAACAAAGGTCACAAACATACTTACTTCCAAGGTTTACATCATCATGTGCATACTTATCCCTACCATACTACTTATGTATGTAGCTAGCAAGAAGACAACCTACTAAGCCATTCTAAGTTCCTTGGTATGTCATACATGTTCCTTATTCCTTGAAGTTGGCCAATCTCATACGTATATCACCAACATGTGTGAGTGGTTTATCAAACATATACCTCATTTCCAGTGGGATTTCCTTTGTTCTAACTCATGGGAGGTGCCATGCTCAATTTCCATGAATTCATATAGCCTTGTGAGCATCATGTGCACCGGGTACTATTACTTCCCTTCTTAGGTCTAGGAACCCCATGTTTACCTCATATGCATACTTGTCTAACTACATGCTCCATTGTTCAACCATGAACCTACACCAGATAAGGCATAAACTTCTTAACACTCTTCCATGTGAACAACCCCTCAAGGCCTACCCAAGGACAACCAACTGGGTGCGAGGCATCAAACTTGTTACCATACCTCTCCGGGGTCTAAGGAACTCTCCTTACTATACCTTAAAGGTATATAACATTTGTACATCAGTTAAAGAAGCCTCTTTCTCTTTCTAGGGTTCGATTCCTATAAAGGAAACAAAGATACGACAAGCCTCTAAGGATCGTGCATGAGGCATCCACATACCTCTACTTAGGGTCGTCCATTCTAGGTCATATCATACCCAACTTCTCAAGATTCTTCATGTCTCGGAGTCAATGAGTCCACCTTCCTCATCGGGTCTCGCTCTCTCTCTCTAGAGATAACCCTACAACTGGTCCTACAACTTGAGGTTCTCTCTTAGAAGATGGGTCAATCTCTTAAGGATACATGTCTACACCTACCTGGGTGAAACGTATGATCCAAAATGTATGTTCGGACAAGATCATCCAAAGCTCTGCATGCTCATCTCATGAACATCAGGCATAACTTTACGGGCCTATGTCTCAACCTGCTATTTTCCATGCTTCCACACACCTCTACATGGGGTTCATGCCCCTTTTCTGCTCACATAAGGGTCCCATATGGTCGCCACCGACCTTTTCCATGAGGGAACTATCCCTCACCCTTAACAGAGGTCGGGTCACCAAAGGGCACTAGTGGTCACATAGTCTACATTTCTCAGGCTTACTCAAAGCCTCTACGTAAAGCATTCATGTCAAACCCACGTACATGGATGCATGGTCAACTATGATATCCAACTCATCATGTCTTCTCCTACTCAACTACCACTTATGGTTTGGGTTAGCATCATCCTCAGAGGATGCGCCAAGTCTCTTCCTAGAGATCTTTTTCCTCTAAAGCTATCCCTCTCCTCCTCATCCTACGAGAAGGTATAACCTTAGGGCTCTCCTAAGTGTACAACTACACATGTCATGCAACCTAAGCATGTAACTAAGATCAGTCAGAGTTTTTAATTATCAAAACTTATGTCCATGACATCTTTCTTACATGATTTTTATTATTTGGTGGAGGATCTCTTAATCCTTATTTATCTTATCCCAAACAAAGAAGGGGTGTGGAGAGAGAGAAACCATAAGCACTTAATGTTTCTCGAGAAATAAGAGGTAGGGAAGGGACAAAATTTGATGAGAAGACCTAGAGGTATATTATTTTTAGTCAAATCCTTTGATTTCGGCCAGGAAGTCACACGTTATCTGGGAGTCCTCATAGACCGACTAGCAGAATGGAGGAAAATCTTGCCAACCCCCCAAAATGTGATCCTTTTCTAGACACCTCCATCATTGGAAAACCCTCTAATAACTCCCTTGGGTTCTAAAGAGTTTGTAAAGTTTAATAATTATTAGAGATTAAATGGAAAACCATCACTCTAATACCAATTGTAATGACCCCGCTTCTCGGTAACCCCCAATTAAGGAAGACCAAGAAGTCAGAGACATTATCCCAAAAATAGGATCAATGGTTTTGCAAATAATAAAAAATAATTAATAAATTCTATGAAAGACTAAGCTTAAAACTGAGATGAAAATTTCTTTTCACATACCTTTCAAAAGTAGGAAACTGAACTTCTACCCTCAGTAGAATTCTATCTATCTAGATCCTCTTTTAAGAATTTACTTAAATCTTCACAAGTTCCAATTTACTGTTTGTAAATTTCAAATATTCCTAAAATGCCGACAAATAAAATGTCGGTCAATATAAATGAATATACTAGTATGTGGGGACAGCAAAACATTGCACATATATTCTAACAACATAATCACATCAAATAGTTGTTAACAATGCCAAATTTACATTTTCAATGTAACTTCTCAACCACTTTTACACATACTCTGGGATACCCTTTCTTAGGGTTTAGTCCTTGCAAGGGACTTAAGACCACCTTCTCCATCCTGAGCTTGGTGTCTGGGGTCACCTCTCTGGGTGCTCATTAGTCTTCCCTCCGAGGCTTGACCACTTCATACCTTCCCTCTGGGGCTTGGTCTTGCATCATACATCAAGAGATGGTATGTAAGTCCAAGACAGTTACACATGTACATAAATTGTGATACACATAGTCATTTTAAAGATTGCAGAAATAAAACCATCCAAGCAGTTTATTTCCATTGCAATCAATAAAACATTGAGAAAATGATGGAAAACTAAAATGTGTACTCATAAATAACCACATACATGATTTGGAGATTTCATAGGAAATATGCATAATTCAATCCAATCAGGCAATCCAAGCAAGCAATTCAACCACACAATCATAGTATCCTGAAAAGCATATGCAACTTATTTACTAAAAACTTATCAAGAATCTATCTAGTCAACTTGAAATTACTTTTTAGGATTTCTAATCCAAATTAGGGTTTCACTAGGGTTCCTTTAGATCAATTTACAACTTTCCTCTTTTATATCCATAAAACCCTAAATAGTAGTTCTAGGTTCAAAATCCTTATTACTCACATATTCTCATTATTAACTTGCTTTCATTAAAAAGGCTTAAGATTAACCTGATATCACTTTTATACAATGAATCCCAAAATATATTTCATTAAAACACATTAACACTAAAATTAGGGTTTCTAAGCCCATTAATGCATATTAACACATAAAAACCATAAATTAGGTTATTAAACACATGGATCTTCTACGAAAACATCAAAACGTCTTTTTATTAACAAGAAGTTAATATATCCATAGATTATCCATATTACTCATCTCAATTCATAGAATCATCAAGTTAGGGTTTTCCTCATTATAAAGCATTAATGTTAGTAACTTTAGATATTTTTCAAACTAAGATCAGATTCAGGATCTAAATCTATTTTTATTAAAATCTACGTATTTTTTTATCAACTTTCATATATAGAATTATTTCATCCGATTTACTAGTAATTAGTTAGGATTTTCATAAAATATCTTACCCTTGGCCAATGGCAGCGGGCCACGTCATCCTTTAGCCTCTAATCCTTTCCAGCGGTTGACTTGGCTCGCGGATCTAGCCCCCGACCTGCCTAACCCGGCGCCCGAGTCTGGATCTCCCTCCGTCTTCATCTCATGGGTATTGCGCGGATAGGGAGCTTCGCTCCCCTTTTCTTGCGGGAAAACAGAGCAGCCCGCCGCGGCTGCTCTCCTCCACTCTGTCCCGCCGGTTCAGCCACCATGGCTCCGCACCAAGACTTGCCTCCAGCCCACCCACTATGGATCTCCCAGATTGCCGGCTGAAGATGCTATGACCTTCCATCACCTTGGTCAGCTGGCGGCAAGCAGGGGAAAACAACATACGTCTACCAGTTCTCCCACCAATAGGAACAAGGAGATGGGACAAAAACCAATGAAGGAAAGGTTGTGATCTTAGTCAAGGAGGACTAAGGGTCTTTTTATAGGCATGATCTGTTGAAGGGGCACATACCCTCTTTCAATGGAGTTCCTCTCTGAGAAGGATTCGGGGAAGTCCCGAATATGCACGCAAACGACAGAAGAAAGGGACTAGAAGATGCAGATTTGTCTCCTAAACCCAATGGGACAATTTCCCGATTCACCCGTTTTTCGTATGAGGACCAATTCGATCAGGAAAGCTCCAAGAATTGTTTCTAACTGAGGTGAATCCACCATTGGATCAAGATCCAACGGATATCGGGCCACATATTAGAACATAAATCAGAGATGAATTGAGACATTTAATATTATCCTTTACACTTTAGGAAACTTACAAAATTCATATCTCCCTAACCGTTTATTCTTTTGATCCCAAATTTTATAGAAAAGTCCATAATGACTTAAGCTACCTGTGTGCCAAGATTTGGACTCAAAGTCGAAAGCATGAGATACTTTTCTTCATATGCAAGTTATCTATTAATAGGGCATATTTTGTACATATTTTCTCTCTCTTACTCTTTAATTCTCTTTATTTGAATTCCTTTTACCATTTGAAACCATGTATGATGATTCAATCATACATCTTTCCACATATATCTCATATTTTCATTATTATTTCAATTTCTTTCCTTATTTATGTATTATTTGATTTCCTTCAATTTCTTTTAATCATATTGGACTCATTAACATATTATGATCCACGAAATCACATGTACAAAGGAAATATTGTAAAGGAAATCCATTCAATACAGATAAATCATACAATTCCCATAATGCCACATTTATTGGGAAAATTACATTTCCAACCATATGAACCCAAAAATTGGGGTTGTAACAGGAGCAATCTAGTATTGGTAAACGGGAGGAAGATACCAAGAGGTATAGAGGATAATCTTAACATGTTGTAGCAATGATGAATCTTGGGGAAGTTTACTAATGGTATGAGGTTCTTGGGGGTTGACATAACCTAACTTCATGAATCCTATCAATAATGGCTAATCTGGAGGTGGAGGTTGGCCATCCTTACCTAGGAGGATTGCATTGGAGAGGTCCACTAGATCATCTTCTTTTACAAAACTAGACAGGCGAGGCACAATTTACAATGTTTGTGGTATACCACATATAGGTCAGTGTTTTATCGTAGATTTTAGAGATAAAATTATTGTGAATAAATGTGGAACTTCAAGAAGAAGTACCAATATTGACAACATATTTATCCATAGGTTTCACACACAAGATTTAAGTAATATAAGGACAACCATTTTTCAAGAGTGAGGGTAGTGTTTTAGAATCCAACTCTATATGATATGAAACTCGTAGTGGTCTATCGAGAGGATAGCGTGGTAGACCCAAGTCCATAGGGTGTGTCTCCCCAATAAACCCACTTGAAGGAGTGGTTTACCCAACAATCTTCACATCTTATTTTCTTGTATATTATGTAGGATACATTTATATAATTATAGATCCCAAAGAAACAAAATATTTTCTCGTCATTCACTTGTATCAAGTATTAAATCATCTTATTCATGACATGTTGTATGACTTGTTGTTAGGCCTTTTTTGGTGAACGGAATATATTTTCCAATGTATTCCCCAGTTGTGTTTTGAGCTTTATGTGATGTAACTGTAGAACTGATCACATACTCCTTTTTTATAATATTTGAGTACTATTCTTCTGACTTAACACTAAATAATCATTAGTATAAAATTTTGGAGAAACACAACTCTTACTATCATACAAAAAAAGTTGGATAACAAAGTAGATTGAAAATCTAAGAAAACATGTCTTCTCTGAATGAAACAACATCGAAAAACATTATGTATTAGATAATATACACATTATAGATATGCTTGGTTTCCCCACCATTCCGACCAGGAATATTCTATACTCTTGAAGAAAAGAACCAAAAGTCATATCTAAAACATGCCAAACAAACATAACACACCATGGAAGATCTAAAGGATAACATGATATTAAGTGTCAAAGAAAAAAGATGACCTCAAGAGACAAAGAGAAAGATAATTATAAGATCAATGTACAAAATGCTACAATTGTACATGAAATCAAACAATACAAAAAAGTGAGTGTGGATGGACACTATAGAATGATCTATGTTAGACTTTGTTACATCTTTATCATCTCAGACATTTTGCTTTTTTCTATGGACATAAAAATAACATGAGACTCATAAAGAATCCTACTGATGATAACTCCCATTAAAACATACCATGTGATGTAATCATATTATACAAGTTTAAAAACTAAAATTATGGTAATTCTCTATTAAAATAAATTGGTAATTTGGAACCTTACTAAGATGTTAGGTATTTCATTGTTAGATATATGTGAATCTCATTATACTATGGTAATCGATCCAATATGTCAACCATCTCAAGTAAATAAAAAATGGAATTACAAACAATGCTTTGAAGGATACTTGCAATATCCCGTAACAAATCATTATTAGTAGTAGACTTTATATCCGATTCAGTTGTATCATATTTAAGAATCTTTTCCTAGTCAATTTGGAGTGTAATTTTCAAACTACTAGATAAGGAATGTGAAGTCCCTTATCCCGCCTAAAGAATATTAGGAGCATTGTGTCTTACAAAGATCTCTTCATTCCATGGACGGTGTGAGTATAAAAGTAGGGGTTCATAGGCATGTGACTTATAAAACCATAAGATTCTTCATAGGTTCATAGGTCACATCATAAATTAAAATACATTCATAGAGTAAAATATAAAAACATATTAAATTCTAATTATTTGTAACATATTGGAAATGAGGGTACTCATATCTCATACCGAGGCACAATCACCAATGTATACTCAACATTCTATGACTATGAACACCTTGTCATTATCTCTGAATTGCTAAAAAATAATATTGCCTTCCTTGACTTTAAAACACTAGGGAAGTTGTGTAGTGTTTAGGGCATACATTATGCTATTATGGTTTTTTTTATATGACTTAATCCAATTACTCATATTGTCTTTCAAAAAGGGAGATAGTTATGGCTTAGTCTAATTCAATAACATACTTCTAGAAAATTAATATTCATAAAAACAATATAAGAAACAAAGTTAGACTAAATTGGTAAATAATATAAACATGTAATAGAAAGAGCCACATATTATAGACATATGAGTGTCATGTTTTCCTCAACTTCATTCAATTCATTATCAATTGTCCAAGTTCTAGGACCACCTACATGCTTACTTGGAGCTTCCCAAATCAAGGCTTACCATCCTGATGATACATACCTTATGCAATGTATACATAAATGTTTTTGTCTTTAACATGACACCCAATATTGTATGGCTTCTTATGTTTCTTTCTTTTTTTATGTCGAGGAACCTCTTCTAGGTAGGGACACATTGGACCCACCCCAACAGATTAATCCTAGGACTAGACACGCGATGCAAGTCACCTCATGTGCCACACTCATTAGCATGAACAGCTATAGCAAGGCTAGCCCCTAGCAGCGCGCCTGCCAGGAGATTTTTTTCCTTTTCAAATCATCCCTAAGAGGATTCAAGCCCATAACCTCCTATTTAATAGAACACCTATGAACTAGCCAGTGCTTCTTATCTTTCTCGACCACATTTAATTTATTATTGACAAGACTTGTTCCTTAGCTGTCTACATTCTCACTTAGAGATACCAATCAAGTCTCATCATATTGATGATGCATCCCTTATGCAATAGATACTTCAATGTTGTAGAGTGCAACCCGATAGAGGGCCCACTCAATGGTAAAAAAACATGATCCATGAAATAATTAAGCAGAAGAAAACACTACTATTTACAAAGTTACAAAATATGGCCATGTACCTAACATTCTCACCCTAAGGGCGATACAAAGAATGAAAACATTACATTTATATATACTTGATCCCATATGCAGAGGGTAAAAAGGCTATCTCAATTTGTCCTTATGTCCACCAATTAGCTCACAATCATCCTGAATCTCTGTCTTGAAGAACACCTACACCTGGGTGAAGGGAACACCCAGAATAATAGGAAAACAAGGTATGAATTAGCAAAAGCTGAGTATGTACGTAAAAGATTAACTAGGGCATTTAAAAAGTAAAGTAAGATGTTCCCATTAAAAAGGGGGCCACTAAAGCCAGGTAAGTTTCAATGAGAATTAGTAAGAGAAGGAATTTCTAAAAGAATGAGGCATACAGATAAACAAGTGAAATAATACATCTTGCCATTAACCATTTGCAATATCACAACAATCATAATAATTTCGCATGTAGATATATTTGACTAAAGTAACTATAGTAGGGCCATGACACCACTGAGTCATTGGCCTAAGTAAAATGGGTGGAAAAGCACACCCTAGGCAGAAAAATATGCCTATGTATATATATAAGGGTAGAAAAAGCATACCCCATTTAGAAAAGCATACCCTAATGGTTACACATAAGCATCTACAATAGTTAAACTAGTCGAAGTATCTAACATGCATAAATAGAGTGGCAAGATATATCTTTCACAAACATACATGGTATGATTTAAGCACAATAGCAAGTGGGGTCATTTACCCAATTCAACATGATAGTACTAATTTTGAAAGAATAACAATAAGTCCAAATGAGAGCATATGGTTGTCCACCAAATGGAACAAGAGCAAGTATAGCAAAAGTTGCTTCATTATGGGAAAATTTAGTCATATAAATGCCCAGTTATAAATAGGGAGGAGTACATACCTTTAGTCTTGTTTAAGTTAATAAAATGATCACCTAGTTTTGGACCCGGATTAATACCACCACCTAGTCATAATATGGTATTTAGATTAATATTAAATTTTATAGAATATTCAAACTCATTAAGTATTCTTCATGCAACACATCATTAGGCCCTGTAACTATACTAAATATTAGATATCCCCCTTGATATTGCAGGCCCCTTGATATTAGATAGCCCCCTTGATATTGCAGGTCCAATTGGAATAATCCTTCATACTAGGCCATACCACGATCCTATGAGGGATCAGGCACCACTGCTAAGTCGGAGGACCACTTCCTAGGTCTGTCCGTGGTTGGTTGTGAATTGGTACAGTGGGGAGCAAAATACAGGGATAACATCGTGGATGGAAGGTATACCAAAATGAGCAGCCACTCAATTAAAAGTACATTCGAGCAGCCAATCAATTAAAAGTACCTCTGAGAATCAGTGTTGAGTGAAAAAGCTTAAATTCAAGTACTATAGCCTATCAGTCCTTTCAACGACAAGGAATATAATGGTTGTTGTAGTGACCTTTGTCGAGCCAGTAGGGGGCAATCCCAGTGCGAACTAAAGATGAAGAATGAAAGCATAGGCGTAGAGATGGTGTCCTTAACTCTAATTGATCTAAGGGAAAGAAAAGAGGCACTGCTTTTTGATCCTCGACGGGGACGACGGTGGTTCCAGTGTGAGAAGACAATGACATTTGAAAGAAATTGGGCAGAGAAAACTCTAAAGGAGGAGTCGTTTCTCCTTCGTGGATGATCCTGTAGCAATGGGATCTAAAAAGGTAGGGTGGTGAGGCATTTTGGGCAAGAACGGCAGCAGCCAGTTGGGCATTCGATGCTTAGGGCACCCCAGGCCTCGAGTAAGGGTTCCATTTGATCGACCTACTCTCCCAAAATGGCTTCCAGTGAAAACGTGAGCAATTAAGGCACAAAATGTGTGCGATCATTGGAGAGTCTCTGGTCAGCGTTTTCACAGTGTAACGCCTGCGTGCGGCTTTTGCCGGGGATGACACTAAAGATCTATCACTTTCTGGTCCATCAGATCAAGTGATCCTGATAGTCTCCTCAACAATGCGTTACCATAGTGGTAGGTATGCAGTATTCTCTTATGTCAATACCAGCGTGACACATTGAAACCAAAATATTAATGCTAACACTATATGTTTCTCTCCAAGACAATTAAAGTGTGCATTTAACCTCCTTTGAACTCTCAAGTTTTTAGACTGGCTATTAAGCCAATCAAAGAGTATGATCCTGACCTCAAATGCCCATTATTCACTGGCTAGGCACTATTGCTAACAAATGAATGTGAAATCACCTATTCAAAGGATAATTCATTTTTCTTTATCAGTAAGATTGGTTCTAGGTATTTCCTCTTCACTAATACTCCTTCCAGTGTAATAGAGGATATAGCATCAGATTTGATAATACACTCAAGGTTATTTATGACTGCACCACTCATAGTGGATTTAAATCTCAAATTTCTTCATGGTCACACTCATGCATATCTCATATGAAAGAGGGGTGACATAAAGTCCCATACTATCCTAGATTATTTCAGGGTCAAAAACACCACTCAATCATTTTTAGAAGGAATATAATTTAAGTTTTTAGGAAAAAGGAAATAGAGGATGATACCTAGATTCAAGGTCGTTACAATACACCACCCCTTAAAAAGATTTCATCCCCGAAATCTCAAGCAAAAGTGAGGGGTGAGTCCACAACATTTCCTATCTAAGCTCTCAAGTGGTCTCTTCAAGACCATGATACTTCCAGAGGAATTTCACCACCTTGATCTCTTTGTTTTCCATATGTTTTCCTCTGGAGTTTAAGATCTTCACAGGTAACTCCTCATACGGAGATTGTCTCATGACTTTATAGGTTAGACAGATAAGACATGTGAGGAATCTTTCACATACTTCTCCAATACTGACACATGGAAGACATTGTGAATCTTGTCATAGATTCTATATGGTCAACTAGGTCAACATCGATTAATTGGTGAATTAATATAATAAATTCCCAATTAGGGACTTAATCAATTATTTTATAGTTAACCTTATGTCATAGGTGATATATTTGAATATTATATTTTCTTATCTCCAATAACTCTTGATAAAACTTATCTAAGGGAAAAATCAATTTGATGTTAACTAAGTTACAATTGGGATGAAATTTTGAGTTAAGTATCTAGATTTGGGTATGTTACAACATCCCACCCCTTAAAGAGGATTTTGTCCCCAAAATCTACTCAACTATAGTCTAAATTACTAAATTATACTTCCTAACCCAATTACATATTTCCATGTCACTTGTTACCATATGTAGAATGTATCTTTGTATATCATCTCACTAAGATATCTATATGATCCCATGCCCCAAGATACACTAGTCTTCTAATATTAGATGTTCAACTAGAATGTTTACATAAGACCTAGGGTTATCCATATCTTTCATTCTTAGGCAGTTATGGTATATGTCCTTAGGTTCGAATTGTAGAAATTGATCACTAGGTAATTTACCTCACTAAGGTATGCCAAGATAGATGCATTGAGATAATTTTAAAACCTATTTCAGTTATCCAAGTTACATTCTTCTTTACTCAAAATGAAATGTTTTACCCACCTACCCTGATTAGATGATAGCTATATTCACTTTGACGTTACCAAGGGAAATTACCTAAGCATTCTAGGTAGTGACACTATTAATGATGGTTAGTTGTAAGTTAGGTACTACTCCTAATGATCAAAGCATATGAAGCTCTCCCCCTAAAAGGATAACTTTGTAACTTAGATAACCAACTAGAGGGGCAACAAAGGTGGACAAACTGGATCATAGCTATGCATTCAATTGAATTTTTGCTTCTTAAATCATATATCTCACTTATACCTAGGGTCGGGGGGTTGAACATGCAAGTCAAAGATATCTTCACTAACAAGCCTATATACTATTACAAATTCCGTATAGTGGTGACTTGGTTCCAAACCATCGATGAAACTTGAAAAAGTTTTTTTTTTGTAGATATATTATAATAATGAAAATAAGTTTGACGATGAAAATCTACGATGGGAATCCAAAATGGTGCCAAAATCAATTTGAGAACCAAGTCAACCACTTTTTGTCACATATAAAATATACTATCACCTTAACATCATTTCATCTTCACAAAAGAGGTTTCTCTACACATGTCATCAAGCAATACAACAATCCTATCCACATTCTAGGTCTGGAGGGGATGCAAGTTTCTTCTAGCATGCAATTAACTTCTACTAGGTCCTATTAAGCACAACCTTCATAATCCTACCATTCTCCTAATCATGACTTAGGTCATCATATCTGAAAACATCAGTTATTTAAGAGACTGTGTAACCATAATAAGAAGAGAATAGGGTTTCTACTTCACTAGTTGGTGTACTACCTTGGTGCCATTATAAGCCCATGTGAACTAGATAGTCAAACAACTCCTCATCTCACACACCAGATAAACTAATTACACGACAGTGATGAGAGAGTGGTCAATTCTTTAAGGATCAACCCTATATGTACCTACCTCACATACCCTCATAATGGTGTACATTCAAAGTTTCATGTAAAAGAGTATCCACTATAGCTTCCAAACATGATTGTGCCTATATATATCATCAAGGAAAATTAATATAGCACAAAGTTTTATTATATTATCTAACTACATGATCATTCTTTTATAGGACAAGGGAGATAATAATCATTCCTACCTTATATGTAAGGGAAGAAATCCCAAGGGTAGTTATTTAAAACCTATGTCTTCCTACAACAAACCCTCATTTATGAGATATCACAAGTTTAGCTAGGATAGTATCCAACTCTTGGGTGGCAAGTGTTAAGCAAAACTATGTTGAGATAACTCCACATTACAGGAAAGACTAGACTAACCTTAAAGGATCTAGTTCATATCATCACGTACTTATCATTTAACATATCAAAATCTAAGATACATGCCAGTGTTCTAAGTTTCATGCATGCTAAATTCACATAATGTGTATATGATAGAGATGCTAGAAAAAAAACAATAGGATTAATGACTTGAACTAGGGTTACACAGAATTATGGGAGTTCAAGTTGACCTCCTCTTTATTGTAGATGAAGCATCCTTGCCTAAGGCAAGAGGTTAGAGTCTACATCCTAGGTGAGTCAACCTTTACGTATAGAAAGATATACCTATAAAGAGAGTGTAGGATTAATAAGGGTTTATCGAAAACTAGGTCATCCTCATACTTAGTTTGGGATATATATATACCACAAAATTGGATTGGGGTGTATCCCCAATTGGTAAAAATGAGTAAGGTTTAGGTATGACAACTACATCAAAATGGTCATCTACCTACTGGGAACAATCTAGGATAACTTGAAATAGTCTAGTTACCGATTGCTAAGGCTCTGATACCATTCTGTAAAGAGTGCAACCCAATAGAGGGCCCACTTAATGGTAAAAAAACATGAGCCATGAAATAATTAAGTAGCAGAAAACATTACTATTTACAAAGTTACAATATATGGCCATGTACATAACATTCTCACCCTAAGGGCGGTACAAAGAATGAAAACATTACATTTATATACACTTGATACCATATGAAGAGGGTAACAAGGCTATCTCAATTTGTCCTTATGTCCACCAATTAGCTCACAATCATCCTGAATCTCTATCTTGTAGAACACCTACACATGGGTGAAGGGAACACCCAGAATAATAGGAAAACAACGTATGAATCAGCAAAAACTGAGTACGTACGTAAAAGATTAACTAGGGCATTTAAAAATTAAAGTAAGATGTTCGCATAAAAAGGGGGCCATTGAAGCTAGGTAAGTTTCAATGAGAATTAGCAAGAGAAGGAATTTCCAAAAGAATGAGGCATATAAATAAACAAGTGAAATAATACATCTTTCCATTAACCATTCACAATATCACAACAATCATAATAATTTCTCATGTATATATATTTGACTAAAGTAACTATAGTAGGGCCATGACACCACTGGGTCATTGGCCTAAGTAAAATGGGTGGAAAAGCACACCCTAGGTGGAAAAGAACACCTCTGTATATATATAAGGGTAGAAAAGCATACCCCGGGTAGAAAAGCATACCCTAATGGTTATGCATAAGCATTTACAATAGTTGAACTAGTCAAACTATCTAACATGCATAGATAGAGTGGCAAGATATATCTTTCACAAACATACATGGTATGATTTAAGCACAATAGCAAGTGGGGTCATTGACCCAATTCAACATGATATTACTAATTTTGAAAGAATAACAATAAGTCCAAATGAGAGCATATGGTTGTTCAACAAATGGAACAAGAGCAAGTATAGCAAAATTTGCCTCATTACGGGAAAATTTAGTCATATAGATGCCCAGTTAGGAGTACATACCTTTGGTATTATTTAAGTCAATAAAATGATCACCTAGTTTGGACCTGGGTTAATACCACCACCTAGTCATAATATGGTATTTAGATTAATATTGAATTTTAAAGAATATTCAAACTCATTAAGTATTCTTCATGTAACACAACATTAGGGCCTGTAACTATACTAAATATTTGATAGCCCCCTGATATTGCAGGTCATAATCTATATAATGTTGATGTTCAAATGCATAGGCACAATTTTACTTAAGCCATAATGTCGAGACTTTTCCAAACTAATTTGACTCTTGGTTTTCTTGTATGGTAATACTAGATTATACTTACTGAGTAAATAATTGCTAGCAGCATTTAAGTGTGGTTCAAAATGAGAAACCAAGGTGCGAGTCAGATGGCTACTGGTGATTTCAGGATGCTATTCATAATTATCCTTTACTGAATCTAAATCGTACTCACGTTTGGGTTACCAATACTCTGTTGGCCTGAACTCAATGCCAAGCCAAACCAGGGTCTGTTTTTAGTATGCTTCCATCTTCAAAATTACCGCAAAGAGTGTGATCGTCAAACTAAGAATCATCAGATGTGGGTGCAAGGCTCGAAGGCATATATGTAATGACCTTTCTAAATCAGGTTGTGTCTACGACTAACAGCGCAGAACCAAAACAAGGCCTTGAACTCTTCCGGTGTCAAAAACTCGACAGGAATTTGGGTTGGAAGCAAAACAAATGGGTACCAATCCAATTGGAATAACCCTTCATACTAGGACATACCACGATCTTATGAGGGATCAGACATCACTACCGGGTCAGCAGACCACTTCCCAGATCCACCGGCGGCTGATTGTGAATTGCTACAGTGGGGAGAAAAAATACAGGGATAACATCATGGATAAAAGGGAGACCAAAATGAGTAGCCAATCAATTAAAAGTACCTCTGAGAAGCTAATCAATTAAAAGTACCTCTGAGAATCAGTGTTGAATGAAAAAGCTTAAATTTGAGAACTAGATCTTGTCAGTCCTTCCACCAACAAGGAATATATTGGTTGTGGCGGTGACCTTCATCGAGCCAGAAGGCGGGGCAATCCCAGTGCGAACTGAAGATGAAGAAAAAAAGCATAGGGGCCAGAGATGGTGTCCTTACTTCCAATTGATCTGAGGGAAAGCAAAGAGGCACTGCTTCTTGATCCTCGACGGGGATGACAGTGGTTCTAGTGCGAGAAGACAATGGCATTTGAAAGAAATTGGGCATAGAAAACTCTAAAGGAGGAGTCATTTCTCCTTCGTGGATGATCCCGTGGCAATGGGATCTAAAAAGGTAGGGCGGTGAGGCATTTTGGGCAAGAACGACGACAGCCAGTTGGGTGTTCGATGCTTAGGGCACCCCAGGCCTCCAGCAAGGGTTCCATTTGATCAACCTGCTCTCCCAAAACGGCTGCCAGTGAAAACGCGAGAAATTAAGGAACAAAATGTGTGCGATCAACGGAGAGTCTCTCGTCGGCGTTTCCGCAGTGTAACACTTGCGTGCGGTTGTTGCTGGGGATGTCACTAAAGCTCTCTTGCTTTCTGGTCCATTAGATCAAGTGATCCTGATAGTCTCCTCAGCAATGCGTTATCATAGTGGTAGGTGTGCGGTATTCTCTTATGTCAAGACCAGCGTGACACATTGAAATCAAAACATTAATGCTAACACTGTAAGTTTCTCTCAAAGACAATTAAAGTGTGCATTTAACCGCCTTTGAACTCTCAAGTTTTTAGACTGGCTATTAAGCCATTCAAAGAGTATGATCCTGACCTCAAAAGCCCATTATTAACTGGCTAGGAACTATTGCTAACAAATGAACGTTAAATCATCTATTAAAAGGATAATTCATTTTTATTTATCATTAAGATTGGTTTTTGGTATTTCCTCTTCAATAATACTCCTTCCAGTGTAATAGAGGATATAGCATCAGATTTGATAATACACTCAAGGTTATTTATTACTACACCACTCATAGTGGATTTAAATCTCAAATTTCTTCATGGTCACACTCATGCATATCTCATATGAAAGAGGGGTGACATAAAGTCCCATACTACCCTAGATTATTTCAGGGTCGAAAACACCACTCAATCATTTTAGAAGGAATAGAATTTAAGTTTTTAGGAAAAAGGAAATAGAGGGTGATACCTAGATTCATGGCCGTTACAAATGTCATCCTGAAACAAGGAAGTAATATTATATTAATCAATCTAACTCAAATATTCATAAATATATTAAATATAACACATGATCATACCATTTTCCTGTATTCATATTTCCACATATATTATTTCCAAATCAAGGTATAACATGATAAAAAACAACCAAATCTATTGCAACTGTAATTTGATACTGAAATAGAACTTTGCATTGTAGGTATGTCAACATATGATTAAGAACTACAAAAAAAGAGGCCTTCAGTCATTTCTAAAACATCTTCCAATCATAAAATTTATGGAGATTAGCATTTAGAGTAAAAATAATCAATTAAACTCCCAAGTACTTCATGAATTGGTCGATTTTTATCATTTGGTATAATATACCAACAATTCAATTAAACTCTCACCAGTGACCCATTGTAACAACCATATTGAACATCTTCTTATAGTTTAGTTTAACCAAAAGTTAATCCCATAGTCTTAAGTCAAAAATTGTGACTAATCGAGTCCCTTTTAGAATGTATAAATTAACGAGATAAGTACAAAATAGTTTTTTTCCATACTAGGATGATTCCCAATTATAACTAGTTCTATTAAAATCCATCTCCTAGCTTAAGTAATTATCTCATATATTAACTTATGACACCATGGAAAACCCTTTCTCATGTTTCATGATGAATAAGAAACATTATTCTCATATCGCATGAAACCCTCAATTCATCATTTAATGAGTACTCAAATGTAACCTTCAAATACTATGTGTTTCCACATTAAGCAATATGTATCATTATAGAGCATCAATAACAAATTTGTTTTCTAAATACTAGTATGATATGTAAATTTAAAAAGAGAAATGGAAATTGCTAATATATTCCTCCATCAATTACTTATATCTATATAAGTTCAATTAAGATGCCATTTGGATAGTTAAAACTATTTTTGAAGGAAATTCGTCAATGTTCTTAGTCATGGAGGTTTAATACATTTAGAACATACTCAGAAACATTGAGTATGTATATGAAATAGTGAGATTAGCTATTCCTAGTGACTCAATTGATTTTAGTTCACAAACATAGAGTTTTTAGCACAAGAAATCATTAAAGCTTAATTTGCAATCTATTTCAGCCTTACATGTGAAAAATATATCAATAGGAATTAATCCACTCTCAATGAACAACTTTACCAAGATAACGATCTCAATAAACTATCTCTACAACTCTCAACATCCAATCTCCTATGTGTTAGCTCCAACTAGGCTAAAAAAGAAGAAAAGTAGATCATTTTAGATAGATAACATAGATTCACCATATAATTCCTAGAAATATGACAAAAAATGTAAAGAGGAGATAAAATAGGAGAAAAGGTCATAAGAGAGGAAGAAGCTTACTGATATTAGAGATATACTAGGTTTGAAACATTATTCCAACTCTAGATGTCTATAACATTTACAAAATTACCTACATGCAAAGGGGTTTCTACAAGAAAACCTTATTCCAACTCAAGAACAACTCCTACATATTCAAACCAACCTAATAGAGGTCTTAGTGTTGACAAAGATCTATATATAAGGTGGTTCTAATGAAAATTGCATTTTAGCTCGAAAATGTGATATTCAGTAAAATAATGCACAACGACGAACTCCTGTGTAGCAAAACCTCCTCATTACGACCCAGTCTAGATACGCATAAACTAACTTTGAGACTAGACTAACCTAAAACCTCCCATAAACACCCCATCAATTGTCACATTAACCCAACTAGTTCCACTTCAACCCTATCAATGATTACAATGAATGTGGTACATCGACATTGTGAGATTCTATTTTTTAGGGCTTTATAAACCACTAAGGTTCAAACAAATCTATACACCTTATCACAATAGAAAACATCGATATAATGATGTGATGCATATGATTGAACTTACAATCCTAAAAAAGTAATAATTATGTAACAATAGAGCCCTAAAAAATTCTGAGTTATAAGAAGTATTTTGATATGTAACGATAAAGCATTTGATTCACATGGAGTTAATGTTTAAACAATTATGTTATCTCCTACCTAGACCTAGATTTGAGGAGGTCTAGTTATGATAAAGTGTATCAAATGGTGGGAATGATGTGAATCCATATGTAGGGAGGTGATGAGGTTAAGAATAATTAATAGAACTTCTCTCAGATTAGGTGGATAGATGTTTGCACCCATCTTTTCATGAATCCTAATGATAAAAAAAACTTTTCATATATCCTAGGAAGTTAGGGCCTTTGATGGATCTGATAACTAGGAAGGCATCTTCCATCTTTAGAAGTATGGGTAGATAGAGATCAACACCATGGTTTTCAGTTGTTGGGTATGGATTTTGCAACATAAATCAACAAAAACCTGGACTCAATCTTGTGAGTGAGTTAAGACCCAATGGGTGGATCTGCTGGATCCAGACTCGCTACATATATTTGTGGAGGCTAAATGAACTTCCAGATTAGGTGTGGGTTCTAGAAGCTTCATAGGCCATATCACTAACCTAGTGGTGCTTTGTGAAGAGGAAGAGGTTACCAAAATAATGCTTTGGTTTTATCCTATTTTGAAAAGTAGAGAAGTGGCATTAACACCCCGATTCCTGAGGTGATGTCTTGAGTGGTGGCGGTCACAATGGAAAAGATGATGTCACTCCTATCCAACAAGCTCTACCAAAATAAGGTTTTCCACAAATGAAGAAAATGTAAAGGGAAGCTTGACTTTTAGTCCTCCAAGGTGGAACCCCAGTGATGCACTACCTATCCATTGGGGGGCTCTAGGGCCTAACCAAAAAGGCTGGAAGCCTCTTGGATATGATATGAAACCATGATGGTTCATATTCACTAATCTTAGGTGGATACTCTTAGTAGAAATCTGATGAGGTTCAATCCCTAGATTTCAAATTCCATACTCATTTGGTGGTGGCCGCAATAGCCATGGGTGATGACGGTGCAGATGTTGCAACAACCATAGATAATGGTGCAACAGAGGGAACCCTACCCACTCACCTATTTCATTCTATTTAACCAAATGAGAATTTAGGTGGCTGTCGAGAGGATCTGATGGTCAATAGAGACAAACTAGCACAAAATATCACTTGAAGACCTCAACCCTTTCCATTTTGGTTGTTAGAGAATGCTGAAGGCACAACCCCAGAAATAAAGTCTTGTCTGATAGTGAGAAGACAAGATCCCATCCGCATCAACCAAAACTTGATCCTATGTGGATATTACATTGGATTTGATACTATGTGGATCCTTTATTCAAGAGGCATGTTTCTTCCTGTCCACTGGATCACATATGACGACCATGATTATACAAAATGGTAATTACTTATGTAAATCATATCTTGTAATCCTTAAGTCTATATAAGGTATAATGTGAAAGCTATCAAGTGTAGAGTTCAATAAAATTATTAGATCCAAATCTTGATGCTTATTATGTATTGGCTATTATATTAGAAGCATTACATGTTATTATTGGTAATCAGTTAGTATTAGTGGCATGGTATGAGGACAACTCTCAATATGTTTCTTTACAATCCTGATTAATTCTAATATTGATAGTTAGTCTTTGATCATGATATGTAGTGTAACATTTTATGGTTTATGTCAGAAACCCTTGTAATAGATAATAAAATGGGTGATGATTATATAAAGCATCATAATGGCTAGTCCATGCTCATAGAGTTAATAAAAGGTGGTAGTGACTTTTGGGACCTGTTTATAACCTCTTAGACCAGTATATATTTACATGTGGAATGAAACTAGGGAAATTTCGCTACATAACTAAGATGGGATAGAAGCCTTAGTTACACCTAGGAAGAATATACTTTTTCATGATACATATTCATTATATGTTCATGACATTTTTAGGAATTAGGGTTTTGATCCAATGATTCAAGAATTGAATTTATGCTGTTTCAATAGAGGTGATTGGGGCATGTCCATTGAGTTTCAATAGTATTATGATTCACCTTGCAAATATTCTTACGAAGTAAGTCATAGATTATGTTACTTTCAGACATTCAAAATTTCATGCTTATTTCATATCCAATGATGCTTTAAGAAATGCGACTTTATAGAGATTGGGTTATCTTTTCCAAAAATCATATTTCAGATATTTGATACTTAGGCTACTTTTGGATACTTAGTATTTCTATATTTAGTTCACTTTATTTCTCAAGCCTTCAGGCTCAGATCCCATATATCGAATATTAAAAATAAATTAAGTCATCCTATTAGAACAAAGCTTAAAATTTAGACTTATCTAGAAAACAAGAATATTGGATTTTAGATTCAGATTTTGGTTCAATTCAAAATTGAAGAACAACAAAATAGATTTAGAAAAACTCAATTAAGATTTTTAGATGATAAATTAAGAATGTAAATAGAAATATGACTCAGAACAATAACTATATAAATTATAGGATAAGTTTGTACTAGAGTATCTTTGGATGATATAAAAGATAGTCCAGGTGTCATAGAGGGCATGTTGTGACAATAGAGGGTGCATTGCACCATGATTGGACACTTTAGTGTCAACAGAGGGCAATTTGTGCCCATAGAGGGTGTGTTGCTGTTGGTATGTATGCCTTGAGAGCCAATCATGGGATGATTGGTGGGATACATTAAGATTGATTTTATAAACATCAAAGGAAAGCTTCCAATTCTTTCTGGTTCAGTTATATGAGATAATGATAGAACATATTGAATGTCTAGAGAATGACAATACTCAATGATGTATGCTTTCAGGTTGAGGACCTGAACGATGAGATCATACAGATGCTAAGAGTTTGCACATTCTTATTATGTCCCTAGTCAAATGTCATTGTGGAAGGTAGATAGACAACAATGACACACAAGACTAGATAGTGGTGTTGGTTGATGATAGAATCTCATTAGTCATGATATGGAGATATCAAACCAAACACATAGGTACTTGTTAGAGAACAAGTGTATCAGACAAACCCACTGTGAGTTTGAAACATGGAACCATGACATGGTAGTCACGGTCAGTTCTCACAGTGATGGTGGTGAGTCTGATTCTTTGACCTAAAATTACTACACTCGACACATGTCGTTGGGTACACTTTGACATCATCAAACATATTCCTGAAACATGGGTTGTTATAAAGGTGATGATTGGGTGGCTTTGACACATGGGGCATTTGAGGGGTGAGTGACAGATATCAGATTTGTCCCTCCTGAAGGAGTTTGATATCCATGGCCACTTGATGAGTACGATTGAGACAGGCGTGCACACACATGTGTGAATCAGTATGTGATATTGATGTCATACATATCTCCTCCAATCTACTCTGAGATCAAGAAAGTGAATGAATGTTGAAAGGATGACTGTTCCATGCCTTGAGTTCATTCGGGATATTAGTGACAAAGGAATTATACATTCACTGTAACACCATTCACAGATTGTAGGATTGAAAGTTGTTCTCCAACTTTCCTTTTCACTTGGGTAGCACTGATGTGTGACTAGGCACCACTCTTTGCTTGTGAAGTCATAAGTGTTATGAACTTTTACTGCCAACGTGAAATGGGCATGTAGGGTCACACACATAGGATTTAACCTGGAAGAGGAGTTTATCCACAAACAATGTTTAGATTTATTTCTAAAGGAGTTTAGTAGTTCAATTAAGCAATCAATCAATTGATAGCTCAATATCAAAGTGTTCAAGGTGTTGGACCGATTGATTAGAGTATCAAATTGATTGAAACTGCAATTGACTGATTTTGCACAACGTGCACTCCCAACCGATCGGCCCATGTGATGAACTGATCGGCTCAAGTTGGTGAACCGATCAACTCATGTGACAAACCGATCGGCTCAGGACAGGTTGAGATGACTGGTTTAAGGGTCGAACCGATCGACTCAACTGGTCCAAACGAGTGAGTTGGGAAAGTCAGGTTGGTGATAAATTTCTTTTCGTTTCACTTGTCGAATTTGATTGGAACAAGGATTGATATTTGGATCAATTCGAAACAAAAGAGGAAAAGTCAATCGGGAACTGATCTGGGGAGTGAACCGACCGGTTCATACTTGAACCTATCGGCTCAACTACCCCAACTGACTAGTTCTAGTGTGAATCGATCGGCTCAGGTCCGCAACCGTCCGGTTCATGCTTGAAATGATTGGTTCATATGGCGCAGTTGGTTGTTTTGTGGAAAATCTCGAACCCTTCTACTCGCTCTTTAATCCCACATTGCCCGGGGTAGAGAACCCTATCCCATGACCCTCTTATATATATAGGGGTATTGGGGGCTTCTCAGATACAACAACTCAGAATACCAGTTGCTCTGTAAAGTTGTCATTCTCTGTGGTTGTGCTAACCAAGAGAGCCCGAGCAAGTGCTACGTGATAAGGGAGGCACAACAAGGGAAAGACAAATGTAGAAAAGTGACTGGTGGCAGGAGAGTGTGTCAGTGACTAGTACACCAACATGAGGGTACAACTCCTTCTGATTCCTTGTGCGACTAGGGGATTAGGGTTCCCAGTGGTCTGTGTGGACTACTACAAAGGCGGGAGACTTCTGCCGCTCAGAGGATAGCTATCAATCCCGACAGTCATGGTGAGACCATGAGCTGTACATACATTGTCCAAGACCAGAGGTGAAGATCGTGCAAGCCACGAGGTAATGTCACCGAGAAAGCTTCGGGACAAGATATGTCTCTATAGACCATCCTTCCTACTTTATAGATGTTGATGTGATTCTTTTATACTGGGTTCAGGGAGAAGAATTTTTTTTTGTTTCCGCTGCCTTCTTTGCCTTCCTTAAAACCCAAGAGTTGCACAATAGAGGACACTTGAGTGTCATAGAGGAGGACTTATCATATAATGGTGGCAAAAAATCAGATAAAGTAATAAATAAAAGATACCTTAATTCAGTGTGAGTGTAGGATTTTAGTTTTTAGTTCTTCTTTTTAGTTTTCACTATTGACTTTCACGTACATCACATTCATGTTTATCTTATTAGAAATTCAATACCGCTTACTCTAACTATAGTATTCCTATTTGTGCATGGATGGGGATGAGATGTTCGTAGGTACTGATCTTCAGGAAGATCATTTAAGATAGAGGATACATCAATAGTTTTAGGAGGTTTTTTTGGTGGGGTTCTATCTACATATCAACGATATTAAGTCAAAGTGCATGCTTATGCATCATGTATTTAGACTTTTTGATAAACTTTGATATAACCAAGTTTCATTCCGAAGAGTATATGAGAATATATTTTATACACTAGTGTTTTTTGGTTCCTTTTTATTATTAATATGATGGGTATCATGTTTGTAACACTCCCAAGTTGAAAAGAAAATTATCTTCCACTCATGTGATATGAAAGTTGGAGTGTTACAATATGGTATCACATCAATATTGGTGATGGCCACCATGAAAATTGTCTTATCATTAGTTTAGATTGTCCTATAAAAAGCCAAGTGAGTTTTTAGTATAGATTTAGAAAGAGAATTAGTATCCTAGTTTTAGAAGTAGTGAGTGAAACATAGTTGAATCGAAGTTAAAGGTCTTGTCAAATGATAAAGGTCAAGATATGTAGGATGATTATGTGTGTAGCTACTTGGGACTTTGTATGTTAACTTTAGAGTTACATATTATATGCCCTCTCTCTTTCCTCACATGATTCTAGTATGGGACATTAGCTTTTAGGATAGCTTACATGGAATGTTATGTGCATAGAGTACACTTGTGATGCTTATCTCAATCTTTCATGTCAATGTGCTATAGTACATGTGCACTTGTGAGGTGTTTAGATAAGAATGATATGACATTCCACCTTCAAATAGATTACGAGACGAAATATACCAGGTGTTGATAAGTAAACAAATTGTTGACATGAAATTTTGAGGTAGGTGGTTTTTGGTTTTAGGGGAGACAGAGAAGGCAGCGGAAAGAAAAGTTTCTTCTCCCAAAACCCAGTATAAAGGAATCGTGTCAATGTCTATACAGTAGGAAGGATGGTTTGTAGAGATATACATTGTCCCGAGGCTTGCTCGGCGACGTTACCTTGCGGATTGTGCGGTCTTCACCTCTGGTCTTGGACGATGTCTGTGCAGCTCCTGGTCACCCCGGGATTGTCGGGATTGATAGCTATCCTCCGAGCGGAAGAAGTCTCTCACATCTGTAGTAGTCTACACAGACTGCCTCGAACTCAGATAGCCTTGTCACACAAGGCATCGGAAGGAGTCATACCCTCCAGTCGGCATACTAGTCACTGACACACTCTCCTGCCACCAGTCGCCTTTCTACAGTTGTCTTTCCCTTACTGTGCCTCCCTTGTTGGGTAGCACTTGCTCGATCTCTCCTGGTTACCACAACTAGAGAGAACGACAAATTTGTAGAGCAACTGGTGTTCTGAGTTGTACTGTTGGAGAAGCCCCAATACCCCTATATATATGAGGGTCATGGGACATGGTTCTCTATCCCGAGCAATGCGGGATTAAAGCAGGAGTAGAAGGGTTCGAGGTTTTCCACAAAATCTGACAAACTATGCCAGTTGAACCGATCAGTTCAGAATTTAACCGATCGTTTGGGACCCTGAGCTGATCGGTTCATGCTTGAGCCGATCGGTTTGTGGTCCTGGTCCAACTCAAATTGACTTTCCATGTTCGTTTCCAACTAATCAAATATTAGTCCTTGTCCAAATCAAATTTGTACAAGTGAAACAAATATGTATTTGCAAAAAGAGTCTTCTGACTTTCCAAACGATCTCAGTTGGTTACACGAATCGACCGGTCCAACAATTGAGCCGATCGTTTCATTGACATATGAGCCAATCGACTCACCACTTTGAGCCGGTGGGTTCACCAACCTGAGCCGATCGGTTCAAACCTATGAGATGATAGGTTGGGGCAGTAGACTGTACAAGTCAGTCAATTGCAGTTCCAATCTATCTGATACTCTTAATCATGTGGTCCAGCACCTTGAACACTATGATTTTGAGTTATGAATTAACTGAGTGTTTAATTTAACTACTAAACTCCTTTTGTAATCAATCTAAACATCCTTTGTTGATAAACTCCTCTTCCAAGTTAAATCCTATGTGTGTGACCCTACAGGCTCATTTCACATTGGCAGTGAAAGTCCATAACACTTATGACATCACAAGCAAAGAGCGGTGCTTAGTCACAAATTAATGCTACCCATATGAAAAGGAAAGTTGGAGAACAACTTTCAATCCTACACTCCATGAATGGTGTTACCGTGAATGTATAATTCCTTTATCATTGATATCCTGAATGAACTCAAGGCATGGTACAGTCATCCTTTCAACGTTCATCCATTTCCTTGATCTCAGAGCAGACTGAGTGAGATGTGTGTGACATCAATATCACATATTGATTCACACATGCATGCACATGCCTTTCTCAATCCTACTCATCAAGTGGCCATGGACATGAAATTCCCTTAGGAGAGACAAATCCCATATCTATCACTCACCCCTCAAAAGCCCCATGTGTCAAAGTCACCCAATCATCATCTTTATAATAACCCATGTTTCAGGACGGTGTTTGATGATGTCAAAGTGTACTCAAAGAGATGTGTTGAGTGTAGTGATTTCAGGTCGAAGAATCACACTCACCATCATCAATGTGAGAGCTGACTGTGACTACCTAATCATGGTGCCATGTGTCACTCTCACAGTGGGTCTTCCTGGTATACTTGTTCTCCAACAAGTACCTATGTGCTTGGTTTAATATCATTATATCATGACTAATGAAATTCTGTCATCAAATAATACACAATCTAGTCTTTAGTATTATTGATGTCTATGCTTATATCCACAATAACAACCGACTAGGGACAAAACAAGAATGTATATTCTTAACATCCGTATGATCTCATTTCTTAGGTCCTGAACCTAAAAGCATATGTTATGGAGTAAAATAATTCTATAGACATCTATCATGTTATACTATCATCTCAGAAACAATTAAAACATATAGATTGGAAATTGCCTTTATTATTATTCAAATAATTTACAAAGTATCCCATTACAATCATCACATGACTTGCTCTATGGGCATACATACCAACAAACTCTGACTTGCACTTAGAGCCAGTGACCTAGGAACCTCAGTCCTTGTGACCTAGCATGACCATCATGCTTATGCTGAGAAAGGGCCTTCTTCAGTGGATCATCTATGTTGTCTTTAGTTGGTACTTTGCAAATCTTCACATCTCCTCGTTGTACGATCTCTCGTATGAGATGGAAGTGCCGCATTATGTGCTTGGACCACTGATGTTATCTGGGCTCTTTAGCTTGAGCAATAGCTCCATTATTGTCACAATAAAGAACAATTTTATCACAACTACTAGGAACTACACCATGTTTAGTGATGAACTTTCTGATCCACACAACCTCCTTTGCTGCATGTGAAGTAGAAATATACTCGGCCTCTGTAGTAGAATCGGAAACTGTCTCTTGCTTGGAACTCTTCCAGCTCATAGCTCCATTGTTTAGGCAAAATACAAATCCTGATTGTGATCTGTAATCATCTTTGTCAGTTTGGAAGCTTGCATCAGTGTAACCCCTTACAACTAGTTCTTCCTTGCCGCCGTATAAAAGGAATTGATCCTTAGTACTTCACAAGTACTTGGGGATGTTCTTTACGACTATCCAGTGAGCATCCCTGAGATATGATTGGTACCTGCTTGTCATGCTAAGGGCATACAAGACATCTGGGCATGTACACAACATAGCGTACATGATAGATCTGATGGCTGTTGCATATGGGATCCCATTCATACGCTCCCTCTCTTCACAAGATTGGGGACATTGAGCTCTATAGATGGTGACTCCATGTAGCACGGGGATGTTTCCTCTCTTTGAGTTCTCCATGCTGAACCACTTTAGCAGTTTGTCAATGTACGTGCTCTAACTTAGTCCGAGAAGCTTTCTAGATCTATCTCTATAGATCTTAATACCTATAATGTAGGATGCTTCTCCTAAGTCCTTCATTGAGAAAGTATTTCCAAGCCAAGTCTTTACCTTATCTAAGGTTGATACATCATTCCCCATCAATAGTATGTCATCTACATACAATATGAGGAATATGATCATGCTCCCACTAACCTTCTTGTACACACAAGGTTCATCTTCATTTTAAATAAAGCCAAACATTTTGATTTTCTCATCAAATCAAAGATTCCAATTCTGAGGCGCTTGCTTCAATCCATAGATTGACCTTTGCAGCTTATAGACTTTATTAGCATTCTTTAGATCTACAAAACCTTCAGGTTGTATCATGTACACATCCTCATGAATATACCCATTAAGGAATGCAATTTTAACATCCATTTGCCAAATCTCATAGTCATAGTAGGCCACAATAGCAAGCATGATCCTGATGGACTTAATCATGGCAACTGGAGACAAAGTTTCATCATAGTCCACACCTTGAACTTGTTAGAAACCCTTCGCAACCAATCAACCTTTATAAGTTTGCACATTGCCATCCATGTCGGTCTTCTTCTTGAAGACCCACTTGCATCCTATGGGTTTTACCCCTTCAGGTGGTTCCACCAAAGTCCATACTTTGTTGGATTACATGGATTCCATCTCATATTTCATGGCCTCAAGCCATTTCTCATAATTTGGTCCCTATATAGCCTCTATATAAGTAGTTGGATCATCATTTATGATCAACTCACTGCCTTCCCGAGTCATAAGGTATCCAAACCTCTCAGGTTCAAGGTGTGTCCTACAAGATCTACGAGGTCCTTGTGTTACTTGAGGAGACTGAGATTCCATAACACATTGTGAACCTCTATGTTCCTCTTGTACATCTACTGGTTCAATGTTTTCTTGTTGGGATTGAACCTCTTCAAGCTCTATTTTCCTCCCACTATTTCCTTTGGAAATAAATTCCTTTTCTAGGAACACAAAATCCCTAGCAACAAACACTTTGTTGTCAGTTGGGTGGAATAATTAATATCCCTTGGTTTCCTTAGGATATCCTACAAAATAACATTTATCAGATCTAGGGCCTAGCTTGTCAGGAAACATTTTCTTGACATATGCCTCACATCCCCAAATCCTCATAAAAGACATATTGGGACGCTTCCCAGTCCATATCTCATATGGTGTCTTTTGAACTGATTTAGATGGTACTCGGTTAAGTGTAAACGTAGCAGTTTCAAGAGAATGACCCCAGAAGGAAATCGAAAGATCAACAAAACTCATCATTGATCGCACCATATCCAGTAAAGTGCAGTTCCTTCTTTCAGACACAACGTTATGTTGTGGTGTTCCAAGTGGAGTCCATTGTGATACGATACCACAGGCTCACAGATGGTCCTCAAACTATTGGCTTAAGTATTCTCCCCCTCGATCAGATCGAAGTGCTTTGATACTTTTAAGGGTTTCTGACTTATGTTTCATCAGGTATACATAGCCATACTTACTGAAGTCATCAGTGAAGGTAATGAAGTACTGATGCCCATTTCTGGCATTAGTTCTAAAAGGCCCACATACATCAGTATGTATGAGTCCTAATAGATCACTAGCTCTCTCACATTTACCTGAAAAGGGATTCTTGGTCATCTTTCCCAACAAACAAGATTCACATGTCTCTATTGATTTATAATCAAAAGAGTCTAGATAACCATCTTTATGGAGTCTAGAAATGTGCTTCTCATTTATGTGCCAAAGATATGTTTTTTTTGAGTTGTTGAATTTTTTCCTTTTGGTGTTTACGTTGTATACACTTATTTCTAGATCTATCAAGTATAGACCATAAGACATTGGGTCACTGCCATAAAAGATCCCATCTTTTGAATGGAACAATTTCCATTATTAATAAGAAATTCAAAACCATTCTTGTCTAAATAAGAAACGGAAATGAAATTCTTATTTATGGCAGGTACATAATAGCAGTTCTTCAACTCTATTATTAGCCCACTAGGTAGAGTTAACTCATAGGTTCCTACGGCACCGGCGACAACCCTTTCCCCATTGGAAACACATAGTTCAACCTCGCCTTTCCCCAAAGGCCTACTCCTTTTAAGATCCTTCACATTTGAACAAATGTGAGATCCGCATCCGGTATCAAGTACCCACGACAAAGAAGTAGTAAAGTTCATCTCTATTACATATACACCAGATGTAGAGATCTCTATCTCTCACTTCTTCATCCATCGTTCCTACCATCCTCTCCATGTTTTGAGCGCATAAGACTTTGATGTTGGTTTGGTGAGAGAACCGTTCTCTCCCTCACCTTTATCCTTGGACTTTGTTCCATTGATCTTTATCAACGAATTATCCTTCTTCTTATTTGTCTCAAACAACACATTAAGCATACATAGAGTACATTCAAACACTACCATTAAATCTGGATTGTGTAGAACACTTCTCATAATCCCTAACCAGTTATGGAATTTATTCTCAATTAACTTGCCCATTTTAAAAGATGATTCTTTTGCCAATCTAAAAGACAAAATTAGCATTTATCAAAACTCCTTTTAATTTGATTTGATTTGATTTGAATAATATTTGATGATAGTTAATTAGGCCTTTAATTAATTACCGCTCCCACTATTTTGATTCAAATTGACAGCCCACACTATCAATTAGGAAGATTACAACGTATAATCTTCTAGTGGGTCCAAGATCATTATTTCATCCAATCATGAGTCAGCCTTGGATGATCGCCCATAATATAGATTATTTTGGTAAGCAACACTTGCTAATTGCATCCTATGCAACTCTCGGATGGATGAAATGAGCAACTCCTTGCCATTCATCCTTTTCCTCTGGGCTTAGATGCTCTAAGAATCACTAGTTAAGTCTAACCCAAAAGCCGACACGGTAAACATGCATTTTGCTTTGGCAGATCCTACATGTCTACCCTTCACACTTCCTCAAGATGGACGGCGCACCACGCTTTGGCGTAACCTACGCTTGGTCGATCGAGTTTTTCATGTGTGTCACTAATGGAAGGAGTATAAGACTTAATATTTAATGAGGGATTTGGTTTTATAGGTACATATACATATCTAATCACCACAATGTATAGTACATATCATATACATGCTATATCCCATAGAAAACATGTGAAATGATAAAAGAGATGATTATGGCCATCCTAATGTGATTCATCGAGCCAAGAGGAATCACAATCATCTAGGTCCACATATCATGCAACCTGTACAAGATGAACTCCGTGCTTCGTCGTTTTGGGTTTGATCAACTCATCTCCATGATTGATTGACTTGCCATTAGGTCAGTCAGTTGAGTGCCACCAGTCGATCGACTGACGCCTCCAACTGATCGGATCACTAGTCATCGTGCATCTTCTCAGGTCACCACATGCTCATCTTGCTCCTCGAACCGATCGTCTATAAAGCTAACCAATCAGTTCACGCCTTGAAACGATCGTCTCAGTCGTCGTCAGGTTGTCCGTCGTTCTTTGACATAACATGAAATAAAAGTTCTTTCCTATTTACATTTGAATTGAGAAACCCTGAGTTACATTCGGGGGGAGCAAAGGTAGGAAAGAAATCTCAAGTTATCTCGAGTTACATCAGGAATAAGGAGGTAGGGAATGGGTATGTTGCTCGAGATGCAAGCAGCCACATACAACCATACACAGACATAGGGTTTATTGGCCATAAACATGCTATACATCCACCACAAAACTCATTTAAGGGCGACGCGTATCGAGTGCATTCATATTACATATCATATATGTATATTGGAATTTGTGGATTTAGGATTGGACTTGCATAAAGCCAATTTTATTCGCATCGTATGAAATAAATAAAGGTGACAAACCAAAATTGATCACATCGATAATCCTAAAGTATAGAGCAATTAACCTCACTCTGATACCACTATTGGGTTTTAGGGGAGACAGAGAAGGAAACGGAAACAAAATTTTCTTCTCCCCAAACCCAGTATAAAGGAATCGTGTCAACGTCTATACAATAGGAAGGATGGTTTGTAGAGATATACCTTGTCCGAAGGCTTGCTCGGCGACATTACCTAACAGCTTGCATGGTCTTCACCTACGATCTTGGATGGTGTTTGTGCAGCTCCAGGTTACCACATGACTTTTGGGATTGACAGCTGTCCTACGAGCGGCAGAAGTCTCCCGCCTCTGTAGTAGTCCACACGGATCGCCTGGAACTCCGATAGCCTTGTTGCACAAGGCACTAGAAGGAGTCATACCCTCCTGTCAGTGTACTAGTCACCGACACACTCTCCTACCACTAGTCACCTTTCTGCAGTTGTCTTTCCCTTGTTGTGCCTCCCTTGTCGGGTAGCACTTTCTCAGGCTCTCTTGGTTACCACAACCAGAGAGAACGACAACTTTATAGAGCAACTCATGTTATGGGTTGTACTGTCTGAGAAGCCCCAATAACCCTATATATATGAGGGTCATGGGATATGGTTCTCTATCCTGGGCAATGTGGGATTAAAGCAGGAGTAGAAGGGTTCGAGGTTTTCCACAAAATCTGACAAACTGCGCCAGTTGAACCGATTGGTTCAGACCTGAACTGATTGTTTGGGACCCAGAGCCGATCGGTTCATGCTTGAGTCGATCGATTTGTGGTTCTGGTCCAACTCAAATTGACTTTCCATGTTCGTTTCCAACTAATCAAATATTTGTCCTTGTCCAAATCAAATTTGTACAAGTGAAATAAATATGTATTTGCAAAAAGAGTCTTTTGACTTTTCAAACGATCTTGGTTGGTCACATGAATCGACCAGTTTAACAATTGAGCCGGTCGTTTCATTGGCATATGAGCCGATCTACTCACCACTTTGAGCCGGTTGGTTCATCAACCTGAGTCGATTAGTTCAACCCTATGAGCTTATCGGTTGGGGTAGTAGACTATGCAAATCAGTCAATTGCAGTTCCAATCAATATGATACTCTTAATCATCTAGTTTAACACCTTGAACACTATGATTTTGAGCTATCAATTAACTGAGTGTTTAATTGAACTACTAAACTCCTTTAGTAATCAATCTAAACATCGTTTGTTGATAAAATCCTCTTCCAGGTTAAATCCTATGTGTGTGACCCTGCATGCCCATTTCACATTGGTAGTGAAAGTCCATAACACTTATGACTTCATAAGCAAAGAGTGGTGCCTAGTCGCACATCAGTGCCACCCAAGTGAAAGGAAAGTTGGAGAACAACTTTCAATCCTAAAATCCATGAATGGTGTTACAATGAATGTATAATTCCTTTGTCACTGATATCCTAAACAAACTCATGGCATGGTACAATCATCCTTTTAATGTTCATCCATTTCCTTGATCTTAGAGTAGTCTGGGTGAGATGTGTGTGACATTAATATCACATATTGATTCACACATGCATGCACATGCCTTTCTCAATCCTACTCATCAAGTGGCCATGGACATCAAACTCCCTTAGGAGAGAAAAATCCCATATCTATCACTCACCCCTCAAAAGCCCCATGTGTCAAAGTCACCCAATCATCACCTTTATAACAACCCATGTTTCATGATTGTGTTTGATGATGTCAAAGTGTACTCAACGACATGTGTTGAGTGTAGTGATTTCAGGTCAAAGAATCACACTCACCACCATCAATGTGAGAGCTGACTGTGACTACCTAATCATGGTTCCATGTGTCACTCTCACGGTGGGTCTGTTTGGTACACTTGTTCTCTAACAAGTACCTATGTGCTTGGTTTGATATCATTATATCATGACTAATGAGATTCTGTCATCAACCAATACACAATCTAGTCTTTAGTGTTATTGATGTCTATGGTTATTTCCACAATAACAACCGACTAGGGACAAAACAAGAATGTATACTCTTAACATCCGTATGATCTCATCATTTAGATCTTGAACCTAAAATCATATGTTATGGAGTAAAACAATTCTATAGACATCTATCATGTTATACTATCATCTCAGAAATAGTTAAAACATATAGATTGGAAATTGTCTTTATTATTATTCAATTCATTTACAGAGTATCCCATTACAATCATCACATGACTTGCTCTATGGGAATACATACCAACATGTGGTAATTGCATACCTACCAGAATAGTAGAATACAAGTCATGGTTAAATACCTGATATATTTTTAATGAGTATCTTATCAAGGTAAAGCTAGGACTATAAGATGGGTAGTACCATTACATTCCAAATTTTAGAACAACGTTTGAATAAAATTTTCTAAAACTTGAACCTCATGCTCTTTATGAAAATTTTACATATAATGGCATTAATACTATTAAGATATGAAACCATATTTTAGTATTATGATGGTACAATGAGGTTGTGGCTTTATTTTCAAAATAGCTACAATGTTTTTGCCATTAAGACAAGGAAAGACCCGTTGTAGGAAATACGTTTGACATTTGAGAATAATTAAAAGAGGCTTCTTTTTATCATATATGGTAATCTTCATCTAGAATAATCTCAATTTGGAAGCATTATACATAGGTATAGGACATAGCTTTCAGACATTTTTGAGAAATATGCGAGCACATTTTGTATTAGTTTAATGAAAATTGGTTGATAATTATGGGAAAGTACATATGATTATTATTCATTATTTGATATGAATTTGGGTTTAGATTTAAGATCAAATATGAAGTATATCAAGATATAAGTCAAGAGAAAAAGGCATCATTTTTGTTTTATAATATATATGAAGATCTAATTAATAAGTTAAACCAAAGGACAATAGAGTTGATTAGAGACACCATCATATGAAAGTATTAGATTCCCTATAAGTGATATAAGAGTGATGAACTTGATGCATATTTATGGTTGGGTATATAAATAATAGTCGTTGCAGCTGACATATGTCCCCTACAGGCTCATATAATACATTCATAGGATCATATTGAGAATTTCTTTTTATATATTAATGTAAAAAATGAAAAGGAATTAGCGATATGATTCATGTCATCTAGAAGAGTAAGTAGATTAGTAGAAGGTTACGTTGTGCTTGTAACAAAAAATAGTTGGGACTCATTGATCCAAATTACATAGTAGGTTAGTTATGGATTTATTATGTATGATCAGAAAATATGGAAATGAGAATGGGGAATTCACCTAGTTGAGGTACAAATACATCACTTGGAGATGATAGATCTTCATGATACAGTTTTAGACCAATAAAATTCTTGGTCCAAGTATGATAAATTCTGATTGATGATTTCATTTATTACTCTAATATTCATAGCAAAAATTTAAGTAGTGTACAAGTATGAAGAATCTCTATGATGCTTTTACTAGGTAGTATGAGAAGATGCTTCTGAATAGTCTATAATTAGCATGCATATGGAGAATAGTAATTGCATTTGACATGGAAATGTCTTACTAAGTTCTTGAAGATCATAATTGAAAGACCATGCCTTCCAATAAGACACTGGGTAGAGACTAAGTATGTATAAATTAAGGTACATAGATGTTATAATGATTAGTTATCCCATTTTTCCAGTTGATCAATAGAGTATATTATATAGTCTAGAATTGTGGACTTTGTTTATGGAATAATATGAATTTCATAAGTAATAAGACCATGCTTAAGAACAAGAGATGTTAACACAAACCTATGGTGGTAGATCTGATATTAGTTCTATAAAATTTTGAGTACTAAATTCCAATAAGGTGGGTAGTATTATGACATCCTAGTCTTTTTAGGGCTTCATAAAACACTAAGGTTCAAACCAATAAATAGGCCTCATCATATTAGAAATGATTTATAGAGTTATGTGATGCATATAATTAACCTTACAATCATAAAGGATTAATAACAAACACTATCCAAGGTAGATGACTTATATTCTGAAGAATGATGACTGTTTATTAGTTAATTAAGCTTAATTGATTAGCCAAGTAGATATACTAGTACAACAATACCTCTAGTATATGTATTGAGGTTCTTTATGATTTGAACTAATGAACCAATATGTAGAGCAGTAGTTGATCTTGAATCTGTGATCAAGTAAGTTTTAGTGGAGTACCAAAATGACCCAATAAGCTTGTAAGAGAGGAGTGATATAAGGTTTTGGCACTTGATAATCATTGTTCTATTATTTATTTCATGAGATGAAGCATTCACACATATATAGTTGAGTGACCAAACAAAATGGACTTGAAGGTTTGCTTTGATAATTGGAGATTATGGAAATGTTTGCAAGTTATTAGAAGTAATTTAATATGTAACAATAAAGTAGTGTGTCACTTGGAGTAATAGTTTAAACAATTATATTATCTCCTACCTGGACCAATATTTGGAGAGATCTAGTTATGATAAAGTGTATCAACCGATGGGCATGATTTGAATCTATATGTACGGAGATGATAAGGTTAAAAACAATTGTTAGATCTTTTTTTAAGGTTAGGTGGATAAATTGTTTGGACCATTATTTTCATGAATACTAGGATCTTGCGGAACTTGGATGGATATGATAATTGGTCATTCATCTTCCATATTAAGAAACTATGGGTAGATAGAGATCAATACCACAATTCTCAATTGTTGAGTAGAGTTTGTTGCAATATAAATCTACATGAACCTGAACTTAAATATTGAGAGTGATTCAAGACCCAATGAGAGGATGTGTTGGAGCCCAAAACCCTACATATATTAGTGGAGGATATAGGAACCTATAGATCATGTGTGGGTGCTTGATTCTTTGTAGGCTCTATTCTCGAGCCAATGCGGCTTTGTAAAGAGGAAGAAGAGGCCAAAATCTTGCTTTGGTTTGGTCCTATTCCAACTAAAGACTAGAATAGTGAAAATAGGGTCTAGACCCCGAGCCCTGAGGCAATGTCTTGAGTGGAGATGGTTACAACAGATCAAATGATGTGCCTCCTAATCGGTGAGCTCTAGCAAACAAATGGGTTGCCACATATGAAGAGAATAGGACATGAAAGTTGATTTTTGGCCCTCTAAGGTAGCACCCTAATGACAACTGCACTACCTATGCATTGAGGGTTCCAGGGCCTTACAAAGAAGGCTAGATGTCGCTTAGACATGACATATTATATTTGCAAAGCTTAGCCATGATCTATGACCATGATGGATTATGTTTGCAAAGTTATGGTGGAGATTCTTTGTAGAACTTCAGCAAGATTCAAGCCGTAGATTGCAAATTCCATAATCCTTTGGTAGTGTCTGCAACAGACATGGATGATGACAACACAGAGGGTACAACAACTATAAATGGAGGCTCAATAATGGAAGCCCTACCCAATCTATGACTTCATTACATTTAACTAAATGAGAAACTAGGTGGACACTAAGATGATACAATGGTCAATGGAGAAAAGCCACCATGAAATCTCACCTATAGACCTCGACCCTACTGGTTTTGGTCACTGAAGAATGCTAGAGGGGAAACCCCTATTTTGTAGGGGAAATAGAATCTCGTCTGGTAGGGAGAAGATAGGCTCCCGTGCATGTCAGCCTAAACCCTATCCTATGTGGATTTTGCATTAGATCTGGTATTGTCTGGATCATTTGGTCGAGAGTTACTTTTCTTCCTGGCTACTGGATCACCTATCGATGACCATGATTACCCAAAAGATTATTACTTGTGTAAATCATATCTTAAGATCCACAAGTCCAATTTGAATGTGTAAGGTACCATTTGAAAACTTTTGATGTCTAGAGTTCTAAAAAAATATTATATTTGGAATTTGATGCTTATAATGTACTGGTTAAAATACTAGAAGAATTACATGTTATTATTTGTGATTGATTATTATGAATGGAATGGCATGAGGACAACTCTCAATATGTTTCTTTTGACTCTTAATTCTATTCATTATTCATAGTATGTCTCTGATCATGATGTGTAATGTAACATTTTATGGTTTATGTGAGAAACACTTATCTGGGAAAATAAATTGGAACATGATTATATAAAATAACATAATGGCTAGTCCATGCTCATAGAGTTAATACAAGTGGTAGTGACTTTTGAGACATGTTTATAACATCTTAGACTAGTAGATATTTACATGTAGAATGAAATTAGGTAAATGTCCCTACATAGATAAAATAGGCCAGAAACCCTAGTTACACCTAGGAAGAATTGGTTTTTATGTAATAGATATTCATGATATGTTCATGACATTTTTTAGGAATTAGGGTTTTGATTCAAAGAATAAAAAACTGAATTTATGCTGCTCAATAGAGGAAGGAAGGCCATGTTAATTGGGTTCCATCAATATTACAATTCATCATACAAACTTTGTTACAAAATAACTCATATATTTTGTTACTACTAGAAATTCAACATTTCATGTTTATTTCATATCAAATGATGCTTTGACCAATGAGACTTTATAGAGGTTGATTTATTTTGTTAGAGCATCATATTTCAGATATTTGATAATTAAGCTACTTTCAGATACTTTGTATTTTGATACTCAGAAAAGTTTATTTTCTCAAACCTTTAGACTAAAATGTCATATATATAACATAAGAAATAAATTAAGTCATTCTTTAGACCAAAGCTTCAGATTTAAGAGTTATCCAAACAACCAAAGTATCAAAATTTATATTTAGGTTTACATTTAGTTTACAACTATAGAACAAAGATACAGATTCAGAGACAACTGATTATGATTCAAAGAAAATAAATTATGAACATAAATAAAATGATGACATAAGAACATTAACTATATAAATAATAGAGTAAGTCCTCACCAAAGAGTCTGAAGATGATTTAGAAGACACTACATGTGCCATAGAGGACATGGTGTGCCAATAGAGGATGTGTCACACCATATATCACACTTTCTATCTATAAAGGGCACTTTGTGCCCACAAAGGGTGTGTTTCACCATAGAGGATTCTTTGGTGTCCTAGATGATGACTTATCATATAACGATGGCCACAAAAGGGTTAGAAGTCATAAATAAAAGATATCCTAATTTAGTATGAGTGTACAACTTTTAGTTTTGAGTTCATCTTTTTGTTTTTCAATTTCGACTTTCAAGTATAGTATATTCTTGTTTATCTTTTTAGAAATTCAATTCTAGACACTATAAATATAGTATTCCTATTTTTAGCATGGCTTGGGATGAGATGACCACATGTACTAATCTTCAGGGTTTAGTCAAACGAGAATAAACATCAACAATTTTAGGAGGTTTTGTTGGTGGGGGAGTTATCTACATGATTCAAGGTATTAAGACAAAGTGCAGGCTTTTTATCATGTATTTGGACTTTGTAATTAATTTTGACATAACCGTGTTTCTTTCCTAAGAATTTATGAGAATATATTTTCTAAACAAGTCTGTGTTGGTATCTTTCTATTATTATTGTGATGAGTATCATTTTTTTAACACTCCCAAGTTGGAAAAAGTTTTGCTTTTACTCATGTGATACAAAAATTTGGGTGTAATAGACCTACTCTTAATAATCAATGTAACCAATTCTAGGTTGGCTCATTGTGAATCAGACATAGTTATCTCATAGGTATTGTTGGCATCGAATGATTCCACCACATCGATAACTTAGTTTTTATTTTCAATTTCACATAAATTTATTTTAAATTTGTATGCAATTTAAAAATTCATTGACCATTTTCTTATTCTTTTGTAATATGTGAGTCAATTTCTCTCTGATAGAGAAATGATAATTATATATATATGTATATATACATATGTTTATATGTTTTTGTATAGAGAATCTTCCTATGATTTTGTAAATTCGATGCAAATGTTGTTAGTCCAAGGCATGTGTAAAGGAGGAGTGTTGGTGGTAGGTTGATTGTAGTGTCCCATGATTTGTGACCTCAGATATATTGATCTTAAAGGGAATGATTGGACTACCCATACCACCAATATGCACCTCCTTTTTAGGGTTCCCATCACTAAAGAAATATGTGGTTAAGCATACTCAAGCCAGAATAGTACAACTATGGGTGACCACTCGGGACATGGCTAGTACGTGAGTGAGGACAAAGTGCACAATTATGGCTAGTGGTGGTCTGTGGGGCCAGTCATCATTCTAGAAACTCTGCTAAGCCTTGGACAGTGGGCCCAGGTGTTGCAAATGGTATCAGAGCCAATTCCCTTCTAGTGGATGAGGCCCAGATGGGCATGTGGCATGCTAGTCTTAAGTCGTGTGGTCTAGGCATGTTCTAAAGGGTTGTCTATTGAGATGAGATGGAGCTACCCTTGCATTGGTAGATGTGGATGGGAGTTGTGTGTCTATGGCCCATTCTAGGTATACAATGTAAAGTGGAAGAGACACTGATGCCATATAGTTGATCCTCTACAAGGACATCAAGAGTTGAAGTGGGGGAAGATTGTAACGTACTAGGATTTGAGACATCAGATATAATGACCTTCAATGGGATAATTGGACTATCCATATCACCAAGGTGCACCTCATTTTCAAGGATCCCATCACTAATGAACTATGTGGTTAAGTGTGCTCAACCCATTGTAGTACATGGATGGGTTACCAGTTGAGAAGTTTACCCTGGTTTGAGCTTGAGTGAGGACAAATCACACAATTTAGTCTAGTGGTTGTCTTTGGGGCCAATCGTCATTCTTGAAACTCTACGAAAACCTTGGACAGTGGATCCGAGTGTTACATTTATAGTTATCCATAAAACTCTATCACTCTTTTTATGACATGTATCCTTATAAAACAAATCTTGGTATGGATGATTTGACAAAACATGTTCTATATAATATTGTTGGTGCATGATATTTGTTGATTCTATCATGTTGATTGATGATAGAAAAGAAATCTTGAATGATAAAGTTGATCTTTGGAGAAATAAATTATAATGTAGTGGATTTATGCTCATTATAATGAAAACTAAATATATACATTGCAATTTTAGTCAATCTAGATTTGTGAATGGTTTAGTAAAGTTAGATGGAATGGATGTACCAATATGTGATGAGTCTCATTATTTGGGTTCTATTATTGATAGGGAGTGTAAAGTCCAAGATGTTGTTTGTCATAGGATCACTACATGATGGTTGATTTGGAGGAGTGTACCTGGATCACTATGTAACCAGAAAATCCATTCCAGTTTAAAAAGTAAGCTTTTTGGAACATATATACTGCCAACAATGCTATATGGGAGTGGATGGTCGATAGTGAAGAAAAAAGGTCTCAACAAGATGGATTTGGATGTAATGTGTGAGATGAGATAGATGTGTGGGAATACAAGAAAAGATTATTTGTGGAATAACTATATTGGAAAAAAAGTGGGGGTGGGGAGCATCAAGGACAAGCTGAATGAAGGTTGTCTAAGATGGCATGGACATGTGCAACGTAGATTGAGAAATGTACCTATTTGAAGCAAGGTTATTGAGTCAAGAACAACTAAAATAAGTAGATGAAGACCCCAATTTACTTGGGAAGATATTATTAGAGGGAGATTTTAATTTTTTACATCTTGATCAGAGCATTGTCCATAATAGAGGTAATTAGAAAATAATGATCCATGTAGGCGACCCTAGAATGGTTGGGATCAAGGCTTAAATGATATATATGTATATATGGAATAACATGGATACAAAAGGAGGGTCACATAATGTGTATTTACATAGAAAACCTTCTGCAAGCAAGTTAATCCAACATTCTTCACAAGAAACAAAAACCATGATGAATGGCCATTTATTTTACACCATGTTCTTATCATAAGGAATGAATGCCACCAAGCGTTTAAGGCTTGCTATAATTCCAATTTAAACCAAATATTCGACTTTTAAAAGTAGGAATGGAGCACATATAAAATTTTATAATTTGAAATCACTTTTCCAAAACTAATGTGGCAATGACTGCAATTTTCAAAGGTCATGAAATTAGGCTAAATTAAGCGGATATTGACTCAAGGAACACTTTTGGGGAATCAATTTCAAGTTCGGTAGCTTTGGCCAAAATGGTGTCAAATTTCCCTAACTCACATAAAACCTATTCTATATAGCAAGAAATGACATGAAATTTTTTTTTACATAAGCACATACAATTAATTACCAAAAATCTAAAAAAAATGTTATGCACGTGGGTGAATGACAAGGACAACAAAATTTTGAAAAATAACACAAAAAATGAAATAATTGAAACTAGTGGATATGTAAGTATAAAAAGCAAACAAAAAACTATAGAAATAAGTGTGGGGTCACTCAATTGATCATACAAAAACTAGAGAGGATAAGAAAAAAATATCATGAGTAGGGTGTACTACATGGCCGCCCCAAGCTTTTGAATCATGTTTTCCACATCATGACACAAAACTTTATGATGATAGCATATTCACACTGTGATGGTGGTGGATTCGGTGCTCCTTGTCAAGGTGGGGATAGTGGTATAGTAACCACAATAGTTGTCCTATGGAGGCAAGGACATATTGGGGTGTTCCTACAATGCCCTCGTGTAGTCCTTCCACCTTTGGGGGTTCATCTGCACCTATGAGATCTGGGAATGATACATGTGGTTTATCAACATGTGGATCTATTGTTGGTCAATCTACATGTCAGTATGATTCTCTAGGATGACCAATATTTGTGCCTCAATGGTAGGCATGGAATAATTTTTTTGTTGTTGTATAAATTTGTGTCTATGCTTTCATTTCCTACCTTATGACTCCATAGGGGCCCATATATAGCTATTGTTGCTTCTCTGGTGGTGCACTTGAATTCCTAACATCATTGCTATCGATTACAAAAATGTCTCTCTTGGGTTCTCCAACTAGCATAGTTTCTTCAACATTAAGGCAAGGAACATGTTTCTATTGCCAGGCATTTGTATGATATGGAATCTCAAGAAGAATATCCTACATGATTTTGTTTAAATGATAAAGGAGTCTATCCCTTACCCTAAAGACAATTTCCTCTTTAAAAAAACTATATCTACAACTTCAGGCCCAATTTCCATCTCAATATGATCTAATGTGTATCCCAATGACAGTGCAATAGAAGTCACAATCCCCATCTGAAACAAGTTATTTCTCTTTAGGGGGATTGGTTTTAAGTGGTAAATTAGTATATCTCTCAGATATATTGGATATATCTACCACATTACACATGATCAACAGCTCATGGGTAAACCAATAACTCTGATTGTCATACCAGCATGAATGGTGTTTGCGAATATTTTGTATAGGTAGAGGTAGGTTGGGATTACAACCTTGCTAGTGTTAGACTTGCCCATCATGACTGATCTATCTCTATTTAGCTCTTTCCAATTTTTTTTGGAAAAAAGTACAATTGTGTGAATATCCTAAATTGCATTATGTTCTGTGTTTGCAAAATAACTTCCCAACCATAATGAAAAATCTCTAGTCAACTCAAGATAAGTGGGATGGACGTGGCACATGATCTTCCTCATGCAAAAATATTCAGCAAGCTACGTGAAAGAAATATGTAGCCAAAGAGTATCGATAGTCCTCTCACAATAATATCTTGTGGGAGTAACTTTCCTTATGAATATCTAAGGGAATTGCGGATCAATCTCCAACCTTTTATTTTTATTTAGAGGTGAAGTAACTTTCAGGCCCATTGCTCTATTTTTTCAATTATACAATGAAAGTAGTCAAGATGTACTCCTTTGGCTCAAGATCCACCTCTCCCTCATCCTTGTCATCCAAATCTCCACATCATTACTTGAATCTAAACTTGTAGACAAATTGATGGGGTTTATCTTCACATCCTCTCTTCTTCTTCTTCTTCTTATTCTTCTTATTCATATAGAGTCATTTCCCTTCTTCTTGGATGAGGGGTTGGTATGGACAATGTTCTAGACTATGATGCCCCTTGTCTTCTAGTATCAACTGTGGTAGATGGAGGCATGGGGTGTGTTGTTGATTATGATCACCTCGTGAGGGCTGATGGTGCTTGTAAAGATGTCTAGGTTTTGGATATAGACTTTTAAGCATGTGAGGCTTGAGGTACCTGAACTCCTATTCCCTTTGGGTGCTTCTTAATTTCTAACAAATCGATCATCACCATGAGAGGACTCTTCTTCACCTCCTTTAGATCAAGTTAGAAGAATCATCATCACTACATGATGATATTTTAATGCAAGAGTTAGTGTAGATGAATGGGGAGCTTGAAGGGTGGAGTGACGATGTAGATATTTTTAGATCAACATTTTGAGTGAAGGTTGTCTTTTTCGTTGTTGAAACCTCTTTCCCAAACTTTTTTATTCCCTCCATGGAGTTAGAGAGGGGTGGGTGAAATTTACTATATAGTTTAGATTTGAGGGTAGAGAAGGAGAAATGGAGATTGAGGAGGTGAATGGAGGGTTGTTAGAGCTTGAAGAATCCAAGGAGAAGGTTGGAGATAGCCAGAGAAGCTTAAATATTGACTTTGATAGTTGGACTAGGGCACCGGGGAACAAGGGCGTCATTGGAATCCATAGAAAGGTTGTGTGGGTTTCTAAAAGTTAGGGGGTGACTGAGGATTTCATGAAATAAACCATGAGTTAGTCCCTTTAAATCGGAGTAGACATGATCTAGAATGGTTGATTTGGTTAGAATAGCCATTCTTGTGCAGGCTAGACCTCCTTTTTTACTAATGTCTTAGCATAATATGACTATTTTTCTTAGAATGTCTATTTTACCTCAGGACCAACACAAACATTCTTAGTGTAGAGTAGACGTTCTACTTGGGCCATTTTTGCACTTTCCCTATCCATTTTCCCATCTTTGCTAAATAAAATAGATGTTTTTCTAGGTCATTAGCAAAAAGGTTCTTCTTGGAACAACCATTCCAAATTAGTTATGTTGAATCTCAAGATATCACAATAGCTTTTCAATTTTCAAAAAATAAAACAACCATCATGCTACCATGATGGCTGTTCTAGAGCACTGCTTCAATAAAATTGATCAATCTCATGTGAATTCACTTCCAGACACTGAACTTCAATTATTTGGCATATTTAATGGTATGTTCTTTTCTCTCAATTGATCGCTCTCTTGTAAAATTGAAATCAACAAAAAGCTATCAAAATGTATGTATGTGTATGTTTCCTAGAAAAGTATAACAATTAAAAGTATGATAAAGAATGGGTTTGAGTGAAAAAATTTCAAACCAAAGTGGGTTGCCTCCTACAAGAACTAGGATTATTGATTTCACTAGGGCTTCATGTTACTTGCATAAATCATTCTGTTATAAATCTTGATGTATCACCTTCATAACATATTTATTTTACATGTGCATTCAAGCACAACTCTTAATCACATGGTATTACTTCAATTGGCATCACCATATCAAAGCTTTGGTTGTTGTTGTGGGTCCAATATTAACAATTAGTCTATGTCTTTGGGCCTTCAAAGCAATCTCCTTAGAAGCTTCATTCTCTTGAATACAATCCACCAAAGGGGTACACCTTCTTGACTTGGTAGGGTCCTTACCAACTTGATCTTTGATTCCTGAGGAAGAGTCATTCATGCATTTTACATCCAAATACATTGACTGAGTTTGAATCTCATCTTCCTTATCTTCTTGTCATGTAAAAAATTCATTCTTTACTTGTAGTTCAGAATGGCTCATAGGATTCATGCCACAACTCTTCAACACCACTCAATTGAAGTTAACCTTAAAATTTTAGCCATGTGTACATCCATTTCCATGGTTTTCAACATCTAAATATCTTTGTATTGGAATTCTACTAGTACTAGAACCTTTTCCCATAGACGAGCTTGAAAGGAGTGGTACCAATGAGGGTTTTAGATAGTAGTCCTATATTCTAACAATGCTCCAAAAGGTGGAGTGGAAAATCCTTGCAATCCAATCTCTACATATTCTAAAGAATTTTGTTTATGTATTGATTAGTAATATCAACTTTCCTACTTGTTTGTGGATTGTACATGGTAGCTACACAGTGATTCACCCCATATATCCTCAAAAAACGCTCAAAAATTCTATGTATGAAGTGACTGTCACCATTAGTTATCATGGATCTAGGATCTCAAATAAGACTGAAGATATTGGATTTCACAAAACCACAAACCACTTTGTGGTCATTTTTCCTTGTAGATATGACATCAACCCATTTATACATGTAATCACTTTTCACCATGATGTACACAAATACCTAGGATGAAGGGAATGGACCATGAAATCAATTTCCCACATATCAAGTACCTCCACCACTAGAATAGGAGATAGATGCATCTTGTCTCTCCTCAAAATTGTTCCAACTTTTTGTCACTTCAAGCAAGATTTACAATGCTCACGTGAATCATTGCATGTTGATGGCCAAAAGAAACCACCTTGGAGAAGTTCCTTCAGTTTTTAGTTTCCCTCCAAAATGACCTAACATGCAACAGAGTGGCACATGGAGAGTATGTCATGATGGTCACCTTTCCAAATTCACCTTCTATTATGTTAGTTGGTGAAATATTTATATAGGTGTGGGTCATCCCAGAGATAACTTTTCACCATAAAAACATCTCTTCCTTTACTCCCATGACCATGTGCTACGCATTAGTCCACTAGCCAAGAAGTTGTCTATGTACTTAAACCATGGTTTTTGAGTGGATCCAACTAGAATGATATGTTCATGAGGCATTGTGTCCTTGATTTTGTTCTATTCCTAATAAGGTGCCTCAATGCGTAAAAGGTGGTCAATTGTAAAATTCTAAACTCCTTTCATTTCAATAGTTTTCAAATCATATTCTTGGAGCAATAGAATCCATTTTACCAGGCTCGACTTTGATTCTATTTTGGACATAATGTACTTGAGTGCAGCATGGTTGGTGTAGACAATGACATGATGTGGAGAAAATATGAGCAGAACTTGTCAAGAGAAAATACTATTCCAAGCAACTATTTATTTGTAGTAGTCTAATGTCTATGAGAATCATCTATGTTTTTTCTAGCATAACAAATAGCGTGACGTATCCAACCAATCACTTGACCCAACACATCCCCCAATGCCATGCAAAACAAATATTTCATTATTTTAAATGGCTTGGAGAAGTCATGGCTCCATAATGGAGTAGAAATTAGATTGTACTTTAACTTATTGAAAGCTTGTATGCATTTTCATCAAAATGAAATTCAATATTTTTCTGAAGAAAATGGCATAAAGGCTTATATATATTGCTAAAATATTTTACAAAAATATGGTAAAAACATGCATTCCTAGAAAAAGAACGAATATGTATTATAGAGGAGAGGATAGCTACAGTAGAAATGACATCAACTTTTTCTCTATCAACTTCAATTCCAGATTCTAAAACTTAGTGTCCAAGTACAATACCCTTGGAATCATGAAGTGACTTTTATCCCAAGAAAGCACAAGGTGAATCTTTACACATATTTCTAAGACTACATTGAGGTGTGATAGATAATGATCAAAATATTTTCCAAAGCCTAAAAAATCATCCATGAACACTTCAATAGAGGAGTCAACCATATCTGCAAAGATAGACATCCACTCATCTCTAGAAGGTGCATGGATCATTACAAATACCAAAAAGCATTCTTCAAAAATCCAATGTCCTAGTTATACATGTGAACGTCTTCTTCTATTGACAACCTAGATTAATTTCCACTTGAAAGTAACTTGAGTAACCAATAAGATAAAGTAGAAATTATATCTTGAGAAAAACAAGTGATATTTATTGGCCTTGGCTCTCAGTTTTATACAATCAACACACATCATATAATCAAACTATTCTCTCACATACATAAATACACTCACTTCATTGGGTGCAACAATGATTCCCCCCTTCATGTGCATAACTTGGATGGGACTCACCCATGAACTGTAAAAAGTGGGATAGATTATCCCTACATCATGTAACTTTATGACCACTTGGGACACAACTTATGCTAACTTTTCATATAACCTCATTCACATGTCCCTACAAGAGTGAGATTTGTCCTAGAGATGGAGGGATAAACTCTCCTTAGTTCAAAAATCGATCATCCCAGGGCCTTAAAATGCTTCTTCAACACATTAATGAGAACATGTTCTTTTTTAAGTGAATGAATAGAAAAAATGATCAATAGAAGGGTGTCATTTTGACAAAGAAAATCATCATCAAGCCCTCAAACAACACCTTCAATTTAAGGACTGAAAGCTCTTCAATGGATGTCTTTGAGGGTCTAGACACAATAGAAGGTAGATATTCCATAGAAACTGGCACCTCAGCCTTTTTGGTTTCATCAGTTAGTTCTTTTAGAAATAATGATATGTTCAAGACCCTTTTATTTTGTGGAATTTTTAATCCATGAGAGTTAACATTCTTTAACAATATCATCAAGACATCCAAAAAAGTAGCAGTCCTCCTATGTGGCACCACTGACTGCACACCTAGCAGATGGCTTGATCATATTCATTCTAATTTTCATGTGCACAAATGTATGTAATTTTTACATGCATGAATTGAGCAAACATTGTACCCGTCCTGAGTTGAAAAATAACATATGAAGTTTCTATTTTGGCCTCTCCAAGATTGTAGGGATAGACTATTTTTCTCCATATCAAGGATGATATAATTGGATTTAAATATGTCATATGTGTTATGATAAATTCTCACAAGCACATCATATGTCCCTCTGCATGTAATGTTCATTTTTAGTCATCCAATTGCAGAGTGCAGTTAGATGGTTCTAGCTGAACAAAGCTGAGTTCAATGTTCATATGATATGTCATTAAGTTCGCACTTGACCTGAAGTCCAAAAATTCTCGGTGAATGTGATTTATGCAATAGTTGCAAGGAAAGATAGGATCTATGTGGTCCTTTCTCTACTTAGGGACCACATGTTGTAGAAATAAACTCACTTTGTTAGTGACTTTCACTTATTGGGGGAATCCTTCTTGCAAACATCCTATTATATGTACACATGCTTTTGAGGAATTTCACATATGGGTTATTATCTTCACTGCATCCAATAGTGATATGTTTATGTCCACTTTCCTAGATGTGTCAAGGATGATTTCAATGTATTTATGTTTTCTTTTGGATAGAAATGGCCCTTGCAATGCTTCTAAGAATGGATGCTCTTGCACATTGTTTTTTTCAAGCGCACTACACTCATTTATATGCATGACAATTGGAGTAATAGTGTCAATATGTCATTCAATGTCACATTATTTTAGCTTTGTATCATGGTATTCCTCAGCTATTATTGTCACAATATGAACTTCTTCATTCATTAAAGTATCACTACTTAAAGTCTACCCTGGCTTTCCATTGTCTTTCCATTTCTTAGCATATTAAGAACCTCCACATGCTCTTGGGAAGAATAAGGGGGAGGAGGATCCCAACATTATTATTGTTGAGGAGTTGATGATCAGACATGTGGGTATACATATTGTAACATACCCAAATCTAGGTTTATAAGTTAACCCAACCTTTTTCAAAGTCCTTTCTAGTCATGATAATGTCAAATCTCTTTCCCTATAAATCTAAATGTATTAGGATCCATTGGATTAAAATAATACCATGATTACATAAATGCCAACTATATGTGAAGTCTTATAAAAAATAATTACGATAAAATTAAATAGTATTAATTGATGAATAAATACAATGAGGTTAACATTCATTCAATGGGAATTAATACCTAATTGAATAATAATTGCACACATACACAAATGTGACACAAACAACTTCAAGCTGCAAAACTAATGTGAAATCAAAATTCCTTATAGTCATAATAGGCTACCTAGTAATTTTGAGGCCAATTGAACATTAAATACACCCCTCTAAGTGATTAAGTAGGAGAAAAATATAGTATGACATGACAAAATTGATTTAATCCTTGGTCATGTCGTAATTCCCTAATATTCTTCTTATCTTGATGTGACCCAATCCATAGTTTGCACTACCTCTCCATCCCACATCGCGCATCTAGAGTTTCCTATCCCGTGGATAACCAGTTCTCAATGACCATCTTTCCTCTTCTTCCACTTTTTATCCCACATATTCTTCCCTTTCCTTTCTTCAATCTACATCCCTGAACCCTACTACTGTCCACTGCTCACCCTTCTCATACGCCAGCCACCGTATGCATAGTCGGATTCTGCAACCTACTTTAGAAAGCAGTGATGTACCTACATGTCATATGCTATCTCGATTGTCTCCCCTTCAACCTTGGCAATGCCACAAGCCCACCTTCTCTCCTTTACACACTCAAAATTCAAACTCACCGTTGATATGCCTCTAGCACCATTTTGCTCATCCATCTGTCTTCCTCCTTCCTAGCTTCAAGCTGGCCTAGGGGCCGCAACAACCCATATTCCACCCCTACCATATCCTCTATCTCCTTCACCTTCCTATAAAAACCATATAGGTCTATGGGATGGTTACATACATGCAACCTCCAAAGCATGCATCCATATTCCTCTTCAAGAGGCATGGAAATATACATGCAGATCGGCCCATCAACTACATCAACCTCAACATTAACCTCCTAAAACCTCACCACTATCAAACCATCAATAATGAATCAACATGACTTTAAACCTTGCCACCTTTTCAATCCCACAATTTCACATATTTCCTAAAGTCAAGTAACTTCTTTTTCACTCCTAAAATTATGCACAATTCTCCTTTAATATTTCATTGTTACATGACTTCTTGTATGTTTTATATTTACACATCATGTCTCATTAGGCTTAGTCATCTGATCAAGATCAGTAAGGATACATGTACTTTTGGGGTGTTCTCATCCATATGCATTTAGGTAGCGCCTTTCACATTTCCCCTTAGTCCTCATGAACTCATGAAGGTCGCCAATCTCTTAACCCATGGGCCTCACGCAAACATAGTTTTTACTTCCGGACTCTATGGACTTATGCATTAAGGGAACAATCACCTCCTAATCCCATAGGTCATATGTACCTCTAATCATCTCTAATTGACCCTTAGGATCTGACTTAGGGATTTATGATTCCCTGGGTTTATATCACATCTTTAATTTTTTTTAAGCACAATATTTACTCATGTAATTCTTTAACCTGAATTTCCTTCATCTCTTAGGATACACATCATTTTCTTTATGTCCCGTCATTACACTCATACTGACCTTCCCTCTTGGGCTTGGTCTTCATTGAATCCTTACTTCCTAGGCTTAACCATAATGTCCCTCAGAGATGACTTGCATGGGTTCAAAGAAAGTATGTGCTTTCATATTTTATATTAAGCGACATTCCTAGTTACCTCAACTTTAAATATATTTAGTCAACTTACCTTTCTAAGGAATTCCTAACCTAGGGTGCCTTATTGGATCAAAGGAGGATGTTAGGATCTCTTATCCACAACTTGACTCAATGAATCTAATGCTTGGCCTTCCCCACAGGTTCTTTCCCATTCTTGGGCTGACCCACTTCAGGTTGGGACACCAACCTAAAAGTTGAACTAATGGTTTCATATTATCATCTTTTTATGCAACATAAATAAGAATTTCTTGTTTTAACCTCACCACCCTTATCCTCTTTTCTCAATAGTGTGCCCTCTCTTTAGGGGAGTCTCTTTATAGGGACCCTCTCTTTATGGTTTGGTCCCTATAGTGGACATTGTAGGCCTTCATATCCTGGCTTGGCCTGAGGTGATCTTTTGTGACAACCCAAAATTTCTCTCTACTCTTTTGCACTCTTACTGTTTCATCAAATATCGAACATACCAAATCTGATATCAATTTCATGATTTGAATGTGACAATGCTCCATTTCGGCCACATTGATGATCAATTTGACCATGTGCGTATTTAATTTTGCCCTTTTTGTCTAAGTTTCATAAGTTAATGATCACTATCTTTCAAGACATATTGAACCTATTCAATATGTATATAATATTTTGTAATGTATATCACATTGTACAACTCTCAATGAGCTTTCCAATGGTGGAAGAATCATCTCAAATGGACCTGCATAGCCCAAGTTATGACCCTTCAAAATGTACTCAATTGAACTTATTTTAATCAATTTGATTTGATTTTGGAACCCAATATGGGCCCAATTTAACATTGTGGCCAAACCACTTGTTCTTTCTTCTCCTTCCTCTTTAGGAAATGAATGTGGGGCTGGGAAAAGCTTCTTCTGCCTCAACCCAGATTCAATAACAGACGAGAACCATAACTAAACACTAACTTGTTCCTTTTAAAGACTACCTTTCCCCACACTTGCTCCTTTCCTACTTGTTTTCTCTTTTGCCCTATGTCTATTTGTCATCCTTTCCCCCTTCTCACAATTCAATTTGTTGGTTGCCTTTGGCAATAGGGTCGTCTTCCATGACATGGTCTCTGCCCATCCCCGTTGGTATATAGAGTCTGACATCATCGTCAACCTCACCTTGGTGGAAAGAGAGCAGGCGACCACCTCCAACCTCTTGGTGGAGTCGTGTGGACGTGAGAGACTCAAGAGGGTGCAACTGATAGCTAGGACATGAAGCAAACCTTACACACACCAAGATCATGTGAACAACAAGAAAGCCCAGAGGTCAGTGCACCCGAGACCCCCAGCCGCCATTGACGACTTGCTCCTACCTCCCTAGGCTAAGTGAGCGACATGGCCACCAGACCTTGGGGGGATGTAGAATCTCCTATTCTCGGGATGGAATAGAGGAATCCCATGAGCTAGGTACGTGGATAGGGAGTCTATTGTGAGCATTTGATGTGCATGCAACAATCAAGATAGGGCTATTTGCTATTAATCATTGTTTGGTAATATTTGGATTGTTGGGAAATTTTAGGTAATGGTTCTCAACTTTAAGGGATTCCTCAATTAGGGGTTTCTGAAAAGTGAGGTCGTTACATTTGGTATCAGAGCCCAAAATTTTCAAATAATATTGTATAGATTATAATTTCAAGTAATCTACAAAACTATGAGGGAATTATCAGGGAATTATCTAAAGTCAATGGTGTCTAGAATGGACCACATCCGGAGGGCTGGCAAAAGTTTCCTATGCACCACAACTTGGCTTACAAGGACTCTTGAAACCATCCATATTTCCTAGACAAAAGTTTTGTTCTCATCTTTTTTTTGTCCACTTCTCATCCTCTTGCTTAATAAAGCCTAAAAAGAACTTCCCATCTCATCTCAAGTTAGGATTTTTGTGAAGAAGTAAGAATAAGGCATCCTCCATCAATTAATTTACATGTAATGGGGAAATAATAATGTACATGTAAATTTAGAAATAATAATGTACATGTACATGTGGAAAAAATAATGTACAAGTAATGCGTAATAATAATGTGCATGCAATGCAAAAATAATGATAAAGTAAAGGAAAATGGTTATATGAGTTACAATGCTCTGATACCATCCATCATGGAACCATTTGTTACCCAAATCCTAACTCCAAATGATTATACAGTCAATGGCGATAGGACCTATGCATCCTTTCCTAACAGGGCATTAATAAAGAATGAATGAGGAAGCATAAATGTTAGCATACATGAACAAATAACAATATAAATGCACCAACACCATCTCAACATTCAATAAATATAATACACAACATTGTTTATTACAAGCTTTCAATTAGATATTCAAGATTACAATCTTACAAGTCTGTTCATGTATAATAGGGATCTTACAACATGAACACCTAACATAGATCACCAAGCCCATCAACTTCTAGCCATATCTGGACCTATAAAATACGTGAAACAAGGCAGATCGAGCACATGAGGTGTTGTGTATAGGGCTAAAAGATACATATACATAAGCTTTTCATAATTTGAAAAGATTTGTAGAGGTAACGAATAAGAATAAACAATTTAAGCATTTAGCAAAGAAAGATCCCATGTTTTATATCATTTTACTCCAATTATACTAACAACATCATATATCATAAGGCCTTTGACTACTTCCCATCAGAAGAGTCCGTACAGGTGCTCAAGATTAGCTAACCCTTTTATCGACATGGTACACCCTATCCTGACAGATCAAGTAGGATGCCCAGTCTCGTGTCATTACCCCGAGAGTACAAGTAGGTGCACAAGAGTTTTTATATTAAGTTTGCAAGTTATAAAAATGGCATGAGGCAAACATCAAATATACTACTAGAGTACTACATGGCAATAGTTGAGCAAGTAAACAAGCATACATATGTATCACCTTTCAAGAAGAAATCCATAGTCATATAATTATTAAAGATCTTACCTGATTTAGGGATTCAAATCTTATCCTTGACCATCTAGATGACAAGCCAAACCTGATTAACAACAACAATGCATACATGTATTAGATTCTCATCGTTAACCCTAATTAGATCCATTTTTAGGGTTTTTGTCCAAGTTAGGTTTCAAGGTTGCTAATTAGAACATTTGATGATCATTTACTAATTTAGGATCCATCATGAAGGTGGGATTCATGTTTCATATCATTTCGAGGTTCCACATGTATTCAATGATCGTTCCAAGTTTTCTATCACTTATGTACATTATAGGGTCAAAAGACTCATAATAGGGCAAACAAGATGAAGATTCATCAAGCCATGAGATTGAGACAAGATATGAGATTAGATTAGCAATGTAGGATATATAAAACTCATTCACATTAGGATCTCTAGATTCTAGATATCATTATCCCAAATTTGGTATCAACACATCAACTTACATGCAATATCAACCATACATGACTTATATTATTAAGGTGCATTATATGACCTAAGTGGGACATCCACACCAAGGTAATCAAAAGGTATTTAGAAACTATGATTTGAGAGGGGAAATCATAAAAATAGGTTCACATAAAGATTGGGGTACAAGGAAATCAATCAATCAATATGTCTCACACTAGGTCACCCTTAGTGGAAATAGGATTTCAAACATGATCCTAGAACAAGGGGCTGCTCATAGTCATTTAAGTCACAAAAACATCACAAGACTACTTATTTTAGATTGATTAGGTATTAGTCAATATTAAGATGCGAGATTAGCAATTCAAGGAAAGGTACATGATTCCAGTCTCAACACTAGTATATATGTACAATTAGAGTCATGTATGAGACGTAAACATGGTTAGGACTCTCTCAAAATCAAAGACGTACCAAATTTACTGATTTCATGATTAGGATGGTGAATGGTCATTAATTTTACAAACTTGATCATAATCAAACATTAAATCTATTTGATATACTAAATGTGGCATACAACTCATAAAATGATAATTAATTAATGTGGAAGGGTTCACTAAGCAATAGATTACCAAAAATCACTAAAAAATAAAACCTTTTTATCAAAAGATCTATCAAAGGAAAACTTTCTCACATAGAACCAAAATAACATAATTACATTCTTGTTCATAGGTACATATTCTGTATCATCTCCTTTTGAGAATTACAAGCATTAATTGTCCTATCATGCTAAACACAGGCAGTATAAAATCTCGAGGCACTGAGCCAAAATCTCGAAAACACTAATTACTACTCCGAGGACCTGAGAGTATAGAGACGACACATAGGCATCTATCTACATCTATACAAGGCATAATAGCCAGTGTTTCCACCCGAGATTTCACTGCTGTCCCTGCTACTGTTGTTGCTGTCCTTCTCCTACTGAAGGATTCCTATTTCCTCATCCGCGTCCACCTAAAAATGTAGTTCCCACGGGGGTGAGACAATTGTAAATTGCCCCAGCGAGAGATATAACTCTCTACCAGTAACATTATTATTGCATCTTAAGAAGATAAATATGCACAAAGAAATCATATTTATTTTGCAGCAACTAATTCAATGTCTAGCAAATTAGAATATTATTCTTATCTAAAACATTGCAGCTATAACTTGAAAGATTAACATGTCACTTATCCATTAAGGATTATGAAGAAAATGTACAACATTGATTCACTATAGAATCATTACCACATCATTAACTCTCTTCAGGCTTAGATCATATATCTAAAGCCAAGTTTTGTCATTGTGGAGTCATGACTGTAGCCATACTCTTTTCACAAAGTGTTGGGATCTTAATACCTTAACTCACTAAGTACATTTCCTCTTCTTAACAAGTTCATCATCATGATTATAACATCTGGGTATTTTGGACCCATAACTCACCATAGGATACTTATTACCACTTGTCAGGTAACTTTTTACCTTCAGATCATCAGACCAAAGACATCATAATTCATGCTATACAATGTATTTTACATAGTACACAAAGCTCATTGATTCTTACTACACAAAGCATATTAAGGCTTATAAAGCCTATAAAACATTCTCAATAAACAAGCATCATAGCCCATACCTGGCTATGCTTCCCATCTCATCATCCCTGCATGATTAGTATTCATGGTAACAATTATAATGCTTTCATATCAGTATCATACAACACTAAGTAGCATCATAACTTTTAGGGTTCATGGTTTCTCTTTCACATTAGTACCCTTCATTAGGGTTTTCCATAAATAAACAATAATCACTTGGGTTCTTAAGATCGTATCATTAATGATCAGCCCTATTCCATTTCTTCTCAAAGCTAGAAACCACAAACAAATATCATAAGTATTCAAACATATTTATATATCCTCATCATTCATCATTAAATGTATTATCAACACAAAGTATGAGTTTCTTTCTCATCTTTAACAATCTATGATTGAATCATAGTATATTAATTTGGATTAACCTTTTCATAAGGCATGTTAGCCTACAACCATCAAGGTGTATTATATCTCAATGTAACTATTGATATGACACATTTCATGTGTCATCCATTCCAATTACAATGAACTTAGAACACATCATGGTATATCAGAATTAGGGTGTTGGATGTGATATCTATCATGCCTTGATGTATCACTTCCCTCAACACCTTCATCATACCTGAGTTATTCACTTAGCTTGTATTAGGGTATCATTCATCCTAATACTTATGCACTAGATCATCACATTCATTATGCTATGTATTGGTCATGATTCATCTATTTTAGAAAACACAACCATTACCAAAGATATGGACTCACCCTTGGGTCAGGGACTATTAATGTAAGGATATCCATAATCAACCCCTTTAGGTATTTTATTTGTCAATACACTAATTACTATTGTATCAATAGGAATAGGATTTCCATAATTATAATTTGAGATTCACTTAGCATCTCACAAACATATATAGATTTCACCTAGAATCACTCTTCATTAGAGTTTCATATAAAATCCTTCTATATCAGGGTTTCACCTAGTATTATGTGAAATTAAGGCTTCACAACACATCACCCAGTGTTAAGGATTCACATTAGTATTAATAGCACTGCCCTATATTAGGGTTTCATATACCTTTATCCCATTTTAGGGATTAGGGTTTACCATTCACATTCAAGTGGGGTTTCTCTTTCTTCATACCCAAATTAGGGTTAGGATATCCAATTCCCATTAAATTAGAGTTTCTTACATTGTGACACTAAGTTAGGGTCACATCATCACCCAAGATTATGGTTTCACTGATCTTTGCCCTTAAATTAGGGTTTCACATAACCTTTCTCTAATTTAGGATCAAGGTACATGAATCTTTTCAATGAAGATTTTATGATCTCATAATATGGATCAAACCCTTATTGCACATTTATTCACAATGAGAGAAATGGGGCTTAGTAAGTAAGCAATCAACTCTCCCATTCACTCTCCCTCTCATCCTATCTAGGATGTTAACTTTTCCAAGATTAATCAAGGTCAACTCTTTACTTGACTACACAAAGCTAGGGTTAACCTTTATAATCATCATGGGTCTACATCATTAATAATCACATTGCTAATTGACCTTTGATCATATTAGATATCCAAATGGTCTAATCAATTAAACCATCAATTATATAAGGAATTCAAAAGAATTGACCAATTAAACTTTCAATTTCACAAAGTGATCAATTGAATTAACCATTGAAATCTTCGATTGCATTAAGTATCCAAATGGGTTCACCATATTGGACCTTCCATTACCTAAGGTACTCAAATGAATTAACCATGTTGATCTTCACAAAGTTAATTACTTAGACCCTCAATTATCTTGGTTGTCATACATCAATTGGTTGAAAACCATTTGAACAAGTTATACTTGAAACCAATTGGACAAGGTAGGTATTGAAAACCATTTGCACTTTGGGTCTCCAAACGGTCTTGAGACCGTTTGGACCCAAACCTTCTCAAAACCGCATGGACCAAACAGGCACTTCAACACTCAATCGACTCAATGTTTCAATCCATGGACCAATTACAAATTGAACCACTAAAGTATTCATCAATTGGATCAATGAATCATCATTCAATCAGACCTTCAATTTAGGGTTTTGAACCCAATTGAACTAGGTTTGATAATCAAGAAACCATCACTTAGGGTTTGAAATCGAGGATCCATTAATGGTTGACATTGTGGAATCAAATCAATTGAAGTCAATGAACTATCATCATCACATGATATGACCTGACCTCAAACGGTCTTGGATGACCACCAAACGATCTTGAGACCATTTGGTTGATCTCCAAACGGTCTTCAGACCGTTTTCCCATTCCATCATCAAAATCCATGACATCCAATTAGGGTTTTGGACCATTGGATTGATTATCAAATCAACACTTAGTTGCAATTAAATTTGGTACATTTGGACCTTCAAACACTTAGCCATACTTAACCCTAGACCTCCAAACGGTCTTGGGTGACCCCCAAACGGTATTGAGACCATTTGGGTGATCCCCAAATTGTTTTGAAACCGTTTGGGTCAATCAACCCAAAACATCATCTCGAACAATTTCAAAATCAGCACTTAGCCGATTAGGGTTTGCAATTAAGGAATCATTCACAATTGAAACCTTCAAGATCAACCAATTAAAACCATTGGATCAAGATCCAAGTACCACATCATATATCTTCAAACGGTCAACCATTTCAAATGGTCAACCATACCAAATGGTTTGGAACCCAAACCACCAAACGGTTTGCAAACTGTTTGGTCACCAAACGGTTTGGTGAAACCGTTTGGTCCCAACATTGAAACTGTTTGCCCTAGATATTTGGGGAGGTGCGTGATTATGATGATGTCATCATCATCAAGCTACAAAATCACAAAATCTACTATGATTTCCATGGAGATTGCATCAATCAACCAAACTTAATTTTGGAAATGTAGAAATAATCACCAATTGATAAGGAATTGATTGCAATAATAAAATTAAGGGTTCAATTTATAAAACCTGCCTCCAATTGAGCTCCAAACCTCCAAGCTCACGAAAACAATGGTGGATGAGGCTCTTGAAACGCCCCCTAGGCTCGTCCTCAAGCTTTTGTTTGAAAAGTTTGGCTAGGGTTGAAGAGGAGATCGAAATAAGAAGAAATCAATGATTTATTTTCGATTTCCACCTTGGAATCAAGGAGAACAAAGGTCAAGGGCTTACCAACAGGTTGGGGGTCGTCCTCCTGATCCTCCACAGCTCCTTGGTCATTTTCCAAGCAAGGGGAAAGAAAGAAATCCGAAAAAGCCTTTGTTTTGGCTTAGAAAGGGTACTTTTATAAGAAGATTGATGAGAGAGAAAATCTTCTTATAAAAGTCTATTAATTCCAAATTTGTTGCCACCACTTCCCCCTTGGTTTCTTGCATGCAAGGGAATCTCTATCCCCACCGAGATCCCTTCCATTATCGATGAATTAAGGAAAAAGAAATTAAGCACCTTAACCCTTATAATAAGAATATCCATATTTGAGTGGAAATTATTTTTCTTATAATAATGGTGAGTGGAATTTCACCTCCGTAGGATATGCTCGTGCCTTTGCAAGGCTTTGAGCTCATCCACACACATCTGAATCCAACCATTTTAATTTTGGTTGAATGCCCTTTCATTAATACATTCATTTTTGCCCTAAATTGAATTAGGGTTTCACTAAGGATTAAATCTTGATTATTTTAATATCAAGATTCTCTCTCCTCCAACTTAATTCAAATGAGGCACCCCTCTCATTTTATTTGATCTTCATGATGCCAAGAAACATTAGGGACCTTATTGAAGTGGTAATTTGCATATTGAACCCTAGGTTTTGGGTAAATTGCACATTACACCAAAACTAGGTTTTAATGCACAAGGATTGCTTTACAAGCTTAATCTTGATGCCCAAGCTTGTGAAAACCATACCACTACATCATATTCATTCTTATGATGTCTCAACATCATAGGAAAATTTTATCATTGTGCAATTTGCAAGTTAACCCCTCAACTTGGGTAATTTGCACTTTAGTCCAAAATAAGCAAACCTTGCTTCAACATTGTTCAAATAGGACCAAAACTGAAACATAAGTTTCTCATGAGCCCTAATTACTTTTACCAATATAATATTAAGCATCTAATCAACCTTATTAAACAAAACATCTAGGGTTAACTCATAACCCAGGTCAGGGATGTTACAAATTATAAACCCCTATCAAGGATTTCGTCCCCGAAATCCTAGGAAAAGGAGGGACAAATTATTCATTAATCCTGCCCTCAAATCCCAACTTAATATCTTAATATCATGGAGATATCATAGATCTGCAATTCACACAAAGTTCCTTTTATTAATTCCACCTTATCACTGTTTATGTTTATGCATAGCATAAACCCCTAACATATGATGTCGATATTATTAAAAGGACGAAGCATAAAAGAACATACTTCTATCATCACCCAAGAATATTTACCAAAAGAGAAACATACGTATCTAACATAGATAATTCACTCAGCAATCCTTTATTTATTTGGGAAATATTCACTAAGCAAGTTCACTGAGTATGTTCACTAAGTATATTGTTTGAAAATATTCACTGAGGAAGTTCACTAAGTATGTTCACTAAGTATGTTGTTTGAAAATATTCACTAAGGAAGTTCACTGAGTATGTTCACTAAGTATGTTATTTTGAAAGTATTCACTGAGGAAGTTCACGGAGTATGTTCACTAAGTATGTTGGTTTGAAAATATTCACTGAGGAAGTTCACTGAGTATGTTCACTAAGTATGTTGTTTTAAAAATATTCACTGAGGAAGTTCACTGAGTATGTTCACTAAGTATGTTGTTTGAAAGTATTCACTGAGGAAGTTCACTGAGTATGTTCACTAAGTAGGTTTTTTTGAAAGTATTCACTAAGGAAGTTCAATGAGTATGTTCACTAAGTATGTTGTTTGAAAGTATTCACTGAGGAAGTTCACTGAGTATGTTCACTAAGTATGTTGTTTTGAAAGTATTCACTGAGGAAGTTCACTGAGTATGTTCACTAAGTATGTTGTTTTGAAAATATTCACTGAGGACGTTCACTGAGTATGTTCACTAAGTATGTTGTTTTGAAAGTATTCACTGAGGAAGTTCACTGAGTATGTTCACTAAGTATGTTGTTTTGAAAATATTCAATGAGGAAGTTCACTGAGTATGTTCACTAAGTATGTTGTTTTGAAAGTATTCACTGAGGAAGTTCACTGAGTATGTTCACTAAGTATGTTCCTTTGAAAGTATTCACTGAGGAAGTTCACTGAGTATGTTCACTAAGTATGTTGTTTTGAAAGTATTCACTGAGGAAGTTCATTGAGTATGTTCACTAAGTATGTTGTTTTGAAAGTATTCACTGAGGAAGTTCACTGAGTATGTTCACTAAGTATGTTGTTTTGAAAGTATTCACTAAGGAAGTTCACTGAGTATGTTCACTAAGTATGTTGTTTTAAAAGTATTCACTGAGGAAGTTCACTAAGTATGTTCAATAAGTATGTTGTTTTGAAAGTATTCACTAAGGAAGTTCACTCAGTATGTTCACTAAGTATGTTGTTTTGAAAGTATTCACTGAGGAAGTTCACTGAGTATGTTCACTAAGTATGTTGTTTTGAAAGTATTCACTGAGGAAGTTCACTGAGTATGTTCACTAAGTATGTTGTTTTCAAAGTATTCACTAAGGAAGTTCACTGAGTATGTTCACTAAGTATGTTGTTTTGAAAGTATTCACTGAGGAAGTTCACTGAGTATGTTCACTAAGTATGTTCTTTTGAAAGTATTCACTGAGGAAGTTCACTGAGTATGTTCACTAAGTATGTTATTTTCAAAGTATTCACTAAGGAAGTTCACTGAGTATGTTCACTAAGTATGTTGTTTTGAAAGTATTCACTGAGGAAGTTCACTGAGTATGTTCACTAAGTATGTTGTTTTGAAAGTATTCACTGAGGAAGTTCACTGAGTATGTTCACTAAGTATGTTGTTTTGAAAGTATTCACTGAGGAAGTTCACTATGTATGTTGTTTTGAGAGTATTCACTGAGTATGTTTACTAAGTATGTTGTTTTGAAAGTATTCACTGAGCAAGTTCACTGAGTATGTTCACTAAGTATGTTGTTTTGAAAGTATTCACTGAGGAAATTCACTGCGTATGTTCATTTAGTATGTTGTTGACGTGTATTTTACTACGCGCTTAAACGCAAGTATACGCGTCGAGTAATATAGGCCTTGTGAGGCCCGAGTCGAACTCAGAGATACGTGAATTATTGGAGACTTCTACTAACTAATCACAATCAGCTAGACCGATTAACAAAGTAGGGTTTTGTTGTTGAAATTAAAAGAAAATAAAAATCAAACAAAGAAAACAATCGATTAAAGGTTAATTTAATCAATTCAAAAGGATATCTTTAGGATGGCGGTTTCACCGCAGGTCAACATTGTATTAGGTTTCATATAATTCCTCACACTTCTCTCTCTATCCGGGTAGTGGCCTGAAATGAGAATTACCCACTGTCGTGGTGTAATTCACTACTTAGGTTTAGGTTGATTCCACCGTCGTAGTAATCATTCCCCTAAACTAAGCGCATTAAAAACGGTCTATCAGTTCCCACCATTAATTTTACAACTCCTTTGTCAATGGTTTTATTGATTAATGTAGAATTCGTCTCTTTTCAACCGTTAATCCTTCTGTCGAAGTGATTAAGGGTGTTAAATTATTATTATGGTGATCAAGCATAACAATAGAAATGGAGAAAACGAATCTATACCACGGATTTGAGAGAAAAATATGAATTATTGATATAAAAATGTCATACAATGCATTCCCGGGCTACTCCCGGTCCTAAAGATTGAGGGTTTTAGCCTCTCATGTTCATCTCAAACAAATACATGGTAGAAATTGGGGAATTCATAAGAAAAACGGGAAATAAATGGGAAAACCCCTGAACGGAGAAGAACCGGTGGATCCTTGGCGTAGAACACGAGCTTCCCCGCCTGTCGGTGGTGGAAATCGTCTTCGGCAGCGTCCGAATCACCCGGGATGAGCTTCTCGGCCTCCGTTCTCCTTTTTCTCCTCCTCGGCACTCGTGCAATCCAAAAAATGAGATCCCCCCACGTCTGGGCGGCCGTCATTAGGTATTAGTCCCTAATTAGGTCGTCAAATAACAACAGCCGTCCGATCGAGATCAAAACAGATCCAACGCATATCTGCCGGCGTTGATACCATCGACGCGGGTCGATGGTATCGACCCAGCGGATTAGCGGCAGCTTTCCTTTCTTTTATTCTGAGCGCCTGTGGTCATCTCGATACCCTCGACTTGGGTGTCGATGGTATCGACTCTCTTTAACGTCGGTTGTTGTCGTTTAGCGACGCTGTAGCTCTCCATGTGTCGATGACATCGACTTGGGTCGATGGTATCGACTCTGTGCTGCTCTTCTCGGCTAGCAACATGTGGCTTGGTCGATGGTATCGACTTCCGTCGATGGTATCGACGGAAGCAGATACTTATTTTTCCTGAAATTTCACAACAGGACCAAGTAAATCCACACAATTTATAATAAGATGATAAATAATGCTCAAAATAGTAAAACAAAGGGGATTTGATATAATATGATGGCAAAGACCAAATTAAGTGAATTATGCAATATTATCCATGAAAATGAGTAATTAGAGCATAAAACACATATGAAATAGGTCTATAAATGTGACTCAAAATCATCGCATCAAACTCCCCTAAGCTTAAACATTGCTCGCCCTCGAGCAACTAATCCTTAGAATAGAATTGCAGATGTCAACTAACAATCAACATACCAACCTACATCACACATGACTCCCACTGGACGTTCTCAAACCGGCCTTTCCTAATCACAGAACAGTAATTACCCTACAAGAGACAATAATCATCAATAAAAGAAATTATCCTTCAAACCGATGAACACTATCACATAAGGCAGTTAACATAATAAAATTTTCCGATTCAGCATTGGTGCATCTTGTGATCGCCTACACTACGTTGCTCGCCCTAACTACCACCTACATGGAAGCAGTTCTCCTGATAATCATTAGTGAGGAGAAATTCACGGTGGCCTACCAATCCGAGCAACAGGTGGATGGAATGGGTGGTTCCTGGAAGAATTTGGAAGTATTACACAGTTTCAAAATGCATAAAACAAAATGCCCTAAATGATGTGAATGCACATTAAAAATGCCCTAATGCCTATAATTGGGTGGAATGATGCATGCACTAACCTTCCACCTCAAAAAGAGATAGAAATCTAATTAAGCCACATCATGTACTCAATTTCCTTATTATGCAAGTGATATCATGTTCCTTTCTCCCTCTTATTCCATTTCCTTCTAAATTCTCTTTTTTTTTCTTTTCTCAATTTTTTCAGATTTTCAGAAATTTTTTTTCTTTTTCTTAGCCCACATATCCATAATTGCTTAGAGATACATGTGTTAGGCTATTTTCTTCATGATTGGAAATCTTTGTACTATTTCGAGGGTATGGAACAATTTAGATCACTTTTTAAGACAACCTGAGGTACATGGTGTACTTATGCGTGAAAATCATGAAAGTTATGAGTGAAACTACATGACATGCACCTAAAGGTAATGTGCATGAATCACTATACATTTTTTTTCTCGTTTTATGCCAAAGTATGAAAATAACAATACAAATCCTATCTACATGCTATGCATGCAAGAAGGAATTAAAACTGGACTTTACTTCCAATTCTTTGGTAGATTATGGAAAAATATGAAGTGGAATGATCACAAGATTAAGTTACTGAACCTTAGAAAAATATCATGTGTCCCTCCTTACTGACATGTGTAGTAGTTCAAAGGGTTCTTTCTCTTATATCCAATTAAGGTCTCATTACCATTTGATTAGGTTAGGCTCAAACAACCGTTACTATCCACTTTTCATGAGTCAAAGGGGGTGTGGGTGTGACATATTGCTTCAAAGTTGACATAATCAATCATTTTCATAGGACAAGTTCCCCAAGGACAACCAAGTTAAGCTATCCAAAAGACACAGAAAATTTTAAAATTCCCTTAAATTTCCCATGAAAACAGCGAGATGACAATTTTTAAGACATCCACGATTACACTAGATAGATGTGGATCCTAAACAAACTAACATTGCAAGAACAAATAACAAAGCAAAAACTAAAAACAACTAAAGAAAAGATAAAAGATAGAGCTGTTCCAGCCACCCCCCTAAGCTTGAATTCGACTATGGCCTCATAGTCAAAAACCAACTTAAGGGTGGAACAGTGATACCCTGATCATTCTTGTGGACGCGGTGGTGGGTATTGCTAGGGTCGTGGGGTCCGGATTTGCTTTGGATGACACTTGGCGCAAGTGGAGGAAGAACTCGTTGATGACTTCATTTGACCAATAACTCCGTCTTGAATAACTGACACCGACCATGCTGTGTGCCCGTCGATACCATCGACGGAAGTCAATGGTATCGACTCGTTGATTAGGGCAACTGCCTCGCGAGTCCAGCCGCCGCCTTTATCACTTGAAAATGTCGATACCATCGACACACCCATCGATGGTATCGACTCCACTGAGTCGATTTCTTCTGAAAATCTCCAGAGATCTCGATGGTATCGACTGGCATGTCGATACCATCGACCTTTATTGCGCAGCCTTCCTGTAGGTATGTCGATACCATCGACGGGACCGTCGATAGTATCGACTCAGTGCGATTTTTGCAGCTGTCAACCTGAACCCATGTCGATACCATCGACCAGTGTGTCGATGGTATCGACCCTGCCTGTTCCTGCACATTTAACAAACGGATCAAGGTATCTTTTTTAAACTAAAATCTAAACGAAATAAAAGCAATCTACAACTATAACTAAACTATCCTAATGTACCACTGGTTGGGTTGCCTCCCAACAAGCGCCCTTCTTTAACGTCTTAGGCTAGACGGCTTGACAATCATCATCTTTTCACCTTGGGAACTGGGCTTAGAGGATCATTCGGTAATTTGAATTCGACTCGATCTCCTCCAATACCCAAGGACAAAGTACCTCTCCCTAAGGCAGTCACAACATCCGCCGTTGCTTGAAACGGCCTCCCTAGAAGAATTTCACAGCTTTGGAGTGGTGGCATATCCATGATGACAAAGTCCACCGGAAATATGAATCTATCCACTTTGACTAGAACATCTTCACATACTCCATAGGGTCTGACTGTAGACCCATCCGCCAATTCAATTGTTACAGCCAACTTCTTTATCTCTTTTAACCCTAGCTTTTGAAATGTCGCCAAAGGCATGAGATTTATGCTAGTGCCAGAATCACATTGCGCTTTAGGGAAATATTGACCACCTATTGAAAACGGAATATAAAAACCTCCTGGGTCCTTTCTCTTCTTTGGTGAACTCCCATGAATCATAGAGCTCACTGTCTCATTCATCCAATAAATTTCATCGTCTTTTATCCGCCTCTTTTTATTGATGATTCCTTGATGAACCTCCCATAGGCGGGTATTTTCTCGATCATCTCCACTAATGGAATATTGATGTGGAGTTTTCGGAATATCTCCAGAAATTTCTTAAAGTGACGATGCTCTTTCTTTGACTTTGGATTTACCGGATCTAAAACATCAGCTGCATCAACACGCCTGTGAGGTGGCACATAAGAGCTTTTCGGGGGTACCTCCCCTAAGCTTGCTTCAATCATTCCCTCGGACGTGGGCCTTGACGAGATATCCTCAATGGTAGCAGCTTGTTGTGGATTCTCTTTCACATTTTCTGTCTCTGCACATGCACAAACAACTTGCACTTCTTCATCTTGCCTACATGGAGATATAGTATTCACAACTCTTTGTGATTTCCTGAAGAAAGGGTTTCCACCAGGCAATCCATAGTAAGTGCGTGGATATGGTATTGCTGGTGTTGCATTCACATTGGAAGTCATTTTTCTTTCTTCTACAGCTTCTTGCACCTGAGATTCCTCCTCATTGCTCACCACAGACATGTACTTGACCTGATGGTGTGCTTGGGCCACATTTGCATTCTCGGCTGGTTTCTGTTGATTGGCGTGCTTGATGGCCACCACTTCACTTGAAATCTGAGCCACAGTGGTCTCTAATGCCCGCATTTGTGCTCCATTGCTTTGCAGCGTCTGCCCAAATTTGGTTAGAATGTCACCTTGAGATTGCAATTGTGTACCAAACATGGCCATCATCTCTTGGTTTTGCTGAACCATTTGACTTAGCAATTCAGTGTTCTTGTCCTCGGTTCTCTGCTGTGGCTTGGCATCCGGATCCTATAGAAAATTATTTGGATCCTTCCATGAAAACTTTTTGTCTTTTCGCCATGCATAGTCATTGTTTCTATAACCCTGTTGTTGCATGAACTTCACTTGGGCTTCCTCATCCTCAGATGCATGTTCCTTAGTTAGCAGCTTCTTGGCTAGAAGATCTAGCTTGTCGTTCAGCTCCCTAACTATTCTGGATTCACCAGCAGCCTTGACATGTTCCACAACACCTCTATCTCTTTCTCCCCAGGATTGCTTTCGTGCCATGTTCTTCAAGTATTTCCCAGCATCTCGTATCAGTGTTGTTCAAGAAAAATCCTGAACCGGCCGAGTCCAAGTTGCTTCTATTCGGAGAGAGCAAAGTAGAAGATCTTCACTTGGGTTTCCTTGTCCAATCCATGATGTGTACATCTCCTCAACATGACCTAGAATCGCTCCCAAGTCTCAGAATAAGTTTCACCCGCCTGTTGGGTGAAATTGTGAATCTTCCTGATCATATCATTGGTCTTCTCAGGAGGGAAGAACCTCTCGAAGAAAACCTCTACCATGTGATCCCATGATTCAACAAACTTGTCGTCGAGGTTATGAAGCCACTCTATTGCCACTCCAGCCAAGGAACTCGGGAATAACTTGAGGTAGAGCACATCCTGTGGAAATCGATCTATCTTCACCATATCACAGTTCTCCACGAACTGGCTGATGTGGGCCACTGGATCTTCATTTTTCAATCCGTGAAATGCGTTGGATTTGACCAAGTTAATCAGTGCCGGGTCGATCTTGTATGTAGGTATGTTTAGCCCCTGTTTCTTTATAGGCCCCTTTGATGCTGAGGAAGAAGACGCCTTGATCTTTTCCCATATGGTCTGTGCTTCAGCCATTTCTTCTTCTTGTTCTTGCTCAGATTCAGAATTTATATCACTTTGGTGTTCCTCCTCGTAGTAGTCCTCGTCCTCTGGTCCCGCAGATGGAACCTCAGGTGTGCGATTCACGTAGTCTCGACTACGTGTGCGCACCATGCAAAGTACCTGAAATATGGAAATAGGGGTTCAGTACAATGCTTTGAACGAGTCAACACAATTATAGAGAAATAAAGGAATTTTTGAAATTGTTTTAAAATAAAAAAAATGTGGCCTAGAGTGGCCGCTCTTAGCACTCAAAGTGCCAATAATTTTCCGTATCCCCGGCAACGGCGCCAAAAACTTGACGTGTATTTTACTACGCGCTTAAACGCAAGTATACGCGTCGAGTAATATAGGCCTTGTGAGGCCCGAGTCGAACTCAGGGATACATGAATTATTGGAGACTTCTACTAACTAATCGCAATCAGCTAGACCGATTAACAAAGTAGGGTTTTGTTGTTGAAATTAAAAGAAAATAAAAATCAAATAAATAAAACAATCGATTAAAGGTTAATTTAATCAATTCAAAAGGATATCTTTAGGATGGCGGTTTCACCGCAGGTCAACATTGTATTAGGTTTCATATAATTCCTCACACTTCTCTCTCTATCCGGGTAGTGGCCTGAAATGAGAATTACCCACTGTCGTGGTGTAATTAACTACTTAGGTTTAGGTTGATTCCACCATCGTAGTAATCATTCCCCTAAACTAAGCGCACTAAAAATGGTCTCTCAGTTCCCACCATTAATTTTACAACTCCTTTGTCAAGGGTTTTATTGATTAATGTAGAATTCGTCTCTTTTCAACCGTTAATCCTTCTGTCGAAGTGATTAAGGGTGTTAAATTATTATTATGGTGATCAAGCATAACAATAGAAATGGAGAAAACGAATCTATACCACGGATTTGAGAGAAAAATATGAATTATTGATATAAAAATGTCATACAATGCATTCCCGGGCTACTCCCGGTCCTAAAGATTGAGGGTTTTAGCCTCTCATGTTCACCTCACACAAATACATGGTAGAAATTGGGGAATTCATAAGAAAAATGGGAAATAAATGGGAAAACCCCTGAACAGAGAAGAACCGGTGGATCCTTGGCGTAGAACACGAGCTTCCCCGCCTGTCGGTGGTGGAAATCGTCTTCGGCAGCGTCCGAATCACCCGGGATGAGCTTCTCGGCCTCCGTTCTCCTTTTTCTCCTCCTCGGCACTCGTGCAATCCAAAAAATGAGATACCCCCACGTCTGGGCGGCCGTCATTAGGTATAAGTCCCTAATTAGGTCGTCAAATAACAACAGCCGTCCGATCGAGATCAAAACAGATCCAACGCATATCTGCCGGCGTCGATACCATCGACGCGGGTCGATGGTATCGACCCAGCGGATTAGCGGCAGCTTTCCTTTCTTTTATTCTGAGCGCCTGTGGTCATCTCGATACCCTCAACTTGGGTGTCGATGGTATCGACTCTCTTTAGCGTCGGTTGTTGTCATTTAGCGGCGCTGTAGCTCTCCATGTGTCGATGACATCGACTTGGATCGATGGTATCGACTCTATGCTGCTCTTCTCGGCTAGCAACATGTGGCTTGGTCGATGGTATCGACTTCCGTCGATGGTATCGACGGAAGCAGATACTTGTTTTTCCTGAAATTTCACAACAGGACCACGTAAATCCACACAATTTATAATAAGATGATAAATAATGCTCAAAATAGTAAAACAAAGGGGATTTGATATAATATGATGGCAAAGACCAAATTAAGTGAATTATGCAATATTATCCATGAAAATGAGTAATTAGAGCATAAAACACATATGAAATAGGTCTATAAATGCGACTCAAAATCATCGCATCAGTTGTTTTGAAAGTATTCACTCAGGAAGTTCATTGAGTATGTTCACTAAGTATGTTGTTTTGAAAGTATTCACTGAGGAAGTTCACTGAGTATGTTCACTAAGTATGTTGTTTTGAAAGTATTCACTGAGGAAGTTCACTGAGTATGTTCACTAAGTATGTTGTTTTGAAAGTATTCACTGAGGAAGTTCACTGAGTATGTTCACTAAGTATGTTGTTTTGAAAGTATTCACTGAGGAAGTTCACTGAGTATGTTCACTAAGTATGTTGTTTTGAAAGTATTCACTGAGGAAGTTCACTGAGTATGTTCACTAAGTATGTTCACTAAGTAGTTTGTTTGGAAAATATCACTTATCTCTTCTTATTTAATTTCATTATACTCTCTAGATTGTTTTAGAATGACTACTTGATCAGAGTAATAAAAAAGATAGCAATCTAAGAGTTTCATACTTGCCTTATCTACAATAATCATATACATGGCCAGGGTATACAAGTATTGAGATTAGGTAGTATGCACTTTATTTACTATCATATTCCTCACTTTTCATGTCATTATACACACATGATTTTCCATTCTTGAATTTTCTTCAGGTATTACTTCTATATCTCATCCTTGAACACACATATAAGGGAGATTATAAAATATTTTAAGGAACACTGAGTAATATATAAGTTCTCCTTTCCCTTGTGTCCTTATAGGACTAGTCAAAGGAATTCAAAAACAACTATTTTCATATCTCTAACACATAGAAACATGAAATGAAGTATCAGGATGAATATATTTCATCTAAGTATTACCCCTCAAGGTCACCTACCACATTAGGTTGATTTCATCACATAGTGTCAAGTTATCTCATGTTGCTTCTTTTGCCGACTCTTAGTGATTACTACCCAGGTGCACTAGGCATTTATTGCACTGGTGACACCAAAACTTTGGCTTTTTAGAATATTTAGGCAAATGTCTCTAAAATTATAGAGACCTTACCTTAATTCTCAACTTATTGCCCCTCCTTGGGCACTACCATCACATATGTAGTATTTGTCCAAACTTATGGTAGAGTCCACTTTCTCACCATATATTAATCTTTCCCACATTTCCACTATTGTAACATGACCATGTCACTCAGGAATCCTTTCAAAGCCTAAAGTTTATGCATTAAAGACTGGTAACTTAGATTGTAATATTAATATCCAATCTTCTATATGCATCACTATTGTCCTATCCTGCCCTTCAAGAGCATAACATAGGATTCTCTATCCTGATTAGGTCAAGGTGGGAATTCTCAGGCACTTGTTCTCCTCTTGCCTGGTCCCATGCACCCTCTCCTGGTGCAACAACATTGCCCTTAGCAATGTGTTCCTCATGTTCTCCAGTCATTTTCAAGTTCTTCTTCTCCTATGTGAGCAGAAGATACTATCAGATAAACTGGAAGACACTTAGAACATACTCTACAACCTTAGTACTATGTCTCTGTAGACTCAATGAACCTAGAGCTCTGATACCACATAGTTGTGGCATACAACTCATAAAAACATTATTAACTAATGCGGAAGCATTCACTAAGCAGCAGATTACCAAAAATCACTAAAAATTAAAAACTTTTTATCAAAAGATCCATAAAAGGAAAACTTTCTCACATAGAACCAAAATAACATAATTACATTCTTGTTTATAGGTACATATTCTGTATCATCTCCTTTTGAGAATTACAAGCGTTAACTGTCCTGTCATGCTAAACACATGCAGTATAAAATCTTGAGGCACTAAGCTAAAATCTCAAAAACACTAATTACTACTCCGAGGACCTGAGAGTACAGAGACGACAAATAGGACTCTATCTACATCTATACAAGGCATAACATCCAGTGTCTCCACCTGAGACTTCACTGCTGTCCCTGTTGTTGTTGCTTCTATCCTTCTCCTACTGAAGGATTCTTGTTTCCTCATCTGCGTCCACCTAAAAATATAGTTCCCACGGGGGTGAGACAATTGTAAATTGCCCCAACGAGAGATATAACTCTCTGCTAGTAACATTATTATTGCAGCTTAAGAAGATAAATATGCACAAAGAAATCATATTTATTTGGCACCAGCTAATTCAATGTCAAGTAGATTAGAATATTATTCTTATCTAAAACATTGCAGCTATAACTAGAAAGATTAACATGTCACTTATCCATTAAGGATTATGAAGAAAATTAACAACATTTGTTCACTATAGAATCATTACCACATCATTAACTCTCTTCAGGCTTAGATCATATATCTAAAGCCAAGTTTTGTCATTGTGGAGTCATGACCTGTAGCCATACTCTTTTCACAAAGTGTTGGGATCTTAATCCCTTAACTCACTAATTACATTTCCTCTTCTTAACAAGTTCATCATCATGATTATAACATCTGGGTATTTTGGACCCATAACTCACCATAGGATACTTATTACCACTTGTCAGGTAACTTTTTAACTTCAGATCATCTGACCAAAGACATCATAATTCATGCTATACAATGTATTTTACATAGTACACAAAGCTCATTGATTCTTACTACACAAAGTATATGAAGGCTTATAAAGCCTATAAAACATTCTCAATAAACAATCATCATAGCCCATACCTGGCTATGCTTCCCATCTTATCATCCCTGCATGATTAGTATTCATGGTAACAATTATAATGCTTTCATATCAGTATCATACAACACTAAGTAGCATCATCCCTTTTTAGGGTTCATGATTTCTCTTTCACATCAGTACCCTTCATTAGAGTTTTCCATAAATAAACAATAACCACTTGGGTTCTTAAGATCGTATCATTAATGATCAACCCTATTCCATTGCTTCTCAAAGCTAGAAACTAAAAACATATATCATAAGTATTCAAACATATTTATATACCCTCATCATTCATCATTAAATGTATTATCAACACAAAGTATGAGTTTCTTTATCATCTTTAACAATCTATGATTGAATCATAGTATATTAATTTGGATTAACCTTTTCATAAGGCATGTTAGCCTACAACCATCAAGGTGTATTATATCTCAATGTAACAATTGACATGACACATTTCATATGTCATCCAATCCAATTATAATGAACTTAGAACACATCATGGTATATCAGAATTGGTGTGTTGGATGTGATATCTATCATACCTTGATGTATCACTTCCCTCAACCCCTTCATCATACCTGAGTTATTCACTTAGCTTGTATTAGGGTATCATTCATCCTAATACTTATGCACTAGATCATCACATTCATTATGCTATGTATTGGTCATGATTCATCTATTTTAGAAAACACAACCATTACCAAAGATATGGACTCACCCTTGAGTCAGGGACCATTAATGTATGGATATCCATAATCAACCCCTTTAGGTATTTTATTTGTCAATACATTAATCAATATTCTATCAATAGGAATAGGATTTCCATAATTATAATTTGAGGTTCACTTAGCATCTCACAAACATATATAGATTTCACCTAGAATCACTCTTCATTAGAGTTTCATATAAAATCCTTCTATATAAGGTTTTCACCTAGTATTCTGTGAAATTAAGACTTCACAACACATCACCCAGTGTTAAGGCTTCACATTTGTATTAATGGCACTTCCCTATATTAGGGTTTCATATACCTTTATCCCATTCTAGGGATTAGGGTTTACCATTCACATTCAAGTGGGGTTTCTCTTTCTTCATACCCAAATTAGGGTTAGGATATCCAATTCCCATTAAATTAGGGTTTCTTACATTGTGACACTAAGTTAGGGTTACATCATCACCCAATATTATGGTTTCACTGAGCTTTGCCCTTAAATTAGGGTTTCACATAACCTTGCTCGAATTCAGGATCAAGGTACATCAATCTTTTCAATGTAGATTTTATGATCTCATAATATGGATCACACATTTATTCACTATGAGAGAAATGGGGCTTATTAAGTAAGCTATCAACTCTACCATTCACTCTCCCTCTCATCCTCTCTAGGATGTTAACTATTCCAAAATTAATCAAGGTCAACTCTTTACTTGAGTACACAAAGCTAGGGTTAACCTTTATAATCATCATGGGTCTACATAATTAATAATCACATAGGTAATTGAGCTTTGATCATATTAGATTTCCAAATGGTCTAATCAATTAAACCATCAATTATATAAGGAATCCAAAAGAATTGACCAATTAAACTTTCAATTTCACAAAGTGATCAATTAAATTAACCATTGAAATCTTTGATTGCATTAAGTATCCAAATGGGTTCACCATATTGGACCTTCCATTACATGAGGTACTCAAATGAATTAACCATGTTGATCTTCACAAAGTTAATTAGTTAGACCCTCAATTATCTTGGTTGTCATACATCAATTGGTTGAAAACCATTTGAACAAGTTATACTTGAAACCAATCGGACAAGCTAGGTATTGAAAATCATTTGCACTTTGGGTCTCCAAATGATTTGAGATCGTTTGGTCCCAAACGGTCTTGAGACTGTTTGGTCCAAACCTTCTCAAAACCGAATGGACCAAAAAGGCACTTCAACACTCAATCAACTCAACGTTTCAATCCATGGACTAATTACAAATTGAACCACTAAAGTATTCATCAATTGGACCAATGAATCACCATTCAATCATACCATCAATTTAGGGTTTTGAACCCAATTGAACTAGGTTTGATAATCAAGAAACCATCACTTAGGGTTTGAAATCGAGGATCCATCAATGGTTGGCATTGTGGAATCAAATCAATTAAAGTCAATGAACTATCATCATCACATGATATGACCTGACCTCAAACGGTCTTCGATGACCACCAAACGATCTTGAGACCGTTTGGTTGATCTCCAAACGGCCTTGAGATCGTTTGCCCATTCCATCATCAAAATCCATGACATCCAATTAGGGTTTTGGACCATTGGATTGATTATCAAATCAACACTTAGTTGCAATTCAATTTGGTACCTTTCAACCTTCAAACACTTATCCATACTTAACCCTAGACCTCAAAAGGGTCTTGGGTGACCCCCAAATGGTCTTGAGACCGTTTGGGTGATCCCCAAACGGTTTTGAATCTTTTTGGGTCAATCAACCCAAAACATCATCTCGAACAATTTCAAAATCATCACTTAGCCGATTAGGGTTTGCAATTAAGGAATCATTCACAATTGAAACCTTCAAGATCAACCAATTAAAACCATTGGATCAACATCCAAGTACCACATCATATATCTTCAAATGGTCAACCATCCCAAATGGTTTGGAACCCAAACCACCAAACGGTTTGGTGAAACCGTTTGGTCCCAACATTGAAACTGTTTGCCCTAAATATTTGGGGAGGTGTGTGCTTATGATGATGTCATCATCATCAAGCTCCAAACTAACGAAATCTACTATGATTTCTGTTACAACCCCAATTTTTGGGTTCCTTTGGTGAGGAATGTAATTTCTCACATTAAAGATATTGGAGCAAATAATGATATAATTTGTTTTGAATAAATGGATTTCGTTTACAATAGCCTTACTAATAAATGAATAATTGAGTTTTGAGGAAAGAAAGGTATGGAAACCTCTATAAGGAAAAAGAACTTAATCCAAAGGTGGATTTCATGCCACATGGCTTCCTTGGATTCCAAAGAGTCGAAAGTTGCAAAGAAAATGCAATCAGAAAAGAAAAGATCAATTAAGTATTTCTTTATTAAGAAAGAAATTGAAAATAATGGTAAAATGAGGAAAACAAGTGAAAAGAGGTGTAATTGAGTTATCCTTGGTGGAATTTCGTATACCAAGGATTCCTAATGATAAAAGGAATACTAATGAGGAAAATAAAAGAGAAATAAAGAGAAATCTTCAAAAAGAGATATTTTAATGAGAAATAAGTAAGATAATGAGAAAAAGGATGAAAGATAAGGAAAAGAGGCTAAATAAATATTCCCAGGATGGATATATATATATATAATAAAGTTCCTTGAGGTTCAAGGAACTCAGAATAATAATTTAATAGAAAGGGAAAGAGAAAATATGTGAGATATATATATATATAATAAAGTAATATCTTGCACCTAAATAAAAGGCCCGTTTTCCTTAAGATAATGATCCCAATTTTGGCAGAGAGGTAGATAAAGTTATTATAAACTTTCCCTCAAAATTTGGGTTTAATTGGATATTCGTTTTAGTAGTTATGGCTTTTAAAAAATTCCCTAAAGTGTTGTGATTATCATTGATGTCACAATTATTTCTATATCCTGTTGGGCGCGTGGCATGACAGTCGTTGGATCTGAGATCCAATGGTGGTTGCGTTCTCTTCTACCTCGAGTAGGAAAATGAAGGGGGGGAATAGTAATGCGAGTTATGTGGATCCAGTTTCCTCTCCACATAGTTAATGAGCAAACTAGGAAACTTTTCCTTTGGCTTTGAGAGCCTTTTCCGCATCTAACTGACCCAAGTTTTGGGGCTTACCAGGGTCTGGGTGAGTTTCCCCGAAATAAGGGGGAAAACACATGGGTTTTCCTCTATATAAGGAGGGGGCCTCTCACCCTGTGCGTTACCTCTGTGTACCCCATCGTGTTCGCGAAGGGGGACCCAATCATCTGAAGAAACCAATTCCAAGGAGGGCGCTCGACCTACTCCATGGACGACCATGTACCTTGCTGGAGGAGAGCTTCTCCGTCCCAATGGTCCAGGCTAGCAGCAAGCCAACCAAGACCACGGTTGACTTCGGTAGGGTGCGGCGGAGGTGTATCCTCCTTCAACGGCGGCTGAGGGACCAAGACTCTCCGGGTCAACTCTACAGTTGACCAACCAGGAACCTGGATCGCTGGATCGTGAGCTTGAAGATGACGGGGGGAGAATTACTCCCCTGCCCTCACGTCCCTATTAAGAGGGATGTCCTTTAAGGTAATCTCACAAATTAATAAGCACATTGCCGCCTATTTTCTTTTAATCCAATAAACCCACATGGTCATTTCTGATTGGTCGAAAAAAGAGTTATCTTGTAAAATATGTATCTAATGACAGAAATATCAGATGAAGGTGATCCATACATGAAAGTTGATCAGAAAAACATGAAGAATTCAATAAAAATATAATTGGAACCTGGTATTGCTTACAATTTAATAACTACAGCAAGTTATCACCTTTAATGTATAAAATTATGGTAAAACCCTAATTTGATATGGAACTCGGTTTTAATGACTCTTTTGGGTTAATTTGGTTTGGAACCCTAATTTTGAGAAATACTATCCTATTAAGAATAAAAGGGAGAGTTAATCTTGATAAAGAAGTTTCATGCTTGTTTTAGGGTTTTATGCACATAATTATGTTAGAAACCCTAATTGGAGAAAATATGGGTTTTAATGGGTTAAATCTGAAAAGATAATTATAGAACTAAGTTTTCATAATAAAATACCCTTAAGTTGGTGATTAGGGTCTTTTAATGGATAAAGGGGGAATTAATACTAAATGGAATACACTTATGAATTAAATCATGATGAAGTATGAATTATCAATTCGAAGGAAACTAAAGGTGGTAATTTAGTCTAATGATCTTGAAGTAACTTAAAAGAGATAAAGACGGTAGTTTTAGTATAGAAGAAAAATAATGAACTTTAACTGTTCCTATGATGTTGAAATTAGGGTTTGTGAAATAAGAGGGAATTAAATGTGATAAAAGTATTATGGAGGCTAAAACCCTAAAGTAGCCTAAAAAGCTTAAGGTGGAATCCAAGTTTAGCTTTAGAATGCTTTGGATAAATTATAACACTTGGATGTCATGCTTTAAATTTTAGGATATTGTTGATTGCTTGTTTCTAGTTCTTTATCATTATTACTTGGACAACAAGTTACTCTGGATCAGATATGTGGTTAATTATGAATAACCTCCTTAGTTTCCTGAGGATTTTCCGATGGTTAACCACATTGAATGCAAATTATCAGTTTGAATGTTCATACTTGCAAACTATAAAGTCACTATGATTATCACAATAATAATATAAGTATGTTTTCTCGCACCTACATGCCACCCTGATGGATGATGCCAAAGGTCAGGTCCAGATGGGTAGACCAATGGACACCTTGAGTGGTGACCCCAGGCACCAAGCTCGGGAATGAGAAGGTGGCCTATGATATTGCATGGCTAGAGGGCACCATGAGTGGTGACCCTAGGCACCAAGCTCGGGATTGAGAAGGTGGCCTTAAGTCATTAGCAAGGGAAACCCTAAGGTGGGTATGCCAGGGTTAGGGAAAAAGCGGTGGAGAATGTCATACTGGAAACTGTAAATTGGTTGGTTAATTAACTTGATTGTGATAATTAGATTATTATCCATATGTGCAAACTTTTGGTTGTCCCCACATACTAGTATATTTTGATATACTGACCGACGTTTTGTTTGTCGGCGTTTTAGGTACAACCCTAAAATGAACAAACGGTAAAGTGACACATTGTGAAAATAAAACATAAAGTGCAAGGAGGATTATATAGAGTAGATTGAAGCTCTGGATAGATAGATTTTTAAAGTTTTTCAAAGGTAAGTAAAGTTTTAATTTTATACCAAATTTCAGTTAGTTAGTAGAATTTCATAATTATTATTGATTATTTGTCGAACCTTTGATCATGTTAATTGAATAACGGCTCTGACCTTCAGGTCTCCCTTAATTGGGGGTTACCGGGAGGCGGGGTCATTACAATTGGTATTAGAGTGTCGGTTCCTCATCTAATCATTAGTAATTATTAAATTTTACAAACTCTGTAGAACCCAAGGGAGTTATTAGAGGATTGTATGAAGGACTGAGGTGTCTAGAAAAGGATCACTTCTGGGGGCTGGCAATATTTTCCTCTACACTGCTAGTCGGAATACGAGGACGCCCAGATTGTGTGACTGCCTGGCCGATGTCTTAGGATATGACTTGAAATAAGATACCTTTAGGACTCTCTCATCTTCTTCATCCCTTCTCAACTCAAATTATATTAAGGACCTTAAGGATTAGGGTTTTCTCTCTTCTCCTCACCCTCTTGAGGTATGGGATAAGTTAATGAGGTCTAAGGAATCCTCCACCAAATTAATGAAAAGCATATAAATAAGATTTCATGGACGTAAGCTTAATAGATTAAGTGCAAACTAAAGAATAGATACATTCTTAGGTCGAATGACACAAGTTGTCCTCAGGAAAGACCTGAGGCTAGACCTTCTTGTCAGGAGGAGAAGTGAACAAAGTTAGTCTTGGAGGAAGAGATCTCCATTAAAAGTAGAGACCTAGCACATCCTTTGAGGCAATGTTAACCCTAACCCTAAGTGAGGGTTAGAGAGATATAACATGATGAGTTAGATGTCATGGTAGACCAGGTGTTTGGATAGACATGCCTTGGATGTCATGTGAGCCATGAGAGGTTAGATGACCTGGTACCTTTGGCGACCCAACCCTGGAAAGGGTCGTGCATGTTATAATGAAGGATAGCTCCTTCATCGATGAGGTTAGAGAAGAACCTATAGAAACCTTATGGGTTGTTGCAAGTAGGATATAGATTACACCCAGAATACATTAGTAGTACAAGGAGTAAGTTAAAACCCTGGCCAAGGGAGCATGTTGGATAGCTTATGAGATAAGCATAAGGAACTAAGGATAACCTCGAGAAAACATAAGCTGAATATAGGCATCACCCAGTAGAGGTATGCCTGTGAGCTTGATCCTTCATGGAGAGAGAACCTCCAGTAGTATGGCTGGATGTGGAGTTAGCTCTAGAGAGACAAAGCAAGACTCCAGCAAGGAGGTTGGAAGCTTAGATTCCGAGACATGAGGAATGACAGAGGGTTGAGGATGATGCGACCTAAGTAGACGATAGTGGTTGCTTCATGCCTGATCCATGGAGGATGATAATATCTTAGTGGCCTTTAGAGGAACCAAACCCTAGAGAGAGGATGAGAATTCTGGTACGTATGTGCCTATAGTATAGATGTTTACCTTCTGAGATAGGAAGAAGAGTTCTTTAGACCCAAAAAGGTTTAGTAACAGGTTGTAAGGCCTTATACCTTGTTGGTTGTCTGTGAGGAGGACTCAACTCTGAGGTGTTTCTCATATAAAAGGATCATGGGAGTACATGACATACCATAGACATGCTTGATTCGTGGTTAAGAGATTGATGAGATTTGAGTCTCGAGGGTTCCTAGGCCTAAGAGGGGTAGCAGTGTACCCAATGCTCATGATGAGATTTGAGTCTCGAGCATGGTACTCCTCATGTGTAAAGGTAAAAGAAACCCATTAAGTTAAGGGTATGTTTGATGAACCGCTCACAACTAAGTTGATCTAATGTTGAGGAAAGAGAACGAGTGTGACCTAGCATGTTTTAGTAGCTGTTGGGGTTAAGCATGCTCATATGGATGTAAACCCTAGACATAAGGACGTTTGTGACCTTGTTGTCAAGAGTTATAGTTTACTCCCATCATGGGAGAGGGACCCTTTAGTAAGGTGTGTACCAGTTTTGTTGGTTTTGAGGTAACCTAAAGAAGTCTCATAGGATCTGGAGAAGCTAAGAGAAAAGTATGTGGTATGAGAATGAACCTGTAGACCCATAGATAACCATCTCTAAGGGCATGTGGATGTGTTACCATGGAGGTAACTGGTATGGGGCCTAACCAAGGTAGGCAGGTTGCCATGACCCCTATGAAGGGATGAAAGTCAGTCATGAATGCAGAGAGAAATGATGAAGGATTGGGTAAGGTTCTAAGTTGAACATGTACTATGTTAGAATCCTAAGTCTATCCAAGGGTCAGTTAGGGATAAGACCGATGGAAGTAAGAGTTGCCTAATTCCCTAGTTGCACATGACCATAGGGTCAGGAGGTAACAACTATCATTGTCTGAGGGCCATGGGTTAGGAGATTGATCACCTTCATGAACTCATGGGACCCAAAGGGCGGATGAGTAGGGCACTCTCTGGATGCATGAGGGAAGAGGGATGACCCCAAAAGTGTCGGCACCCTAAAGACCTAGAAGAGATGACCAAGGATTGTGCTTGGACCAAGTAAGTTCGAGACCAGTTTCCCATGGAAGTAATTTGATATCATGATGTTTGACATAAGTTGCACGTTCTAACTTAGATTTGAAGGTGTATTGGCAAGGTGGGATGTACCATCTGTATTCTTGGAACAGGAAGAACTCTGTATTTGGACTACAGCCAAATGCTTATTTCCTCTTGTTATGGGAATGAGAGATAGGAGAGTACACATGCCAAGGATAAAGATGATGTACGTTGGAACGTTGCTACAAGGTATAAGGATAGAGATGATAGCATACCCTTGTGGAGCGAGTGATACATGGATGGTTTACAAACACAAAGAGTATTAAGGAGATCATCTCGTGAGGATGTTTTATTATGAGCTATGTGGAATTTGCAAGTTATGCAAAGTTGAGTTTGATCACCATGAGGATGAGCTCAGAGTTTCTTGTTGAAGACAAACTTAGAGATGAGATGATAAGTAGAATACCTGGAGGTGTATGTCTTCAACTTTACCTAATACCTAAGGATGTGAAGTGGTAATGGATGCTCTGGTTGAGATATAGCTGCCTAGCTAGTTTAGTAGGAAGTTAGAAGAAGTTGAGGTTGTTAGGCTAACCTTAAGATGAGGAAAAGAGATAAGTTTGGCTATCATCCAGATATATCAATAGTAGTTAATCAAGTAAATGATTTTTGGTTAGCCAACCTAGTCCGTGGTATAATCAAATGATGGCTGTAGAACCTCAGATGTACTTCTTTGGAAAGGAAAGTGATGAAACCCTGATGAGAGTGGTTTAGGGTTTCCGAGGTATCAAACTTCAGGAGTCATGACATATAGGAGATCATGGTTTTAAGATCACCGAACACCGTGATACTACAAAAATGATAGTAGTACTTGGGATGCGTAATATGGAGATGCATGTGACAGGTGACCATGCAAGCCAGGGGTGAAGGACGGACACCAGTAACCCAGTGCTTTGACATAGAGGATAAAGAGTCCTCGAGAGGGAATGGGAGTTCACCACTATGGATGTTGTGGTAAGTCTTCCCTTGAACAAGAAAGATAAAGATGCAATATGGGTTATGGTAGATCGCCTTACCTAGATAACATGTTAAAGAAAGAGTACTTTCAAGGGACAGATCCGGTTGAACTAATTATAAGGGCGAGATGGCTCAACTACACCATGATGCGAGTTTAAAAGTTCTTGAGTAGGACCTAATGGTTCACTTCCATGAGGTAGAAGTGGATACATGAAGAACTCGATGATAGTATAGTTTATCACCCCATACTAATGGTTAGTATAATCCTGACTAGAGGGTCTAATGAGAGCATGTGTGCTCATTCAGGGTGATACATGGAGACAGGTGTTAAGATGTGATGTTAACCACCATAGCCTTTATCGGGATGCAAGAAGTTTTAGTGAGAGGTTGTGTCGGTCACCGCTTCATTAAGATGATGTTGGTGAAGGAGGCCTTATGAAGGTCAGAAAAGAACCACAGTGTGTGCAGATGAAGTCGCTTTGATCGTGCAATGGCTGAGAGAGAGAGCCCAGAGACGACATGAGTCGTGAGCTGATGCAAAGAAGACTCGCATGCAGTTCACTGTAGGAAAATATGTGATGTGAAAATCCGACCCCTCTAGGCTACAACTGAGGAAGCTGAGTCCCCGATATATATATGTTCATTTGAGATGGATTGGTGGAGATGGTTGTGTTTAGCCTTGCCCCTCAGGATAACATGATGTGAAATGTGTTACATGAGTCCAATCTAGAGCACTATGTGAGGTACCCAAGCCATGTGTTGAGCCTTGAACCTATTGAGCTTTTGAGAGGCTGAAATGTCCTGAGTCACCTATGAGGGTATGATATACCAAGGTAAGAAGGAACTTAGATGGAAGAATATGAGATGATGAAGGTTCTTGGGAAGCACCATGGAAATGGTGAAGCCACATGGGAGCCCTGATGGACATAAGAAAGGCTTATCCGGTTTGTTTGCTTGCTTGATGGAATTTTGAGGACAAAATTCTTATAAGAGGGGAAGGATGTTACAACCCCATTTTTTGGGTTCCTTTGGTGAGGAATGTAATTTCTCACATTAAAGATATTGGAACAAATAATGATATAATTTGTTTTGAATAAATGGATTTCGTTTACAATAGCCTTACTAATAAATGAATAATTAAGTTTTGAGGAAAGAAAGGTATGGAAACCTATAGAAGGCAAAAGAACTTAATCCAAAGGTGTATTTCGTGCCACATGGCTTCCTTGGATTCCAAAGAGTCCAAAGTTGCAAAGAAAATGCAGTCAGAAAAGAAAAGATCAATTAAGTATTTCTTTGTTAAGAAAGAAATTGAAAATAATGGTAAAATGAGGAAAACAAGTGAAAAGAGGTGTAATTGAGTTATCCTTGGTGGAATTTCATATACCAAGGATTCCTAATGATAAAAGGAATACTGATGAGGAAAATAAAAGAGAAATAAAGAGAAATCTTCAAAAAGAGATATTTTAATGAGAAATAAGTAAGATAATGAGAAAAGGGATGAAAGATAAGGAAAAGAGGCTAAAGAAATATTCCCAAGATGGGATTTCGAGCCATTAAGGTTCCTTGAGGTTCAAGGAACTCAGAATAATAATTTAATAGAAAGGGAAAGAGAAAATATGTGATATATATATATATAATTAAGTGATATCTTGCACCTAAAGAAAAGGCACATTTTCCTTAAGATAATGAGCCCAATTTTGGTAGAGAGGTAGATAAAGTTATTATAAACTTTCCCTCAAAATTTTGGTTTAATTGGATATTCTTTTTGGGAGTTATGGCTTTTACAAAAGTCCCTAAAGTGTTGTGATTATCATTGATGTCACAATTATTTCTATATCCTGTTGGGCGTGTGGCATGACAACCGTTGGATCTGAGATCCAATGGTGTCCGCGTTCTCATCTACCTCAATTAGGAAAAGGAAGGGGGGAATATTAATGTGAGTTATGTGGATCCAGTTTCCTCTCCACATAGTTAATGAGCAAACTAGGAAACTTTTCCTTTGGCTTTGAGAGCCTTTTCCGCATCTAACTGACCCAAGTTTTGGGGCTTACCAGGGTCTGGCAAGTTTCCCCAAAATTAGGGGGGAAACACAGGGGTTGTCCTCTATATAAGGAGGGGGCCTCACACCCTGTGCGTTACCTCTGTGTACCCCATCGAGTTCGCGAAGGGGGACCCAATCATCCGAAGCAACCAATTCCAAAGAGGGCGCTCAACCTACTCCATGGATGACCATGTACCTTTCCGGAGGAGAGCTTCTCCGTCCCGATGGTACAGGCTAGTAGCAAGCCAACCAAGACCATGGTTGACTTCGACAGGGTGAGGCAGAGGTGTATCCTCCTTCACCAGCAGCTGAGGGAGCAAGACGCTCTGAGTCAACTCTCTAGTTGACCAACCAGGAACCTAGATCGCTGGATCATGAGCCTAAAGACGACGGGGGAGAATTACTCCCCTGCCCTTGCATCCCTATTAAGAGGGATGTCCTTCAAGGTAATCTCTCAAATTAACAAGCACATTGCCACCAATTTTCTTTTAATCCAATAAACCCACGTGGTCGTTTCTGATTGGTCGAAAAAGGAGTTATCTTGTAAAATATGTATCTAGTGATAGAAATATCAGATGAAGGTGATCCATACATGAAAGTTGATCAGAAAAATGTGAATAATTGAGTAAAAATATAATTGGAACCTGGTATTGCTTACAATTTAAAATGTACAGCAAGTTATCACCTTTGATGTATAAAATTATGGTAAAACCCTAATTTGATATGGAACTCGATTTTAATGACTCTTTTGGGTTAATTTGGTTTGGAACCCTAATTCTGAGAAATACTATCCTATTAAGAATAAAAGGGAGAGTTAATCTTGAAAAAGAAGTTTCATGCTTGTTTTAGGGTTTTATGCACATAATTATGTTAGAAACCCTAATTGGAGAAAATATGGGTTTTAATGGGTTAAATCCAAAAAGATAATTATAGAACTGAGTTTTCATAATAAAATACCCTTAAGTTGGTGATTAGGGTCTTTTAATGGATAAAGGGGGAATTAATACGAAATGGAATACACTTATTAATTAAATCATGATGAAGTATGAATTATCAATTCGAAGGAAACTAAAGGTGGTAATTGAGTCTAATGACCTTGAAGTAACTTAAAAGAGATAAAGATGGTAGTTTTAGTATAGAAGAAAAATAATGAACTTTAACTGTTCCTATGATGTTGAAATTAGGGTTTGTGAAATAAGATGGCATTAAATGTGATAAAAGTATTATGGAGGCTAAAACCCTAATAAAACCCTAAAGTAGCCTAAAACACTTAAGGTGGAATCCAATTTTAGCTTTAGAATGCTTTGGATAAATTATAACACTTGGATGTCATGCATTAAATTTCAGGATATTGTTGATTGCTTGTTGCTTGTTCTTTATCATTATTACTTGGACAACAAGTTACTCTGGATCAGGTATGTGGTTAATTATGAATAACCGCCTTAGTTTCCCGAGGATTTTCCGATGGTTAACCGCATTGAATGCAAATTATTAGTTTGAATGTTCATACTTGCAAACTATAAAGTCACTATGATTATCACAATAATAATATAAGTATGTATTCTCACACCTACATGCCACCCTGATGGATGATGCCAAAGGTCAGGCCCAGATGGGTAGACCAATGGACACCTTGAGTGGTGACCCCATGCACCAAGCTCGGGAATGAGAAGGTGGCCTATGATATTGCATGGCTAGAGGGCACCATGAGTGGTGAGCCTAGGCACCAAGCTCGGGATTGAGAAGGTGGCCTTAAGTCATTAGCAAAGGAAACCCTAAGGTGGGTATGCCAGGGTTAGGGAAAAAGTGGTGGAGAATGTCATACTGGAAAATGTAAATTGGTTGGTTAATTAACTTGATTGTGATAATTAGATTGTTATCCATATGTGCAAACTTTTGGTTGTCCCCACACACCAGTATATTTCGATATACTGACTGACATTTTGTTTGTCGGCGTTTTAGGTACAACCCTGAAATGAACAAACGGTAAAGTGACACATTGTGAAAATAAAACATAAAGTGCAAGGAGGATTAGATAGAGTAGATTCAAGCTCTGTATAGATAGATGTCTAAAGTTTTTCAAAGGTAAGTAAAGTTTTAATTTTATACCAAATTCCAGTTAGTTAGTAGAATTTCATAATTATTATTGATTATTTGTCGAACCTTTGATCCTGTTAATTGAATAATGACTCTGACCTTCAGGTCTCCCTTAATTGGGGGTTACCGGGAGGCGGGGTTGTTACAATTTCCATGGAGATTGCATCAATCAACCAAACTTCATTTTGGAAATGTAGAAATGATCACCAATTGATAAGGAATTGATTGCAATAATAAAATTAAGGGTTCAAGTTATAAAACTCGCCTCCAATTGAGCTCCAAATCTCCAAGCTCATGGCAACAATGGTGGATGAAGCTCTTGCAACTCCCCCTAGGCTCGTCCTCAAGCTTTTGTTTGAAAATTTTGGCTAGGGTTGAAGAGGAGATCGAAATAAGAAGAAATCAATGATTGATTTTCGATTTCCACGATGGAATCAAGGAGAACGAAGGTCAAGGGCTTACCAACAGGTTGGGGGTCGTCTTCCTGATCCTCCATAGCTCCTTGTTCATTTTCCAAAAGAGGGGAAAGAAATAAATCTGAAAAAGCCTTTATTTTGGCTTAGAAAGGGTACTTTTATAAGAAGATTGATGAGAGAGAAAATCTTCTTATAAAAGTCTATTAATTCCAAAATTGTTGCCACCACTTCCCCCTTGTTTTCTTATGTGCAAGGGCATCTCTATCCCCACCAAGATCCCTTCCATTATCCATGAATTAAGGAAAAAGAAATTAAGCACCTTAACCCTTATAATAAGAATATCCATATTTGAGTGGAAATTATTTTTCTTATAACAATGGTGAGTGGAATTTCACCTCCTTAGGATATGCTCGTGCTTTTTCAAGGCTTTGAGCTCATCGACAAACATCTGAATCCAACCATTTTAATTTTGGTTGAAGGCCCTTTAATTAATACATTCATTTTTTCCCTAAATTGAATTAGGGTTTCACTTAGGATTAAATCTTGATTATTTTAATATCAAGATTCTCTCTCCTCCAACTTAATTCAAATGAGGTGCCCCTCTCATTTCTTTGCTCTTCATGATGCCAAGAAACATTAGGGACCTTATTGAAGTGGTAATTTGCATATTGAACCCTAGGTTTTGGGTAAATTGCACATTGCACCAAAACTAGGTTTTAATGCACAAGGATTGCTTTACAAGCTTAATCTTGATGCCCAAGCTTGTGAAAACCATACCACTACATCATTTTCATTCTTATGATGTCTCAACATCATAGGAACATTTTATCATGTGCAATTTGCAAGTTAACCCCTCAACTTGGGTAATTTGCACTTTAGTCCAAAATAAGCAAACCTTGCTTCAACATTGTTCAAACAGGACCAAAATTGAAACATAAGTTTCTCATGAGCCCTAATTACTTTTCCCAAGATAATATTAAGCATCTAATCAACCTTATTAGACAAACCATCTAGGGTTAACTCATAACCTAGGTCAGGGATGTTACACTAAAGTTCACATCTTTTAAGAAAATAGGAAATAAGAAGTGGAATTAGGGTCTGGAACCTAGCCCAAAGTGTAGGCATCATCAAGATGAATTTGGTATATAGGATCATTACATTTGTTCAAGCAGTTGATAGATACTCATTTTTCAAGTTTTCAATATAAACTATAGGGATGAGGGTGATTTACATGGCATAATTTCTGGGCTGATATGCATCCTTGATGCTAGATTAGACAACCTCATTTGGCTCCTCACTCATGCACCTATGCATGGTCCATCATTGCTGACTGTCACTGCAAACATTCCATCAATTCAAATATTGTTTACAAAATGCTCCTTTAAGGTGTTACATGAATTTCTATCATCAGAATTGTACATATGAGAACTATATGACAAGACGTATCTAACTGTAATTTTCTTGACATAATACTCCTTTGTGTGATACTAATAGTGGCACTATAATTGGATAGAATGTAAATAAACATCCAATGGCTTATTTTTCAATCTTCAAGAAACTCTCCAAAAGCATCGAAAAACTAATGTGGGTTGTGATAAATGTAACCACATACCTCTTATAGAACCATGTAGATTATCAAATCATACTTTAGACATATCATCAAATCAAGCAAGAAAAGAGGAATCCAATCATTTAATTTTCATGTATGTAAATCCTAAAGAGTCACCATTATGTTATAAACATTAAACCCTACTCGATCCTATTCTAGGGTTAAAGTTTATCTCAGGTTCAATTTAAGGGATAAGGGTGCAAACCCTAATTCCATCACTTGTTAACCATTAGGTGAAAACCTAAATACTATATCCAACATATCCATTCATTATGTCACTTAGATTAGTTCAAGTTCATTAACATTATCATAAGTTATGATCTTTAACATTCAAATCCCCAATTACTCATGTACATGATTATTCACTTTTAGAAACACCAATTATCGTCATCATCATATTGTGGTCATGTTGATTTCTCATCCTATTCAACAATATCAAATAATAGCATAGAATTAGCATTTTTTAAGGCATTCAACATGTATTAGCACTAATTTTAGAATAGGAAGCATAAGTAGGTCTCAAAATTTCTTTATTTGTGTTTTTGTCATTTTCCTAATCAATTTGCATATAAAACTCATTTCTATCTGAGCTACTGATTATTTACTATCAGTTTTACAAGATAATACTTTATTTAACCAATTGTAGTTTGACACATTTACAAAAACTAGACTATTAGAATCCCACCTAGGTAGCCCCTTAAGTCAATACGTAAAGAGTACATTACCCTTTCCATCTTCAGGTATAGATTGGGGAATTTTGATCATTTTGTTTCCAGTTGTCCCTCACCTCGCCACCTAGACGTTCTACCACCCTAGGTAAGGCAGGCGTGAGTTGTCCTTACGGAATCCTAGGCCAAAGATCTCCAGATAAGACCAGGCAGGCTCTTATAGTCTTTGCTCGATAGGAGGGAACACTTGACACAGATGGAGATGAACAGAGGTGGGCTAGATATAGCCGTAGGCTACTAGGTATACCCTAGATAATATGACGTAGAATGATATTTATATCATACCTAGATGTCTTATGAGTAGTCCAAGGGGTAGAGAAGCCTCTCCAGGGTTCATAACCTTCATCCCAGTTTCAATGACCAACCACGAAACCCTATAGGTCCCTCTCTCATTGTGAGTATGGATTGACTAGAGCTCAATGCTCTCGATTGTAACCTGAGTATCAGCCTTAAAACATCGACCTAGAGATCATGAAAAGATGGCAGCCATCTTGGCCTCCATCTAGGAACCTAAGAACGCACCTACAACATCTTGTTCCACCAGACCATCTCTATCACCATGAGGATGTATTTCCTCTATGGTTCAAAGAACAAATGTAGTTCTTTCCATGGACAAACAGACCATTCAACATGTCTACCTTCAATGCACCTAACCTGGGGCCCTTATATAGGCCCTAAGAGGAACCTTAGTTGTTGAATCAAATGGTGAAAGGGAGAGAGATAATTGCATTCCATAAACCACTATAAGGAAGGTGTCTAATTACATTAGTCCCAAGTCAAGGCTAGACACCGTAATATGAAAACCTCCTAGATTTTCTTGCAATTACTCTTTCTTTCATTGTTATAACTTAAACTATGGTGTCGAGGAATTTATTTAATATCTTTTAAAAAAAGGTACACGTATAACCATGATTTATCACCAACCTCACTTAATTGCTACACCAAAAGTCATTAAGGAACACATAGAAAAACATGACACTTTATTGGATAATTTTATTATTCCTTCTCTCTCTCTTTGATAACTTTCACAAATCAAATATAGGGACTCATAAAGACATTTCCCAACTTAAATATAATTTGGGATTTTATTGGGATATCTTTCATATGCAAAACTTGCTCCTGTTAACATTATTTAAAACAATACCATTATCTCATGAAATATCTTTTTTCTCCAAATTCTAGAATTATCTTTTTTTAATTATTATTTTCCAGTACATAAAGGCTAAATCCGAACTAATGTTATTTGGTGCCTCACCATTATGTTGACAATCTTGGATAGATAATTACTCTTTTAATTACCTAAAACACCATACATTTTATTTTCTCTTGGAATTTTACATATTGTTCTATATTTTGGTTAAGTAATATTTCAAAAAGACATGATCATTAATTCATGTACATGTTCCTTTCATTTATTTAAATTTTGCAAAAAACACGCATTCAACAAAGGTGATTAAAATTAGTATTCCTCTAATAATACCATTGGAGAAAATGCTCTATATTTATCTCATTTAGTTTACCAAGTTTGAGGGTATAACACTAGTCATTTATGGATCCTATAGGGTCTTGTTTCCTCCCCAATCCCAATCTCTCTCTGGGATGAGTTGTGGGTAAGGTATGCCCATAGAGATAATCATTTGATGATTGACTAGAGATCGATAATGAAGAAACACTATGACATATGATTGACTAGAGATAATGAAGAAACACTTCCAATTCATTATGTTTCATTCAGTTATGAGATAATGAAGAAACACTATGAATGTCTAGAGAATAATATTACTGAATGACATATGTATTCAAGTTACTACCCTTGTGGATGAGATCATACGAATGTTAAGAGTACATATACATATTCTCATTATGTCACTGATTGGTTGTTATTGTTGAAGGTTGATAGACAACAATAACACATAAGATCAGAATGTGAGTTGGTTGATGACTAAATCTCATTATTCACGATATGGCAAAATCAACCAAGCACACTAATACATGTTAGAGAATAGTGTATCGGGAAGACCCGCCTTGAGAGTGACACATGGTTGTGGTGGTCACTGTCATCTCTCACAGTGAATGTGGTGATTCTGATTCTTAGACGTAAAATCACTACACTTGTCACATGTCATTGGGTACACTTTGACATCATCCAACACGGTCTTGAAACATGGGTTGTTATAACGGTGATGATTGGGTGACTTTGACACATGGGGATATACTGTGAGTGATAGATATAGGGTTTGTCCCTCCTATTGTGCATGCACATGTGAATCAATATATGATATTGAGGTTACATTATCTCAGACAGTCTGCTCTTGGTTCAAGAAACATGTATTGAACACTGAGAAGATGACCTTCCATGACTCGAGTTCATCCTGGATATGAAAGACAAAAGAACTATACAATCATTGCAATACCTTACATTGATTGTAGGTTTATGTTGTTCTCCAACTTTCATTAACTTGGGAAGCACTGATGTGAGACTAGTTATCACTCTTTGCTTGTGATGTCATAAGCTATTTATGGACATTCATGGCCAATGTGATATGGGACCTATAGGGTCACTCACATAGGAACTCATCTAGAAGAAGAGTTTGATCTTGAAAACAATTGGATTGATTACTAAAGTGTTTAGGTATTCAATTCACACAACAGATCGACAGATTGGCTGAGTGGGTTGTTAAACAACCATCTCACTGAGTAAGAAGGCCATTTGGTTAGCCAGACGAGCGTCTCAAGTGTTGATATGGCATCTTAGGTTGTCAGGCCAATGAGAGTTTGAATTTGCTAAGTTCTGCCCTTGAACCGACCAGTGCCAAGTGATTGGACTAACAAGATGTTACAACCTCGATTTTTATTTATATGGTTGTAGTTGCAATTGTTTCAAAGAAATTTAATTGTTTGCAAATTGTATCGCTTATGATAAATCCATGGGTTTCTTTTACAACTTTTCCCTTGTGCATGGTTTTTCGTGGACCCATTGGTAATAGTGGGTTCATGATAATAAAAGAGGAAGAAAAGTTAAAAGAGAATAAGTAATGCATAAATAATAATGGAAATTGGAATAAATGTGAAAATATAAGAAATAAGTGGAGAAGTGTGGGTTTAATCATAATATATGATATTTCTAACTCCACATGGATTCTTGAGATGCAAGGATCGAAAAAAGGAAAATAAGAAAGTAAGAGAGAGGAAATATGAATTATATATATATATAAGCAATAACTTGCACATAAAGAAAAGGCTCGTTTGTTTTTGAATTATGACCCCAAACTTGGTACGCCAATAGATTAAGTCATTATTAAGTTTCCCACAAAATTTGGTATTAAAAGGAGCCATGGTTTGAGAGTTATGAATTTTACAAAATTCCCTAAAGAGAGAGAATTGCTACTAAATGTCACAGTTTTTCCTAAAATATAAATTGAGTTTTATTTTGGGTGAGATTGACGTGGATCATTGGATCTTAATCCAACAGTGGTCCTGTGTCATCCAGTTCTAGCCGAACTGGGAAACAGGTCACCGACAGGTGATTCTCCCAATCCAATTTTCTCATGTTTTACTCCATGTGCGGACAAGGAAACTCCATGGTTGAGTTCGGGAGAGGATTTCGTACGTCCCAAACCCAAGTTTTTCACACTTTGGAGGCTTCTTGAAGAAACGCCCAATTTGCCTAAACCAGCGGGCAACAGTGAGGGTTAGAAACCCTAGAACTAGCCCACAAATCCTATATATATAGGGACCCTCGACTTCGTCCAGACTTCATGATCCCAAACAACCCCTTCTCTTCTTCTCTTGTGCCTTTGGTTCATATATTAGATATGCTCCGACGAGCTCAGGGCTGCGGCGCCTCCGTGAGGACTTCTGCTGGATCGGGTGTTAACGAGAAGCAGCGACAGTCCGATCCAAGTCAACTGCTGACTACGAGGGAGATCGATGGCTGGGCTCACTCTGCACTTCAGAAAGGCCGCGAGTGGGTGCAAGTGCTAAGGACCGCATGATTGTGCTCGGTCAACGAAGACCTGAGATCCAACGGCCAGTGTTTTTCTGAAAAACAAAAGGTAATTCGTCTCTCTAGTTAGAAATTCCAAAAAATCAATACATCTTGTGTAATTCACTAAAAATCGATCCATTGGCCAAAAAATAAAAGTAAATAGTGTTTTTTGATCGAAAAAATATGTAAAATCTAATAAAAATGGAATTGGAGCCTGATATCACTTGTAATAAAACAAGTATATGAAGTTACCACTCTTAATACATCATATTATGATAAAACCCTAAAATGATGTGAAAATCAAGTGTGATGAATCTTTTAGGTTATTTTGAGTAATATTAACCTATTGAGAATAAAAGGAAGAGTTAAATCTAGAAAAGGTGAAATTATGCTTGTTTTAGGGTTTTGTACACATAATTGTGCATTAATGGGCTGAAAACCCTAATTTTGGAAAATATGGGTTTTAACGGTTTCAATCTGAAAATGAAAATATACAACAGAGATATAATGATCTTGAACTTGGTTTGAGATTAAAGAATTCTTAGTGAGGATAATTGGAATAATTAGGGTTTTTGTAAATAAGAAACCTATTTTAGGGTTGTTAGCCTAAAAATGAGGTAAAATTGGATAAAGAAACCTAAGAAACCCTAATGAACCCTAAGGGGATTGGAAGCCTTAGAAAGTATCCTCCTGTCATTAAGAAGGTGTTTTGACATTAGGTAATCTATATGTTTCAGGAAGTAAGGGTTGTTTGCATTAAGGTGCTTGCTTGGATATCTTGTTGAATTTGGATTCTATTGCTAAAGAACAGGTATGTGGTTACACTTATGGTTAAATCACTTTAGTTTCATGGTGATTCCCAAGGTTTTATCTGTTTCTTGGAAATAATTGCTTGATTGTCTTTTATTTCATGCAACTATAAAGTGACTATGATTATCACCATAATTATATGCACATGTCTAGCTAAGATCCTAGTCCTCCTCTGTAGCTCTGATGAGAATGAGATAGATTACCTAGTACATGGTCTACCCACGATGTAGGATCATCAGGTTATCACAAGTCAATGTGTTTGTCTACCCTTGGGTAGGACCATATGACTCCACGACCCTATGTATTGATCTACCTGTAAGGTAGGGTCATGTGGGTTAGTTGAGATCTACCATATGAGAGGTAGTATCCATGTCCACTGTAGGGACAACACAGAGTCTAGGGTATGTAAGGATTGAGTAATCATGTTTAAAATGTAAAGTTTTGTTTGTTAAATCATAACTGCTTGCAATATTTTGTTACAATTAAATGCAAGATTATTGGTTCCCCCACATACCAGTATAATTCATTATACTGACCATCATTTTGTTTGTCAGCATTTTAGGATATCAAGAAAATGGATTTTTCTTATAAAGTGACATTGATGGAATAAAGCTTAATAAAAAATTGGAGGATTGTAGTTAGATAAGTTCTTACTTGGGTAAAGACTTCCACTTCCTATATTTTGCAAGGTATGAATAGAAAAATTTTCTTCCATTAAAAGTTTAGTTGTTGGAGAATTTATTAATTATTATTGATTATTTGCAAAACCACTAATCCTATTTTGGGATAACGCCTTTGAACTCTTGGTCTCCCTTTACTGGGACTTACCGGGAGGTAGGGTCGTTATAGTCTCATCTAGACTAATTAGACGGGCATATGGGTGAGCGAGACAGACATCTCGACTAGGAGAAATGGCTCGATTCGGCTGAGCAATGGTTTGGAGTGTTTCCCAAATAGTATTGGTTGTACTTTACTTGGGGTTCAAGGAAATTAATATGAGATAATAATTGGAATCAAAATTGCCAAATTCGTATCCAATTGGGAAACTGCCAAATGGCAATTTGGTAGTGCGAGATGACCGTCTCACACCCCAGAAACATGTCTAGGTGTTCCTGACGATCGTTTGGCATCTCGTAGGTTGTGAAAGTTCAAGTTCTTCCAATCCTTTCCACTCTCTTACAATCTCATACAATCTGGCAACCCTGACCCTAACCTCTCCTATATAAGGAGGGGTAATGGGGGCTTCCCAAAACACAACACAAACAACTGAGAATCAATTCTACTGATGATTATTGTCCTTTGTGGTTTTGGTAACCAAGAGAGACCATTCAAGTCCTACCCAATAGGGAGGGATAGCCATTGGGAGAGAAAAATTGAGACATTGTTGTTGTGGGAGAGTAGGTTGGTGACTAGTACACGAATGGGAGGGACAACTCCTTCCTGTCTATTCTTGGTGAATGACATGAGTTCTAGATGGTTTGTGTGGACTACTCTAGAGGCATTAATCCTTTGGCTTCTTCTCAGAGAGAAAAGTCAACCTACAGTCTGTGGTGAGACCACCAAATTCGTTTAGAGGTTGCACACACAATTATTTAGGATGAATACCAAGAGCTTCACAATCACCGTCCAAGAGGAACTTGTTAGTAAGTGCAAAGAAGTGAGTTTTGTTGCTAGACTTGCTCCAGGACCAGGTATAACTCACTAAAACCATCCTTCCTATTTCATAGTAGTTGACGAGATCTTGCTGATATGTGAATACAAATAGATAAAATTTATGTTTCCGCTGCTATACTTTGTGCATGTATTTCCCAATAGTGGTATCAAAGCCACATCAATTTACTATGTTTTAGAATAATCAATATGATCGGATTTTTGGTTTTATTGTTTATTTATTGCATACGATGCAAATATATAAATTTTACATGTGTCACCCTAAAAGAGGTTTTGATGGTGGATGTGTAGCGTGGTTATGGCCTAAGTCCTATATCTGTGTGTGGTTATATGCTTTATCTCGGTCTACATACTGAGCCTCTACCTCCCTCTTCCCAATGTAAATTTAATGCTTTCCTACATTTGCTCTCCTCTAATGTAACTCGAGGTTTATCTTATTCAATGCGATAAAATAGAAATAGGTTAGTTTCTTTTCTAGCAATAATGTTGGAGATGTTCATTGTCTGGTGAGATGACTAGTTTGTGAGATGAGTTGGTCATCTAGAGGACCCAAGAGGATAGAGAAATGGAACCAGAAAACCTCCTAGTGGGACCAACCAACCGTCTGGAAGGATCCCATATATCAGTTGGACAGGAGGACAGATGACCATCCTTGTGGGCCCAGCTGACCGTTTGGAAGGAGTCCAAACATTGGTTGGACAGGAAGACCAACCAACCCAATAGGAGGTGAGATGACTGGTTCAAGGGTTGAACCTATATACATAGATTGGCAAACATTGCTCTACACCAACAACAAGTTCATGCATGTGATGTGATTATTGACCTACGTGGTAGTAATTCCTAGTGGCTCCACGGAATTACAAGTAGACATGGCCATCACTTTTTATCTTATATTGCATGTTTATGCTATGGGATATAGCATGTATATGATACATACTATATATGTGATAATTGGATATAATATATGTATATATATGATATATATAAAACCCCTCAATCAAACATATTAAGTCTGAGATGCTTTCCAATAGCAATACAGATGAAAAGCTTGATCAACCAAGCATAGATTTGCACAAAGCATGGTGCACCATCTATCTCGTGGAAGTGTGATGGTGGATATGTAGATTTGCACAAAGCATGGTGTGTATCTATCGTATTGGATATTGGGTCAGGCTTAACTAGTGACTTGGAGACCCCAAGCCCAGATGCATGTAGATGATCATGGAAAAGTGTTGCACATATCATCTATCTAAGAGTTGCATGAGATGCAATTGGCATGATGTCCTACCAAAACATTCAGGTTGTGGGTGATCAACCAATACTGACACATGACTTGATTAAATATGGATCTTGGCTCATTATAAAATTGTTCACTGCAATTTTTTGAATTGATACTTGAGAGTTATCAATTTGAACAAAAATTACGAGAATGATAATGAATTAAAGAGATAATTATAATTGCCCAAATTTAATCAAATAAAATATATAAAAATGAGTTTTAGACAACATTGCAAATTCTTTTGAAGAACCAAATGGCAATAACAAACAATTACTTTTCACTGTGATCGGTCCTTGAGAAGGACAAACTTATTGGGAACGACTTCCATGACTGGTTCAGGACGCTGGGAATCATTGTCACATAGGAGCACAAGATCTATGTCATGGAAATGCCAGAACCAGAGGAACCGGCTCAAAATGCTCCAAGTGTTGATAAGGATGCTTGTATGAAGCATATTGAGGATGCCATGGATGTCAAGTGTCTGATGTTATGCTCCATTAGCCATGAGTTGCAAAGGAAACATGAGAACATGGGGGTGATTGAGATGTTCACACTTCATAAGAACATGTACCAAGTCCAGCCAAGACATGAGAGATGCAATCTCCAAGGCATTGTTCAAGTGCAGCATGGCAGAAGGAGATCCAGTAGGTCCTCATCTACTCAAGCTCATTGGGAATGTACAGAACGTAGCTAGACTAGGATTCCTTTTGGGCCAAGAGTTGTCCACTGGTGTGATTTTACAGTTCCTACCAGAGGAATATAGTCAGTTTGTCATGAACTAACACATGAACGACTTTGAGAAGTCATTGACAGAGTTGTTAGGCATGTTGAGGACAGCCGAGACACAAATGAAGAAAGACAAGCCCAAGTCTGTGATGGTGATCAGTAAGACAAAGGGGAAGTCTAAAGGCAAAGGCAAACCTAAGAAGACTTCTAAATCTAGCCAGAAGCCCAACCCATTAGATCTATTGACAAAAGGTGGAGTAAAGAAACAAAGAGGCAATTGTCACCATTGTCACCAGCCTAGACATAAGAAAAGAAATTTCCCACTCTGGTTAGAGGAACTAAAGAAGAAAAAGGATGGTGATGAGGCATCCACTTCAGGCATAAACAATATAAGATAAATTTGATTACTTCTTAAATTTTGGTATATGATACCAGATAAAAGATTTGACATACTGATGTGCAGGATCTAAAAAGAAGTAAAAGCCCTCATAGAAGGACAAAGATGGATAAGGCAGATAAGGTGTTGTAGAAGCCATAGTCTAAATTTAGATTTGTCTTATCTCAATGGGCATGTAATAGAGTTACTAGAACTGCTATTTCATTATGCCATTAGAATAGAAATGTTTTCTTTATGCATCTTGTATGGACAAGGATGATTATCAATAAAGATTTATTAGTGCTTCTATTTCAAATGATATGATATTTTATGGCATTGGCCTGAAAATATCCTGCAATATTTATGAAAAATGATTCAAAGATGAATGTTTATACCATAGGATTATAATTTATAACTCAAGACTATCATTAGCATTAGTCATCTTATGCGAATATGAGAATTGCATGCCTAGAATACATATTGATGTTGGTTTAGATTCCCTTGGTATTGAACCTAAGGAAACATGCAAGTATTAGTTACGCACAATATGACATAACATCCTTCAGTAAATGTTGTGGGAGGATAAGACTTCCATCATACCTCATACGTATGATGCATGAAGATCTTACGGAATAAACACTAAAGATAATCACTTATACCTCATATCCATTTACTAGTAATATGATGATATGTACCAAGTAAAGGAAGCATTAATCTCATGAAGAGCTCAAGGAGATTATAAATGAAGTATGACTTTGATAAAAGTATTAAGAAACATTTATAAGATCAAATGTTGAATTACATTACATCAATGCCTTGAGTACCTTCAGGAAATAACTGTGATAATGCATCACAAGTCAAGTCCATATGAACATGAGGATGTGTCAGGATGAAGGAATTGTACCATGATGATTCATGATATGATTAGCAAATTGATCCAATCTTCTTATCCTAATAAATATAAAGCAATCATTGAATGATGTACCATCTAAATGGTTTATAAGACATCATATATGATATGGATTGGGAATGTCCCAATATGTCTAAAGGATTGAAACCTAGATTGAGAAAATTAGTTTCTTGAGAAGGTTTGTCCACAAACCATAATTGTTGAATGATTACTATTAATCCCAATCCAATAACAAAAGTGTTTTTTTGATAGGATAATTGAGTTCTAAAAGAATCAAAGGAAGCAAAAGTAGAACTCAAAATGTTCGAGGTCAACAAAGAGGTACAATGAGAACTGCAAGAATCAAAAGTTGTTGTGGAATCTCAAGTTCATCATCTAACACAAAATTAAATAGTTCTAGTAGAACACATCTGAGATTGGAGCATTGTGAATTCAACAATTCATATGGGTTGGTATAAATAGATGATCTTTTTTTTTTAAATGGCCATTCATTCATCCCGTGGCTGGGGGGTTTTGAACCTGAGACCTCTCGGTCTTACATCAATACTTTTACCATCTGGGTGCCATCTCTTTGGCTAAATAGATGATCTGAGTATTCAACTAGAAGCTATATCTGGGTAATATGGGATCCATGTAAGCTAACAAGGTAGGACCTTGATAGAGCCACATAAAGGGGTAACACCTAAAGGGTGCAATAGGGTCTTGTGGCATATACCTACATGGACAACATAAAAGAATAGATTGGTTGAATAGGTTTATCAAATCAATTCAAATTTTTGAACATGATAGAAGTTCCTTTACCAATTTACAGTCTTGTAATTGTAGTTAAAATAGACTAATAGATCTGGCATATGAAGATAAAACCAGATTCCTTAAAAGGAATACATCAAAGGATGTGTACTTTACATAGCCTTAATGTTTTTATAACTTCATGAATGCAAATAAAGTTTGTAAACTACACAGTCCAATCTGCGATTGAAATAAGGATTTCATAAATGGGATCTTTTGTTTTGACAAGATATTCAAAGCATTTGACTTGAGTCAAGATAAAAAATGAAATATGTGATTACAAAAAAATATTTAGTGGGAGCATATATGAATGATGAGGATAACATCTCAATATTGCGAATATTGAGATCTTGCATGAAAACACCTTCAACAATGAAAGGATAAAGTGAAACTTCTTATGAGATAAGGATCAAGATCTATGAGATAGTTCTTGAATGTTTTTCAGTGGAAGTTTGAACATGCACAATAGCAATGTGTTGAAAGAGTTCAACTAGATTGCATTCAAAAAGGGATAATTCGGATTACTCTCTCATGAACCATATATTCCAATTGTTGTGAAGAATGGAAACAACATGATGAAGATTTTAAAGGTTGATATTACAATGGATCTGTCATGAATGCTATGAATGTATGTATCCCATATAATCTTGTATGTATTCGACATGACAAGATAATATATACTCCAATAAGGATTATTGGAAAATCATTGAAGATATCCATTATTACTTGAGAAGTGACTAAAGATAAATTCCTAAAAGGAAGAGTTGGATATAAAGAGTTACATAGATGTAACTTCCATAATGACCAAGTGATTGTGATAAAATATGTTTGATTTTAAAGGGAATAGGAGATGATTAGTTGGAAAGGTTCCAAATGAATAACCATTAATGCAATTCTACAATAGAAGCCAAGTATACTTTTGTTATGAACATGGAGAGATATTGTATGGATCTAAAGGTTCATGTGATGAACTTATAGATGTTCCAATATTTGATGACACAATAGTGATACTATGACAATAATGGAGCTAATTGATAGGCAAGGAATATCAAATACCATATTACAACAATTTTGTCTCATATGAGAAATCATACAACTAAGAGAATAGGAACATGCAATATCTCAACTATAATCAAAGTGTTTATAACCCGCAAAATCAGCACTAGCACTAAAGAGGCATGTTGGACATGTTTGGGTCTCTAAGGATGAGATCCATTGGTGATTGACTCTAAGTGCAAGTGGGAGTCTGTTGATGTAAAGAGGCAAGATCACCTCCTTACTAAAATTAAAAGGAAATACAAAACATCCACTTTTTCCAAGAGAAATAGACATCGTGGAATGCATGTATAATAATCCCAATAAATAATCATGTTTCCGATACATATAAAATGTCAATAGTAGCGGAAAGAAACTAAGTTATTACATTGCTTTTTGAACTTTTGTTCACTACATGAGTTTCTTTCAAAAGCAAAAACTAAAAAGAAACCATGGGATCTAGCAATAAGAAACCTAGTCATCCTTGATTGCAAGCTTGAATCTACTACTCCTGAACTTGGTCACCTTTACCTTGTTAAACACCTTGATCTAACCCTGGGTGGTTGGGAAAGCACCCAGAAAAAGGGAAAGAAAGCAAGGTATGCATCATAGAAAATGAACAAGGATAAAAGATAAGAAAACTATATGGAAATAAAGGCTAAGATTTGATAATAAAATGAAGATGTCAAGAGTCTGAGGCATAAGTAAATAGATGCTTTCCATAATAAAAACAGTAAAAAGGTTGCATGCATGATTATTATTGACTAGATAAACTATGTAGGGTTGAGACACCTACCTAACCTCAACCGATAGGTGAGGGAGAGTAACACATTCCAGTCACCTACAAATATTATATATTGGGGAGATTAACACATTCCCCTAGGCGAATTTACACATGCCCACTAGTACGCATACTACCTTTAACGTCAGTTAAAATGGCCTTTTAACGTCGATTTCATGGTGACACCCAAGTGGAAGACTGTAAAGGTAGCATCCTACGTCGGTTCCAAAACTGACAACACAGAGTTGACCCCAATTGTAATCGAAAAAGAACTCACATGGGTAGGATCCATAGTTGTTAATTGTTTAAAGAAAACCGCCGCCTATCTCAGGACATAATCGTCGGTTATTTATGGAAAATCCTATGACTAAATCACTTTCCAAACAAAAAGTTATTTGGTTCATAGTCATCAGTCCAGGTTAAAACCGATAGTACAGTTGCAAATTGTTGTCGATTATGAGTTCATAAATTGATGCCTAGTTAGACCGTAGTCGTTAGTTTTTTGTAAACAACTGACGACATACACCTTCATTGAAGGTTCTTATAAACAACCGACGACCAAGTGCCATTTTTTTAATACCAGCTTGTAGGACTGCTGTCCAACTAGTCATAAGGATGCAGAACCTACAATTTAGTTCAGAACTGCAGGTTTACAACATCCTATGATTTTAGCTTAACAAACAGGCCACAAACCTACAATAACAAGTCGATCAAGACTATATATATACATCATGTGATTCACACACATGTAGAAACACAATTAATTTATTCACTTGATTCACACACATGTAGGAACCTACATTTCCATTCATTCATCCATTTTCACATTCCCATATATGTAGAAACCTATGTTCCATTCATTCATCTATTTTCACATTCACACAGATGTAGAAACCTACAGTTCCATTCATTTCATGCATTTTCATAGTCACACACATGTAGAAGTACATTCATTCATTAATCTTCACATTCACACACATGTATATAGATCAAATTTCGATAAGACAATTAAAAAATGTCATTCAAAAATGTATATATAAGCACCACATATATATAGAACTTATGACACTAAAGTTTAGAAATGTCATGCTTTATCATTAGTACCTCAATCATAATAAAAAATTGCCTCCCTTTCAAAGGCTTTTTCCCTTTATTCTCTTATGTCATCTAATTGTTCTATAGTATAGGGCACATGTACATCTAATAACTTTCCCCTGTAATGAAGTTGCTAGTTTTAAACACCTACAAAGAGAATGATGTATATATATATATAATTAATAAGTTTGATATTTTCATATTATCTAATGAGACTATATATACTTATGATGATGAAGACTATATAATACATGTTCTATGTTTTTGATGTCTTGTGTAGCATATATGACAATCATGTCAATATACCACATCATGTATTACACACATGCCCAACCATTGTCTATATATCACACTATAAATTTCAACATACAAAATGTTAATAAATAAAAACAAATAGTTCATATAAATAAAATATGCATTGGAGTCAGGATGCTACATCCACATTCTTCCAAACTATCACTTTCTTTTTCTTATCCATGTTTCCTCCAACATTTTTGAAATCTTTTAAAATCCTATACGTTAATGTAACACATTGAATTGCATTAGTAAATAGTCATATATTAATAGATGTTAATGGATATAAATATAAAAACATTTCTCACGTATATAATGGCCTCTTCAAATTGTGTCCTGAATGGTCTAATTTGTTCCCCTTAGAATCTAGACAATAAATAGCCATCGTCTTGGGGACAACAACCAATAACTCCCAATGCTCACCTCTAGTGATAAGGAAGTAAAAAATATATAACTCAAAATCCACAATGAAATGTAATTTTCTCAAGTCAAAAATATAATCAAAGTAAACTTACCCAACATCGTATGGAGCTATTATTGCGCTCTTTTTCTTTTCACCAAAATATTTGAAAGTGATAGAGCAGTATAATGTAACTGATGTAGGGTCTTCATTTGCAAGACTGGTCAAGGATGGAACTAGAAATCCCACATGAGTCATTTCAAAAATTTTATAGAAACTATGTAAGTGGCAACAAAACATATATTACATATACATTAATATAAAAGAAAATAGATCACCTTATATAAAATGAGGTATATAAATATATAAATAAGATCTTACAGTTTCCATAGTTCTATCATAGATGAATTCAGCCAAGCATAATGAAACAACTCCAAAATATCTTCTAGAAATATATTGTTATCATATGATTGACCTATAGCGTCCTCTTCCATAAAAACAACAATAGGTGAAGTTTTAGAATGTTCACCTATCCATATTGCCATACCCCTGCATTGAGGACCTATCGAGTCGTATAGGTCCTTTGGAATCCAACTTGGTACTTGGTGGAGGTGGAGAAGGACGAGTTGTAGTGGGTTTCTTCCCTTTGTCCTGCATATATAATTTCATATCAATTGTCATGTATATGCATATACCAATTATCGTAATTTTAATGTACCATACATGATCAGTCTAGATGACTCCCACTTCGAGCCACAATACCACTCCACCTTCTGCTTCACCAAGCATGTCAGCATCTAGGTGGGCATATGGCAATGGATGTTGCCTCCAAGTGGGGAAGACAAGCCTCAGGCTCACACGAACCGCACCATCGGGTACTGGAGTTCCATTAATCATGTGCCCTTGAAAGCGTGGGTATGCCTTGCCCTCTGCAATGATGAATTATTTCAATTTTAGATGGCATGGCCTCAACACCTACAAATTTACACAGAGCATGTTATATATACACATATCATCTTCAAAAGACTAGCTACTATGTCATAAAAATACTTACAGTGGACTTGCTAGGTGGTGGGTCAATAGGATTACTCCCAATCACCTTTATAGGATCCCTCCCAACCACCTCTCTCATAGGGGATGAGCGGCATGCCACAAGTACTGTCTGAGTGGCAGCCTGAGATGCCTACCACTTGCTCATTGCTTCCTAGACTCTCTTCTCAATTAACTCATCGACCTATACATGGCCAAAAGTAATGCTTTTTGATTCCTGAATTCCCTTTGCAATAACATTCTAAAAAAAGAATAGGTTACCTCAACTTTTGAAAATCCCCTTTTTTGGACATGTTTGCGCTATGATGGTCCAAATAATTCCCTTAGGCCCACACCAGCACCTACAACCCTAACACATCTAGGATGCTCTAGATTATTGAATGCAACTATCAATTCATCCCTTGTGACCCCAGGGATGAATGAGCCTTGCTTGCTCTGCTCGTGAAGCTCCCCCTAATCATCATCAATAGAAATTGGTAAGTAAACATAACAATCATCAATACTAATTGCACTGAGAGTTGCATTTACCATTTTTGCAGCTTCCTCAGCAATTGCGGGGTTGGTTATATCTCCTTTTTTGTTTTACCTCCCAGCTATTCACGCATCATGGTGATGTAGAGGCGTGGGAGTAGTAGAGGACTCATCAGTCTCAGCAGTAGGAGCAGTAGGTTGTTGAGTGGAAGACGTATGTAGTTTTTGGCAAATGGCTACATACCCATCTTGACCCATCATTTGATCATGCACATTTAGTGCACTCCTTGCTATTTGAGCATCACTGATAGCCTTGTTAGTAAGCACATTGAACTGGTTAGTAATAATCAAAGTCAATCGTAAATAGGTGAATTCATAAGAATGTATATTAATTAAATTGGGAGTGATGCTTAATACCTTTAATCATTAGTATTTCTCTTGGAAACAAACACCTCCCACTCAGTTGGGTCCATGTAGTTCCATTGCTTAAGGGCTAATTTCTTCTTCTTATCAGCCTCACTTATGTATTTTCGATTGAGAGTTGTCCTATAGTTCCTTAGGATCCTCCCACAATGTTGCATCACCTTCATACAATGTAGGCTTTCATCCAGTTCAAATATACTAAAAAAATTCATATATTTAAAAGATTATTCTAAAAAATAGAATTGTAAATAACTTTAAAATATAATAGCAAATGACAATATCTCACACATAGTTCTTCCCATACTAAGTCTTTCTTCTCTTTAGGAACTGTATGCCAAGATTCTACATTTACACTTCAATGACTATGAGTAAGAACCCCAAGATATGAAACAAATGAGCTACAGTTCTTTCCAACTGGATTTCCTGCATGATCAAAATCCACAACCAATTTTGGTCAACTACCCTTTGTTGTAGTAACTTGTTCATCATAGTGATGCCTTGATTTTTTTTCAATTTCTTATGTTTCTCATCAAGTGGCACAAGGCTTTCAGGGGGTACATCCTCAACCTAAAAATTGACAAAAAAGTGATGCAATGCCTCACCCTCATATAGGATATAACTTATAATGGACACATAGCTAGATATATTGTACAACTTACATTGTGAAGTTGCGCCTTGGCCTCATGGTAATCATCATCACGATCATCATACTCATGATCAGCCACTTGAAAAATGTCATATAAAAAACAATCAAACATTGTAAAGTTCACATCGATCTAACACTAAAAAAATAAAACATTTAAAAAAGTAAAAACATTAAAAAACAAAACATTTAAAAAAATAAAAACACGCCTCTAATATTGAGATCTTTTATCAATTAACATTCCTTCAGTGTGATCTCCAGGCACATATAAGTCATCATTGTCTTCAATTTTTGGTGTTAGCAAATCAATTGGGAATGGACTCGAGTCATCATACTTATCATATTACTCTTCTTCATATATATGATCTTCAATGAACTACCTTTCACCATGAAGAAAAATCGACCATTTTTCATTTGTAAGATCATCAATATAAAATACTTGTTTCACCTATAATGCCAATATAAATGGTTCACCCTTCTCACCAATCTTTTCAAATTTCATTAATGTGAAACCCAATTCATGCACTATAGCTCCTTTGGTGTTATCAACCCAATTACACTTAAAGAGCAGAATTATGAAATTTACATAGTCAAACTCACATATATCTTCAATGACACCATAATATGACATTTTAGCTTGACGTGGACTCTTATATTTCACACTAGAAAAAAACAATGATGATGCTTGAAAGGTGACCCCACTATTTTGGACTACGCTCTTGTCATCTTGACACTTTGTGTAATATGAGAACCCATTTATGTCAAACCCTTCAAAGGACATAACATTCATTTTTGGTTTAAATGTGAGGCATTTGATATTTTCAGCAATATTATTTGGTGTTTGAGATAGTTGATGTAAGAATTTATCTTCAAACCACATAATAAATGTTGTGTTATGTTGTCTAGCAAGCCACATTGAATTGGCTTGAGGATATTGTTTCTTGATGAAATTGGTATGATCCATGATATAAACACTCACTTCATTGATGTTTTGTAAAATATACAAGTGAGCTTGTTCCAACAGCTCACGACTGATTACTTTCGTTCATGCTCCTAAAGTCCCTTTGCCAGAATAGTCCTCAATATTCTTGTCCTTTACAGAAGTGTCATTACAACTCAGAAAGTCATTGCAAAAATCCATAACCTCTCTCACCACATAACCCTTAATAATACTCCCTTCAGGCCAATAACGGTTTCGAACATCACCTTAAAAAATGCTCATGTATCTTTCAAAAGGATACATTGAATGCAAGAAAATTGTTCCCAATATTTTCACTTCTCTAGTTAAGTGGACAACAAGATGTACCATGATATCAAAGAATGAAGGTGGAAAATGCATCTCAAGCTAACATAGGGTAATAACCACTTCACTTTGCAACTTATCGAGATTCTCAGGATCAATAACATTGTTGCATAGACTTTCAAAGAAGAAACAAATTCTGGTGATTGCAAACCTGTCATGCTTCGACAATATAGATCGAATTGCCATGGGAAATATTTGTTGCATTAGAATGAGGCAATCATGAGATTTAAGACCTCTCAACTTTAGATCTTTCATTGATACCAATCTATGGATATTGGAAAAGTAACCCTATGGTACATTAACATTAACCAAGCACTCACAAAAAGCTTTCTTTTCCTTTCTAGACAATGTGTAACAAGCAGGAGGTAATATGTTCTCCGATCACTACTAACTACTTCTGTTAATTTTTTCCTTATTCTCATTTCATGTAGGTCCATTATGTATTTGATTCTATCTTTAGTCATACTTGGTATATTCAATAGAGTACCAATGATGCTATAATAAACATTTTTCTCGACATGTATGACATTGATACAATGCCTAACTTCCAAAGAACTCCAATAAGGAAGATCCCTAAACATTGACTTCTTCTTGAATAAAGACTTGACACTTTGTGTGGGAATGGTTCCAAATTCATTGACAAAGTCTTTTACTCTTACATAAACAACCTCCCCTGGAATAGGTTTAGGGGCACTCAGTTCCTCATTCGATGCATTGAATGCTTTGCGAAACCTTCGATACTGATGGAATTTCGGAAGAAACCTTCGATGACCAAGATATATAGTTTTGCCTCCACATTTCAGTCATATGGAATAGTGTTTTCTTCACATATAGGGCTTGCTTTTGATCCTTTTATAGTGTATCCAGACAAATTCCAATATATTGGAAAGTCATTAATAGTGCAAAACAACATAGCATGTAAAGGAAATGTCTCTACATGAAGCATGATAGGTCATCACACCTTAACCATAGAATTTCTTTAAGTCATTAATCAGAGGTTCAAGATAAACATCAATATCATTTCCATGTTGTTTAGGGCTTGATATCAACAACGACAAGATAACATACTTATTTTTCATTCACAGCTAGGGAGGGAGATTATATATAACAATAATAATAGGCCAAGTGCTATGTGGGCTGCTCAATGTACCGTATGGATTCAACCCATCAGTACAAAGCCCAAGTCTTAGATTCCTAACCTTTTCACCAAATTCAGGGTACAATAAATCAAGCTTCTTCCACTGTAGAATCATACGCATGTCGTAGGATCCCATTATTTTTTTCCTTAACCTCTATATGCCACCTTTAGTTCTCTGCATCTATCAATTTGGAAAACAAGCATTGAAATTGTGGTATTATAGGTATACACCACATCACCTTGATAGGATAGCCAGTTTTGGACTTCCCCAAAGTCAACATTATATACATTGATGGCCCACATTTTGGACAATCTTTAAAATCCACATAGTCCTTTTAAAATAATACACAATCATTTGGGCATGCATGTATCTTCTTAGCCTCCATTCCCATTGGGTATAATATTTTCTTTAACTTGTATGTTGAGCTTGGAAGCTTGTTTCCTCTAGGAAGAAGTTCTTTAAACAAAGACAACAATGACATGAAGATTTTGTCGCTCCATCCATTGTTAGCCTTCATATTATACAATCTCAACACAGTGCTCAACTTCATAAACTTAGTACAACCTGTGTATAATGGTTTCTCTGTATCATGCACAATATTCCTAGATAAGGAAGATGGATTGGTGTTCTCTACCCCAAAATTATCCAACATTACATTAATGATGTCTATCAAAATCATTTTGTCCACATCTACGTCATCGGTGGCAATTTCTTGTTCAACACAACCACTACTATTAACATCTACTGATCTCAGGTTTGAAATCTCTCCATGCTAGTACCATTTTGTATAGCACTGTACAATCCCATTGCACATGACATGACTTTTGATTTCGTCACCAGTGCTGACTTTCAAGTTGTTACTGCAATGCCTACATGGACATAGAACCTATCTCCAGGTTGTTTCCTATGTTCCTCCGAAAATCTAATAAACTAACAAAGACCAGCAATAAACTCTAGGGTGCAACAATTTGGAATGGACATCCATGATCTATCCATTCTATGATCAAAGAGAAAACAACTATTAGGGTTTAAGGTTTACATATTAAGTTAAGGATTTAAAGATTAGGGTTTAGGGTTAAAAGATTAGGGTTTAGGGTTAAAGGATTAGGGTTTAGGGTTAAAAGATTAGGTTTTGGGGTCTTATAATGAATTTGTGTACCACCTATCCCATTCTTGAACACCTAATCTCACCAGTAAATGTATAATGGGTATTTGGTTTTCAAGTAAATTTTGGTAGCATTTCCCTACAGTTCTCTAAGTACACTGATGTACATGTGCAAATGCCCACCAACATACATACTTAGAGAACAAAAGAGGAAGTGTTGACGAAACATCTTGAAAACTGAATATACATTATACACTTACATCCTAAGTGAGATTAAGTGTTCAAGAACAATCCCAAACGAGGGACTATCCAAGATTTACTCCTACTGAGTAAATCTCAGACGAGTTTCTAGGACACCTAAATACATGTATATATGTTGTCATTCTTATACCTATGATCATAGTTTCATCATCCATATAGCTAGGTTTTATGTAACATCATTTAGTTCAATTCATTCCTCCATTTGTGTAATTAAGTTCATTCATGCATCATTAACCCTAATTAATCAATATTAATCAACTACACCATCTTGAAGAGCAATTATTGAACTGAGTTAAATCAATCACTAACAAGAGAGAAAGAAAGAAATATTAATTAATTAAATTCATTGATGCATCATTAACCCTAATTATTTAATATTAATCAAGTACGCATTCTTGACAAGCAATTGTTGAACTAAATTAAATCAATCACTACCAACAGAGAAACTAAGTGCAAATCTAATTAATTAAGTTCATTTATGCATCTTTAGCCCTAATCAATCATTATTAATCAACTACACATTCTTGATGAGAAATTATTGAACTAAATTAAATCATCACTAAAAACAAAGAAACTAAGTGCAAATCTAACTAATTAAGTTCATTCATGCATAATAAACCTTAATTAATCAAAATCTACTTCTAATTAACTACTCACCACAATAGTGGGGTGGAACAGGGTACGACGGTGGCGGCCATAGGTGGAGGTGGAGGTAGTTGCACCGACATGTTGGAGTGAAGGTGGCTGGAGCGGTGGTGCTGGCAGGCTGGATGATGGCGGAGGAAGAGCGGCGACGACAACCAACTTAGCAGGTGGAGGTAGTGGAGGTAAACCGATGGCAGCAGAGGTAGAGCGGCAGCGTGTGGAGACCAACTCAGTAGTTGGAGGGTGGACAATAGTTATGACAGCTCCGACATCCTCCCAAGCTCTGGTGTCCTCTCAAGCAAGCAAAGGCGGCGACGACAGATGGAGGAGGAGAGGCGACCGACGAGGAAGCGGTGGTGGATGTAGGGGAAAATCTCTAGAGATTAAGAGACCTATCTAAACCGTGATGGAATAGAGAATGGGGAATAGTATGTTTTGTGCGGGTCCTATTAAGTTACCTGTAGTCTTCGATTGTTAAAAAATATTGATACCTAACTCTAATAGTCGTCGGTCACTTGTAAAAACTGATAACTAAGTGCAAATCTAAATAAATAGAGTTGCATTTGGATAGGGTTTTAGTTGTCAATAGCTAGAGATGAAAACTCACATCTAGTGTTAGGACCATAGTTGTCAGTTGCCCAATACAAATTGACGACAAATGAGCAAATTGGTGGAAAAATATTTTCGCGGGGACAAGGTGTGAAAACACATAGTCCTCGGTTCCTATTTAAAAACCAACGACTAATGAGGGGATAAATTTTTATCTCGTGAAGGGTTATTAGACTTCAGGTTTTTGAAACAACCAATGAATAATGAGGGGATACATTTTTTCATAGAGACATGGCACAAAACATGTGTCATCGGTTTGAGAGAAACTGACGCCGTATTGAAAATTTTGGAGGCAAATTTATTTCCCTAGAAAATTGTATTTTGCGGGTAATTTAAGACATCAGTTTCTTTGAAAAGAAGCCGACGTTAAAGTAAAAGTGGTACCTGTGTCTTTTCTAAATCGGCAGAACTTCACATAAGATGACGGTTGTCTTATATAATCAACGTCGTTGTTCTTTGGTGTCATTTTTTTGGGTAATTGACGCCATCAAAGGTGATGTTATATGTCATTTCAATACTAGTGGCCGAATATATGGGTGGTTGTAAAAAAGTACCACTACACTAGTTAAATAGTCTAATAAAATCAACATGCTATGAACTATGGCAAATATAAGCATCAAGTAAATAAAAACATGGCAGTGGGGTACAAGACCCAAGCAATCAGTATAAAATTTGATTTTGAGGCAAATATAGCAAAGGAATTATCAAAAGAGAAATTAGGGTTTCATAGAAGCCTCATTAGGGAAACTAAGTTAGGGTTTTCAATTATTCCCAAATTAGGTATAAGGAAAGCACATACCTTTCTTAATGAGATCCAAATACTTCTCTTTCACATACTTTAATCGATGACAAAACCCACTTTTCCTATTTTCAATATATAACCATGAATTAGGGTTTACAAATGTATAAAGGTAAGGGAAACCCTAACTTTTGTGTTTTTTAAATAAAACCTCAGTTTAGACTCTAAAAATATGACCATTGATCTTATTAGGTTCTCTTGATTAAGAAAACATATAAGTTTGTCTATTTTGAAGTTATGAGGTTTAAAGTGCATTTTAGGTGATTTCTATCTATTAAATTCATTTTTATAAAACACCTTTCGATAAAACTCAAAACCATGTTTTAAAATCATTATTATAAGACAGACGTATATTTTTATGATTCCAAAATATATTTTCTTTTAATTTTTGGACAAAGGAGTAAAAAGATATGGTTTTTCCTATTCTAACCAATCAGGGAGTGCCACATCATCAAAACCATCGCAAAGAGGGGATCGAAGAGTGGGCATGCCTCACTGACTTGGCCCAATTAGAGTCGACCAAGTCAGGGGTCAAAGGTGCGGCCTTAACTCGCTCAAAGCAAAGCAAATCGGGTGAAAAGACGATACTACCCTCAAGCAGAAAATAAAGAAAAAAGAAAACCAAAAGGGAAGTAGACGGAATACACACAAGGGATTCATCCCCTTCATCGTGCCAGACCATGGCTGATGAACATAAGCTCGAGATTTGGGCAAAATCATGAGATTTGATCAAACTCGTAGGAAAGCACAAGAAAAATAAGAGGGAAGCATTATGAACCTCCTGAGCCACCCATTTCATCTAAGGTGGCAAGGAGAATGAACACGATCCACCACAATTCTCTAGATCAAAATCAAGTGTTGGAACATGAAGATGTTAGCAAACAAGCAATTGAAACCAGAGAAAGGTCCAACAAGAGGCTATGAAGATAGATGGGGCAATATTTACAGGTGGGGTATCGTAAAGCCAGAGATGGCTAGGTCACCCATAATCCTTGGAGAGCAAGAATTGGGTGTTTGCTAATTTCTTGAAAACACAAAAAATAGGGGTTCAGTCGGTGTGCTTTTGTATCTATAATCTATTTGAAAAGATTTCACAAAGTTTGATTTAGAAATGATCAAGAAATCAAGAAAACAAAATCCACTTAAATCTATCCCTATTTCCTGATCAGTGAGATCTAGGAGACGATCCGTGAACTGTTGGATTGTGGATCCAAAGGTTGAGATTGCATGGGTCAGAGGTCAACGCATGACATATAATCAAATTCCCAATCTTATTAAAATATAGTGTATTAATGCATTAATTTCCCTTTTAGTCTCTCCTCGTTTGAGGGGGCAAACTTGTCCAAATTAAATGAAAATTGACACCAAACCTAATTTTGATATGAGAAATCTGAATATGCAATTAGTTTTGCTTTTGAGAACTTTTATGTGTTCAATAGTTCAAAACTTATTTTCTCTTTCCTCCTTCATTAATGGTTATAAGATTCAATAAATTTGATGAAACTTCACCCATATGTCACATTAAGTGCCTTGTACACAAATATGCAATCAATTTTACATTTTGGAGTTATTTGTCCATTTATTTAATATTTTGAAGGTTCTACACACTTTCTCTCTCCTGATTTCACCTTTTAATCAAATATTCTACAAATTGAGTGAAAATTCATCCAACGACATATTCTAATCTGTAGATCATGAATTTGGCACCAACTATTATTTTTGGAGTCATTAATGATTTTATTTTGTATTTTTGAGTTATCTCTTATTTTCCCATTCAATTATTACAATTATACTTATTAATTTTCCAAAAGTTGTGAAACTTATCACCCAAGCAAACTTGTACTAAAAAAATGAATTTGGATTTAGAATTGTCTTTTTTTTGGTAAGTTAGGAGATAATTTATTCATCCTGTTCTCCTCTTGCAGGCATCAACTCAGAGTTTAGAACATTATCAGCTAGAAAAATAAATTTGGTAGGACTCCTACCATTACACAGGGGGAAGGAGATAGGATGATGACCCATATGGTCGAGTGGAGGGTTCGTGTAGGTACGACCCTCCTTGAAGGTTTTTAGGTGATGCTTAGCTAGAGCGTCGGCTAGAGCATTTTTTTCTCTGGGAAGATTAACGATATGTACACCAGGATTCCTGTTGATGACTTCGTTAATGGATTGAGTCCAAGTGTTAAAGGCTGGATACCGATCAGGATTTCCCTCAATAGCTTTGATGGCTTGAGTGTTGTCTGTGACTACTATTGTAAAATCTCTCCCAACAACAATTCTGACTTTCAGTGCAAGATCTATGGCTCGAAGTTCTGCTTTAGTAACATATTCGACTTGGGTGTTCAAGGATACACCTCCTATCCAGGTTTTGTTCTCATGCAGGACAACCACATAATTGTCTTTTAAGTTCCACTTTTATGATTTTTAGGAAATTTACTCTTATTTTCACTTAATAGAAACATTAATTCATTTAATGTCATATTTTCTTAGTTTCAGAATTTTCTTTCTTTTTCTTACATCCTTATTCCTCTTAAGTGAATATTTTGCAAAAAAACCCATTAGTAAACTTTCACTAAGGTATTTGTGCTTGACTACTTACAAAGAAAAATATTGGGAACAAATGTACACCAATCCTTTATAATTTCCACTAATTTAACATTAAGCACAAAAAAGAAAGAAAAAGCTTAGGAGAAGGCTAAGATAAGGTATGCCCATAGATCCAATAAAGTGATGATTGACATGGCATATAACTTAAAGGATTTGATTAATACTTTTAAAGGAAATCTTCCAATTCATTATGTTTCATTCAGTTATGAGATAATGAAGAAACATTATGAATGTCTAAAGAATAATATTACTCAATCACGTATACATACAAGTTACTACGCTTGTGAATGAGATCATACAGATGCGAAGAGTACATATACATATTCTCATTATGTCTCTGATCGGTTGTTCTTATGGAAGGTTGATATACAACAATAACACATAAGATTAGAGTGTGAATTGGTTGATGACTAAATCTCATTAGGCTTGATATGGAAATATCAAACCAAGCACACAACTACATGTTAGAGAATAGTTTATTGGATAGACCCACCTTGAGAGTGATGCATAGTTGTGGTGGTCACATTCATCTCTCATAGTGAAGGTGGTGATTATGATTCTTAGACTTGAAATCACTACTCCCATCACATGTCATTGGGTATGTTTTGACATCATCAAATGCTATCTTGGAATATGGGTTGTAATAATGGTGATGATTGGGTGATGTTGACACATGGGAATATTCTGTGAGTGATAGATATGGGATTTGTCCCTCCTACTAGAGGATGGTATCCTCACCAGTTGATAAGAGAAAATGAGAAATGCATGTGCATTCACATGTGAATCAATATATGATATTGAGGTCACATTATCCCAGATAGTCTACTCTTGGTTCAAGAGACATGCATTGAACGTTGAGAGAATGACATTTCATGCCTCAAGTTCATCTTGAATATCAAAGACAAAGGAATTATACAATCACTACAACACCTTACACAAATTGTAGGTTGAAGTTGATCTCCAACTTTCCATTCACTCATGTAGCACGGATGTGTGACTAGGTACCAAACTTTGCTTGTCATGTCATAAGCTAGTTATGGTCATTCACTACCAATGTGATTTGGGGCCTATAGGGTCACATACATAGGAACTCATCTAGAATAGGAGTTTGATCTTGAATGACAGTTAGATTCATCACTATAGTGTTTAGGTATTCAATTCACACAAAAGATCAAATGATTGGACTACCAAACGATCATATCACTGAGTAAGATAGTCATTTGGGCATCTAGACGGGTGTCTCAAGTGTTGAGACGGCTGTTTGGGTTGTCAGGATAATCATAGTATGAATTGGTTAAGTTCTGCACTGAACTAACCAGTTTGGTGTCTTGTAGGTGGGAAAAGTTCAAGTTCTTCTAGTCCTTTTCTCTGCCATACAACCTTGTATAGACTGGGAACCCTAACCCTACCCTCACCTATATAAGGAGGGGTACTCGGGGCTTCCCAAAACACAATACAAACAACTAAAAATCAGTTCCTCTGACTAATGTTGTCCTCTCTAGTTGTGGTAACCGAGAGAGCCCAGGCAAGTCCTACATGATACGGAGGGATAGCCAACAGGAGAGAACAACTAAGAAGTTGTTGTTGTGGGAGATCATGTTGGTGACTAGTACACCAACAGGAGGGACAACTCCTTCTTCTCTGATCTTGGTGAATGACAAGATTTCTAGTTGGTCCGTGTGGACCACTCTAGAGGCAAGAGTACTTTGGCGGCTTCTTGTAGAGAGAAGTCAAACTACAGGTCGTGGTGAGACCACCGGAATCACTATAGAGGTTGTGCAAATAGCTATTCATGATGAAGACCAGGAGCTAAACAACCACCATTGAAGAGCAACTTGTCAACAGTTGCAAAGAAGCCCGTTTTGTCACTAGATTTGCTCCAGGACTTGGTATAACTCACTAAAACCATCCTTCCTATTTCATAGTAGTTGAGAGAATCTTGTTGTTATGGGAATACAAATAGATTATTTTTTTATATTTGCTGCTATACTTTGTGCCCACATTTCCCAACATGAGTCCCAGTTCCTACTGACTTCACCCTGGAATCCACCTCTTGCTCCCAATCTTCCCCACCCCAGATGTGTAGGGACTTATCAACCTAAGGTGAAACACCCTTTAGGGCATGGAAACCCCCTCACTACTAGAGTTCACCACCTCTACTTCGATTCATCAATTCCCTATATAAAGGTTTGGAAACCCCCATAGGATCAGAAGAAGCACCCCTCATCCTTAAAATGCTCATCCATTTCCTTGAGTCACAACCCCTTACTTAGTTTTCATCTTTGACGGTCTAGAGATGTAGCCCACTAAGCATCTATGAACTTTTCTCTCTCTTTTCATTTTTCCCATTTGTCATGTGATGGCCCCAGTCATCATAGCCTATAGGTCCTTAGTAGACTCTTATCGATGCTTGTTTCCATGGCACTTTTGGGATCCTCTACCCTCAAAAAATTATCTATCAAGACAAGAGGACTTTTATAAATGTTTTCTACATCTTTGTTACATGTATGTTCCCCTCATACTATCATTTTTGAAGAACAAGCTTCCTGTCCTATTTTGTTGCTCTGGCATGTTCTAGGGCCACGATGATCCTTCCATGACAAGATTTTTTGCCATTGTCAAGATGGTTTCCCAGGAATGGTGTGTTAACTGAGCTATTAATGTCATACCAGGGTTGTGACTTGCAATAGTCATTTACTTGCACTGTAGAACATGATTGTTTAGCTTTTAAGATTCATGATTCCATGAGAAGTGTATTTTCAACCTTGGTTCAGATGATCTCCATAGGTTGCTCACACTTGATATAGATCTTGAAGTTCTATGATAACCATGACGCCCAAAATCCGTGAGTGGAGGAGGATGACCCTACCACATTTTGTCGCATCTTCCCTTGTCTTTTTGCTTATATGATTTATGTTGCAAGGGAATTCCATGACTTTCCCTCATAATTTAGATGGGTTATCATCGAGATCTATATTCCACAAAATGACTCTCTTGCCCCTACAAGTTTAATCCATAAGTAACATTGACTATGGTGTTACTGTCTTTTTGCCTTTATTCAAAAACAAATGTATTATTCGTTTAGCTTAGTTTCATGCTATAGTTTCCTTCCTTAGATTGGCTAAATTTTGAATATTTGTAACAATTAATTGGTAACTCCTATGGGTCAAACCATAAATGGCTTTTTATCAATTTTTCAAAATCTAGATAATGGACTAGGATCCAAAACCTAAAATGACTCCGAATTTCCCTATTTTAGATAAGAACCATGAAACCCTAGAAACTAAGGTGAATACAATTATAAATGAAGGATTATTGAATGATCATGGTAATTTGGGTTCCACCAACCCAAGGACGTGATTAATGTTTCATTAACCTACAATGAATAACTAGGATTTTCCCCAAGAGAGGTGAGTGGTTCATGCTCATAAAAATTCATACTTATAAAGCTCAATTTATTTACATGTTTCTCATATAAGGCATTATGATTTATGTGTTCTAATATTTTAAGATTTTATGTAAGATATACAATTAAAGTTTTCATACCTTTGTGATGGTGTTCACACATATACTCAATATCTCAAGTAGACATATGTTATTAAGATTTCTTAGTATGATTGGGACTCATGAACCATGCTCATGAAAAAATTAAAGGATCGTGTTCCTATCATAGTTCTTAGTAATGATTCATATTATTGAATAAGATTACAAGACAAGATATGCAAGAAAGATAATCATACTTAATAAATAATATGGGGTAACTTTTTATATAAGATTTCATGTATAATTATGCTATTAAGATTTCTTATATAGATTAAGATCTAAGAATTAATAAATTATTAAAAAAATTTAGAATAATTAATATCTAAGAGTAAATACAATATAAGAATATATGTTTTGGACATATTAATACATGATCAAGTTTTCAATATAATTATTCTATTAAAATCAAAATATATTGAGAATTGACTTCATGATAATATTATAAGATTAGTTTGTACTAAGTTATAATTAAGTACCAAGATAAGATTTTATTAAGACTTATTACTTGAGTCATGATAAGAATATGAGAACATAAATCTTTAAGATTTAAGATCATATGAATACGTTAAGATTCATTTTAAAATCATATTATTGAGAGTTTATAAAGATTGAGCTATCTTATCAAAAACCATATTTTATATATTTCTTACTTAAGTTACTTTCATATACTTAGTATTTCTATATTTAGTGCATATTATTTTCTTAATCCTTTAGATTAAGATTTCATATATCTGATATTAGAGTTTAATTAGGGTATTATATCAAATCAGAGTTTTAGAATAAAATTCATCTAGACAATAACAATATCATATTTCTAAATCAGATTTAGATTCAATTTAGAAAGAACAGAGATATAGATTCAAAGGTTATACATTAAGATTCAGAGACAAATAACCAATGTTTATCCAAAAAAGGTTGCAATACACCATAGAGAACACTTCAGTGTCAATAGAGGGCTCATTGTGCAAACAAAGGGTGTGTTGCAAAATAGAGGTCACTTCAATTTCAATGAGGAGCACATATCATATAATGGTGTCGACAATCAGATAAAAGTCATAAATGAAAGATAGCTCAATGCAGAGCATGTACATAATCTCATTTATAATTATAAATGAAAGAAATTAATGTCAAAGAGACATGATCAATGCCAGTAGTGCATGCCGATTCTAATACACAACGCAGACCCTATGTGTAGGTTATGTGACCAAGCACCTTAGTGCAGGTCATGAGATACAAGTACCAGAGACATGTCTCTATAAAAAGATAACAAAATAGACAAACGCTAAGCTAAAGAAAGAAGAGGTATTTATGTTTTAAAATTTCTACATATTTTATGCTAATATCGTGCATAAAATGTTTTTGATTATTTCATAGTATCTTGTTACTCTACTTCTATACATATAAAATATGTATGCCACTTATGCTAATAATTGTCTTTCCAAGGAATGGTTGGGGACAAGATGTTCGTAGGTGAGATGTAGGAGCAGAAGTACCACACATAGACTTGGATCACAAAGATGTAGTAGGATACAATATGGTGGGGTGTCAACTATAAGATGATAGTTAAGTTCATAGATTTAGCTATATGTTTCTGTGTTTGGAAATTTAGAGTATAGACTTTGAGTCAAAATTTAAAATGAATTTTCAATGTTATAGCAATTATGATTGCTTTTGTAAGGATAATGATGAGAATTGTTATTATTCAAAGTTTGTGTGGTTGATAATATTGTGGTTATGAATGTTAGTTTTATGTAATGCCCTCTTGAGTGCATGAGTTATGGATAAATCTAACCATGAGGAGGAACATAACCGACCACCACCTCCTCCACCTAAGCATAAGCCATTACATGACTATTTCATTCCCAGGAACTATAATTTCTCCAATTTCTACTAGTGTTGATTAGATGCTAGAGAGGAAATTCTTCTTCCCTCCTAGTCTTCTTGCTATCCAACCTTGTATGGACTTGAGAATGAGAACCCCTATAAGCATGTGGATTCCTTCCTTGAGACATTGTCTACCTTCAACCACCTACAACCACTAATGACTCCAACCACCTCATGTTTTTCCCTTTCTCTATCAAGTACAAGGCCAAGGAGCGCAACTCGTCTAAGACTTCAATTATGTCATAGGAGGACATGACGAATAATTTTTTTCAGACTTCAATTATGTCATAGGAGGACATGAAGAATAATTTTTTTCAAAAAAATGTACCACATTTCCATGCTGACTCATATGAGAAGGTACATCACTTCCTTTAGTCAAAAGGGGAATGAGCAGTTTAATTAGATGTGTTCGAGATTTCAAAAGTTTTTGTGGGATTCCCCAACCACGAGGTGCCTTTTTGGAAACTAGTTTAGTCCTTCTAGCACTGGACTTTTTTATATGGGTCGAAGAGTTGTAGACTCATGATGTGGAAGTGCATTCATGGTTAAACCTCTTAAACAATCTTGGCCTCTTTTTAGAACTTGGCTAAAAACTCAAGACATCGAGCTTCAAGTGTAGATGTGCATTGTGATAGAAATTGGACAACTTGACCCCCTCTCATAATAGATGACTTCAATACCCAAATGATGAAAATCTTGACATATGTTATGAATCTTATGAAGACATATGTTGAAGGCTCTTCTAGACAATCTGCTTATTTGTGGAGACTCGTTATTAGGATTTGCAAGTCCTACATTCTTATGTCAGTCATAACAACCAATGCCCAATGTCCAACTCTTACACTCCAAAATGGAGAAATAACCCCAACGTCTCTTTGAAACAAGGTGAAGAAGGACAAAGACAACCTAAGAAAAAACAAGGATAAAAATACAAATCCAAGTTTGAAGAGTAAATTATTCAGACATTGAGAAGCCTTGGTGATGTGAAGAAGGATGTATCCACTCAAGGTCAAAATAATAGTCAACTAGAACAAAGAATTGACCAAGTTTCTCTATCACTTACCGGTCGTGAAAAGGGGAGGATTCCCTCACAAACCTTGATGAATCCCTATAGTGTTGGTGGATTGGTGGGTGCTCCTCAAAGGCACCTATGTCCCACAAAAAAGGCAAGTTTCCACCTTACAGTAGTACTAAGGGCCTCCTATCTGCTTTTATCATCAACCATCACAACCCCAATAAAGCTTTCAATACACTTTACAACCACGACATTAATACCAACCACATACACATTAACAACTACTCACACAACAACCTACACAATAGCCATAATGCATCCTCCACAATCCCAATCCCCCACACCATTGGAAAGCACCTCAAGGATCACAACAACCACAACAAGCATCCTCTTCTTCTTCTCTTAAGAAAGTGAAGGTTGTGATTGTGTTGAGGAGTTGGAGGACTTTGGAGTAGCCAAAGAGCCAAGAAGTTGATAGTTTTGTTAATGAAGCTAGAGATGACATTGTGATGCATGACAATGATACTGTGATGGGTGATCAATGTGATCCCATTATAGTGGACAATGATACTATGATTCATGTGATACCACTCAATGATTGTGCTTATTTTAACAAAGTGGGTGCTCAACTACCTCCATTCTTGCCACATTTGAAGAGCCTTCCTCTTCTAAATGGAAGAAATATCATACATAAAACATCATAGAATCCATCAAGAAAGTAAGATTAATATTCCTTTGTTGGACACTATTAAGAAGATTCCCTCTCATGCAAAATTTGTCACAAACATGTGCACTTTATAGAATAAATCAATAGGCAGAATGCTAAAACAAGTCAAGCTCACTGAACAAGTGAGTTCCATTATACAAAAGATAACTCCTAAGAATAGGAAATATAATGGTGTTTCTATTACTCCATGCTACATACACACACCCACATAGACTGATATCTTCTTCTCTTGGATTCTAGTGTTAATGTTGTATTCTATGTATGTTGCATTGAGATTGGGGCACTTAGAGCCAACTAATTGCTACTAGAAATAGGTTGTCTATTCTTTGAAGAGACCTCGAGGCCACGTTCATGATGTGTTGGTAAGACTTGATGATGACACATTTTGGTTTCTTTCTTGTTGATTTCATTCTTGTTAATATGGAAACGGTCATAGAAAAGAACCTATCATCTTGGGGGGACTATTTATAACGACACTCAATGTGGTGATACATGAGAGGACTAGAACCTTGTATGCGACCTTCATGCACATGAAGATTTGACTGAAATATTCAAAGCATCAAAAAATTTTGAGGTGATAGGAGCTATTAAGGGGGATTGTTGTCTTGTTGACTATTTTGAAGAGATTGTTGAAGAATGCCTACCCGCATGGATTTTAGACTTCCTCCAAAGGTAATAGTTTTGATCCCATTGTTGTGATATCAGATGAGGAAGGTCAAGAGAAGAGTGATTCTTTGTTAGTTTTTATGACTTATGATGTACCTGTTATTTTTGTAAAGTGTTTAAAGAATTGCATTGAGGACCCTCCTATTCTTGAGTTGAGAACACTTCTTGAAAGTTTAAAGTATTCATTTCTTTGTCGATAACACCCTTCTAGTGATCATTTATTTTATTCTATCTCTAAACCAAGAAGGTAACCTGATTTCTATCTTGAAAAAGAATATTCAAGCCATTTTGTGGTCAATTGATGATTTAGTATGAGTTGATTCCTCCATTTGGGTACATAGAATATATCCACAGGATGGTGCAAGGCCAAATTGTGAAATGCAAAGAACCTAAAATCCTAATTAAAGGAGGTTGTGACTGAAGAAGTGATGAAGTTACATGATGTTGGGATAATCTATCCCATTCTAATAGCCATTGGGTGAGTCCCATACAAGTTATACCCAAGAAGGGTGGGATCATTATTTCAACCAACGAAGATGGTGAAATGATTCTGGTGAGGGATAAAAACGAATGGTACATGTGTGAAGGTCTCATAAAAATAAATTACAAGACAAAAAGGATAACTTTTGCATACTATTCATCGATACATTCTAAAGAGATTGACAGGGAAAAGCTTCTATTCCTTTTGTGATAGCTACTTTGAATACTTCCAAGTGGCATTACACCATGCAGATCAAGAAAAGACTAACTTCGCCTATCTAAGTGGTACCTTTGCATATAGAAGAATGTCATTTGGGCTTTGCAGTGCCCCCTCCACCTTTTAAATATGTGTTACATCCATCTTTGTCAAAACGCTTGTATCATCTTTAAAATTGTTCATGGATGATTTATCATTGTTCAAGAAGTGTTCTGATGATTTTTTGTTTCACCTCAAAGCCATTCTTGAAAATTGTGTAGAAGTCCATTTGGTTCTATTATCAAAGAAAAATCATTTATGGTTCGTGAGGGCATTATTATCATTGAGTATCTATAGTTGGGAGTGATGTTGACAGGGACAAAGTGGTCCTTATATCTACTTTACCTTCATTTCACCGTAAGACATGTTCACCCTTTCTTGAGGCATGAAGATTTCTACCGCCTCTTCATCAAATGTTTTAGTGAGACTTCCATGCCCTTGTGCCATTTACTTGAGAAAGACGATGAATTCAATTTTAATGACACATAAATCGAAGCCTTCAACCACTTGAAGCAAAAAATAATTTTTGCTCCTATTATACATCCCCAAATTTCTCTTTGCCATTTGAGATCATGATTGATGTATCATATATGACAGTGGGGGATGTGCTTGGCCAAAGGTTTGGTCAGATACCTGATGGTCTACATATGTAAGAAAAACTCTCGATGAAGCTCAACAAAATAATACATCCACATAGAAGGAGTTTCTTGCTATAGTTTTTCTTCTTGATAAATTATGTTCATTTATCCTATAAAATAAGATGTTTGTCTATACCAACCATGCAACTCTTAATTATCTCATGTCAAAGAAGGATTCCAAGGAAAGTGTAATTCAAAAAATTCTTCTTCTTCAAGAATTTGATATTTCAATGATTGATAAGAAAGGGGTTGAAAATTATGTAGCCTATCATCTCTCTTGCATCAAGGCTCCCAACATGATTAGGGAAATGATGCCACATGAATGGTTCTTGCTAGTTGATGCAGCCCAAAAACTGTGGTACAAACACTATGTAAATTTCTTATCTAGTGGATAAGATCCCAAGATTTGGGCATATGAGGAGAGAAAGAGGTTATATTCATCCACAAAGAATTATGCATGTAATGACCCTCATATCTTCAAATGTTGCCCAAAGTCAGTTGATTAGAAGATGAATTCTCAATGATGAGTAGTTTGCTATGTGCCTTTCAGGTGCATGTGGAGTCCATATGGGGGGGAGGAAGACAACTGCAAAGGTACTTCATTGTGGATTTTATTTGCCTATTGTCTTCAAAGATGCTCATGAGTTTTGCAAGGCCTGTATGAAATTCCAAAGTCCAGGCACAATCTAAAATATAGAGAAGATGTCATTATCACCAATCTTGGTAGTGGAGGTGTTTGATGTGTGGGTAATGATTCCATGGGCTCAATTCCTCATCATTTTGGATTTGTGTACATCCTTGTGACTGTTGATTACATTTCTAAATGAGTTGACATTGTGGCTACAAGAACCAATGCTCACAAGGTGGTTTGTGAATTTATCAAGTCCTACATTTTCACAAGGTGGCATTAGAAGGCTTGTTGAAAAGATATGTTGTGAACAACCATGTCGAAACCCCCTATCACCTCAAATATATCGTCAAGTTTAGTTGGCCAATTGGGATATAAAGATTATTCTTGAGAAAATAGTGAGGTTAGAGCACAAGGATTGGTCTCTACATCTTAAGGAAGCTTTATGGGTGTATAGAAATGACTTCAAGGCCCCGATTGGCACTACTCCTTTCAAGCTCATATATGGGAAAAGATACCACTTGTCAATGGAGTTGCAGAAGAAGTCAAAACGGGAATTGAATGCCATGGATATGGACATGTAAGACATAGAGGTAAGAAGAAAGGTACAACTCAATGAACTAGAAGAAATTAGGCATGTTTCCTATTATATGTCCAAAACAAACAAACATAGAGTGAAGTTTTTACATGATAAGTTGATGAAGAAGAAGCCTTTTGATCCCAATCAATGGGCATGGTTGTACAACTCAAGAATGAAGTTCTTCTCTAGGTATCTTAGGTACCAAATATATTATGCTTAACCATTTAGAGAAATTGTGATACAAGAGAAGGAAGGTTTCAAGGAATTCATAGTGAATGGGAAAAAATCAAAAATAGTTGTAAAAAAGGGCTTGACAATGCCAATTAAAGTTTTAATATCATGATGTTGATTGAGGAATTTTCTTTCAATGAATAGGTGTGCATGAATGCACATGAAAATGAGATTCATTATGTATATGATGTTGCAAGGTTTTCAAGAGTATGATTGACTCAAGAAACAAGATATACAATGGAAGGCATAGAACTTAGTGCTAGTGGGAGGCAACCTGCCTAGCTTTGGGAAAATTTCCACCCAACCTTCACTTTTTGATACTTTTTGGTTGTTTTACACATTTACAAAAAAAGAACACACATGTTTTTAGTATGTTTTGTTTGAGTTTATAAGTGTAAAATGAAAACATGTTCGACATTGAGATAGAAGGCCAAAATTAGTGGAAAAAAGTATATAATATCTTTTTTGGATCAAAGAAATTGACGGTGATATGTCTTGTGGAAGAATTGAGAAGAATCAGAGGAAATTGTGCTAAGTGACCAACACATCCATGTAGGAATAGAATGACTATGTTGGCTTTGTCAAAATCATAGTGGAATTCAAGAATTTTGGAGCCAGCAACCACAATCGTCCTGATCAGAACAACCATTCTAATGCTTCATACGCACGACCCTCCTTTCCTAGCCCCACATAATTTTAGTGATCTAATTTGAAGAAGGTCACCACATCCCACCTCTCTCTATTCAGTCTAGAATGTCAGTTCTACAACCTATGAAATCACCCCAAATCCTTTGATTCATCCCCTCTAATATCATACCAAGGTTCCTTGATCTCCCAAGAGTCTTTCCCAGCCTCTACCTTCCTGTTTGAAACCATTTCCACTCCAAAATATTGATCTATGTCTTGATTCCACCAAAAATATATAGAAGGATGAAAATCTAGCTTCACCCACAAAATGCACCAAAAATACTCAGTCCAATGAAAAAAATTACCAAGGTAGTGATGAAGGGGATCCAAAGTGGCGTTCAGTCCATTACTGACACCAAGGCTAGTAGAAAGAGATCCTCCAACATCATCCCCATATAACAACCTTACTATGTCTTCATCCAACTCCATTTCGGGCTCTCTTCCATGTTTGGCATTGGTGAGCATCCCTCTGCTTTTGTCCTCCTTGGGCCTCCATACCTTAGACCCAAGCTACATCCATCTCGAGGAGGAAGAAGAAGAGATGCAAATCCTTATTGATTCTATTGGTGTTTAATCTCCATCAAGGCCAAGGAGGAGAAAGAAAGTAGAAGCTCCTCCATCATCATACCCACCTTAGCAGCCTACTCCAATTAGACATTCCACATTTTCAATGTTGCCACATACTACACAATAACCCACAAGAAGGTGGTTAGTTATGAAAGAAGAAGATGACAACAAAAAACAAAAAAGTGGTGCCCCTCAACTTGGATAAGAGTTTCGGGTCACCTGATTAACAAGAAGAGGAAAAAGAGGGCGCAGAGAGTGAGGATGTGGATGATGAACTAGTGGACATGTTGTCAAAGTTGGAAGCAGAAAGGATGAAGATTTTGGGAAAATAGTGTGAACTAGCTACACTCAGTAGAAGACCATAGAAAAAAGTTTTATGAATCCTCTCCACTGTAAGTGTACAACAATAAGGGTGATCTATACAAGACATGCTTGTATGTCCACTATACAAGACTTAGAGATCAACTACTACTTCGTGGACTATATGACTTCTTGTGGGTTGTATAAAGTGATGATTGATATTGAAGAGACCTATACTAAGACAACCAATGAGTTCTTTGGGTCATTGGAGAAGGTACAACATCAAGGAAACGATTCCACCCAGTTCAGACTTAATGACTCTATACATTGGTTGAAAACCTTCTAGATCAACTAGATTTTTTCTCCAACACATGAAATGGAAAAAAAGATTGATGATGTAAAGTTCAAATATTTATCAATGTGAAAGTTGTTCATGAGCTAAGAAATATTTTTTTAGTAAATCAAAAGTGACTCTACTATAAAATCCCTTCATAAGGTACTTTCAAATTGTCTTGGAGTCCACTATTTTTGGCCCATATGACAATATAGGTTGTTTCTCTATAAAATACATCTTTGTGATGTCCATAATGGTAAGTGGTGTTATGTCAATCTAGGATCGATAATGATTGAGAATTTGAAGACCATACCTTGTAAGAGTAAAAATCCATTCATAATGCAAGGGATCGTGACTACCTTTGCTCTAGCCTTAGATTGTGATTTAGAAGGGCTCACAAAAGATGAAGGGACCAAGTAAGTTCATCTAAAATACCTTGCATAGTCCAAGATGATCTCCTTGTAGTATGAAAATATCATGTATAACATGAAACCCTCATATCTTGGTGTCACCTTAGAGGTACCCTATCACACCAATGTATTGGCTAATGATATTACGTTAGTAGAAGATTTCTTGGGGGCACTTGATGCATGGGAAAGTGCACCACCCAAAGAAGGTTACAGGACACTGCCAGTTGATCTACCTGAGTGACATGGAGAGACTAATGATCATGAGAAGCAACACATTCTTCAACAACCTCACTACACAATGAAATAAGAGAATGATTTTGATGAACAACAACCCATAGTGAATGCCTATGACATGTTCCCCATGTAGGAATAGTTGTGGGGTATTCAAAGGAAAAATAAGGCCATGTGGTTGGAACAATAGTAGATGCATCATCAGATCAACCATATGTACCACTATCAACATGCACAGATTTCGAGAAACCCCAATGGGGGTGTGATAACCTGATTTTTTTTTAGAGTTTTTATAGCCATTATAGTATTTGAGGTCCAAAAATATTCCTGGTTGGTTAATCTTAAGGCATGGTGGGTTTAATTCGAAAATGGTTCCTTTTGTGTCAAATATGACCCTAATTCCATTAGAGGTTCAATAACATCTATCCCATGCCTTTTATGCACATGGAGATGATTACCACCCGTTAGCAATCCCTTTAGATAACATATGAAGATAAATATCCGATGAAGTATACATGGACTCATATGAGTGAATAAAAAAAAATCAAGGATGCATCATGGTCCATGCTATGTAGGTTGAACTTGTATTGATGATGTTAGAGGTAAATTAATCTATAGTGTAAGTTCAATATAGTTATACATGTACCCCTCTAGAGTATTTTTTTATTGAAGGACCAAATAATCAAGTTTGGGTACCCAATGTTTACTTGAGGTGTAGTACATTGTGATGAATCTTGAGGTTAAATTTCTGAGCCAAATCATGGTTCTACAAGGAGCTATCTAGGTTTGGATATTGCAAATAAATGTTGAATTATATGAATTGTGGAATATGGTTGCTGATATGTATAGCAAGCAGTGGCATTCAAGTGTCACGCAACCATCAGGAATATGGGGTAGACTGCATAGGTGTGGCGTGGCTTAATCTGGGCTGTCACTGAGGGATCCAGCAGTGAGAACCTTGTCCCCTACCTCCAGATATCGCGGGAAGAAAGAGTCAACAGTTCAGCACCACTTTCTCCATGATTCCAGGGGTGATCAACCTTTTCTGTGTGAGTCCAATTCTCCGTGAGGGTGGGATCTAGCCAACGACTCCTCAGTTATGCAAAACTACAGAGAGACCAGAAAGATCGACCCCCCAACTCCCACATTGTTTCTCCATCTCTTCTCTTGGCACAAAACCAGTGAAATAGGGTGGGATAGAAGGATGAACAGGAGAAGATAACTGGGGGTCAACAAACCTCAGATCTCGTGGAAGCCCAGGAGATATTCTTTTCATGGTGAGAAGCCTAGATGAGAGACCCCCCATTTCTCCCTTGTCAACGTCAATGGATGAGTCTGGAGGAGACCTTTTCTGCCTCCTCACCTTGTTCTTACGGTCCTCTTGAAGTTCCTACGGACCTGGAGAGCCCTTTTCCGCTTCTGATTAAGGTGAAAGGGGTTCTAGGGCAGACGCCCAAATCATGCCGGCGAGCTCCAACAATTATCAATGGCGAGCTTGAGGGGAGAGCCTCAGATCTGTTTTGGAGTTCCTGACCTTTTGCTTCGTATCTCTGAGGTAGGGCGAGAAACCATGGATGCCTTAGTTTTGGCCAAGAAGGTACTCACCAGCACAGAGTCCTCACCACTCCCTGCCGTTGCGGCAGTCACGATCACAGTCGAACAGAGGAGTACCGAGCAACCCTTTAGCTCCCTCCCTGCCGTTCGCCACTCGCTGAGATGCGGTGCTGGTAAGGCAGGATGGGGGGAGTCGAGCTTCTCCATCCCTTGGTCTGTGAGGGAGAGCTCGCACCTTCACTCACTTGAGATCGAACATTACAGTGTTGCCGTAGAAGAGGGCTCGTGTGGGAGTCCAGAACGGGGGAAGAGCATATCGCCGCGAGCAGAGCGTCGGGCCTGGAAACCCCATGTGGGCATTGACAAGTGAGGGAGCAGAGATGGGTCCAGGAACCAGCAAACCGGCTGGCTCAACGTGAGCCCAGGAGTCTTGCTGGACACGTGGTGACACCCAAGTGGCTGGAAAAAGGTAAATCCCAGAAAATACTGAAATCTTGGATAATTCGTAGTAAATAGCCTCTTGATCAGAAAAATACAAATAAGGTACCGTTATTCTCAGAAAAATCCGTAGAACAATACGAAATCATAATATCAGGCTTTTGATGCACTAATATCAGTGATATCGTATTAGTTGTAAACTTCTTAGTTCATGAGTAATAAATATCAAATGATGATATTAAATTATGGAAAAATGTTAGTAAGTCTATAATCATGTTTATAATGCATATGATGTCATGTTAATGTACGAAACCATATAATTTGATTACTATGGCTAATTAGGGCTAATAACACTAAAGATAATGTATTAAATGCATACATTCTCAATAAATGATGAGATTTACAAAAAACCCTAATATCTTTAACTTTTATATAATATATAAATCTGAGATCAGTTATATGCATAGAATTCATGTTATATGAAGATGACCCGTAATCCATGGGTTGTAACCCTAAATTGAATAATGTATATAAACTAGGGTTAATATGTGCGCAAAAAGGATATGGAACCTAATATTCAGATAATGGATCATAATCTGGAAAATGACATCAGTAAGATAAATATAAGGCAATAATGCAAGTAAACGTTGGAATACCCTAATGAGATAATATAAACCCTAATGAACATGACTAGGGTTAAGATGATGAGAATCTGATGATAGTATGTGGTCTTGTCTTAACCAGGTGATGACCAGATATGTAGATGATCTAGAATGTAAATAGGAATCTCTGAACTCAGGTACGTGGGATTTATTAAGTATAAGACTAGTTTTCTGGTTGCATATGATATGTAATATCTTGACTGCTCGAATTTGAATATGATTGCTTGGTTGAACTAGTATGAGTTATACTTCGCCAAACCTAACAGATCATAAATGAGTATGATGGGTTGTAGCTACTAGAGCACATAGCCTGGTGTGTATGTATGTTGCCTAACATGGATGTATGATTCCTTGGCCCATGTTAGATGTATGATGATACTATATTGCCCACACTAGATGTAATTCAAGTGCAAGTATGTTTAGTACAACCGCATCAAAGTCAATGCAATAAAAGGAATGTTTACCTAATGATCGCTTTAAACAACATTTTCTTTTAATCTTTCTTTCTCAAGTTATTTCAATTATGCAAACATATTAGAATGTATCTTTCTACCCACGTACCCAACACCTTGTGTGTTGATTCATTGTTTCACGTATGTTTTAGGTTCAGAGCTAGCATGGGAGAAAAAGAGAGGAAGTGAGCAGTTGTCCAGGCTGTACCTATTGTGTAGATCCTAGTTTAGCATACATGTTCTTAGATTGTAGAATTTTCATTCAATATGTAATTGTAAATCATTGTATAATAATTCATGTTGTATAAATTTACATGTTGAATGTTGAGAATGTTATGGTTGTATGTTCATGTATGCGTATTATGCTTCCGCATCGCTCTCTGATATGATTGCTAACATTTTCGGATTTTGTCTTCTCATATCCATGGGGTTTTGAGAAGGTGAAAATCCAGGGACGTCACAGTTGGTATCAGAGCATGAACAATAGCTACACCTAACAATTGCTCACCATGACACATTAACCCTAAATCTCACCTTTCACTTTAAACCCTAAAAACTTAGTAAGTTGTTTTATAGAATAAGTTCTAACTTAGCCTCTAGGTTAGAACCTAGATGTTCGAGAACTAGGTTTAGACAAGTGTGTGCGACCCTTTCCATATAGAGCTCATATGTATTAGGTAGCTGCACTAATCTACACCTAGTTCTCACCATTTCACTAGGTGACATGACACTAGACTATCTACTGTGTGTGGGACACTCGAGTTTGCTGGTTTGGTTTTGTTTCCCAATCGGCTCGCACCTCGACAATTTTCTCTGACGTCTGCCTTCTCGGAGAAAAACTATATAATATTTTATTACCTATATGTAAATATAAAATGTGTCCCTCACACTGTAGAGTAGTTAGTGTTCATGCAATCTAAGTGAAAGGGAGTGACATCAGTCTAGAAGAGAGAATAGATCTAGATTAGACGTTTAGAGCCTCATAAGATTATGTGATAGATCGATAGACAAAAGAAAGACAAAGGAAATAAACATATAGAATCTTATCTAACTTTAATCCATGATGGTATAAGTTTTCTTATTAAGATTTGAGTTGTATATGAGCCGAATCCACTCTTAGAGGATCTATGCTAAGTCGTGATGATGAGATTACATTCCCTTTTTCCTACTTAAGATATGCTAAGTTAAGATAGAGATGAGTGTGCATGGGCCTCAAGCTCTTATACAAGGAGGATATCTAGTGGTAGGATGAGATATGTGGTAAACTCTAGAGAGAGTAAGACCCACAGGGAGAAGGTCATAGGACCTAGCCTCCAATATATGAGATATGTGTTAAAAAAATGTCCTACACTAGATTACTCTCGAGTGTTTTGTTGAGTCCTTATGCATGATTCAAATCTATATGTGAGAATTGGGTAAAATAAAAGGATGGGTAGATGGCCCATATGATAAAGTCAATCCTTTGGCTGAGTTAGGTCCTAGCTGGAGTGACATATTTTGTGAATCTTATCATTAGTTGCAAGTGAGGTAATATATGAACTCTAGCTATGAGAGTATGATGCTTTGTGCAAAAAATACTCAAAATACATGTTCTCCCTTCTTCTTCTCTTTCTTAATATACGATGATAGAAACCTCACTTGATTTATATAGATGATTTATATATGAGGAGTCACTCGTATAGGATTGACCTATTCTATATTTTCCCCCTATATCATACATGTAGCACCAAGATAGAAATCATGATAAGTTTGACTTTAAAATATTCTCTTCCTCTTCATATGAAACACAAAAGATATGATGCTGAGATCATGGGATAAACATAGTATATTCTCTTTTTCCCTTACATAATACATGCAAGACATAAAAAATTGAACTCATGAACTTGATATAGAGATATTTTTGGATCATGGGATATATGATCAGAAATATAGTTGTAACTTTGATCCTTATCAATGTATGCTTCTAAGTTGAGTATGAATATCACACCATAGGGTGAAACCCTAATGGTCAAACATGTTACGTAAGCCCTTCTTAAGTAGAAAAAATCTAATATCAAGGATGAAGATAAATCTCCTCTAATTCTGAAATCATTAGAAGATGTTAATGATGAAAGAATTGAATGATCTGAATATCATGGCATATAAATGAATTCCTCTTGAACTTTAAAAGTATGAACAAAACTTGTATCCTTAGGGGTGATGTAGTCCTAAGATATCATAATGTCATGTTATGGCTAAGACATTAAGTGATGCTTCCACATATATAAGGTGGGGCGGACACACCCAAGAATCTCTAGACCCTAAGCTGAGAAATTAGAGTGTATGCAACTATGGTGGTCTTAGAACCTAAGAAATAATGATGTATATGAAGTTCAAACCCAAAAATAGCATCTTAAGGATGAGATTAGTTGAATTTTGAGGACGAAATTCCAAATAAGGTGGGGTGAATGTGATAACCTGGTTTTTTTTAGAGTTTTTATAGCCATTATAGTATTGGAGATCCAAAAATATTCCTAGTTGGTTAATCTTAAGGCATGGTGGGTTTAATTCGAAAATGGTTCCTTTTATCTCAAATATGACCCTAATGACATTAGAGGTTCAATAACATCTATCCCAGGCCTTTTATGCACATGGAGATGATTACCACCCATTAGCAATCCCTTTAGATAACATATGAAGATAAATATTCGATGAAGTATACATGGATTCATATGAGTGAATAAAAAAAAATCAAGGATGCATCATGGCCCATGCTATGTAGGTTGAACTTGTGTTGATGATGTTAGAGGTAAATTAATCTATAGTGTAAGTTCAATATAGTTATACATGTACCCCTCTAGAGTATTTTTTTTTATTGAAGGACCAAATAAACAAGTTTGGGTACCCAATGTTTACTTGAGGTGTAGTACATTGTGATGAATCTTGAGGTTAAATTTCTGAGCCAAATCATGGTTCTGCAAGGAGCTATCTAGGTTTGGATATTGCAAATAAATGTTGAATTATATGAATTGTGGAATATGGTTGCTGATATGTATAGTAAGCAGTGGTATTCAAGTGTCACGCAACCATCAGGAATATGGGGCAGACTGCATAGGTGTGGCGTGGCTTAATCTGGGCTGTCACTGAGGGATCCAGCAGTGAGAACCTTGTCCCCTACCTCCAAATCTCGCGGGAAGAAAGAGTCAACAGTTCAACACCCCTTTCTCCATGATTCCAGGGGTGATCAACCTTTTCTGTGCAAGTCCAATTCTCTGTGAGAGTAGGATCTAGCCAACGACTCCTCAGTTATGCAAAACTACGGAGAGACCAGAGAGATCAACCCCCCAACTCCCGCACTGTTTCTCCATCTCTTCTCTTGGCACAAAACCAGTGAAACAAGGTGGGTTAGAAGGATGAACAGGAGAAGATAACTGGGGGTCAACAAACCCCAGATCTTGTGGAAGCCCAGGAGATATTTTTTTCATGGTGAGAAGCCTAGATGAGAGACCCCCCATTTCTCCCTTGTCCACGTCAACAGACGAGTCTGGAGGAGACCTTTTCTTCCTCCACATATTGTTCTTACGGTCCTCTTCAAGTTCCTACGGACCTGGACAACCCTTTGCCGCTTCTGATGAATGTGAAAGGGGTTCTAGGGCAGATGCCCAAATCATGCCGGCGAGCTCCAACAATTATCAATGGTGGGCTTGAGGGGAGAGCCTCAGATCTGTTTTGGAGTTCCTGACCTTTTTCTTCGTATCTGCGGGGAAGGGCGAGAAACCATGGATGCCTTAGCTTTGGCCAAGAAGGTACTCACCAGCACAGAGTCCTCACCGCTCCCTACCACTGCTGCAGTCATGCTCACAGTCTAACAGAGGAGTACCGAGCAACCCTTTAGCTCCCTACCTGTCGTTCGCCACTCGCTGAGATGCGGTGCTAGTAAGGCGGGATGGGGGGAGCCAAGCTTCTCCATCCCTTGGTCTGCGAGGGAGAGCTCGCACCTTCTCTCACCTAAGATCGAACATTGCAGCGTCGCCGTAGAAGAGGGCTCGCGTGGGAGTCCAGAATGGGGGAAGAGCATATTGCCGCGAGCAGAGCGTCGGGCCTGGAAACCCCACGTGGGCATTGGCGAGTGAGGGAGAAGAGATGGGTCCAGGAACCAACAAACCAGATGGCTCAACGTGAGCCTAGGAGTCTTGCTGGACACGTGGTGACACCCAAGTGGCTGGAAAAAGGTAAATCCCAGAAAATACTGAAATCTTGGATAATTCGTAGTAAATATCCTGTTGATCAGACAAATACAAATAAGGTACCGTTATTCTCAGTAAAATGCGTAGAACAATATGAAATCACAATATCATGCTTTTGATGCACTAATATCAGTGATATCTTATTAGTTGTAAAATACTTAGTTCATGAGTAATAAATATCAAATGATGATATTAAATTATGGGAAAATGTTAGTAAGTCTAAAGTCATGTTTATAATGCATATGATGTCAAATATGGTCATGTTGATGTACGAAACCATATAATTTGATTAATATGGCTAATTAGGGCTAATAACACTAAAGATAAAGTATTAAATGCATACATGCTCAATAAATGATGAGATTTATAGAAAACCCTAATATCTGTAACTGGAATATAATATATAAATCTGAGATCAGTTATATGCATAGAATTCATGTTATATGAAGATGACCCGTAATACATGGGTTGTAACCCTAAATTCAATAATGTATATAAACTAGGGTTAATATGTGCGCAAAAAGGATATGGAACCTAATATTCAGATAATGAATCATAATCTGGAAAATGACATCAGTAAGATAAATATAAGGCAATAATGCAAGTAAACATTGGAATACCCTAATGAGATAATATAAACCCTAATGAACATGACTAGGGTTAAGATGATGAGAATCTGATGATAGTATGTGGTCTTGTCTTAACCAGGTGATGACCAGATATGTAGATGATCTAGAATGTAAATAGGAATCTATGAACTCAGGTATGTGGGATTTATTAAGTATAAGACTAGTTTTCTGGTTGCATATGATATGTAATATCTTGAATGCTCGTATTTGAATATGATTTCTTGGTTGAACTAGTATGAGTTATACTTCGCCAAACCTAACAGATCATAAATGAGTATGATGGGTTGTGGCTACTAGAGCACATAGCCTGGTGTGGATGTATGTTGCCCGAACGTGGATGTATGATTCCTTGGCCCAAGTTAGATGTATGATGATACTATATTGCCCACACTAGATGTAAGTCAAGTGCAAGTATGTGTAGTACAACCGCATCAAAGTCAATGCAATAAAAGGAATGTTTATATGATTATCTCTTTAAACAATATTTTCTTTTAATCTTTCTTTCTCAAGTTATTTCAATTATGCAAACATATTAGAATGTATCTTTCTCCCCACGTAACCAACACCTTGTGTGTTGATTCATTGTTTCACGTATGTTTTAGGTTCAGAGCTAGCATGGGAGAAAAAGAAAGGAAGTGAGCAGTTGTCCAGGCTGTACCTATTGTGTAGATCCTAGTTTAGCATACATGTTATTAGATTGTAGAATTTTCATTCAATATGTAATTGTAAATCATTGTATAATAATTCATGTTGTGTAAATTTACATGTTGAATGTTGAGAATGTTATGGTTGTATGTTCATGTATGTGTATTATGCTTCCGCATCGCTCTCTGATATGATTGCTAACGTTTTCAGATTTTGTCTTCTCATATCCATGGGGTTTTGAGAAGGTGAAAATCCGGGGACGTCACAGGGAGCATGATTTCTATGGAGACCTATCAGGTCATCTATAGGTGGAGGTGGACTATTGGGGAATTTATTACCATTATCCTTTACCATAGGGGGGAACACCACCATAGATGCCACAACAATAGTGACTCTATCCCTAACACTGCTAGACTTTAGTGTCATGTTGAAGACAACATGATTCAAAAGTTTGGAGTGGTAGAATGGTATGTGCCCCTCTTCTCTATTTCATTTGATATGTCTATTTCTCCTATTCCACCCTATTGTGTGATGATTTATGGTTTTACCACCTCTATCTATATTTTTATTTGCATACATGCATGTATACATTATAGTTTTTTGCATTTTTGCATATTTTTAAGAAAAATTGCTCTTCATGACATTCCTTGCCATGAACTGCATTGCATGTAGGTTTTATAATTTTTGTGTGTTTTATATAGGATTTTCCTATATATTATTTGTTGATTTATAGTCTAGGTTTAGATGTAATTATAAAGCAATAACAATTTTTTTTTCATATATTCCTTTAGCTTGATCTATTTGCGCAATGGTGTGTTTCAACTTAAATCTCTACTTGTCAAATTTCAAATATCTAGAACATAGATAATGCATCACATTGATGTTATTTTTTGTCTTCGATGAGTTCTATTTTGGAATTTTGCACGTACTCCAAGCCTCTTGCAAGAAATGGATTATAATAAGAAAATGTGATTCTTGTAAGCCTTGAATTCTTGGGCTTATTTTTTCCATGTGTAAAGAGTTTATTTGACATCCCCAGATTTTCTAAAACTTAATCTAATGTGTGACATCCAAATTGAAACCTCACCTTAGAGAAAATCCCAATTTAAACACCACACACTAGGCTAAGAAGAAGAAAATCAGAGGAAGTCAGAAGGAAACAACAGTAGAACATGCACATGAACAATAATAAAACCATACAACACATGTTCGCCATTCAACAGATAATTACATAATAAATTGTTACAAAATTTAATAGTACACATTGAATAGAAAACTTTTAGATACACATGTACTATCACTAAACAACATGATCTTAAGACAATAGGTCCACATGTACATCAGCTCTCCACACAACTCTCAACTATCTTGGTTCTTTAAGAGCACATGTCCACAACCTAAACAAAAGTTTACATGTGGTACACGTCAGCAAAATATTCAAGAATATTGTATTGAGTACACCTACATGACTTTTTTTATACCTCTCATTACTAAGACTTGGTAATAAGATAAAACTAGAACTTGGCAATAACAAACAAATATAAGAAAAAGCATATACTTGCTCAAAAATATTTGTTACCAAAGTAGAACACATATTTTAGGCACATTTTCCATTATATGCTCATGCATCAGCCTACCAATGGAATAGATGCATTAAGGCCTTATGATCTACTTACCAAAGAGATAGATCATTGTACATTTAATCTTCTTAACAAAGAGATAGATCACTCACTAACACTATGCTTACCAAAGAGATATAGTGCTTTCATATAATGGAACATATATATTACGTTTCATGTGTTCATAACTATATGTATGGAAAATCAAGCAAAATAACATACAAGAACAATCATTTCATCCAATATCATATGTTGAGTATTTTGTACACATATAACACAAGCATATTGTATAATAAGCCAAGTAAGAGGTATGGCGTACCTTGCACCGAGATAAACTAATCATCACATGATCCTCAGGTCAATGTATCCTTGGTCAAACCTTGATTAAGACAAGATGATATGTACCATCATCAGATTCTCATCATCATCAACCCTAGTTATGTCCATTAGGGTTTTGCTTAGTTCATTAGGATATTCCCATCATCACTTGTATTCTCATCTTGGAGTTATCTTACTGATGTCATATTCAATATTATAGTTCATTTAATGATAATTGTGCTTCATATTATTATGTGACCATATTAACCTTAGGTTACATGCATTAACCTAAATTAGGGTTTCAAACCATGTATTAAGGGTCATCTTCATATAACATGAATTCTGTGAATCTAACTGATATCAAACATACATGTTAGCTTCCAATTATTGATATGATCTTACTTTAATATACAACCACTTATTAACTATATATGTGTATTTTCTACATTTTATTTAGGGTTATTATCGCTATATAGACATACTAAAAAAATTACATGATTAAATGTTATAACATGATCATACATGATCTTATATGGATTATATATCATATTTCAGAGTTACTGATGCATTTTCATACTTTTAGGTCATCGTTTGATATTTGTTATGCATGATACGAGCATTATACATATTACATGATATCACTGATATTTAAGCATCAAAAGACTAATATTATAGTCCCATGTTGTTCTAATGATTTTGTAAGAACTTTTGCGCCTTATTTGCAATTTTCTGATAATTGAGCTAATTTTTTATGAATTATTGAAGACTAGGTATTTTAGAAAGTTTTACCTCATGTGGCTAATCATGTGATGCCATGTGACCACTCACTTGCTCAGATGTGCATGGACCTACCCAAGCTTGTACTGGCAGGGATCACGATTAAACTGAGCTGTCTGATTTGGGATTTGATCAGTTCACTACTGCTAGACACAATCCATCCCTTATGTCTCTCATTCACAAATTCTTGTGATTTGGTTTGCAACTCTGTTCTTCCGTGAAAAGATGTCACCTCCTAGGACTGACTCCGGCATGAAATCAATAGAGGCACATGGATCCTCTTTAGCTACTAAGCCCACAATCAACTCTGACGACTTAAGATAGACATCCACGACTACTATACTTCTAAGATTTGCATGTGAGGCCCCTTCTCCACGAGGGCACCACTGCAAGTCTCTAACACGGTGGAGCAAAGAGGCAAGATGCCTCTGCTCAACCTCATTCCAATGTGAAGCTTATGAAAGTTTCCCAAGACCCCTAAGAACTTATCTCCATCCTTGTCATGTGGTGAGGAACCCAAACAACTAGCCTTCAACTCAGTCTTCTCCTCTAGAGAGCTCGAGTTTGTCAGCTAGTAGGGATTCTACAGAGCAGCATGGAAAGGCTCACGATTAAATCATTAGAGTCTACTCTTTCTTTTGCTTCACCTATCTTCTTGTAATCACTCCTATATCTCCATCTCCATCTCCTACCTCCACTTCCCACCAGTGGAAAAGGGGAACTGGAACTCCCTCTATTTTCCTTTCAAAGCCACAACATCTTGTTTGAATGGATTCTATCAAGGAATCAACACCACTGTACCCTCATTTCCCACTCTATATCCACGATCACCCACGAAGTTGGCGATCAACATTTCCATCTCCACTTGCCCACAATGTTCTGTCTAACAGATCTAAAAGGCATGGTTCTTACCATTAGATCTGACTCATCTAATGGTCAGGGTAGTGCCACTTTGTGAATCCTTGGCTCCCCAAGCCAGGGGGAGTGTGCCACTTGTTTATATTTAAACATAGGAAAAAATATTAAATATCTTATTCTTTATTCCATTATTCATCAATAAAATTCATCGATTTCAAACCCAAACATACCCCGTCTAGGAATGTCCAAACATCCTAAAAATTTAACCATAGTTTTTTCATCCTCATAATTGCGTTCTATTAAAATTTGGTGGCAAGAATCACTTATTTGAATGATCATTTAAATACCTCAAAAGGCATAAAAAAGAGATATTCTTCATGATATCAACATCAAATACCATCCAAACTTTGGGTAGACATTGATACTTCTTAATATACTCCAAAGACCTAAATTCACTTATGTCAATAAACATTTAAAGATTCTAAAAGATCAGCCCATCATATCCTACACACCTCCAAAGAAATTTCATCCTTGAAATTAAACCAAAATCCAGTCCATCACAACATATACGTCTAAAAAGAAATTTTGGTGTCCAAATTAAGCCATACTCATACTCAAGGAGAAAAAACAAAAAGCTCTCCATTCACATGTATGGATCCACTTTAAGTGTAACATATCCACCAAAAAAAGCTACATAACTATATCTATATCTTTCTAAGAGATTCTAAATGAATCCAGGGTTAACCACTCCTTCATATAAGGTTAAAGTTAGGGTTTAGAAACCCTGATTGTTTTATGACATATTTCACATTTAGGATTTTGATCCTCGTTCACCCAAGGATTAAGATTCCAACATTACTTATTTTTTTTCAAAATTAGTTATTTATAGCTAACCCATTTTTCTCTTTCATCTATATCATATCAAGATGCCAACATCATTTTGTATAGTGCTAAATTCTTAGACTACATTCAACATATTTATTAAGCACTAACACTGTCACCATTTGGCATATATTATAAAGACGATCTCATTTCACTTTCATGTTAAGTTACAAGTTTGTTAGTGAATCCGGACTAGATTCACCAACAATAGTACATCATTACAATTCATGTAACATGTATCATTAGTGTCATCTCATTGTACTTTCTTGTATTAGTTTGTAAACTCTAGTATATTTTCATCATGAGATTAGCCAACTATTCATATTATCATCATTATTCATGTATATGATTAACCATTTATACTTTGAAATCTATTAAACCCTTTCTAGATTTCCTTCATGTCCATATGTCAATTCTCAAGATTAGATCACATTCTTATCTATGTTATATCGTAGTTGTACTCAACACACTTATATGAGTGGCTAATCAAACATATATCAAGGCTTTAATTAGTCCAATTGAGGTTCTCCTAGCCCATGTCATGAGGGTAATTACATGGTCAGTCTCTCTGAGCTCACTCAACTTTTGAGTATACTATATCTTTCCTCATTGGTCTAGGGTTATCAGGTCTACCTCATTGGCACTAGTTGATTGGCATTCGAATCTTTGACCACTCAAGCACAAACCACACCAAAACATGACACTCTTTTAATATATCTCTAACCATGAAATACTATATCTCATCTCTCTCTTATATACACATCTGCTAGATTCCTACAAGGAACCACCAAACCGAGCTCGAGGCTTAACAAAAACTAAAATACTTACCTTCTCCAAGGTCTTGGGACTCTCTCTCCCTCACCTACATGGTAGGTTCTCATATTTAGGTTCACATATACATACATAACCAGCCTCTCTCTGACTCTAGGATTTGGTCCTCCCAAGGATATCTAGGGTTCAACATGACTATAGGAATCATGCATAAGGCAACTCAACTCATTCACTCCGGAGCAGTCTAGTTTAGGACATATCATAACACATACTTCTCATAGTTCTCATATCTTAGAGTTTAGGTTCTCTGACCTTCTATGTCTGGGTCTCACTCTCTTTGGAGTTAACCCTAAAATTGATCCTCACACTAGAGGTCCTCCTTTGTAAATAGATTGAGGCTCTAGTTGATTCACATCCTTATCTTATCTTATCTTAACTTAGAAAAGCACACATACTTGCATCATAAAAACCTTATCTCAAATCCTCAAAGCTGAACTTTCCTCAAAGACAAACTTGTATTATTAAAATTCATCATATGTCATCTATATAAATTTGCGATCTTATCTTCTAAACATATTTCATCTATTCCAGTTATCACATATTCCAACAAGGCTCCAAACATCTAATCTAGAACTACTCTCTCTTCTAGATTGATGTCATACACTTTCACTTAGGTTGCATGACCACCTCCTTTTCTTACATGTGTGGGGACACATTTTTGTAATACTGACATATATAATAAATATTATATAGTTTTTCTCTAATAAAACAAACGTCAGAGAAAACTATTAAGGTTTGATTCAGTTAGAATCTAAAACAAAAACCACAAAATGAGCATCCCACATATAGTAGAGAGTTTAGTGTCATGTCACCTAATGAAAAGGGTAAGAACAAAGTGATCAGTAGTGTAGCTACCCTAGACAACGAGCGCTATATGTCTATGATTTGTCTTCCCTTGATGCACATCATTTCCAAATTATGTAATGTCCCATATCGTTGCACTATAAAGAAAGAACGACAACTAAGGACCTACTTTACAACAAGAACTAGTCTAGACCTAGTTCTCAGACATCTAGGTGCTAACCTAGAGTGTAGATCAGATCTAGTCTCTAAAAGATGACTAATCTAACCCTAAAGAATATTAAGTTCAAGGTTCTTTAGTTTCAAGTTTCATAATGAGCAAATATCATGATTTGTTATTGTTCATGCTCTGATACCACCTATGACGTCCTTGGATTTTCTAAACTGAATCTAATGTGTGACATCCAAATTGAAACCTCACCTCTGTGAGAATCCCAATTTAAATACCACACACTAGGCTAAGAAGAAGAAAATCATAGGAAGTTAGAAGGAAACAATAGTAGCACATTCACATGAACAATAATAAAACCATACAATACTTGTTCACTATTAAACAAATAATTACATATTGAATTGTTACAACATTTGATATTACACATTGAATAACAAAGTTTTACATACACATGTACTACCACTAAACAAAAAGGTCTTAAGATAACATGTCCACTTGTACATCAGATCACCACACACCTCTCAATTATCTTTTTCTTAAAGAGCACATGTCCACAACCTAAAAAAAATATTACATGTGGTACACATCAGCACAATATTCATGAATATTGTACTAAGTAGGCCTACGTGTCTTTTTATATACCTCTCATTACTAAGACTTGGCAATAAGATAAAACTAGAACTTAGTAGTAACAAACAAATATAAGAGAAAGAATATACTTGCAGAAAGATATTTGTTACCAAAAGAGAACACATATTTTAGGCACATTTTCCATTATATGGTCCTGCATTTGCCTACCAATGGCATTCATGCATTAAGGCCTTATGATCTTCTTACCAAAGAGATAGATCATTGTACCTGTGATCTACTTACAAAAGAGATAGATCACTCACTAGCACTATGCATACCAAAGAGATATAATGTTTTCATATGGTGGAACTGATATATTATGTTTCATGTGTCCATTACTATATGTATGGAAAATAAAGAAAAATAACATACAAGAATAATCATTTCTTCCAATATCATATGCCAATTATTTTGTACACATATAACACAACCATATTGTATACCAAGTAAGAGGTATGGTGTACTTTACATCGAGACAAACTAATCATCACATGATCCTCAGGTCAACTATATCCTTGGTCATACCCTGATTAAGACAAGAAGATATGTACCATCAACATATTCTCATCATCATTAACCCTAGTTATTTCCATTAGGGTTTTTCTTAGTACATTAGGATATTCCTATCATCACTTGTATTCTCATCTTGGAGTTATCTTTTTGATGTCATATTCCATATTATAGTTCATTTACTGATAATTGTGTTTCCCATTATTATGTGAACATATTAACCTTAGGTTACATGCATAAACCTAAATTAGGGTCATCTTCATGTACCATGAATTTTGTGAATCTAACGGATATCAAACTTACATATTAGCTTCCAGTTATTGATATGAGCTTACTTTTAATATACCATCACTTATTGACTCTATATGTATTTTGTACATTTTATTTAGGGTTAGTATCCCTAGATAGACATACTAAAAGAATTACATGATTACATGTTATAACATGATGATACATGATCTTATATGGATTACATATTTTAGAGTTACCAGTGCATTTTCATAATTTTATCCCCTCATTTGATATCATACAAGCATTATACATATTACATGATATCACTAATATAAGCATCAAAAGACTTATATTATAGTTCCAAGTTGTTCTACTAGTTTTTTTGAGATTTTTGTTACCGTATTTGCAATTTTCTGATAACTGGGCTAATTTCTATGAATTAATGAAGATATAGGTATTTCAAAAAGTTTTACCTCATGTAGCCAATCATGCGATGCAAGATGGCCACTCACTTGTTCAGTTGGGCAGGGACCTTCCCGAGCTTGAGTCAGCTGGGATCACAATTGAACTGGGCAGTTTTATGTGGGATTTGACCAGTTCACTTCTACTAGACCCGGTCCATCCCTTTGATCTCTCATTCACGGACTCTCAAAATTTGGTTTGTGGCTTTGTTCTTCCATGAATAGGTCTCGTCGCTGCCTAGGACCGACTCCACTGTGAAATTAGTAGAGGGATAGGGATCCTTGTCAGCTACTAAGGCCACAATTAGCTTTGGCGACTTAGGACAGACCTACACGACTACTAGTCTTCTAAGATTTAGATGTGAAGCCCCTTCTCCGTGAGGATACCACTGCAAGGCACTGACACAACAGAGCAAATGGGCAAGCTACCTCTTCTCAACCTCATGCCAAAGTGAAGCTTCTAAAAGCTTTTCAAGACCCCTAAGAACTTATCTCCCTCCTTGTCATGTGGTGAGGAACCCCAACAACCAGCCTTCAACTCAGTCTTCTCCTCTAGAGATCTTGAGTTCGTCAGCTAGTAGGGATGTTGCAGAGCACCATGGAAAGGTTCGAAATTAAATCCTTAGAGTCTACTCTCTCTTTTTATTCACCTATATTTCTATAATCACTCCTCTATCTCCATCTCCTACCTCCTCTTCCCACCTACAAGTCATGGCAAAGAGATAGCAGAAAGGGGGAATGGGAACTCCCTCTATTTTCCTCCAAAAGGCACAATGTCTGGTTTGAACAGATGCTATCAAGGAGTCAACATCACTGCCCCCTCATATTCCACTCTAGATCCATGATCACCCACGAAATCAGTGATCAACATGTCTAGCTCCACTTGCCCAGGATGTTCTGTCTAACTGATCTAGAAGGTAAGGTTTTGGCCATTAGATCTGACTCATCTAATGGTTAGGGTAGAGCCATATTGTGAATATGTGGCTCCCCAAGATAGGGATAGTGTGACACTTGTTTATTTTCAAACTTAGGCTAAAGGATCAAATACCTTGTTCTTTATTCCATTATTCATCAATAAAATTCACTAATTTCAAACCCAAAGATCCCCCCTCTAGGAAAGTCCAAACATCCTAAAAATTTAAGCATAGATTTTTCATCATCATAATTGCATTCTACTAAAATTTGGTGGCAATAATCACTTCCTTGATCGATTATTTAAATACCTCAAAAGGCATAAAAAGGATATTTTTCATGATATCAACATAAAATACCATCCAAACATTAGGTAGACATTGATACTTCTTAATATACTCAAATTCACTTCTATCAATAAACATTTAAAGATTCCAAAAGATCAATCCATCACAGTTTAGCATACCAAAATTTCTCACTTTATGCATGTTTTGAATAATTTGGTGAATGCTTCTTGGGTTAGCTTGTTGAAATGAAATCATACATGAATTTTCACTACTTGTGACTCCTCTTTTTTTAATAGAAGTCAGAGGGTATTTTTATTCATCTCACCCCTCTCGTGCAAGCAAATCAAATGAATTATTACAACAAATACTACTAGAAACTATATTAAACATGGTAGTACTACTACCATTACACATATCCAAGTTGATAATATCAACAAGGTCAGTGGGTGGGCTTCTATAGAAATAAAAACCCCCTAGTTTTTGTTGTGAAACTTGGCAAGCCAATCAGCTGCCTTGTTACCCTCTCTCTTTGTGAAGCTCCATGTCCATTCAGATTCACTACTAGCCTTCACCTCTTCTACCCATCTGGCCATCTTTGGGAAATTTGTTGAGTTGCCTTCAATTGCAAGCTTAGCATTTGTGGAGTCTGTTTCTATACAGATCAATCTATTGCTCATGTGTTTACTGACTTCAACCACAAGAACGATTGCCATTACCTTCGCTTCCAATGTGTTGTTGGCTTGGACAATCTTTCCCCATCCTCCTTGCCACTTACCATTGTGATTTCTTCCAATAACAACAATAGTCGCTCGTCTAGTACGTGCATCGAAGGTAGCATCAGTGTTGAGTTTAATCCAGTCCTTTTCAGGTTTGCTCCATGCAGCGGTAGGTTCCTCCATATTTGAGGAAAGTTATTCGGCTTGCTCGTGGCCCAAGCTTTAAAAATAAGAGAAACATCTTTAATAATCATGGCATGGACTTGAGATGTGGTCATTTTCCTATCCTCAAAGACAACCTTGTTCCTTCTATTCCATATGTTCCAGCAACCCACAGTGAACAGGAGGTTGTTGGGTGACGGTGCTAAGAGATTGATGTCCATCCAGTTCCAAACAGCTTGTGCTGCTGAGAACGTTGTCCATGAGGCCAAGTGTAAAACTAGTTTCAAGATTTGGGCTGCTTGTTTGCAGTCCCTTAGGGCATGAAGGGTGGATTCCTTGTCAGTATTACAGAGCGGACATCGGCTATCATTGGTCATGTGTCTTTCTTGTCTCCTAATATTGGTAAGAATAGCCTCGTGACCCACAAGCCACAAAAAGAATTTAATCTTTATGCCTTCTTTAAGTTTCCAAATCTTCACCCACTTACCATTCGTCTGTATGTCCTTGCCCTCCCGCAGAATATTGTAGGCACTTTTAGTAGTAAAGTTGCACGAATCGGTATGGTTCCAAGCCCTTCTGTCCGCTGACTTGGTGCACAATGGAGGAGGCAGGTCTAGAATCTTCCTCACAATGTTTGGTGGGAACCACTCTCTCAAGAACTCGAAATCCCAGCTATTGGTTCTGGTTATAAGATTTTTAACTATCAGTTGAAGAACATCACCAGTAACAGGCTTTATCGCTACCTCTTTCAGGATAGTAGTGTTATCGCACCAAGAGTCGGACCAGATGTTGGTCTTCTCTCCATTAACTAGAACCATTTTTGAGTTATTAAGAATGAACTGTATCCTTTGTAAAGTTGCCCGTCCCAGTCTGGAAATGTCAGGAAGGTGAGCACCCACATATCCTTCGAATTTGCATTTTACACCTATGCACCATGGTGATTTTCTGTCTGAGCTCAACTCCCAAGTGTGTTTGGCAATGAGTGCTTCATTCAGCTCCCTCATAGTCTTGATACCCAATCCCCCATGTTCTTTATCAGATGTAATCTTGTTCCAAGCAACCAAGGAGAGGGGGTGTTGTTTATGGTTCCCTCCCTAAATGAAAGAGTGAATGCTGTTATCTATTATGGCACAAACTTTTATAGGAATCACCACCATCTGCATAACATAAGATGGAATAGCTGAAAGAGTGGACTTGGCAAGGCACACCCGACCCGCCAGAGAGAGGGTTCTTGCAGCCCACGAATTTATGTTAGTCAACACTTTGTTGATAATTTTACTATGCATATCCTACTCCACTTTCCATTTGTTTGTATTTAGATTCCATTAGGAAATGATTTTGGTTCCCTCTGTGTATGCAACTTTTTCTATTCAAGATTACTTCCCAACCTGCCACCCAAATTCTAGATTTAGATGCAGGGATCAAATGATAGGTCAAGTGAGTTGAAGAGAGTTAGTGTCACGTAAATTCAAAGATTGATTGTTTAGTCTCCCCGCCTCATGAAAGGATTCCAATGTGCATACATTACACTTGGACACCCTTCAAAATTTTGGGATGGCCATATCTATGCCCACCTTCTTATTCCAATGACCATTTTCCCTCCTTACACACGGGGAAAATAAATAGAAAAGAAAAGAAAAGACAGAAGAGATAGCTCTATGTAATAGAATCTAAAAAAAGAAGAAAAAATGTGTGCTCCTTGGTAATAGCATTGTATTGTTTTCCACAACCCTTTCTTCTATTTTTATGACTATTAGGGATAGGGAAAATAAACTCTATCCCCCCTCACCCCTACACAATATAAGTGGGACATGAGAGGCGAAGTGAAGTGTCCTACAAGTGAAAGAACAAATTTAATCATATTGTTGTATGTGCTATCTTAAAAAGAGAAGAATGGGTTGTGGAAAACCATTTTAGTGTCTTACATATGTGTTTCCTATCCCATATTTATAGTTCTTGTGCTCTGTGCTTGAATCACATCAACGAATAAAATGATGAATAGGGCATTGTAGATTCCATGATTAATTCCACATGTGGACTCAATTTATCCAATGAACACTATGATTATTGCAATCTTCCACAGTTTCCTTGAATCAATTGAAAATGAGATATTGAGTTGGAGCATACTTGAGGACAAGTATATTTTAAGTTTGGGATTGTGACACATCTCTAATTTAGGGCTTCATCTTGTGCCATTTTGTCCTTAAATCACATCTAAACATGTTAGAATGCAAATTACTCCTCCCAATAAATGGTTTATTGTGAAATGCAATTATGGAGGTTATTATTCATGATTTTAAGTACCTTGACCATGATTTGGATGGAAGGGAAATAAGTAGGATGAGCTAAGTATTTCTCTACCCTTGAAGGAGCCTAAAGGGAGTTCAAGAGCTTCCCAAGCCTACCCCTAAAGGCCTAGGGTCGATCTCAAGAAAATGAATTGATGGATAGTCAAAGAGAAGATGAAAGTACACTAGAAGATCACTAGCTTGGTTGTGATACCATAGAATGACCGTGATACAAATATCAAAAATCATAGAAAACAACAGTGAAGAAGTAGCTCAGAACAAGTCCATGAAGGTGGTTGTGGTGGCCAGCACTACCATGCCAAGAAGATCCTAGCATGGCCATGCCAGCCAAAATGGTTGTGTTGTGAAAATGTCAATTGGCTTGTGCCAAGAAGAATGACCCATTCTCAAACCACCCACCATGGTAGTGATACATAGCATGGGAGGCCACCTAACAGACACCGCCCTGAGTTGCTCAACACAACCGTGGTACCAGCCTCCAAAACCTCACTATGTCCATTGTAATTTTTCCTTCACCACCACAACCATTCTCTCATAGCACGCCAAAATCCATCTCTCTACCACCATAAGCATTCTAACATGAACAGTTGTTTTGCCACTGAAACCCTATAGCTTCCTAGCTAGCATTTTACCTAGATGAGCCCACTTAACCATATGCTTCCCAAACCACTATATAAGCAATAGATGAGGTTGAGGGATGGATGTTAACCACTCTAAGTATTTAAGAAGCCATCTATGCCTCAAACCAACAATGAGATGGTTATATTTTAGGTGTGATTTTTTGTTTGCAAACTATTGGACCTCAAGATAATAGTTATGATCCTTTTGTCATGGGATTGAATATCTATTGTGTTAACCCTTTTCTTATTTGAAGATTTATGGGTAAGAAATTCTCCTTAGGTAAGGGGTTATTAGAATTTTAAGAGTTGTCATTGTTAGAATTTATAGGCACCAATAGTATTGCAACTTCACATGCTAAAGTTGAAATGTGAGAGGTAGATGTTAACATCTATGTACTGTTACACACCAATACATGTCTCGGCTAGCATAGGTCCCTTCACATTTGAGGCGGTGCAAATTATGTTGTATATCATACACAAAAGTTATCCCTTACAAGAAAATATGGATTACATTGAAGGAAGAACTTCTTAAAACAAATGGGGCTACTGAGATAGGTGTGTCTAAGTTTGAATGAATTTTTTCCTCTCGTATAGAAACAACAATGAAGTGTGAGGCCAAGATTTTTTCACAAGATGGTAAGATATAGAAAAAATAGAGACATTTTCATCTTTCTTGACTAGCCCTTATTAATAGAGTGCTAGGTAACTGAGTCTAGACATGTCAGTATTAGGTAATTATATTATCACAATAGGGGTTATTTTTGTCTCATTTTATCTTTCTTCAAAGAAAAAGTAGAATTTAGTCCTTACACGATCATATAGGGTGTGATACTTCGACTATGGTTAGTCTTGTTGATTGGATGTGTAGAATATTCTATAAATGGCATAGATCAAATGAGGGGTGAGGTTACCTTTCTAGAAATCACATAAATCTAACATCCAACAAGGACATGTCACATATCTTTCTAATTAGGTGCCTCAATATTATTGGGTGGTGGAAACATAGTGGGATATGGTGTATTAAGCCACATCACATAATGGTAAAATTATTTTGTAGTGCTTTATGTCAATTTTGAGAATGTTTGGATGATAGATTTTCTTGATATTAATATAATATTCATGACTCAAACATAATTGTCTTCTATTTTGTGAGAACTCAAGTATAATCCAAGGTTCTATTGGTATGGCACTAGACTAACATGTTTGTGAAAGAACGAATTGCTCTACGTTTTCAATAGATATGCTTGGAAAGCAATATATGTATTCTCTTTATTTGATGTGGGCATAGATTGCACGAATGTTCCAATCTTGGTAGCACTCTAGTTCACGTTGGGATTTTTAATGAATGATGTAAGAAATCAGAATATTGGTAACACTTTGACATGATTATGCATTTAACTAAAATAGTTATCCTTTCAAATATATTGTAATGTAAAGCTCTACATTATTTTGACATGTATTATGTTTATTAGGAACATGGGACTGTACTAAAGTTGTCTCTTATATAATTTTAATGCACTTTGGGTTTCTTAATGATGAATCATGCATATGTTTATACTTATAATATATGTCATATTAATATGTTTAGAATATTTTTGAAGTATAAGGGTATTGCGAAAGATGATATCACTAGTAATTTTTTTTGGTATTACATTGACATATATCAAATTTGCATAAGAGAATGCAGTAATGTCAAAAGTGTATCCATTATTTTAATATCAATTTCGTTATAAAAATATATGATACAAATATTAGTGTTTTGAAATTGTTTGATGTATAACAAGTTTCGAATAAGATTGCACAAATGTTGAAACTTTAGTATTATTCTTTGGGTCTTTCAAAAATATTTGAGAAGGTTATAGATTTGCATTAGTTTCATGCATATAAGGTTTGGGAAAATATTCTACAGATGTTGAGGAGTAGGCATTATCCTTTAGTATATCTGGTTTTGTAATATGTTGTGGCGATGTAAAAAAAATGTATTGCTTATATATGTTTAACTTTAAAAAGAAGTGTCATTATTCTAGTGTTATGTGACAGATATTAGGTTTAAAAAAATTTGAGAGCCTCATCAAGGAAAATGAGATGCATGGTGGATAAACTACAATAATACCCTTTGTTATATTCATTGTAAGCTAGATATATTTAGTAATATTTGATTTATTGTACCTACTCTTGTGAATAAATAGGTTTCCATGGATTTTTCATGGGTGTAATTTTCTTTGACCTGCATACTTCTTTTACACCATCCAGTTTAGGTTTATGCCTTCAATACACATGTTCTCACGATGACCATAATTGACCTCAAGTATGACAAACTACGAATGTTTAAGGCTAAGGATGACTCACATGCATATGTACTCATGTGTAATAATGCCCAACAATTTTTTAGATCGGCTTGTGTGAATGATACTCTTCATTACTTGACATTATAAAATGGACGACTACCTTGTGCAATGTTTTAATCCCATTGAGAACATTTAACTTTAAGGACATGAATTGGAAAGATGCAAAAAGGATTTGTATATAGGCAATGAAACATACTTCACAAGTAAAAACATATTTGATGCATCTACTACCCAAAGACAAGCATGATATGGAATAATAGGGACTCCTTCCCCACTTTTTTACAGCAAAATTGGGACAATAGCATACCGTTCCACGCTGTGGTGAACAAACTTATGAAGAAATCCATCACTTGGGATAAGGAGGAACGACGGAAGTTGATAGCTAGGAAGAGAGCTCTTCTGAAGGGGATGAGAAAAGTGAAAGCTGAGCAGGACCGACGATGGACTGAGGCCAGGGAGAATAGGCTAGCTGATTTGCAGGTGGAATACAATGAAATTCTGCATGCGAAGGATGAGGAATGGAGGCAGAAGGCCAGATGTGATTGGATGAAGGAAGGGGATGCCAACACAAAATATTTCCAGGCTTTGGTGAAGGTGAAAAGACGGAGAAATAAAATATCTAAGCTCAAGAATAGCGCTGGAGTTTGGGTGGAGGAGAAGAAGAAGTGAAGCAAGTAATGAGGGAGTTTTTCTATGACCTGTTCACGAGAAAGCAGAATAGAAGGATTGTGAGGGCGATGGAGGCTTATATAGGTCAGTTCCCACAGCTACAATAGGAAATCAGTACTGCGATGGGCAGAGTACCAAGCAAGGAGGAAATAAAGGGGGTGTTGATGAAGATGAACCCTATTAAAGCCTCGGGACCGGACGGGATGGATGTTGGGTTTCTACAAAAAAACTGGGAGCACCTAGGAGACTCTATCACACTAATGATCTCTAAATACTTTGCAGGCCACCCTATTGACGAGAGGTTGGCAAATTCCATCTTAGTGTTGATCCCTAAGACTCCTACTCCAGAGAGTTGCAACAATTTGAGACCAATTTCCCTTAATAATGTGGGACTCAAAGTGATATCTAAAATTATAGTTGAAAGAATAAAACCATACCTACCAGATTGGATTTCTCCCGTGCAAAGTAGCTTCATCCCAGGCAGGCGCATCACGGACAATATAATTCTAGTACATGAGCTAATACATTCCATGCAAATCAAAGTTGGGAAGAGAACAACCATGGCAATGAAGGTGGACCTATCTAAAGCTTATGATAGGATGGATTGGGACTTTATTGAAGACACTCTCATAAGGACAACCATCCCACATAACTTGATCAGAATCATCATCAACATCATCAAGGCGGGAGAGATAGCGATCACTTGGAATGGTGAGAACCTAGAACCATTCAAGGCAACTAGAGGGGTGAGGCAGGGTGATCCTTTGTCCCCCTATATTTTCGTGCTCTGCTTAGATAGACTCTTCCAGGCCATTGCTACTGAAGAGAGGTCGGGACGATGGATACCTTTCTACGCTACCCGGTAGGGAACCGACATTTCCCACGTCTGCTTTGTAGACAATCTCATTCTATTTGGAGAAGCTACTGAACGACAAACCCAGATAATGCTCACAAATTTAAAGAAATTTGAATGTGTCTCTGGGATGATGCTAGCAAAGGAAAAATCCACAATATTCTTCTCAAAAAACACGGCCATCCCTACCCAAAGGGCAATAACCAGGATGGTTGGTATTAGACAGATAGAGAGCATCGACAAACATTTGGGCATCCCAATCCTACATGAAAGGGCAAATAAAGAGCTATACCTGGACACCATAAATAAGGTTGAAGCCAAAATCTCCACATGGGCGAACAAGTCGTTATCGCTAGCCGGTAGGGTGACTTTAATCAAATTTGTACTCAATACTTTGCCTATATACATTATGCAATCTACTGTCCTGCCGATGATGGTATGCGACAGTATAAACCGGGTGGTGAGAACCTTCCTGTAGAAGGGGGTGTCTAAACATGGGGGCATGCATCTTGTAGCATGGGATAAGGTCATTGCGCACAGAGGAGATGGGGGCCTAGATATCAAGACGAAGAGAGTGCAGAACGAAGCCTTTCTATATAAAACATCTTGGGACTTCATGTCACGACGTGAGTCGTTATGGAAGACAGTGGACAAGGAGAAATACCTGCATAGAACAAATCAGGGGCTGGCTTGCACATCGAGGACGTGGAGAGCCATCACAAGGATCCAAGCGGAGATGACGCTGGATGTAGGGAAGGTCGTTCTATCAGGTGAGGATACCATGGTTTGGGATGACAAATCGATCGAAGTAGGGCGAGTTCCTAAGATCAAAGATGGTAGGATGATACATGTGGACCTAAGAGAGCTTAAAGTCAGTTCAATGATTGATCTGAATGGCGCATGGGACACAAAGTTTATCTGACAGTGGTTTAAAGAAGACACGGCGTCTGCCATCCTGTCAATGCCACCGCCGGACCCGAATGCCGACATTGATGAAATCTGGTATACTAAGAGTGTGAGCAGGGAAGTCAGTGTTAAAGAGACTTATCGTCGTCTGCTGCAGGCTCATACTATGAGGACCTCGAGTCACTGGAACACAGTCTGGAAGATGATGCTGCCACAGAGAGTTAAAACTTTCCTCTGGCTATGTTTGCACGGAGGTGTTATGACTAATGACATGAGATGCATGAGAGGGTTCACGGACGATTCCCAATGCACACGGTGTGGGAACGGGTCTGAGGACTTCTGACACTTGTTCGCCACTTGCCCAGAAAGTAGGAAGCTATGGGAGATTATACAGAAAACAACTAATATGGAGCTGCAACAATCCCATATGCTCAACAACTGGATTGATGCGAACCTGAGGAAGAGACCTGACGCACCGGAATGGAATGTTTGGTTCGCCATCTCAATATGGAAGATATGGACCCAGCGGTGCAATCTTATTTTCTAGGGCGAGAGGATTCACACTGAGGCGTTGTTCGAGATTATCCATCATGAGGTGTTTGTTTGCAGGAAAGCATTTGCAGCAGGTTCAATGCACCCAAGGAGATAAAGGAGAAACCACGGTGGTGACCACCGGGAGCAGGATAGGTGAAACTTAATGTAGATGCGGCAGTAAAGTGAGGTAGCATGTCCACATCCTTCGTTGTCCGAGATCAGGATGGGCGCTGGCTGGAAGGGGGTCATGCTCAAGGAACTATCACAGATACGCTAAAAGCAGAGCTGAGAGCTATCACGATCAGCATCCAGGCGTGCCAAGGAAAACACAACAACTTGCTAGTGGAATCAGACAGCAAGGGAGCTATTGTGATGCTGATGAATCTTACGCGAACCCCGATCCACTACAAATAGGAGTGCCTATACATCAAGAAGCTTTCAAGGTCCTTCCATGCGCTTGAATTTAGGTTCAGGAAAAGGAATTGCAATAGGGTGGCCGATTGCATAGCCAAATGGAGTCGCTTACAGGGAGGCAAGCAGGGAAGATGGTAGCAATGCCCAGACTTTCTCCTTGAATTGGTAAAGGATGAAGCCACATTGGGCCATGAGGAATCTTTGAAGGTGAGCAGACCTGCACTGAGGGAGCAAGAAGAGTAAGACGATCCCGAGGAAAAAAATGCCAAAAACATAAAGAGAATGAAATAAGAAAGTTTTTTATGTAGAAAAATGATTCTTAGACATAATTGGAATAAACAAGAGAGATTTTTGGGTTGTGCATTAGCAATGCAACCATTATTTGCTAATTTTTATTAAGTAATTATACATACATTTATCTCTCATAATAAAAAAATCAAGATGATACATGGGTGTGTAACTTGTTAATACCGAACCCACCAATACATAAATGGAACTTAGAGTTAGTAATCATTGATTGTAGGGGCCAATAGGATTTAGTGTGGTGCAAAATACAAGGATGCCCCTTACATCAATAGAAATATGAAAGCTAGAGTCAGGGGATATCATTTCTATATAATCCCAAGATAGAGGAAATAATGAAGATGGGTGTATAATAGTAGGCCATCCATCATGTTGTCAAAAATACCACAATTGGAAGAAAAAAAACCTACATATAGTGCATGTATGTGCCAAGGATCCAAATGTGGGTGTGCTAGTGTAGGGTGTTTAATTTGATTACATGATAAGTTCCTTCATATTAATCAATGACTCTCCTTTGAATTATTAAAGACATTCTTGTGACTCTATCATCTTCTCTCAAAGATGTGGTGGATCTCAATTCCTATTAGAGCATTTAGAAATGAATCAAAAAAGATTTTTAACCATGTCTATGTAGGAACATACAAAAACTCATTACTAAACTCAAACAACTAAATATGTAAGGAATATCTTTATATATTCTATCAAAATAAGGACCTAATTATGTTTGGAGAAGATGTTATCTGCCATTACACACCCATTACATCATTATTTCCTATCTTGATGAGAAACAAATGATTTATCACTCAGAAAAGAATGAACATAACAAAACTACAATGGAAAACATTGGATGTGGTAATAATATACATATCATATTAAGTTAGAAGAAGAAGATAGAAATGACAACCAATGATCCTAGTGCTCATATGAAGACTCAACTTAGTGGTGTAAAAATATTTTACATTGTAATGATTCGTATTATGTTGGTTGTATCTCAAGAATGTATCCTTAATTTTTTGATAAAAAATAGATAGATATTCTAAGGTGTGCACTTACCACCTATATAGGAGTCCATGCCCCTACCTTTATGGTGAAAAGGTTGGGTTATTACATAAAGGAGGGTTTGTGGGGGTCAAAGTCGTAGTTTTGTATTCCTTGATGTTTCTCCCTCTCAAAATCAAAAAGCATTTGCAAACAAGAGGCATCCACTCTTAATTGTAGGACTATGGGGACACATTAGTTGTTCTTTGGAGTTTGACAATGCTTAATTTGTAGTTTTTAGTATTTTCCCATAAATTTCATTGGTGTTAATATGATGGACACTGATTATAAAAAAATACTCAAAGATCATCAAAGATACATTGAGTATGTGAATCAATCTAACAGGGAATGTGTGGGTGCAGATCTACCAAGAATCAATGCAATTATTTTTCCAGTGGGCTCATAGTTCAAAATTTAAATTTTTTTGAGACAAAAGTTATGGGTGTCCTTCTAATAAGTGGCTACAACAAAATCATAGTTTTTAGCTTCATCAAGATTCCATTTTCATTAAAATTTTGTGTAGGTTTAAGGTCACTAGGGTAGACAAAGAAGGTAGGTTCAATATGAGATATATGTGTGTGATATTGGGTGTTGTGTCTAGGTTTCATTATATTTATGTTAGAACTCCACTTAATGACCAGTGTGACCTATTTGATGATTATTTAGAAGCAAGGTGATATAAAATGGAGTGTCGATTCACAAGACATTTATTTTGTACTACCAGTTTCTAGTCATGGAGAATGTTGTAACATTTGGGCCCACTACCCAAGGCTCTATAGAGTTTTAGGAATGATGAATGTCCTCACAAACCACCATTGGTCTTAAATGAAGGGTTTGTCCTCACTCACACACAAGACAAGGTAAACTACCCCAGTAGTCACCCATTCTAGTACTACTCTGAAGTTGGCACGCTTAACCAAAGTGTTCTTAGTTAGATGGGCTCCTTGAAAAGGAGGTGCATCTCAACAATATGGGTAGTCCAATCATTCCTTTTAAGATCATATTATCTAGAGACCTCAAATTCTATATGGTACTATATCCACCACTTAGACTCTTTATGTCCTCATCAAGGTTCAACTATATGGACTCATAATCTTTCCCCAATTCAATGCAGATCCAATATGTCCATGTACACTCAACTCCCAATCATGGCTACCAACGTCAAGGGTGGCACTATCACCATGCATATCCCTTTCCAACATGTTTGGACTGCACAACTTAAGACTGGTATGCATGTACGCATGTGGACCCCACACACTTAGAAGGGAATCGACTCTAATACCATTTGTAATGCATGGGCCCACTGCCTAAGACTCTAGTAGAGTTTTAGGAATGCTACTGGCCTCACAACCTACCTGTGGTCTCAACTGTAGGCTTTGTCCTCACTCACACAAGTCTGGATCAACTTCCTGACTGGTTATCCATCCTAGTACTACTCTTCCCTAACACGCTTAACCACAAGTTCTTAGTGATGGGATCCCAGAAAAAGAGGTACACATTGATGATATGGCTAGTTCAATCATTCATTTTATGATCATATTATCTGAGACCTCAAATCCTAGGTTGTTACAAAATTTTTTGATTTCATGAGTACTATGATTGTGATCAGATTAGTGACTAGTATTGTTACTCCGAGTAGTTAAGAGAAAATAATAGACCATCGTAGATTGTAAAAGTATGTATGTAGTAGATGTCTTATTTTGACATAGAAACCATTAGGATGTATGTTGTGGATATAAGAGGTTCATTATGAGTTCATTCAATTAGATCTCACCTTTAGTGTCATACAACAAAATTTAGGGAACTTAATTTACACCCATAGCTCATTGATTTATCTCTCTTGACTTAGAAGACTATAACTTTTATTTTATTTACCCTTGATAAAGATGATCATTATTCAAATAATGAAATATAATTAATGTCCTAGAATATGGATTTGATTGTAAATATGTACCAATTTGTTGGCAGATAAAAAGTGGGTGTCAAAATATATATCCTTAATCTAGAGAGAAACTAGAAAAGGAAAACATAAATCTTTGTAAGAACATTTGAATCCTTGTCCAGTGTATGTTTACTCATTTCTCTGATAACATTAATGTATCACCCCTCTGCCATGACTTAAAAGTAAGTATAAAATGCAAGTCTACGTGTTAGAGTGGTAAACAAACTCAAAGAGGTTCAAGTTGTTAATATTAGGGAATTGACATAGCTCGAGACTACTACTAACTAAAATAGATCAAATAGACATGATGAAATAGTACTCTAGGTTGACTAAACTAAGAAGTAGAAGTAAATTGGTTTGAAGATTAGATTAATGGGATCATTAGGATACCAATTGCACCATAATGTTATTCAAGCATGAGTATTCTTTAGTTAGCATAAATTATCTTTGTTTCTTGGGATTAGGCATATGTAGCTTGCTACCCACTCTTCTAGTGTAGTATCAGTTTCATCTAACTACTAACATGCTCTCATAGTAATAATATATAAGTTCAAATGATATGATTGCTTCTGACAATTGGCCTCATAATAGGTAGTTCACTCCTGCAGTAAGTTATTGGTAATGTTTATATTGGCTTGTCTAATAGATAATCATGCCATTATAGTAATACACAATTTAACACATATTCATGGTGGTTAATCATAAATATGATAACTCAATATAAACTTCCATTATGAATTTATAAATAAAATATATATACTAAATAGAAATTAAGAATGCACAAATTCAACCCCGTTCTACCCCCATGTCCTTAAGAAAAGTGGGTTTAGCCCCTCATGGTCAAAATGAGATCAAAAGAAGGTCCAAAGAATATCGACGACATAATGAATGAAAAGCAACCCCCATATATAGGTGTGAGGATGATCCCCTTTAAATATTTCCATAGTGGGACAATGTTATGACCATCGAGATGCTCCACAAGAACATTTCCACATCTCTATATCCTTTATATCTAATCTCTCATAAAGAGGTTGATGCCTTCTTTCTGACCACCCTCTTAGGTTTTGACCAAAAATTCTAAATCACAATTTATCCCATGAGTCGTTGGATGTTGCCTTTGTTAATCAAGGCCATTGGGATATTATTGGTTCCATTGACTTAGTAGTCAGTTCCACCAAGTTGGTTTTTTTCTTGACTCGGGTAGTGCTATCTCAATTTCATCAACTTGCATGTTGATGGTACGGAGAATACCTTAAGCCTTGGTCCTTCTTATTGTATCCACCAAGTTGACCTTTGGTGGGACCGAATCAGTATCCTAGTGGTATCAAGGTACATATTGGTTCTACTGAGATGACTATATGAGTTTGACACTTTTTCTACATGTCGAATTACCGACAACGGTGTTGGTCGAACCAAGGATTAAATTTTTTTACTTGATTTATATATAATAAAGTTCACAATGCATCATGATATAATAAATTAGATCATTTTGAAGCTAACACATTAAACAGAGATAAAATTGATGCAAAAAAAACTATTCTGGAAAAAAAAAGTATACAACATGTTAATATTAGAGAACTTTCCATCAAAACATGCAAAATGTAGACTACAAGATGGTAGTGAAAACATGTTCATCAAGACCCCCAAATATTGAATATTTCTCATCCTCGATCAACACTACATTGGATTTGGTTGAAACTATCAAAAGAAAGACACATATGTGAACTTATATCATCATAACCATTCTTGACTCATTAAACTCAAATGGTCCTCTGCAACCACAGAGCAAACAACTTATATACTGTCAAAAATTATGAAAAATAAAAACATCAACATTAAATCGCTTAACACACAAGTAAGCCTAAGTAGAGAGATATCATGGAAAATCTGAAATATGTTGAGTGTATCACAAGATCTCCCTATCTAAATTGCTCTTTTCACTTGTATCATCTAAATGGATGCAATTATCTCAATATTTATGAAAGAAGGGGAAATAAATCATTACTGGTGGCCTAAATTTAGAGCAATGGCTGGAGGGAATGGGTGGCACAAAATAAGATTCACACATAAACCAAAGTCAATTATGAAATAAAACTAATTGGTGTACCTAAATGTTGGATGAAATTGAAATTAATGTTTCCTAATGCATACTATTCCTAGTGAAATGATGAATGATGTATATCCCTTATTGTAATTATAAGTATAGGAAGAGGTGTTCATAAGGATAATTTCCACAATCTACATTCTCTATAGCTTAATGATATGTAATTAGTTTTAAAATTGTTGTTCTTTCTTTTCCTTTTTGCTACTGCTTTTTCCACCTCTTTTTTTTCTCACCCTTATGTTATCCATGTATATGAGTGATATATAAGCTAGGGATTTTTATAGAATTTGGAGGAGTAAGGATGTACAATCTTTTTACTCTCTTAATTGAGGGAAGATGCACATAAAATAACTTAACAATGTTATGAATAACTTTATGCAATGTGCAAATTATATGAATTTTTATATGCAAACTAACTTATATGAATGAACTATTCATGGTACTATTTTTTCATTTTTTATGCAAAATTAAATTAAATGCTTCATGTCATACATATAATTAATTGAATAAATAAAAATGGTTTTGATCATGTGTTCATCCTATGGTGGTAATGTAATGAAATGAAGGTGGATGAGTTCATGTGACTAGGAGACACAATATTCCTAACCCTATTACATCTCTCTTATATTAACATATCTGCCAGGATGAAACAAAATTTATTCTTGAATGAACATAATAGTCACTCTATTGCTTGGTATGATTGGACTCAAACACCATCTTTGTTTCAAATGTCAATTGTAGATTTAGGTGTTAAGTTCTCTACATAGGTCTATGAATTGACTATTAAACTCTGTTGACTCAAGGTCAATTAGGTCAATGTTGACTCATGTCTAAATTGACTAAACCCATGTTTTGATGATGACTAACCATTCCACATATTTGTGTCTAATGCCTCTACTTGAGTAATTTCAGATTAGGTATAGACACACTCCAATTGCCCTAACTTGTGCATCTCAAATTGGAGAAAAGACAAGTCAAAGTCATACAAGTGCACGTTTTTGTAATATGATGTATATCCATTAGAATCATGTTGTAAATCACTTGTAATGATTGTATGACTTGTAATTAAGCTTAGAAAAATATTAGGAACACTTAGATCGAATTTTAGAACACTTTTAATGCAACTTTGAAAATCAATTACAGGCACTTGTTCGGTCGAGTTTCCCACCCTGAAACTCGACCGATCAACCTTGGTCGATTTTATGAAGATTGCATCGGTCGAGTTGTGCACTCACAAAACTCGACCGATTGGGTAGTAGGCCAGTTCCAGTTGGAATGGTCGGTCGAGTTTCCTCAGAACAAACTTGACCGATCATTTCAATATCGGGTTGCCTGCTACTTGATCGGTCGAGTTACACCCATTGAAACTCGACCGAATGCACTGTACGGAAAAGTGCAGAAAAGTGTTTCTAGCCATTGTGGAGTTGCAACAAGTGAAAATAGATCCATTGCAAGCCACAAAATGGCTAGTTTTCGTTCACAAGTGTTCCCAAAGGCTAAGAGGCATCCCCAGCTATAAATAGGACCCCTTGGGCTTCATTCCAAGGTTGAGCATTCACTATGAAGGTTCCTATTCTATAGTTGAGTGATCCTACAGCCTCCTCTCTCTCTCTAAGCTTAATCACTTGCTACATCCATTAGAGTGAGTAGGAAATCTATAAGAGAGCTAGTCATATATGTATATCTTGTGAGGCTCTCACTTCCACCACCTCCTATCTCTTCTTGCAACCATGAAGATGAAGGTTCTCTCTCTTATCCAAGAGAGGTGAAGAAGAATAAGGGAAGGAGTCCCTTGGTGAAGATCAAGGTTGAAGACTTGGAGCTAGAGTGGGTAAGACATTGGAGAAGGCAGAAAACTCAAGCTCTAGTGGGTAAGACCTTGGTGAACGCTTCTCCGAGTGAAGGTGAAGTCAAAGGCGGAAGATCCAAGAAGAGTGGGTAATTCCTACAAGGCCGAAGACTTGTGCAAGAGTGGGTAAGTCCTTGGAGAAGGCCGAAGACTCTTGCAAAGTGGGTAAGTCCTTGATAAGGTTGAAGACTCTTTGTATTGGATAGGTAAGTCCTTTGTTGGTCATGCATTTTATGTCTTATGAATGAATATAAGAGTGCAAGAGTTTGGAAGTCCTAGAGGTTGACCTCTCTAGGCAAGTGGACTGACACACTTCTAGTTTGAAGTGTGGAACCACTCTAAATAGCTTGTTTAATTGGTGCATGTTCAATCTCTCTTATCCTTGCTATGCTTGATTTAGTTGCACTAAAATTACCTATTTAGCAACCTTATCTTGTCATATATCTTGAAGGTTTAATGAATTTTGTTTAAGTGCTTTCAGCTCTATTCACCCCCCCTCTAGAGCATCTAATCACCCATCTAGGATCCAACAAGTGGTATCAGAGCGGGTCTTCTCCAAGCATACTTCCACAAGTAGGAGAATATGGGTGATAATGAAGATGGAAAACCTTCAAAGAGAGAAATAGAAGGAAACAAGAGAGAAAAAGGGATCACAAAGGCTCCATCAACAACTGAAAGCACTAGTGGAAGATCTAGTGAATTTGAAGATGGAAGATGCCATTTCGCCCTCATGACAAGCTCAACTAAAGATTTAAATGAGGTAAATTCAAGTGTTGAGATTCAAATAAATGCTTATCTTAGTCAACTAAATGCTCTTAAATTTGCGAATTCTAGCTTGCTTGATAAGATTAAGTTTTTAGAATCTCAACCTTCTATGACTATTTCATTTATAGAGCTTGCTTCTAGTATTGTTTCTCTCTCTATTATTTCTTATGATCTTAAATGTGCTTATGAGAGTCAAGAGCTTACTTTGCAAGGAATAAAATGTGTAGATAAAGTTTATCCTTCAAAGATTACTTGTCTTGTATATGAACTTGCTTCCTTGCATAGTAGTGTAATTGCTCTTAACGCTCATACTATCTTTTCATATAGAGAGAAAGTTTTTGATGCTCTATCTTGTGATAAAGATTCTTATATGACTAAAGATGTTTGCTTAGAAATATATCTTGTGCATGCTAGAGATGATATGAATCTATTGTGTTTTACCTTTACTTCTCTTATGCATGACAATCATAGTTTGAGATCTTCTTTGCAAAGATTCTTTGGTGATAAAAAGAATATTAATCAAATCCTAGACCATACTACTAAACAAATTGGTAGACATGGTTTAGGATATGATAGTAGTCAAGGGAACAACAAAGACAAAGGACCTTCATCTTTCAATGAAGAATCCTCCAGTTCCAAGGCTACGAGAACTTGTAATCATTGCAATGATTTTGGTCATTATTCTACTTGTTGTCCTTTTAGGAAAGCACCCAAGAGAAATAGGATTTGGGTTGCTAAGCTAACTCCTCCGGACCCAAAAACATGATTGGGGACCATTTCACTTTTCTTCTTGTAGGAACTTGCAAATGGATTGACTTGAGCTATTGAATTGTAAATTGACTTCTCAATCCACATAAAAGAAGAAAGGTGAGATGTGCAGAGGGTGACAACAAGTGGAAAAGCAATAGTAAGCACAAAGATAATGGTTTTATTGCTTATAACCTATCCTAACTTGTTTTTGTCAAGTTAGTGTGCACTATACATATGTTTTTTGAGTCAAAAGTGGCATTTTGTGATTCTCTTCACACTCTTGCTCAAAAACTGTTTCTAATGCTTCTATAGTGCATTACTAACTTGCTTAGACATGTTTGGATATGGTTTGTATTTTTAGCATGCCTTTAAATATGTTTTTATGAAATATATGTGCTCTTTGACAGCTGGTCTGTCGGTCGAGTTTGCCCTATTGAAACTCGACCGATAGGCACCAAGAGTGTTGCCAACAGCTGTCATCGTTCGAGTTGTCCATACACAGAAATCGACCGATAACACTGTGCACAGAATACACAATTGGCTTATTGGATGAGAATTTCTCTCTAAACTAGATTTTCTCAACCAATAGCCTTATTCTTTGGCACTCCCTTGGTATCTTTATATATGCATATTGCCATGTTCTAAATTGCCTATCTTGCTTACAACTCTATCTCTCTAATTGCTCTAAATTGGTATATCTATATCTTGCAATTACTTGCTTTGAGTTGTTTTGTAGGTTTTGATGATGATCTCTATGGATCTCTTGGTTGTGTCTAAAATTTCTTCCTTTGTGCTCTAACTTGCTACATCTTTCTAGGTGTATATCTTGTTTTGATACAACCTTGAGGTTCTTAGGGGTAATCATCTTATGGTAAGGATGCATATCTAGTGAGTTATATCCTTTCATGCTTCTAAACTTGCATATCTCCTTGTTTGGATATATCTCTTCATGTAATCATAGCTTTCTCTATCTTGTGAATCTTTTGGTATCTCTTGCTATGATCTAGATCCTACTAGTAGTCCTAACTTGTGATATCATCTACTAGTAGTTCACATACATGTAGTTCTAACCCTGTTTATAATTGGTATATTTGCTCATCTATATGCTATGCTTGTATCTTGTCTCATACATGCTCAAGCTTGTTCCTAGAATTGCATATCTACCATCTTGAGTTACTTGCATAACATTGTGATGCAGGGCACGTAGAGCTACATTATATGTAGAAATTGGAGTATTTTTTTTGGATTTTATGCAGCTTTTGCTCCAGTTTCATTTTTTGGTGCAAGACTAGTGTTTTTTATGCAGAAACGACCTTCTGATCATGACTCGTTGCTTTTCCATGAGCTCCGATGGTTTTTGGTTAAATTCCATCATCTTGAGGGTCAAAATTGTGATTTATTGTTTTTCTGCAGCACCTTATCTTGCATTTTTTGGGTTGTTCAAGTATATGCTTTAACTTGCTTTTCTTTCTATGCTTGGACAAGACCCTATCTGTGCTCTTCTACTCTCCTTATATATATTTGTGTTATCTCCTTTCTCTTTAACAAGTGATGTTTCTTATTTTCTTCAAACCTCCACTTTTTGAAATGACAAAGGGGGAGAAAGGTATGTCTTCTTTTAAAAAAAGGAAGAAGGCATGTCTTACATTGAAGAGGAGAAGCATGCTCATGAAAAGGGAGAAGGTAAAGGGGAGAAGACATATATGTGTAGAACATATATGAGTAGAAGACATGGTATTCTATAAATGTTATGAAAGCTAACCATACAGGAGAAATGTCATCAATTGAGGGGGAGTATGAAAACTCCACACGCATCAATTGAGGGGGAGCATATGAACTCCATTCTATTGAAACCCCTAGGTTTCTCCAAAGGTATGAATTTACTTAAATGCTTTCAATACATTTATGGAATGGTTTGTCATCTTCAAAAAGGGGGAGAATGTTGACTCAAGGTCAATTAGGTCAATGTTGACTCACGTCTAAATTGACTAAACCCATGTTTTGATGATGACTAACCATTCCACATATTTGTGTCTAATGCCTCTATTTGAGTAATTTCAGATTAGGTATAGACACACTCCAATTGCCCTAACTTGCGCATCTCAAATTGGAGAAAAGACAAGTCAAAGTCATACAAGTGCACGTTTTTGTAATATGATGTATATCCATTAGAATCATGTTGTAAATCACTTGTAATGATTGTATGACTTGTAATTAAGCTTAGAAAAATATCAGGAACACTTAGATCGAATTTTAGAGCACTTTTAATGCAACTTTGAAAATCAATTACAGGCACTTGTTTGGTCGAGTTTCCCACCCTGAAACTCGACCGATCAACCTTGGTCAATTTTCTGAAGATTGCATCGGTCGAGTTGTGCACTCACAGAACTCGACCGATTGGGTAGTAGGCCAGTTCCAGTTGGAATGGTCGGTCGAGTTTCCTCAGAACAAACTCGACCGATCATTTCAATATCGGGTTGCCTGCTACTTGATCGGTCGAGTTACACCCATTGAAACTCGACCGAATGCACTGTACGGAAAAGTGCAGAAAAGTGTTTCTAGCCGTTGTGGAGTTGCAACAAGTGAAAATAGATCTGTTGCAAGCCACAAAATGGCTAGTTTTCGTTCACAAGTGTTCCCAAAGGCTAAGAGGCATCCCCAGCTATAAATAGGACCCCTTGGGCTTTATTCCAAGGTTGAGCATTCACTATGAAGGTTCCTATTCTATAGTTGAGTGATCCTACAACCTCCTCTCTCTCTCTAAGCTTAATCACTTGCTACATCTATTAGAGTGAGTAGGAAATCTGTAAGAGAGCTAGTCATATATGTATATCTTGTGAGGCTCTCACTTCCACCACCTCCTATCTCTTCTTGCAACCATGAAGATGAAGGTTCTCTCTCTTGTCCAAGAGAGGTGAAGAACAACAAGGGAAGGAGTCCCTTGGTGAAGATCAAGGCTGAAGACTTGGAGCTAGAGTGGGTAAGACCTTGGAGAAGGCAGAAGACTCAAGCTCAAGTGGGTAAGACCTTGGTGAAAGCTTCTCCGAGTGAAGGTGAAGTCAAAGGCGGAAGATCCAAGAAGAGTGGGTAATTCCTACAAGGCCGAAGACTTGTGCAAGAGTGGGTAAGTCCTTGGAGAAGGCCGAAGACTCTTGCAAAGTGGGTAAGTCCTTGATAAGGTTGAAGACTCTTTGTATTGGATAGGTAAGTCCTTTGTTGGTCATGCATTTTATGTCTTATGAATGAATATAAGAGTGCAAGAGTTTGGAAGTCCTAGAGGTTGACCTCTCTAGGCAAGTGGACTGACACACTTCTAGTTTGAAGTGTGGAACCACTCTAAATAGCTTGTTTAATTGGTGCATGTTCAATCTCTCTTATCCTTGCTATGCTTGATTTAGTTGCTCTCAAATTACCTATTTAGCAACCTTATCTTGTCATATATCTTGAAGGTTTAATGAATTTTGTTTAAGTGCTTTCAGCTCTATTCACCCCCCCCCTCTAGAGCATCTAATCACCCATCTAGGATCCAACAAACTCAATATTTAATTTGGTGTACTCTTAAGAAAGCATAACCCAATTTTCAAGGGCCCACAAATACCATTAATTCAATCAGAACATGTGAGAATGTACTTATATATCCACATTTTCACTAGATTGATGTAGATTACATGAAATAAGGAAACAACAATATTGCAAAGCAAACATGAAACTAAACTAAGGATACTAAAAACAAAAAGTTAGATATAAATATTCACGATAAGATAGATGCAAGATTGATCTCATTGCAAACCACCTAATATTTTATTCAACAATCCCCACATTATCAAAATGCAGACCTAGAGGTGGAATGGTTACTGAGGCTCCAGGAAAAAAGAGAGTTTTGAATGACAAATTTGGATCTATTTGAGAGAATGTTATATTGAATTGGGGTGGATTGGAAGGTATCTATGGTAGTTATAGGTAGCTGGAGAAGTTTGCCTATATCTATTAAAGGTTTTAGAACTATTGTTGAGTGTACTCCATCCATTACAGGCACTTATGTATGTTCTAATTGTTAATTAAAAGGATGCGCTCATTAGTGAACATCTTGCATTAGTGCATGAAAATCTTCCTCTAGTTCTAGAAGAACCTCTCATGATTCTATGCTATCTAATTATTGTCACCTACTATTGTTGTTAGGCTATATGGATGGCATTGAGCATGTTTTGTAGGTAGTCAAATGAACACGCGATACTCCTAAGGATGAGTAGGGTGGAGGAAGATACATTATGAAAATGCAGTGAACGATGTGGCCTCCTTCAAGTCCTCATTGGTGTTGTTTATTCCTCCATGACTTCCTCATCGTAGTGATTGTTGTCTATCTTACCAACATCCTCTTTCTCATCATTATTACCTAACACATCATCATCCAGTCAATGTCAATGATCTGAATCATTGATGTGAAATACAAGATCTAGAGGAGCTTTCTCACCCATAGTGGAGATGATGTAGATGTAGTTTCTACATAGAGAAAAGAGCTTGGCTTTGTTTAAGTGTCTAAAGTCCAGATTCTCATTAAACTCAACTACTTGGAAGTAGGAGAGGTAAAGTTTGAAATACATGGTGATCCTCATGACGAAACCATCAAAGTGGATGGTACTCTTCCTCTTCTCACTTTGGGCCACATAGGATGAAAGTCCGAAGAATAATGTGCTGAAGTTGAGATTCTCACTTACTTGTGATAGTAACAAATAGAGCATGTAGATATCCATTGCTTGCACCACCCCTTTCCCCTCTGTAGAGTTGGGGAACAAGGTGTTCGTCAATAGTTGATGCAAAAGTTAGGAAAAAAGGTGCTCAATTTTGGTGACTATAGTTTGATGCTAGTTGATCTTGTCATGGGTCGACATACCTTTCATCTTGCACCATACCAAGGAATGGTTGAAATTGTCTTGGAAACATCTCATTCCATGATTTTCCCATTCAAAGATACCATTGAATGCCTCTAATGTAAGATGATGGCTCACATTGTATTTGTGGCATACAACTCATGAAAACCTAATTAATTAATGCAGAAGCATTCACTAAGCAGCGGATTACCAAAAATCACTAAAAAATAAAACATTTTTATCAAAAGATCCATCAAAGGAAAACTTTCTCACAAAGAACCAAAGTAACACATTTACATTCTTGTTCAAAGGTACATATTCTGTATCATCTCCTTTTGAGAATTACAAGCATTAACTGTCATGTCAAGCTAAACACAGGTAGTATAAAATCTCGAGGCACTGAGCTAAAATATCAAAACCACTAACTATTACTCCGAGGACCTGAGAGTACAGAGATGACACATAGGACTCTATCTACATCTATACAAGGCATAACAGCTAGTGTCTCCACCTGAGACTTCACTGTTGTCCCTGCTACTGCTGCTGCTGTCCTTCACCTACTGAAGGATTCCTACCTCCTCGTCCACGTCCACCTAAAAATGTGATTCCCACGGGGGTGAGACAATCGTAAAATTCCCCAGCGAGAGATATAACTCTCCGCCAGTAACATTATTATTGCAGCTTAAAAAGATAAATATACACAAAGGAATTATATTTGTTTGGTAGCAGTTAATTCAATGTCTAACATATTAGAACATCATTCTTATCAAAAGCAATACAACTATAATTTGATAGAACAACATGTCACTTTTCCTTTAAGGAATATGAAGAACATGTATAACATTTATTCACTACAACATCATTACCACAACATTAACTATCTTCAGGCTTAGATCATATATCTACTACATGGCATTGTCATTGTGGAGTCATGGCCTGTAGCCATACTCTTTTCACAAAGTGTTCGGATCTTAATCCCTCAACTCACCAAGTACATTTCCTCTTCTTATCAAGTTCATCATCATGATTATAGCATCTGGGTATTTGAACCCATAACTCACCATAGGATACTTTTTACCACTTGTTAGGTAACTTTTTACTTTTAGATCGTCTGACCAAAGACACCATAATTCTTGCTATACAATGTTATTTTACATAGTACACAAAGGTTATTGATTCTTACTACACAAAGCATATGAAGGCTTATAAAGCCTATAAAACTTTCTCAATAAACAAGCCTCATAGCCCATACCTGGCTATGCTTCTCATCTCATCATCCCTGCATGATTAGTATTCATGGTAACAATTATAATGCTTTCATATCAGTATCATACAACACTAAGTAGTATCATCCTTTTTTTAGGGTTCATGATTTCTCTTTCACATCAGTACCATACAACACTAAGTATTACCACTGTTCCCTCTTTAAGGTTCATGGTTTCTCTTTTATATCATCACCCTTCATTAGGGTGTTCCATAAATAACCACTTGGGTTCTTAAGATCATATTATTAATGATCAGCCCTATTCCATTGCTTCTCAAAGCTAGAAACCAAAAATAGATATCATAAGTATTCAAACATACTTATATATCCTCATCATTCATCGTTTAATGTATTATCAACACCAAGTATGAGTTTCTCTCTCATCTTTATCAGAATATGATTGTATTATAGTCTTTTGATTTGGATTAACCTTTTCATAAGGCATGTTAGCCTACACTTAACAAAGTTCATTACATCTCAATGTAACAATTGTCATGACACATTTCATGTGTCATCTATTCCAATTATAATGAACTTATATCACGTCATGGTATATCAGAATTGGGGTGTTGGATGTGATACCTATCATATCTTGATGTAACACCTTCATCTTACCTGAGTTTATTCACTTAGCTTGTATTAGGGTATTTCCCATCCTAATACTTATGCGCTAGATCATTACATTCATTATGAAATGTATTGGTCATGATTCATCTATTTTAGAAAATACAACCATTGTCAAAGATATGGACTCACCCTTGAGTCAGGGACTATTAGTGTAAGGATATCCATAATCAACCCCTTTAGGTATTATATTTGTCAATACATTAATCATTACTCCATTAGTAGGAATAAGATTTCCATCTTAATAATTGAGGTTCACTTAGCATCTCATAAACATATATAGATTTCACCTAGGATCACTCTTTACTAGGGTTTCTCATAACATCCTTCTATATAAGGGTTTCACCTAGTATTGTGTAGAATCAATATTTCACAACACATCACCCAGTGTTAAGGCTTCACATAGGATTAGTGGCACTACCCTATATTAGGGTTTCATGCACCTTACCCCATTTTAGGGATTATGGTTTTCTATTCACATCCAAGTAAGGTTTCTCTTACCTCATACCTAAATTAGGGTTAGGATATATAATTCCCATTAAATTAGGGTTTCCTTCATTGTTACACTAAGTTAGCATTACATCATCACCCTGGATTTATGATAACACTCAGCTTTGCCCTAGATTAGGGTTTCACACATAGCTTTGTTCTAATTAGAGTTTCACACATGGCATTGTTCTAATTAGGGTTTCACACATAGAACTACTCTAATTAGGGTATCACACATAGCATTGTTCTAATTAGGGTTTCACACATAGCATTGCTCTAATTAGGGTTTCACACATAGCATTGCTCTAATTAGAGTTTAGGTTCATTGATTAGGGTTTCATGATCTCATTATCATGGATCAACCCTTATCACATAGTTTACTCATAATGAGAGAATTAGGGATTAATTATATAAGCATTCATCTCTCTCATTCTCTCTCTCATCCTATTTAGGATGTTAACTACTCCAAGATTAATCTAGGTCAACTCTTCACTTGAGTACACATAGCTAGGGTTAACCTTCACAATCATCACGGGTCTACATCTTTAATAATCACATAGCTGATTGACCTTTGATCATATTGGATGTCCAAATGGTCTAGTCAATTAAACCATAAATTATATAAGGAATTCAAAATAATTGACCCATTAAACTTTCAATTCCACAAAGTGATCAATTGGGTTAACCATTGAAATCTTCAATTGCATTAAGTATCTAAATTGATTCACTATATTGTACATTCAATTACATGAGATGTTCAAATGGATTAACCATGTTGATCTTCACAAAGTTAATTACTTAGACCCTCGATGATCTTGGTTCTCATGCATCAATTGGTTGAAAATCAATTGAGCAAGTTATACTTGAAACCAATTGGACAAAGTAGGTATTGAAACCGTTTGCACTTTGGGTCTCCAAACGGTTTGAGATCGTTTGGTCCCAAATAGTCTTGAGACTGTTTGGACTCAAATGGTCTTGAGACCATTTGGACACAAACGGTCTTGAGACCGTTTGGTCCAAACCTTCTCAAAACCGCATGGACCAAAAAGGTTCTTCAACACTCAATCGATTCAATGTTAATCCATGGACCAATTATAAATTGAATCACTAAAGCATTCATCAATTGGACCATTGAATCACCATTCAATTAGACCTTCAATTTAGGGTTTTGAACCCAATTTAACTAGGTTTGATAATCAAGAAACCATCACTTAGGGTTTGAAATCGAGGATCCATCAATGGTTGACATTGTGGAATCAAATCGATTGAAATCAATGAACTATCATCATCACATGATATGACCTGACCACAAATGGTCTTGGATGACCACCAAATGGTCTTGAGACCATTTGGTTGATCTCCAAATGGTCTTGAGACCGTTTTCCCATTCCATCATCAAAAACAATGACATCCAATTAGGGTTTTGGACCATTGGATTGATTATCAAATCAACACTTAGTTACAATTCAATTTGGTACCATTGGACCTTCAAACACTTATCCATACTTAACCCTAGACCTCCAAACGGTCTTGGGGGACCCCCAAACGGTCTTGAGACCGTTTGGGTAATCCCCAAATGGTTTTGAAACTGTTTGGGTCAATCAACCCAAAACATCATCTCAATTTATTTCAAAATCAGCACTTATCCGATTAGGGTTTGCAAATAAGGAATCATACACAATTGAAACCTTCAAGATCAACCAATTGAAACCATTGGATCAATATCCAAGTACCACAGAATATATCTCCAAACTCTCAACGATTTCAAACGGTCAACCATTCCAAACGGGTTGGAACCCAAACCACTAAACGGTTTGCAAACCGTTTGGTCACCAAACGGTTTGGTGAAACCGTTTGGTCCCAACATAGAAACTGTTTGCCCTACATATTTGGGGAGGTATGTGCTTATGATGATGTAATCATCATCAAGCTCCAAACTCACGAAATCTACTGTGATTCCATGGATATTGCATCAATCAACCAAACTTAATTTCGGAAATGTAGAAATGATCACCAATTGTTAAGGAATTGATTGCAATAATAAAATTAAGGGTTCAAGTTATAAAACCCACCTCCAATTGAGCTCCAAATCTCCAAGCTCACGGAAAAAATGGTGGATGCAACTCCTTTCACTATTCCAAGGGTCGTCACCAAGCTTTGAGTGAAAAGAATTGGTTAGAATTGAAGAGGGGATCGAGATATGAAGAATTCATGCATTGATTTTCGATTTTACCATGGATTCAAGGTGAAAGGAGATCAAGAACCTTACCAACAGGTTGGGGGTCTTCTTCCTGATCCTCCACATCTCCTTGGTCGTTTTCCAAGCAAGGGGAAAGAAAGAAATCCGAAAAAGCCTTTGTTTTGGCTTGGAAAAGGTACTTTTATAAGAAAATTGATGAGAGAAAAAATTCTTTATAAAAGTTTTTTAATTCCAAAATTGTTGCCACCACTTCCCCCTTGGTTTCTTGCATGAAAGGGCATCTCTATACCCACCTATTTCCCTTACATTATCCATGAATTAAGGGAAAAGAAATTAACAACCTTAACCCTTATAATAAGAATATCCATATTTGAGTGGAAATTCTTTCTCTTATTATAATGGTGAGTGGAATTTCACCTCCTTAGGATATGCTCGTGCCTTTTCAAGGCCTTAAGCTCATACACATACATCTTAATTCAACCATTTTAATTTTGGTTGCCATTTAATTAATACATTCATTTTTTTCCCTAAATTGAATTAGGGTTTCACTTAGGATTAAATCTTGATTATTTTAATATCAAGATTCTCTCTCCTCCAACTTAATTCATATGAGGCTCCCCTCTCATTTTCTTTGCTCTAAATGATTCCAAGAAACATTAGGGACCTTATTGAAGTGTTAATTTGCATATTGAACCCTAGATTTTTGGTAAATTGAACTTTATACCAGAACTAGGTTTTAATGCACAAGGATTGCTTCATAAGCTTAATCTCGGTGCCCAAGCTTGTGAAAATCATATCAATACATCATATTCATTCTTATGATGTCTCCACATCATAGGAACATATTATCATGCAACATTTGCAATTTAACCCCTCAACTTGGGTAATTTGCATTTTAGTCCAAAAAGGCAAACATTGCTTCAACATTGTTCAAACAGGACCAAAATTGAAACATAAGTTTCTCATGAGCCCTAATTACTTTTCCCAAGATAATATTAAGCATTTACTCAACCTTATTAGGCAAAACATCTAGGTTTAATTCATAACCCAGGTCAGGGATGTTACAGTATCATTGAAATCCAACCTAGTCTGCCTCCCGGTCACAACTCCGAGAGCGGTGTGAAAGGAAGCACACTCCATTGAGGATATGAACATACATGTTATCTCCACTAGGTTAGCCATACACCTAGGAAGGGAGTATTGGTTGTCATCTCCTGGCCTTGACACACCTTGCACAGATTGTTGGTGAAGTTGAGCTACTCAATGAAGGCATTTACTCCATAATGGGTAGCATCCACATCACGTTTCTCTAGCTTTATGTAGCACTTCTCTTGTTCATCAGTCACCAACGCTAGACACAGTTTGGGATGAGATAGTATGAAGGTTCTCGTGAAAAATCTCCTTCTAAATGTGGTCACTTTCTCACCATTGAGAGAAAAGAAGTAATGAATAGGATCTCAATAAAGTGGTTTCTCATTGAAGAAATGTCTATAGATAATCACTGAAGAGTGATATATGATGAGTGTTTGAAGTGTGAAAATTCCAAATTAATCTCGCTTCTTATATAATAGGAGAGGCACCTCGTCAGTTAAAATTTAGTTTCACCAACTTGGAAGTTGGAGGTACTGACATGCACCTTATATGTGTGCTCTCAATATTAACCCTTGGTATTGACAACTTCGATTTCTTAAAGTATTGATGCACAAATCCCTCTTTGCTGGTGATACCAGCTTTGGGGAACGCTATAGATTGGCACTTGATTGTCATTGAATTTGTGCAATCATGGCCCTTGGATTGGAGGTTGCAGATCACTCTTCATCTAATTTTTAGTAGTACCAAGTCATGGGTCAGTGACACCAAGATTTTTACATAGAATAGTCTCATTGGTACCAATTGGGTAGTTAGTTCAATATGATTTTATTATAAGTTCCTACACCAGGCGTTAGTGAGCATGCAAATGAAAGTCAGTGGTACTCATTGGGCCATTGGTGCCACTGATATTGTTTGATAGAAATTAATCAAACTAAACTAGTTGGGTTGGTCCACTGACTTGGATGTTGGTGCTTGATACATTAATGAAAACATTTCCCAATATTTCATTACTTACCTAATAAGATAATGGTGGTATCAAGGATTGATTCGATGTCACCAAAATTTACATGTAGAATCATCAAAATCATCGAGTTACCAAGGTTTGAGTCAATGCCACTTACTTGGTAGTTGATGGTATCCACACCTGGCATTCAAAATCATTGTTTGTTGCTAATGTGATGTCAATTCCATTGACTTGGGGGTTAGTGGTATTGAATTTTTACTATGCCTGCACATGTGAAAAAGTCATCTATCATCTTCAAATAGAATCCAAAATAAATAAAAAAAGAAAAAATATAAATTCATATTTGAATTTAATTTAGTGAAACTAAACATGTGTCTTGCCTCCCTTCAAATGCCCTTGTTTAAAATTGTAGGTTTGACTAAGTCAAATCAAATCAAGTGAGGGTCAAGAGCTTAAGATCTTCATGGTCAAAAACAATCCCCCTCCATATAGTGTTTCAATCTTTGGCCATTGGACTTAATACTACAAAACCATGGTGGTAGACCTTGACCACAGTATAAGGACCAGTCCATCAAGACCTCAATTTCCCTAAGGGAAAATTGATCCTCAAATTGAACATTATCACATGTTGCCTAGGTTGGTATGTCATATGTATAATGTGCCCATCATCTATTTTTTTTCTTTTTATACAATCTCACATTTATAGAGGCATCTAGTCCAACTTCATCTAATTCATTTGACTGCTGCTTTCTTTGTCACCTACAAGGGATAGATCAAATTTTAACTTCTCAAGTTCCAACATAGCCCTATATTCTTGTTCCACTGGTATGTGGAAATTCATTCCATAGAATAACCTATAGGGTATGGTACCGATGGAAGTCTTCAATTCAATCATGTATGCCCAGGGAATCACCGACTTGCTTGATCCAATTGGTTCTTGTGTTACACACAATTTTCTCTAACATCAACTTATGCTTTCTATTGGATACCTCAACTTGAACTTTGTTTTGGGGGTGTTACATTGTGCCTACTCCATGTGAAACTCCATATTTTCTCAATAAGGAATAAAATTTATGGTTTGTGAAATATGAACTCCCATCACTAGTTAGAATCCTAGGAACCCAAATCTGCAAACAATGTTAATCTTAAATAACTTGCAAACAACATATTAGTTGTTAGTTTGGGTGGGTATTGCCTCCACCCACTTGGACTTGTAGTCAATGACTGAGAAAATATAAATGTTTGAATTCAGAGACATGGATGGATCCATGAAATAAATCCCCCATAAATAAAAACCTAAAACTTCCTAAAACACACAGTTAGATGCATTTCATTTCTTTTTCATATTGTGCTAATTCAGGGCAGAGATGACATCTTTTCACTCAATTATACACGTCCTTGGATGAGGATGACCAATAGAATCCACACTCCAAAAATCTTAGCTGAATCTCTACAACTTGCATGATTCCCTCGTGTGGGCAATGCATGATAATGATCAAGAATGTTGTCCATACCCCATCGGGAACACAACTTATAAATATGCCATCTTTATATTGTTTCAACAAGATAAGGTCATATCAAATATAATAAATAAATGAATGAAAGATTTTCTTCTTATCTTGGGTCTACCAATCGTCCGGAATCACTCCACTTAGTAGATAATTCAAAACAGTAGGATACTATGAGTCTTTTTGTTTACGACCAACAAGTTATCATAAGGAAAAGTTTCCTAAATGGGTACCTATAAACTAGTCTCATCAACTCTCACAAGATGAGAGAAATGATCCACTACAACATTTTGTGTGTCATCCTTGTCCCTAATCTTTATATTTCATTCTTGCATAAGAATGATCCAACAAATCAAATGGGGTTTGGCTTCCTTTTTTTGTAGTAAATACCTTAATGTAGCATAGTCCATACAAATAATCACTTTTTCTACGGTTACATATTTTCTATGTTTATTGAATGCAAACACCATAGCTAAAAAAATTTCTCTATAGTAGAGTAGTTTTAATTGTGCTTCATTGAGTGTTCAAGAAGCATAGTAAATTATAGATGAAGAATGTTCATTTCTTTGTCTCAAAATGCCCCAAATATGCATTCAAGTGTCAGACTTAAACTCAAAAGGTTGATTCTGGTATGAAGCTACCACCACAAGCACATAGATCAATTTATCCCTTAAACAATTGAAAGCATTTAAACATTGATCATTAAAATCAAACTTCACATCCTTGTTAGAATGTTCCAATGTTGGGTTGGCAATCTTTAAAAAGAATTAACAAATTCCATGTAGAATCTACCATCTACTAAGAAAGTCATCACTTCCTTTGTCGATCATGATGGAGTAAGCTTGCAGATAACCTCAATATTCTTCAGGTCAGTCATCATTCCTTTACTAGACACCTTGTGTTTCAACACTATCACCTTTTTCACCTTCATGTGGCATTTCTCCCAATTCAAAACAATACGGGAGTCATTACATCTTTGTAACACAATCAAACTCAATAGAAATTCCAAAAAGGGCTCCCTATACATAGAAAAGTCATCCATGAAAACCATAAGGCAACACTCCATCATTTTAGAAAAGATGGTGAGAATGCACCTTGGAAGGTTGCAAATGCATTACAAAGTGCAAAAGACATATGGAGGTAGGAAAATGTGCCATAACAACAAGTGAAGGTAAACTTCTCTCAACCTTTAATGTATATAAAAAATTTACTATAATCCAATTAGAAATCTAAAAAACAAAGAGGAGAGTGTCCGGTGAGATACTCCCAAGACCATTATCGATAAAAGGTAGTGGAAAATGGTCTTTAAGCATAGTGGAATTAAATTGAATTAATTTAAATGCCAACTTATAAATATCCTAGTTGAGACTAACTCATTTACAACATCGGGGGTAACTGTAATACCTTTGGAACCACCTATGTCTGACTTACCCATTTAGATAAAAAATTGCGTAAATTGTACTTGTCGACAGTTGCTTGGTTAGCTTCTTTTTCACCACCTTTGTCATGATTTGGTTTAATCTCCTCTAGGGCTAGACTACTGGCTTAGATCTATCATCCAAACAAACATTGTGTTGGCTTAGGCTTTGAGATATCTCCTTGATGACTTCTATAGACCATCCTAAAGATGCAAGGTGGGCCTTGAGTATGATACCTCAATTGTTCCTCCTCTGAGTTGTTTAATGCCAAAGAGATGATCACATGAACCTTTCATTCTACTACCAAGGAAGTATAATTCAAAGGTGGTGTAAATAATTCCAACTCCAATCTATATGATAATCAAGTGATGTTACCAATGGAGGTGGTGGTTGATCCAAGTCCTCAAAGTTCTTCGTGTAATATGTTGCTAATGACTTCAGCGATAAGGTACATTATTTTATCATGTCCTCATGAATTTTAACCTCTATGAGATTCCTAAAGTATGCAAAAAATGGAAGTGTTTGATACAAAAGTTGTAGAGCTTATTTAACTCCTTCATCAAGATGAGTAGGCATATGGAAATCTTCTAGTTGTTCTGGATATCTCACGACATCAATAAGTGAGACTATTTAGAACTCCTCCATTGCCTCTACTTTAAGACACCCATTATCAACCTACTGCATGGTATTTTCCATGTCAATAAAAAGATTTCCCAAGAGTAGGTAAACATTTGTATCCACGTGTTTCACAAAAAGTCACGCTATTAGGGTGTTGAACTTTGCCAACTTTTTAGGATGTTCCAGAAATTTTAACTCCATCCTATTATCTTCAATGCTAGGAGTGATGCTTCCTCTTCCCATATTGAGTGTCACATCCATTGTGTCCTGGAAAGGTCTTCCTATAAGTAACTCAAACACATAGTTCTCTTGCATCTTCATAACAACAAAGTCTGGAGGAGATATGAATTTGTCCACTTTGACTAAGATGTCTTCTCGATGAAGTAAGGTTGTACAAATAATTTATCTGCTAGTTTCATTATCATGTGGGTCTTACTGATTTATGACAATCACATCTTCTTTAATGTCTTCAATGGAATCCATTTTATGTTGGCTCCTATGTCTCATAAGGGATCTCCAAAATGGAAACTGCCTATTATACATAGTATCTTGAAGAACCCAAGGTCTTCACTCTTCCTAGGTATATTCCTTTGAATCAGCAAGCTAACCTCTTTGTGTAACATTACCACATCATAGTTTTCTATTCTCCTCTTCTACTAATTATGTCCTTAAAAAATTAATCATAGGATGGATCTTCTCAAGAGTCTCCACAAAGGTAAGATTCACATGAATCTTTCAAAAAATGTCAAGAGACATCTAAAATTGTGGATCTACCTTAGTCCTCATAAGGGTATCTGGAAAAATCACGTGCACCACAATCTATCTAAGGTTTGGTGGACCATATCCCTTCTTAGAGGAATTTTTCCCTCTAAGATGGAATCAATAGAATCTTTACCTGCCACTTTCTCAGGTACCTAGTCTAGAACTACCTTATATTTATGGCCACTCATATTAGGTCTAGCAATTTAGGAATCATGTAGGGTTCCGAAGGGGACTTGCTCCTGCTCGAGGGAGGGGGTTTGGCCTATGCTCCTGTACCCTTCTCCCCCCAAGACATATCCTAGTATTGTCATGTGGTAGGAGTGTTGTCATAGGTAGTACATCTTGAATCTACCCTTCCTCACATTTTCACCTCAGTCTTTGGTGTCTCAGTGACTTAGGTCAGGAACACCATCCATTTGGCTTTGGTGTGGTAGACTCTGCTCTAGCTTGGACATTCTATCTTAATAAGGAAGAAGTGGTGGAAAGATTCGATGGGTGATGGGGGTGCCTTGAGGCCCTGGTCTTTCCGGATCAACAAAGCTCCTACTTTGACATCCCATTGACGGTGTCCCAGCTGCAAAGAGACCATCTTCCCCCTTTTTCTCCTTGTATTTGATGTTTTCTGTTTGTTTTATTTTTTGTTATTGCTTGGTTCTTTAGAGTAGGTAGTTGTTTTTCTGGGTCTCTTTTAGTTGTCTCCCACTATCTTCAAGGTGGTGATCCCTCCCGTAATGGAAGCTGGCGGGTTTTTGATTTTCCCAAATACTCTAACAATGGTTGGGGCTTCCCCTCAACCACCCAATTTGGACTCGTATGGAGTTTGCAATCATCCTTGTAGTCCTTAAAGTCAAAGAAGATCACGCGTCATCTTGGTGTTTGATTCACCAATTTATGTACGAGCTACCATAGTTCTTATATGTCTAATGATGGTCATAATTCATGAAGGAATCCATTAAAAGTTGCTTTATGCATGAAATTAATGATTATGGACAAAAGCTTCACAACTATTGTCCATCATATCATTGTTCCTCTATTGTACTCTTGGTCTCGATCTGGTATTGGATCATTTTAACTTGTAGATGTTGTATGGCCCTCTTTATTATAAAATTTTATATTTTTTATAAAGAAAGGAGTGGTCGTTGTGGGTTCAATATTCTTTTTGTTTTCCCTACTGCTTGATCCTTCTCTATCACTTTGCCAATGAGCAATGATACTACTTTAGCATGTTGATTATTTTGTGGGGAGTTAGCATTTACTCAGAAACCTTGTTGTGTAGGCTTCTTCAAGTATGTGAAATCTTCTATCTATGAGATTTGAGTTTTTAGACTTCTAATTTGGGCCACATGGTTCCACTACTCTTCATGGATTGGTCAAGATATGACCATTCTTGGTCATAAATTACCCAAACATGTCTTCTAACCTCTCAAGTATGCTTGGACCCCCTCCATGCTATTTTTTCCATGAAAGTACTACACCAATGATGGGTCCTTTAAACAACTATTGGGATCCTTCATCCATTGATACTCATTCCTTTAGTTGTTAGACTGCTACATGTACATACACTCTTCTTTTGCACCTCCATATGAGGTGCCACTCTTGTTCTCCCATTGCTCCTTGAGTTCAATGAACTAACTCATTCCATCGCACTCTTGATTACTAGAGAATACTTATGCTCATCACCCTTAGATTGATTCATGGACATGTTCCTTAGAATTTCACAACACTTTGATGCTTTGTTATTCAGAAAGAACCCTACACATGCACTATCAAGTGAAGTCCTCTATCTTTTGTAAAATTCATAGCATAACATTTTCACCTGACCATATAGATCTATACCATGGTGCGAAACATTCTTGGGCATGTCCTGATACCACTCCCACGGCTCCAAATATGTTTCATATGCATGTTGCCTGAAGCCATGAATTTTTCCGTCTAGGATATTGGTTTTCTGAGTTTAAAAGAACCTCATGATTAAAGTACCAATCATCCCATCACAGGAGCCTATGAATTCTGAAGGTAGATTAAGAAACAAAGACTTTTCTACATCCATCAAAAAATAAGGAAAAAATCTAATAAATCACTATGGTTGGTATTTGGTCTATCTACAACATATCATTTGTCTTAAAAATTTGTTAATATGCTACATCGAGTTGTTTGTGTTGTGCCCATGTATCTTTCCACGTTGACTGGAAGTCACCTAATAGGACCCAATGAAGTTGTGATTGATGATTCCTTTATTTTCTTCCATATGATCTGACCGTCATCTAAAATTTCCACATTCTCATTGTCTTTCATATAACTAGAAATATTGTCTTCCCCTTCTTCTTCTACCCTAGGTTCTTCTAGAGTAATTATCAGTTCTACCTAGACCACTAGTGTATATATAGTGTTTTTGGAGGTGTACCTATAATTAGCCATGGAGATGACGCTATGTGCTTCTAAATCTTTTTCTAAGAGCCTTGTAGGATCTTCCAATGACATAGTGAGATCTTCATTATAAATAATCCACGTTTGGACAATAAACTGATGTCTACAAAGTTGAAATTTAGTGCAAGAACACATAACACTATTTTTTAGTAACAATTTTTTTTACAAATAAATTTGACTGAAAAAAATATAAAATTTTTTAAATGGCCTATAGTGGTTGGTTTTTTCAATTCCCTGATAATGACGTTAAAAACATGACACAACTTGAAATTGCATGTAATACGCAATTGTATGTGTCAAAGTCGTAAAAGGACTCAAAGAGGCCCTAGTTGTCGATGTATGGAAAGTGGGACACTTGAGATTAATACCAACTAGATTTGATCAGATAGACCTAAGGAATGAGTTGATAGGGTTGATCCAACTAGGAACTGGAAGTATATAACAAAGAATTAAAATCTTTTGAAGATCAAATTAATGGTATCTTTAGGATACCTGCTTCACCAAGGTGTGATTCATGCGTGAGTTCTCTTTATTTATAATATATCCCTACTTCTTTGCATTAGGCATATGTAGCATTTAATACCTAGTCTCACAGTGAAGTACACCATTTAACCTAAGTACTAATTGGCTCTCACACTATCAATGTAGAAGGTTAAATAATGTGAAAACACTCTAGACAATGAACCTCACAATGGTTAGATGACACTCACAATGTGTGATATGTTATGTTGATAGTGTCTTCTCTAATTAGTAATCCCATTCTGACAATCTTTTAGAATCTATCACATAGTCATGGTGATCATGCATAAATATGACAATAGAGTGAACTCCCATTATAAAAATTCAAAGAAAAGACATCTATATTAAATAGAAGATAATCATGCACAAAGTCAATTAGGAACTACTCTCACTACCTAAAGAACAGGGGGTTTATCCCCTCATGCATGACATGATATCAAAAGAAGGTTTGAAGATGAATAAAATATAAAGAATAGAGAAAACCCCTATAGACAAACACAAGGGTGATACCTTCTGATGATTGTCATAAATAGACATCATTTTGGTCATTTAGCTACTTCTTGTAGGTGTTGGAAGGATCCTTTCTCCACGTCACCATTTCCTTTGTCTCTGGTCTATCATATAATGGTTTATTCCCTCTTTCTACCCTTCCTCTTAGGTTATGATCATAGAGGATACAACACAACTTATCCCACAAATTTTTAGATGTTATCTTTGTCAATGACAACCATTAGAAAAATATTAGTGCCACAAACATGTATTTTAGTTCCAACAAGTTGTCTTTTTCTTGACGAAATCATGGATATATTACAGTCGTCGATATGCATACAGTGACAGTTAGATTATGTGAAGGCTTTCAGATCCTTCTTGTCCAAGCCTTCATTGACTATTAATGGCACCAACTGTACATCCTGGTGGTATAGAGTGTTGTCTAAATTGAATATTTGCAACTTACTCTTTTGATGATGATGACATTTCCCAAATTTTCTAATGTGCTATTCAATGTTCCAGGTATCAAGATATAATAAGAGAAGAGTAATTCCATATCTTATGTGAAGATTGAACAAATTGTAGTCAATTGTATGTCATTGTATAAGGAAAATTTACATTTATCTAGAAATCATGTAAAATCAAGATTTTAGTCACCTATCCCAAACCCCATTTAACACTTATACTAGATATTTATGATATTTAATTCATTAGATAGGTTTTCCAAAAAATTTAATATTCTGTCACATCAAGATTTTTAGACCAAGAATAGCTCGATCAAATAACTTCTCAGTTGAAAGTTAGTCATTAATTAAAATTGCATACAAAGTGCCTCTTGGTCGAACTCCTTTAAAACCAAGGGTAAGTTTGGTTAAAAACAATTTCGACCTGGGAAGTGTGCAAAACTTCCAATTAATGTACAGTTCGCCATTTTTATTCCACCAATCACTCTCTAACGACTAGTTAATCTCAACAACAACCCTTCCAGCAGCTTTATAAGTACATCCTAATGTTTTTCTACAAATAGGATATCTTAGGAAGGATACAATCACACTTGGACATTGCAAGAATTGCTACATTGAGCTTGGATACTGAATTTACTTGTCCCACTAGTGAAAAATCTGAGCTCCACTCAATTACCTTACTCCATAGAATTATCCTTTGTACTAAACCATGTGGATGTGACCCATCAACTTGATTATAGGACTTTTTTATTATTATGAGATGAATTAGTGATTTCCTTTCTCCAACCATTTTTTCATTACTCTATTGTCTTTGGAGATGCTTCTTGTGAGAATGTCTTCCTAGAGACTTGATAGGAGAAGAAGGAGTCTTCTCATTGATGCTCTTCTATAGTTGTTAAAGAAGAGGTGTGGTATCAATGCTCCTCCTAAAAAATTAAGGAAGGGGTCAAGTGTTGGTGTTGTACTACATGCGTGAAAAGGAGATCTAAACAATTGTATTTTGTGTTTATACTTGTGAGGTAAATAATGGCCAGATGTACATATTTCGTATTGAGACTACTTCAAAATTTTGCATATCTTGTGGTCATTTATTTCTTACACTTAAAATCAATAATTCACTTGCATTTAATGTTTTATTGTATTTGATAAATTGATTTTCTCTATTCACCCCCCTCTAGATCTTTCAATTGGTATTTGAGCAGGTCTTCAAGGAGCCTTCACAGGTCTTGAAGAATGGGGGATAAGAACAAAGTTCTTAGTCATCTCAAACTTGAGGGTCCTCACATTACACGACCATTAGTGTTTAATTGATATAACTACACCTACTACAAGAGAAATATGCAACTCTACTTTCAAACCATCAACGTTTACATATAGATGATGATCATTCAATAGTTAGTTGTTCCAACTACAAAGTTGGAAGCTTGGGATGTCAATACAGTAAAGTATGCCACTTTAAATGAGAAAGCTATTAGTATTCTTTATATTTGTATCTCTAAGTGAATTCAATCATATATATTCATGTGAATATTCTAATGAAATATGAAGAAAATTATCTATAGCACATAAAGGAACTAAACAAGTTAAGGATTCCAAGATTAATATGCTACAACATAAACTATAATTGTTTTGTATGACCAAAACTAAAATTATTGTTGAAATACATTCTAAATTTTCTAATATTATCAGGTTTGAGTTCTTTAGGAATATAGATTCTGAAACTGGAGAAATTATAAAAGATTTTAGATCATTGACATCTAATTATGAAAATAAGGTAGCCTCCATAGAAGGATCAGTTGATTTATCTACACTATTGGTGGACAAACTAATTAAAAACTTGCAAACATATGAGGTAAAATTGCAAGAAGAAAAAATTAATCAAAGAAGAAAAGCCTTGCATTCAAAGAGTAAAGTAGTTGTGAAACTAGTGATGAAGAAGCACTTATGCTGAATGGTAAGAAATATAAGAGATTGAATTCTAACAAAAATACTACTTCTTCTTCTACCTCTTCTAGATTCTTTGAATGTTTAAAGAAATGACACATAAAGAACAAATGTCCAAAATTATAGAAAGAAAGAAATCCTTCAAGAAGAAAGATGAAGTGTTGAGTGCCCTAAAAATGATGTGTCTACAATGGTCAATGATAATAGTTTACAACAAAATACCACCAATATAATCATGTAAGGAAACAAAAACCTTCACTATATTTTGCATAATTCATACAAACTAGTTGGAAGAAGAAGTTTGGGTAGTTGGAAGAAGAGGTTTGGGTTATGTACCAAAATATAAAGCTCAACCTAGATATAGAGGAGTCACTCCCCAAATTGTTCCTCAAGTTAATCCCCAAGTTGTTTCAAAATCTCATATTCTTGATGTATCTTGGCCTTATTGTGAACGTCTTGGACATTGCTAATTTACAACAATAAGGAATGTAAGGACATGGTTTGGGTTCCCAAATGGCAGACTCAAGATTAAATAAGGAGGATGTTTTAGATTCTGAGAAAATCATAAATTGCATATCCTTAAGTCAGTATCTTCAGTTAGTGTGATAAAAATGTATATTTTTGTTTGAATATAAAGATAGAAGATTGAAATTTTGTTACAAACTTCCTCACGGTAAAAAAATGTTCAATCGAGGGACCCTTCACTCGAACTACAGATTGACCAAAAATGGACATGTCGATTTCATCTAAGAAAATGACTTGTTATTGATGAAAACCTCAATTGGACTAATTATGAACTAAATTTTCTCTAAAAATATGATGAAAGATTTCTATAAATTATTTTCTAAATTATAGGAATTCAAAATATGATTTTATTTCTTAGTTTTATACAAATAGCAACCAATGACTCAATTTGTATACCAATACCACTTGTATTTGTAGGACTGGGTTCTCTATAGTGGGTGCTCAAAACAAATGACTAGGATAAAAAAAAATCACAAAACTTGAAAAGACACAGAGTGGATCTATAACATATGGTGACAATGGAAAATGGACCGTCATCAAAATTATTAATGTTAGATTTAAATTTAAAATAAAAAAATTTCTACTAGTCGATGGATTCCTTCATAACATGTTTTTTGTAAGTCAACTATGTGATAGTGGATATGATTTTCTTTCCAATAGACCTTATTGCAAATTACTTGATGAAAACACTATGGTGTTATTTATGAAGGAAAATGGACTATAAATGTATACATTCGTAGACCTTATTCTATTGAACCTATCCAAGGAAAATGCCATATTGCAGTTGATTATGTTCAAGTCAATGTGGAATAGAAAATTAGGGCATGCTAGCATTCATATGATTTATGATTACTTAAACTTGAATTAGTTAGAGGATTGCCTTAAATTTCTTCTGATAAACCTGGAAATTGTGAGCCATGTACTATATGCAAACAAACAAAAAACATATTTCAAGTCATAATCTATGCTTAGTACATCTAGACCACTAGAATGTATTCACATGGACTTATTTGATCCTATGAAAACACAATCTATTGATGGAAAAAGATATTGTTTAGTAACTGTTGATGATCATAGTAAATATACATAGGTACATTTCTAAGTTAGCAACAATGACATAATTAAAATATTTATCAATTTTTTTAAAAGACTTAAAAATTAATTTCAAATAAAATTGTGTACTACTAGAATTGATCCTGGTGGAGATTCTAAAAATCATGAATTTAAGAAATTTTTTTCTTCAAATGTATATGGTCCAAAATTTTCTTCACCATGAAATCCAGACAAAAAGGTATTGTTGAAAGAAAAAATGAATCCTTTCAAGAAAAGGCTAACAATGCTCTTGGAACATAATACTACTAAAACATTTTGGTTTAAGTCTATTAACACTTTATGTAATGTGTAAAATCATGTTTTCATACATCCACATCTTAAAATACTCCTTATGAACTTCATTTCTATAACTTAGAGTTGATTATTTCCATACATTTGGAACACCATGCTTTATTCTTAGTACTAAGGATAATAGGGACAAGTTTGATCCAATGTCACTAAAGACTTTCTTCTGTGGGTATTCAACTATAATCAAATCATATAGAATCTATAATCTCATCACTAAGAAGGTTGGAGAGTATACTCATATTAAATTATAATAAAATAAACAAAAGTGTGCATTAGATAATAATATTGTACCAATCATAGAAGACTTCACTGTCAAAATCTAAAAATGATAATTTCAACTAATAGTTTAAAAATCTAGAACCTATCTCTCTTCCAACTAAGTTAATTAAATATCTTCCTCCAAGAACTAATCATTGGACATACTCCTAAAAAAATAAAAACTTGATCATCATTTAGGGATGAATAAAATATGGCATTTGTATCAATCATTGACCCTAAGGAAGTGGATGAATCTTTTAAATATGACTATTTGATAATTGTCAGGAAGAAGAATTAAATCAATTTACTAAGAATTATGTATCGGACTTAGTGCCAAAACCTAAGGATACAACAATCATTGGTACTATATGGGTTTTACATACTAAGTTATATGAAACCGCTGTAGTAAAAAAAATAAAGCTAGATTGGTTGATCAAGGCTATAATCAACGAGAAGGGATAGACTTTGTTGAAATATATGCACCATTTTCCCAACTTGAATCTAATGGAATGATTTTATAATAGTAGCTTATAAGAATATCAAACTCTTTCAAATGGAAGTACAAAGTGCTTTTCAAAATGGAAGAATTGAGGAAGTCTATGTTGCTCAACCCCAAATTTTGAGGACATACATCATCTTGATCAAGTTGATAAACTCAAAAGAAATAATATGGTTTAAAATAAGCTCCTAGAAATTGGTATGAATGTCTTCAAACTTTTCTTTTTGAACATGAATTTACTATTGGCAAATTAGGTTCTATTTTGTTCATTAAGAAATATGGTTTTGATTTCTCATTGTTCAAAATTATGTTGATGATATTATATTTGAAGCATCTCAAGAATCATTATTCTCCCAATTTAATAATATTATGCAAAGAGAATCTAAAATTAGCCTCATGGAAGAATTGACATTTTTATTGGGTTTTGAAATAAAGACAACCCCTCTTGAGATCTTTTACGTCATGAAAATATACTAAGGGACTTCTTAAAAGATTTAACATGAATAGTTGTTACATGTGTCTACTCCTATGGCCACTTCTGCTAGAATTGATAAGTATGAAGATGGTGAGCCAATTGAAAATTCTATATCAGGGTATGATAGGAATTTTATTATACTTTACTACTTCTGGTACAAACAATATGTTTCTTATTGGATTATATGCCCACTTTCAACCGAACCCTATGCAATATCATTTAGTTGCTGCCAGAGTATCCTTTGATTGATGGCTTTTACATTAAATTATGGTATATGGCACCCTATGGATATTTGTTATGATAAGCATTTATTGACACTTATTATATTGGTTGTTGATTTGAGTGTAAAAGTACCAGCACTACTTGTTTCTTGCTTGTAAACACAGTAGTATCTTGGTTTAGTAAGAAACAAAATATAATTTTCCTATCCACCACTACAACTGAATAAATTTTTTATAATTGTTGTGCACAAGTCCTATGAATCAGACAAGTATTAAGATTCTATGGCTTCACTCCATCCATGAATCCATTTTCTATGATAACACAAGTGCAATCAATCTAGACCATAATCCATTTTTGTGTAGTTGGGCCAAACATAAAGGCCTCAAAAGGAAGTATGTTGTATAGTTAATAGTACCAGATATTAGTTCTTCCAATACCATCTTATTTAGTGTCTTCCCATATAAATTTGGTAAGTTAGCTAACTTATCATTCAACAAAGAAAGATCTTGGGTAATTTCATCATGAAATTACTATTTGAAGTTTTTTATGTTAAAAATTCCAACCACTATGTCTAACTCAAAGATTATACTACCACTTTTTTGAAGATGGGTATATATTTTTTTCATAAATGTGCTAGGGTTAAAGAAGAAACTAGTGAACCACCTCCACCTCCCCCTCCTTCATCTTGCACACATGAAAATAATATTGCTTACTTTAAGGGTGTTTCTTATGAAGTTGGAAGGAACATAGAATACAAACATCGTGCTATGTTATACTTGAATAATCACATGAATGCTTTAACTCCAAATGTTTCAGAACTATATCGCGCCCATATCTACCACAGACACATTGATCCCTTCATCATAGGTCATGAATACATTCAATCCACTCGACAACCATCCTCTCTCTATCACACTTAGTTCTTCCTAGAGAAACTTTAAGACATTGCAGCTCATGTCAATTTTAATGTGTTCCCACATTTCTTAAAGCATATGAACTCACAACTACTAAGGCATTGCAGCTAGAGACCCTTCTAAAATACTATGGTGCCACTCCATTCGTGGGCCATGATTTAGATGTTGAACACATGATTCAGATGTTTCACAATGTGTGATCATGGATGTTTACATTTATCACATGATCCTATCCCTTTCGTAGCTTTCTTGCCATGTAATTAGATGTTATCTGTAGTATGAGCTATGTATCTTTCTTAATTTTCTATGTGTCTATATACTTAGTTGGGCTATAAACGATATGATTGTGTGCTCCCTTATGGCTAAAGTTGAGATAGTATGTTCCTCTAGGATTGTTGTTTTTATGAAATTTCTTATGCATGGATATCATATCAAGGGGGAGTATCACATTTAGGGGAAACTTCTTTCTTATAGCCTTACATGTTTTATATGACAAAGGGGGAGAACTGTAAACTGTGCAAATTCTATGTTTTGACTAAGATGGATAACTTTTGTTCCCTCTCTTAGACTCACAAGCTCACAATTTTTGATAAAAATGGGTGTACATTCACCTGAGAGTTGGATGTACTGTTTTAGTTCTTTCAAGTGAAAATTAAACACACTTTTCTAGGGTCTTCATGACATCATTCATGTATATAACTTTTATTTGTGTAGTTCTTTTTGGAAATGTTTTTCATTTACAACAAAGGGGAGATTGTTGACTGAATTGGAAATTATGCAACTTTCTATTTTGATGATGGCAGAATTTGTCAAATTTGTTTCTAAAATTTTATTTACTATTTCAAGTATCAAGACATAATAAGAGAAGATGATATGAGATTAATTGCATATCTTGTGTGAAAATCAATCAAAATGTACTCAGTTGTATGCCGTTATATAAGGTAGATTTAAATTTCTCTAAAATCATGTAAACTTGAGCTACGATTCAACCCCAACTATCCCAAACCAAATTTAATACTAATATTAGGAGTTTAACATAGTTAGGTCTCATCACAAAAATCATTATATATGTTTCAAAAAATAAGAATGATTTATTATAGGGAGATTTACTATCGAACTCTTTTTTGACTGAGAATGGATCGAACGAAAAACTTCCCAATTGATAGTTAGTCGTTGATTAAAGTTGCATACATAGTTCTTCTTAGTTGAAATCCTTTTACCAAGGGCAAGGTCGGTCAAAATAATGTTTGACCAATGGACTGTATGTAGAACTTTCAGTAACTACGCAATCAGTCAATTTTATTCATCTAATCACTCCCTAACAACTAGTTGAGAACTAACCTCTTCTGCAACCCTTCCGACAACTATCTAAACACTTCCTAATCATTTTATATAAATAAGACAACTTGGGAAGGATACAACCACACTTGAGAATTTCAAGAATTGCTACATTAGGCTTGGATATTGAATTTACTTGTCCCACTAGTGAAAAATCCGATCTTCACTAAGTGTCTTAGTCCAAAACAATATCCTTTGTCCTGATCCATGTGGATGTGACTCATATACTTAATTATAGGATATTCATGATTTTTATGAGATGAATTGGTAATTTCCATTCTCCAACCTTGTTCCCATTGCTTTGCAGTCGTTGGAGATACTTCTTGTAAGAAGGTCTGACTAGAGGCTTAAAAGTGAAGGAGTCTTCGCGTCAGTTCCCTTAAACATGAACCACAGAAGAGGTGTGGTATCGATGCTCTTCTTCATCCGTTAAAGAAGAGTTTAAGTTTTGGTTCTCTTCTATATCCATGAAAGAATAGGTGTTAACAATTATACTTTGTATTTGTCTTTGCAAGGTAAATAAAGGTCAATTGTTGCAAGTTTTAGTAGGAAACTACTAGGAGGGAATACAACATTTCATGGTAGAACTTTGTTAGATTTTATGTCTCTTATAGTGGTAGGTTGTCTACAATTTTAAATTCATAATTCACTTGTATTTAACGTTTTATTATTGAGATATTGATTTGCTCCATTCATCCTCCCTTTAGAGCTTTCGTACGGTGCCATCTCATTTCTACATATATGACTTTGTAAGCTTGCCATTGTCTCTTCATGTTGATGGTATTGATAATGATGTCGATGGTACAAAATTTCTATAATTTGAAGTTGGTTTGTCTTCAAAAAAATAGAAAATGTACCAGGCTATGATAAAATACATATTTTTGGACCAAAGGCATTAAAGTAGATAAAACTAATGCACAATAGCTATTAAAGGCTACTTAGGTAAAAGATGCACACAATGTGTGAATATTAGATAGTTTCCCATTTAAACATGCTAAAATAAACAACAAAATGGTAGTGAAAACATATCCATCACCCTCCAAGATTACACACAAGAAGAAGAAAACCTCAAGTTGTCCACAACAAGAATTGCAACTTACAAAAGTGTCACATACAATGATAATTACAATACACAAAAGCATGAACATGATTTAGAAATAAATACAAAGGATTTATTCATATTATTTTGTTAAAAAGTAAAACCTCTAAAATTGTAGGCTAAAAACTTAGTTTTAAAACCAAAGACATGATTGTATGATAGAACTTTGATTCCAGAGCATTAACTAAGCTTTATAATCATGTTGCATGGTGTTGAAGACACCCTAGTGAGTTGGTGTTTGAGTATAATTTTTGTAGTTGAATTCCTTTCTTAAACTATCTAGCTTCTTTGGGTTTGGGATCCCTGGGTCCCAAGCACATGTGTTCACATATATAAACTTATGTAGCAATATTGAATAATATAATAAATTAACTTATAAATTGGAAAGTGTTTACTTAAATTTAGTTTACTTAGTGATGTTCTTGAACATGTTAACCAGAGTTACATAACTAAATCTAATACTTGAAGGTAAGATAACCAAATACCATTAAACAACCATACCTTACAAGAATTAGATACAATCCAAAGGGAAATCGTCAAACATGACAAATAGAAGGCTAGAATGATTGGTCATTTCATAAGAGTATGGGAACCTGATTAGATTTGATAAAGATAGGGAAGAAAATCATATTCGAAACATAACAACTAAAGGTCAATTTTCTTAAGATTCTACTTCAAAAGACAATGTCTTCCCAAATGATGATTCAGCTACTAAATGGTATTTTTGGAGTTACACTTCAAAGAGACCTTACTGAGACCATATAAACTCCAACTGAGATTGAAGGTATTGAATAGTGTGTGCAGACCAAGATCCTAGCATTCCTCTAGTTGCGAGACACAATCTCCCAAGACTATCTTGAGAAACAAATACAAACCAAAAAAAATATTGGCACCCTAAAGTGTTGACTTACAGTTGAATCGAAAGGTAACCACCAAGGGTAGCCATTAGTGAGCCAGAAAATGCTACCCTTATGCATTGTAGGGAATCACAACCTAATCAAACTCAAGTGTACTAAATTATTCAGCCACTGGACAGGATTTGATGAAACCATAGGAAAGTATGTAAGCCTTTGTCTCAATAAAGAAGTCCCCATATAAACATCTCCAAAATGGATAGTAGAGTGTTACAACAGAGGCTATGTCAAAACATTGAAGTCTATTAAGAATCTAGTACCAATTTTTGTCAAAAGGCCTAACATCAATCTAGTGATTCAACCTGTGATGCCTCCAATATCCTCAGTAGAGACATGGTTGAAAAGCACATGGTCATTGATGTTGGCATCAATTTTGATATGTTCTTGCACTAACCTCACCATTCATAGAAAATTTATCTTTGCAAGCTATTCATACTAGTAAAGTTTTGGAGAGACATTAAGGATTCAGACAATATTCCATCTCTAAGCATCTATGGAATCAATAGGAGGTTGTACATTCATTCATATTCAAAACCAAATTTGTAAATTATGTTCACAATGAATAGTCAATTTGTGGACGGAAACTAGTAACCACCATCTCATTGGTAGTATCAAGGTGGTATGAGGTGGACTGAATCATAAACATTTGATGAGAACCACATTAAGTATTTGTTTTAATGATGAGTAGATACAAACATGTGAATCTTCTTTGTTGTGATTTTTTTTTTAATTTTAGAGTACCCTTTTTTGTTACATAACTAGAGATCAATCAAAAACATAGTGATGATTCCACCACCTATTTTCCATGTTAGGATTGTGTTAAATCCAAAAACTCCTAGTTCCTCAGAAGGATGTATCAAACTGAGGTAAGCCTAAATATCATCTGTAATTCATTTTTAACATGAATTTTCATGGTATCTAGTTTTTTCTTATCAAAATCAAACATAGGTGTTGCTCTTGAAATAAGATTAGAGCAAGTCAAAATAATGTGTTTAGTCTACCTTCTCATCTCTTTATTAGGGAAATATGAAGTGCCATGATAAACATCCCTCTTACATTAAAGATAACACTAATGATAACATGTTTCATGAACCTTTAATAATTCAATAAATATGTCCTGTATTTGAGGCATAACTCATTGTTATCATTGGTCATTGTATCCTTTTATTCTTTGTCTAACTCATTATTTGTATTAAGAAAGTTTTCATTGATGTAATCATACTTATTACATGTCCAACAACTAATGATGTCCATGCTCTACTAGCATTGGAGGTGATATTTTGTAATGACCCCACCATCCGGAAACCCCCAATTAAGGAAGGCCAATAAGCTAGAGCCGTTACTCCAAATAGGTTCATATGGTTTTATAAATAATAAAAAATATTTAATAAAATATATCACAACTAAGCTTAATGTAGGATATAAAAAATTTATTTTCATGTACCTTTTCAAAAATGGGACTTCAAGTCTTTACCTAAGGAGAAAACTATCTTACTATATTCCTCCCAACATTATATAGCTTTGTTCTTTATCAATGTCACCTTTTATTGAATGTTCACTTTCCATTAATCTTCTAGATGTAACAGTAGATTAACTTAAATTTCAAAAAATAGAATGTTGGTCAGTATAACAAGTTATATTGGTAAGTGGGGGAAACAAAATGTTTGCATCCAGTTGTAACAACATATATCAACAAAGTTATTGTTTAACATATCAAACTTTACATTTTCAACATAACTACTTAGTCATGATCTATCCAAGCCTCTATGTTTTCCCTGCATTTGACATGTGTACTACCTCTCCCATATGGTAGATCCTCAATAGCCCCTTTTGGTCCTACCCCAAAGGTAGACTAAGACCTAGAGTTGTATAGTCATATGATCCTACCCAAAGGTAGACCTAACCTCAACTCATGATAATCTATTGATCCTCCCCAAAGGTAGAACAATACCCAGATCATCAATTTCTCACATATACACAAAGCTGTAGAGGAGGATTAGGATCTGAGCTAGTCAGGCATATATATATATGGTGATAGCCATAGTCACTTTATGGTTGTAAGAATTAAAGTTCATCCAAGTAGTTAATTTCAAGAAAATCAGTGAAACCTTCAAAAATGTCATGAAACTAAGATGATTAATCTTCGTCATAGCCACATGCCTGATTTGGCAGTCTAAAAAATAAGAAAGATAGCTAATCCAATCAAGAAGTGCAATCAACCAAGCCAAGCAATAAATCAAGCAACTTGATCCTGAAAAGTATTTATTACACCTAATTGTTATAATCACATCCAAACATATTTTATTGACATGGGATTCCATTTTAGGGTTTCTAAACCTTAGTAGGGTTTCCTTAGGGTTTCTTGGTTTCCAAACATTTACTTTCCAATATTACCCATTTTAGGTCAATAAACCCTAAAGCACTTTTCTACTCATAAAAAACCCTAATTACTCAAATTATCCAATTAAGGGTATTTATCAACAAATTAGTTCAAGAACATCATTTTCATGTGTTCTTGATTGATTTCCATATTTAAATCCATTAAATCACATAGTTATCAGTATTAGGGTTGCTAAGTCCATTACTGAACTTCTATAATCATGGAAACCCTAATTAAGCAAATTATGAACAAATATCATCCAGTTATATCTAATCCATCCTTTTTATGTCAAAAGGATAAACTTTGCTCATAATAGTCAGGGAACATCATTAGATCCATTAATATTCAAAATTTAGGTTTTCATATTAATTAAAACCATTAAAAATAGTATCTTTACACAATTTTTCAAGTTACAAGTAGATTTAGGCCTTGAGTTCATTTTAGATGGATTTTACATATTTTTCTCATCACAAAGCAATATATACTTTTATTTTTTGGCCAAAGAATCGATTTTTAATCGATTAATCGAGTTAACACCTTTTTCTAGATTTTCTAAGTAGAGAGACATGTTAATTACCTTTTTTGGAAAATTCCTTGGCCTTTTGATCATTGTGGGTCAACAATTGAATCTGATCGTACCAAGGTAGTCTCACATGCCCACTCAAGCCAGTCTGAGATGTAGAAAATATGTAGTTGTCAATCTTCTCTGTGGGTCAGTGTTTGACCCCGATCCAGGGGCTGATGCTCCTCCCTTTTCTTTTTCTTCAACACCAAGAATAGGGCGGAAGGCTCGTCAGAGAAAGTCCCATCAAGAGGATGATAGGGACTCAGGGGCTAGGAAGCGAACAGTTAGGATCTTGGGATCTCAGTGAGTTGACTAGGGGTCTATTTATAGGTTTAGGAAATGAGATTTAGGGTTTCTGACCCTCGTTAACAACTGGGTTCTCGTGTGGTTTGGGTGTTTCCTATAGAAGCCTCTAGACCTCTCAAAACCTAGGCTAGGATTGTTCAAAATCCTCTCTTGAATCCAACCAAGCAATTATCTTGCTTGCACATACATTAGGTTACAAGAAATCCGAGATTGAAAATCTCGTTCCCACAAAACCTTCCCTGGTCTGGTTTGCACTAGACGACGCACGTGAGCTGTTGGATATTAGATCCAATGGTTGCCATTGCACACACCATATATTTATCCTTTTATAAATCGAAAATATATGTGACATTTAATGCATTTATTCCATTATCCTTTCACTTCAGGGATTTTCAAAAATCCTTATCTCTTAAATCGTGCATTCTTTCATTCCTAAATTGTAAGGGAATGTTTTTAATGACTTAATCCTTTTTTTGGACACAAATTGAGATCAAAACTCAAAAGAAATAAGTCATTTTCTTCATGTGCAAGTTTTCCACTCATTATGCATATATTGTGCATTAAAACACATATTTTCTCTTTCTTTTCTTTTATATTCTCTTTATTTTGATTCCTTTTCGTATTAAAGACATTCTGGAATCTAAAATGAAACAATAGTTTCCATCCATTCCACCCTTCTAGATAATTCTACACAATTCTCATATATGCACACAATTATCAATTATTTCTTTTCTTTTTTAGCTTAAAGATAGGAACAACATAAACCATGAATTTTATCCTTTCAAGGGAAAATTGCACAAAACATACATTTTCATTCAAGTCTCTTTTACTTGGATAATTGCATTCAATTATTTAAATACAAACAAAATTCAAGCTGATAACATCCTTCCCCTCTTATAGGAATTTTGCCCCTAAAATTTGACCAATTAAACAAACAATTTGGGGTAAGCCTTTTCCATGTCCATCTTCAGCTCCCATATGGCCTCATCCTCTCCATGGTGCTTCTAAAGAAAATTTACCATCTCTATCTTAATACTCCTGAGCTCTTTCACCTTGGTATCCAGTACCCTCATAGGTGACTCAAGGCATGTCAGCCTCCCTTAGAGTTCAATAGGTTCAATGCTCAACAAATGGCTCGGGTCCTTCACATAGCACTTTAGATTGGACACATGGAACATGTCATGCATCATACTACACTTAGAGGATAAGGCTAAACGATGAGAAGCTTCACCAGTCTGTTCCAAAATCTCAAAGGGACCCATGTATCAGGGACTCAGTTTTCCTCTATCCTTATCTATAACTTGGAGGGGTCAGATTTTTAGAAACACTTGTTCACCCAAAGTGAAGTTCAAGTGTAACATACTGGATTTTGGTACTAAATTTAAACTTTGAGTTATTATACATAATCTTCTCAAAACCTAAATATCTCTCTTTCCAATTTTGCATTTATATTACATTTCATTCAATTATCTTGAAACTTGAACACCAATGTGTAAATTATCCTCATTTTGATCCGATCATTTGATTTTGGGACCTACGATTGAAGTGTTGGGCTTAGTATGAATTCTGGGTATTGGAATCACATAAAAACATAATTTTGGTTATTAAGTATTTACATTTGTATTAATTTAGAAAATAAATTTATTGGACATCTTGAGATCATATATGTCAAAGATAATATTTTTATAATCTATAGTAGACCAAACTAATAGCATAATTAAAATATCAGGTTAAAATCATATATAACTTGAGAGTTATAAATTAGTGAATATTAGACATTAAAATGTACTAAGAACCTATTAAAGTGCTTGGTCAAAGCTTGACTTTGACCTACCTTCTTCTTGCACGCACACGGGTGTCCGCGACGGCCGTTTCCTCAAACCCAACCCCATCCAGGGAATCCCCCTCCCTTACTACCTCGCTTTCAACCGTCTAGGATCCTCTACTTTCGGCGTTCACCTCCAGAAACTATCGGCCCATCAATCAATTGTGAACTGACAGCCAAAGGCTATTGAAGGTCAGCAAACTGTAAAAGAAATGACCCTTCCATTGAAAGTCGACGACCTACCAAAGAAATGGCCGATGAGCCTCACGCCACCTCCGAGCATATAGCACCTCGCCTCCTCTCTCTAGACGTAATCCCTAGCAACTACAGACCAGCAAACCTCCCTCTAGTACAGATGTGTTGACATGTCTCTCCAGTAAATCCCCACAGATCGTCGGACAATGGCGCCCCTCCTATGCTCCATCGTCATAGTGTTGAGGGCACACAGGTGCAATACTTGTGATCTCTGACATCATACCTCCTTCTCCGCCGTCTCCTCTCCGATCTGCTATCAAGACTGCCTTGCTCCTGATAGTACCCCATCACGATGAAGGTGGGACGGGTTACATCCTCTTTCAATCAAGTCATAGACCACCGTCATCCCTCCTCCAAGAAGTGACGTCATCGACCTGGGCTCAACCTCCTCCTTTCTCTGTTGTGGTCTATAGATACGATCATTCTCATCGCGACCACGCCGCGCGCCAGCCCCTCTAACCTGCTCTCGCCAAACCTGATCCCAATCTCGACACCCCTTGCTACCTGAAGCCTGCATACTTTGTTACCGATCTCTGCAAACCTCGTCAATATAGGGATCACAGTCTATGCAGACCTGCAAACCTTGCTACCTTGATCTGCTCTGCCAATCTACAGGTTAGAGTTGCGATCAGAAACACTATAACCTCCCACAACCTCAACCACGCCAGTGCTCCTCTGCCTCCTCCTTACTTCCTCGCAGCATCACCTCACCCATCCACCACCACGCCGGCACGGCCCACCTACTGTCGCATCATTACCCTTCCTTCCCCCTCACAGCTGATGATCTAGAACCCATCCACCAGCCTCCTCGTCCCTTTCCAATCACCCAAGATCCTTATTCTCGATGGTCAATGTCATGAAGATCTAAAGCTTTCAGAGGATGCCCTGATCTAGACCTGCAATTAGCACTCCTCAAACCTTTTTCCCTTAGATCTGTTGTGCCAACTGATAAAAACCTAGGCTGGGTCTCGCAAGTCATCACAGCTCCTCCATGGTGCCATCACAATGCTGCAGCAGCATCAGAGAAATTATAGCAGACAACACTTACTCCCATTGCGAGCACACCACTACAGAACTTTGTCATGGAGTAGCCACTCATCTCTGGTGACCCTACAATAGTAACCTGGGAGTCTAGAGCTTTGCTAGCATTTGTGCTATCGTCAAGGTAACCTGAACCCTTATGCTATCCTATGTATTTTTTACCATCTAATTCAATAAAAAACGAGACTAGTATGGCTATTAATCTAATTATTAACGAACATAGTAACTACTATTTGTAGGAATTTTCATAATCATGATACGACCCGTTTATTTTCCTATCTAATACGTAGATAAGTCAAGGTCTAAGATGGATAATGCAAAATGCACGACTAGAAATTTATAACAAGTCAAGACATTTCTCAATTGATATAACCTTCTATGTATACTATAATCTTCCTTATCGATTCATGTAATAGAGGTAGCCATCTAATGAATAAGAAAGGATACTAATGAACATATATTGGAATTGAATACAATGGATAAAAACCGTACATTTATGTATGTTATTATATTGCAACCCTGGAAATATGGAAATCACAACCTAGTAAATAATTACTCATATAAATGTGTATCACTATAAGATATGTACATGTATGTCACATTTTAGTACATCTTATAACATTGATACAAAGGGATATTATGTAACATATGAATGTATGAATCGTGTATATAATGGACATGGGCAATGATTAAAACATCATATATGACCTCATGTATAAAATGACTACTATACTAATGAACCCAATAGGAAATGTTATAGCAACAAAAAAATGATTATTCAAGATAAAACTACTTATGGGGAAAAATGGTAATTCCACCTAATAAAACCAAGAAAGTGATTCCAAGCCAAGAAGCATTAGATAACCTTAGTACATTCTCTCTTTCTAGATTCATGGTACATTGGTCTCTTTGGTCTTTGCAAGTATCTTGGTTGGAATTTCTCAAGGTGAAATAGCTACTAAATTCTCTATTATTTTATTGAACTATTTACCTCCCTCTTGAGTTTCATATATAAAATATTTACAAACTGGTGAACACATATTATTGTTGGTCTTTCCCTTTTTGTTGAAGTTGACCATGACTAGATTTCAAATAGACATTATTGAGAAACTAAAATATTGTTAGGTTTTGATATTGGCACAAAAATTCAAAATATTGGCAAAGAGTGTTGGCTCACTAGCTTTGGCCCCTGCGCAGTGGATAACGGACAATTAGAGGTCCCCTAGTACTGGTAACCCCCATAGGAGAAGTGTCATTCTCTCATAGAGGGGAGAACATTAGGCACCTAGCCACTGGCAAAGACAAAATATTAGACTGATTGTGCCAATAGATAAATCTTTGCATTTTGAATAATTGGATACCTTCATACTAGTCTAATGAAAAATTGTCCTATTTTGAAATCTTAATTTTGGTATCTCTTTATCGTTGTCTAGTTGTCTCATTGAATTATTGTATCTTTCTGTAGTTAGAATGATAACTAGACTATTCTTGTGTTATCTCTATATTCCACCGAGCAATCTTACCTAAAGTTAATATCATAACTCATTATTTTAAAAATAGCTCAATGATGGATTTAGTACCAGCCTAGTTGACCTTTATTTTCCCTTCAATGGGGTCCCTGTGTGGTTTTGTTCATCTTGGAACTCATGGGCAGGTGATGCAAAGAAGAAATAGTCGAGATGTGCAGGAGCTGTCCTCTATTGAAGATTAAATAGGAACCAGTTTTTATTCTCAATCTTGTAATATTATGTTTAAAGCTTCCATGACTCTGATGTAAAAGCATGATTGTAATAAAGAGTGTTTATAATTCTGATATTATTTTGTAAATATTTGATCATAAAGATCGGGTCTTTACAACATGGTATCAGATCCATAAACAGTCAAAACTCATGCATGTCTCGTGAAAGTTAGAGTTAAAAACTAGTATATTTAGAACTTAGTCAAGTAGTTTAGTACCAACCTTAGTCTTACTAGCTTTAGCTAATTAAAGGGAATAGTAACTTAGGTGGAGTTAATTCCCACAAAGTTGTATGACTCACTAGTTAGTGAAGATGAGACATCACCATATTAGTATAGATGAATAGAGGTGCTAGAAAATGTGAACAATCTTGTAATTGAAGGTGAATAGTGAAACTAGATCACAAGTTTGAATTTTTGAAACGAAATTCTTATTACTTACACCATAAGTGATCAATTAAGTCAAATAGGTAGTATGGTGAATATTGGTCAAAGGTGATTGTGACTTAGTCATCATATTTATTTTGGCCATTTTTAGTTTTGCAACAAAATGTTTCTTCATCGAAAAGGTTATTTTCTTTATAAAATTATATGTACAAGGAAAAGTTTATTTCATGGAATTTTGTCGATGATTTCTCTAGCTAAGTCACAATCAAGAAGGTATGAGCAAAACCTTAGAGGAGATTCACATGAAATCTTTGAGACCTAGAGTTACAGTTTAAGAGAGTGAAGGATACTAAGTTAGTTAGCTTGCATATTTAGATGTATGGTTGAATCCTTTAAGGGGTGGAGTATAGTACCTAAATAGGTCAAAGATATATTGATTTCGAGGACGGAATTATTTTAAGGGGTGGAGAGTTGTAACATACTGGATTTTGGTACTAAATGTAAACTTTGAGTTATTATACATAATCTTCTCAAAACCTAAATATCCCTCTTTCCAATTTTGCATTTATATTACATTTCATTCAATTATTTTGAAACTTGAACACCAATGTGTAAATTATCCTCATTTTGATCCGATCATTTGGTTTTGGGACCTACGATTGAAGTGTTGGGCTTAGTATGAATTTTGGGTATTGGAATCACATAAAAACATAATTTTGGTTATTAAGTAATTACATTTTTATTAATTTAGAAAATAAATTTATTGGACATCTCGAGATCATGTATGTCAAAGATAATATTTTTATAATCTATAGGAGACCAAACTAATAGCATAATTAAAATATCAGGTTAAAATCATTTATAACTTGAGAGTTATAAATTTGTGAATATTAGACATTAAAATGTACTAAGAACCTATTAAAGTGCTTGGTCAAAGCCCGACTTTGACCTACCTTTTTCATGCATGTACACGGACGTCCGCAACGGCCATTTCCTCAGACCCAACCCTGTCCAGGGAATCTCCCTCCCTTACTACCTCACTTTTCACCGTCTAGGATCCTCTACGTTCGGCGTTCACCTCCAGAAACAGTCGTCCCGTCAATCAATTGCGAACTGACAGCCAAAGGCTATTGAAGGTCAGCAAACTGTAAAAGAAACGACCCTTCCATTGAAAGTCGATGACCTACCAAAGAAACGGCCGATGAGCTTCAAGCTGCCTCCAAGCATATAGCGCCTCGCCTCCACTCTATAGACATAATCCCTAGCAACCACAGACCAGCAAACCTCCCTCTAGTACAGATGTGTTGACATGTTTCTCTAGTAAATCCCCACAGATCATCGGATGATGGCACCCCTCCTATGCTCCATTGTCACAGTGTTGTGAGCACAGAGGTGCACTGCTTGTGATCTCTGACATCATACCTCCTTCCCCGCCGACTCCTCTCCGATCTGCTATCAAGACCACCTTGCTCCAGATAGTACCCCATCACGACGAAGGTGGGACGAGTTACATCCTCTTTCAAACAAGTTGTAGACCACCGTCGTCCCTCCTCCAAGAGGAGACGTCGTCGACCTGGGCTCGACTTCATCCTTTCTATGTTGTGGTCTATAGCTACAGTCATTCTCACTATGGCCCCGCTGCACGCCAGCCCCCCTGACCTGCTCTCACCAAACCTGATCCCAATCTCGACACCCCTTGCTACATGAAGCCTGCATACTTTGTCGTCGATCTCTGTAAACCTCATCAATATAGGGATCACGGTCTCTGCAGACCTGCAAACCTTGCTACCTTGATCTACTCTGCCAATCTACAGGTCAGAGTTGCGATCAGCAAAACTATAACCTCCCACAACCTCAACCTCACCCGTGCTCCTCTACCTCCTCCTTGCTTCCTCGCAACATCACCTAACCCAGCCGCCACCACGTCGGCACCGCCCACCTACTGCCGCATCATTACCCAGACTTCCCCCACACAGCTGACAATCTAGAACCCATCCACCAGCCTCCTCGTCCCTTTCCAATCACCCAAGATCCTTATTCTAGATGGTCAATGTCATGAAGATCTGAAGCTTTTAGAGGACGCCCTGATCTGGACCTGCAATTAGCACTCCTCCAACCTTTTTCCCTTTGATCTGTTGTGCCAACTGATAAAAACCTGGGTTGGGTCTCGCAAGTCATCACAGCTCCTCCATGGCGCCATCACAATGCTGCAGCGGCATCAGAGAAAATATAGCAGCCAACACTTACTCCCGCTGCGAGCACACCACAACAGAACTCTATCATGGAGGAGCCACTCATCTCCGGTGACCCTACAATAGTAACCTGGGAGTCTAGATCTTTGCTAGCATTTGTGCTATCGTCAAGGTAACCTGAACCCTTATGCTATCCTCTATATTTTTGACCATGCAATTCACTAAAACACGAGACTAGTATGGCTATTAAGCTAATTATTAACGAACATAGTAACTACTATTTGTAGGAATTTTCATAATCATGATACGACCCATTTATTTTCCTATCTAATACGTAGATAAGTCAAGGTCTGAGATAGATAATGCAAAATGCATGACTAGAAATTTATAACAAGTCAAGACATTTCTCAATTGATATAACCTTCTATGTATACAATAGTCTTCCTTATCGATTCGTGTAATAGAGGTAGTCATCTAATGAATAAGAAAGGATACTAATGAACATATATGGGAATTGAATTCAATGGATAAAAGTCGTACCTTTATGTATGGTATTATATTGCAACCCTAGAAATATGGACATCACAACCTAGTAAATAGTTACTCATAGAAATGTGTATCACTAAAAGATATGTACATGTATGTCACATTTTAGTACATCTTATAACATTGATACAAAGGGATATTATGTAACATATGAATGTATGAATCATGTATATAATGGACATGGGAAATTATTAAAACATCATATATGACCTCATGTATAAAATGACTACTATACTAATGAACCCAATAGGAAATGTTATAGCAACAAAAAAATGATTATTCAAGATAAAACTACTTATGGGGAAAAATGGTAATTCCACCTAATAAAACCAAGAAAGTTATTCCAAGCCAAGAAGCATTAGATAACCTTAGTGCATTCTCTCTTTCTAGATTCATGGTACATTGCTCTCTTTGGTCTTTGCGGGTATCTTGGTTGGAATTTCTCAAGGTGAAACAGGTAATAAATTCTCTATTCTTTTATTGAACTATTTACCTCCCTCTTGAGTTTCATATATAAAATATTTACAAACTGGTGAACACATATTATTGTTGGTCTTTCCCTTTTTGTTGAAGTTGACCACAACTAGATTTTGAATATTGGATATTATTGAGAAACTAAAATATTGTTAGGTTCTGATATTGGCACAAAAATTTAAAATATTGGCAAAAAGCGTTGGCTCACTAGTTTTGGCGAGTCACGACCCCCAACCCTACACAGTGGATAATGGACAATTAGAGGTCCCCCAGTACTGGTTACCCCCACAAGCGAAGTGTCACTCTCTCATAGAGGGGAGAACATTTGGCACCTAGCCACTGGCAAAGACAAAATATTAGACTGATTGTGCCAATAGATAAATCTTTGCATTTTGAATAATTGGATACCTTGATACTAGTCTAATGAAAAATTGTCCTATTTTGAAATCTTAATTCTGGTATCTCTTTATCGTTGTCTAATTGTCTTGTTGAATTATTGTATCTTCCTGTAGTTAGAATGATAACTAGACTATTCTTGTGTTATCTCCATAGTCCACCAAGCAATCTTACCTAAAGTTAATATCATAACTCTTTATTTTAAAAATAGCTCAATGATGGATTTAGTACCAGCCTAGCTGACCTTTATTTTCCCTTCAATGGGGTCCATGTGTGGTTTTGTTCCTCTTAGAACTCATGGGCAGGTGATACAAAGAAGAAATAGTCGAGACGTGCAGGAGCTGTCCTCTGTTGAAGATTAAATACGAACCAGTTCTTATTCTCAATCTTGTAATATTACGTTTAAAGCTTCCACGACTCTGATGTAAGAGCATGATTGTAATAAAGAGTGTTTATAATTCTGATATTATTTTATAAATATTTGATCGTAAAGATTGAGTCTTTACAGCAAGTCAATTCGCTTCACATTAGCATATGACTTCTATAAATCATGGTCTCTCTTTAGCCTTTTCTTGATCAAAGTGACTTTATTAGCATACAACTATAGTTCCTCTGACCTCAGTAAGGTCCTGTCACCAACATCATCGGAGTGAAGTGGTGACTGACACAGACTCCCATAAAGATCTTCGCACAAAGGCATCTTGATATTGGCTTGGTAGTTGTTATTGTACACAAAATCAGCTAAGGGCAAGTATTTCTTCCGTGATCCACCCTAATCGAGCACACATTCTCTTAACAGATCATCTAACGTCTAGATTTTTCTTTCTGACTGTCCATCAGTCTAGGGTGATAAATTGTGCTAAACATTAGTCTAGTGTCGAGTTCTTCTAGCACTTGCTTCCACAACTTGCAAATGAACTTTGGGCCACGGTCAGAAATAATAGAACTCGAAACACCATACAGTCATACTATCTCTCTGATATAAAGTTCAACTAGATTTGTCACTTTGTCAGTGGCCTTTAAGGAAAAACAATGCACCAACTTGGTTAGGCGATCTACCTTTCTTGGTCTTGGGAAGACCCGCCACAAAAGTCCATGGTGATCTGTTTCCATTTACACTCCGGAATTTCAATAGATTGTAGCAATCCACTGGGGTGTTGGTGTTTAGCCTTCATCTGGAATGTGAGAAAATTGGCCACATATGCTTCTATGTCTCTCTTCGTCCCAGGCCACTAAAAGTATCGCTGCAAATCTTTAAACATCTTGGAAGTGTTAGGGTGTACCATATACTTAGAACCATGAGATTCTTGTAAGATATATTTCTTCAGAGATGAATCTTCAGGAACCCAAATAGGACTCTTGTAGTGGATTCCACCATCTACTCCCACTGATAAATGTGTCTGAGGTTTCTCTAACAAACCTTTCTTGTTTTCAAGCTCTGTGTTGGCTAAATGGGGAGCTACCAACTCGGTCAACAGGTCTGGTTTTATCTGGATCTTAGACATGTGTATTTGGTCTTCTAATGGTTGTGGACTCCACCTAGAAAACACTTATAGCTCTCTCCACTGGATAGACAATACATCTGCACACCCGAGTTCTTTCGGACTAAGAGCATCTATGACAAAATGTATCTTCCCAAGGAGGTAGGCAATGGTGAAATCAAAGTCCTTCATATATTCCATCCATCTCCTCTATCTTAGATTTAGATCCTTCTAAGTGAGAAGATATTTCAAGCTCTTGTGGTTGGTGAGAAATTCAAAAGTGGCTCCATAATGATACTGTTGCCATATCTTTAGGGCATGTATAATCACAGCCAATTCTAGACCATGTGTCGAGTAGTTCATTTCATTGGTCTTGAGCTGTCTGGGGACATAATCAACAACATGCTTATTTTGTTCTAGAACGCATCCAAGCCCCATCTTGGATGCATCGGTGAAGATCATAAAACCTTCATTGCCATATGGTAGAGTCAACACTAAAGATGTGGCCAACTTTTCCTTCAACTCCTGGAATTGAGCTTCACACAAGTATAACCACACGAACTTCTCGTGCTTCTAGGTAAGCTTGGTGATGGAAAAGCAGTCCTTGAGAAAGCTTTTAAGAAGTTTCAATAATATTTGGCCAATCCCGGGAAGATGCAAATTTTAGAAGGGTTATTCAGTGCTAGCCAATCTCGCATGGCCGCCACTTTAGTAGGATCCACTGACATGGTCCCTCCGGATATGATGTGTCCATGAAACATAACATGGTCTATCCAAAACTCACACTTCGAGAATTACCCATAGAACTTTTTCTTTCTTAGAATATCAAGGACTCTACCCAGGTGGTCACAGTGTTGTTCTAATTCATCAGAGTAAACCAAGATGTCATCTATGAACACTATGACAAATGAGTCTAGGAAAGGACGGAAGACACTATTCATTAAATTCATAAACACACTCAGGGCATTGGAAAACCCAAAAGGCATAACCAAAAAATCATTATGGCCATAACGGGTTTGATAAGTGGTTTTCCAGATGTCCTCACACTTGGCTCGCAACAGGTGATACCTAGACCTCAGGTCAATCTTTGAAAAGATTTGATTAGACTTAAGTTGTTCAAACATGTCATCTACACGGGGTAAAGGATGCTTGTTCTTAATGGTAGCCTGGTTGATTATTCTATAGTCTAAGCACATTCGATGTGATCCATCCTTCTTCACAAAGAGGACTAGTTCTCCCCATGGTGATGTGCTAGGTTAGATAAAACCTTTGTCTATCAATTCTTGTAGTTGCTTTTTCAACTCAAGCAACTCGGTGGGGGTCATCCTGCAAGGTGTCGTGGGAATAGGGTTTGTCTTAGTAGCTAGCTCTATCAAAAAGTCTACCTCTCCTTTAGGAGGAATCCCAGGAAAATCAACTGGGAACATATCGATGTAGTCCCTGACTACCTCTATCTCCTCCAAGGGATGCACCTTAGGCTCTGCCTCAGTAACTACTTCTAGAAACGCCTGACAACCTTTGGCTATCAATTGTTTTACCTTCAAAGCTGACACATACAGGCTGGTAGTAGCATCCTTCCTAACTCTAATGGTATAGGGTGGCTGACCTAGTTTCCTTATTACGATCCTCTTTTCCCTACAGTCAATTTGTGCTCTATAAGTGTAAAGCCAATCCATACCAATGATCATGTCAAAGTCACTCATATCTAACAAGATAAAGTCAGTAGGATGTTCATGATCTAGATATTTAACAGACAAAAAAGGGATTTTCAAAAGAGACATATAGATCTGACCACTTGGTGTGGTGACATCCAACACATATCCTAAATCATTGACGTCCAAACAAACTATTGTTGCAAGATTTCTCGAAATAAAAGCATTGGTAGAACCAGAGTCAAAAAGAGATTTTACATTATGTCCCATAATCTCAAGCATACCTACCTTGTTTTTCAAAACCAATCAAACTACTATAGTTCTCATCTTAATATTTTAAAAAGAACTCTAAGGGTTATTACCCTCTATCAACTGATTATCATTATCTTGAGCCTCTTCATTGTGAATGGCAAACACTCGAGCTTGCCTTCCCTCTCCAGCAGGTGAGGCTACAGCTGTCGGCTAGGCTGGTATATGTTGGGCTACAACAAGATGAGCTTCTATAGAGGCGGGACCTCTTGGGTTAGGTAGGGGATAGTTGGCTTGAAGACGCACCTCTTGCTGACATCAATCGCTCACCCTCTTCTTGTAGTGACATCATGTGAATGCAACCTTCCACAGGTGCGACACCTAGGATGGTTGTTCTCGTTGCATGGTTTTCCTTTGCCTCAATGTTTACCCTTGGCAAGCTTTTGTCATTATCATTTTTTGTGATCATTCTTTGTGCCAGATGTGCCTTTGGTGAAGCCAAGTATCCCTTTGATGGGTTTTGTGTAGCCATCACTATCTTCTCCATGTCTAGGGCAGTGTTGTTTGCATCGGTTAATTTTGTTGGTTTTCTCACCATCACATGAGGCTTGATGGAAGGATGCAAATGCTCTAGAAAATGGTCCACCCGTCTTTCCTCAGTCAGCATGTATCTGAACCACTCTAGGAGGTAGAACTTACAGGAAAAGTCAGTGACAAATTGGATGCCTTGGACCAAGTTGGTGAACTCCCTTTCCTTCTATTTCTTTGATGATTTTGGGATAAATGTGGTAGTGAAGATGGTTCTAAAGTCAGTGCAGGCCTTCGGGTCTGCATTCAGATCTCGACCCATGATGTGGTTCTCCCACCAGATCTTAGTTGCACCTTCCAGGAGGTGAGCAGCAAACAAAACCTTCCTATTTGGCTACACTCCGAGCATGCAGAAACCATTCTTTACTACTAGAAGTTGGGCATCAACTTTGTTGACCACCTTAGTCTTATCTTCTCTATGTTCAGTTTCATAAAGTCCAAAATGGTGGCTCCAGGTCATGGACAAACTGGTAGTGGCTCACCATCTTCACCTCTAGCTATGTCCTCAAGGGCCAAGGCACTAATGGCCTCAGTCAGCTTCTTCTATTGTTCCATCCTGAGGGCATTGGGAGTATGAACTATTACTTGTCCTACAGTGGGTCCTGAACTTGTTGGGAGGTCGAACTTGGGCTCCTCTTCTACCATCAGCTCCCTTTTCTAGTCATTCTCTTTGATCAAGTTGTCGAAGGGAATGGGTTTTGGGTCCATGTGATTCTCAGGGAATTCATCAGGTTTCTTCTTTGTCTTGGAGACTTCTTCCTCCATAGACTTCTTTCTTTTCTCTACAGACCTTCTCTTCCTACGAGAGTGCCTAACCTCAACGTTCTCTTGAGGGGTGTCATTGGGGATGGAAATGGTCTTGGTACAAACCATGTTACTACACATAAGCATGTAATTACACAGAGTATAAGTTTTATATCATTAAAACTTATGTCCATGATATCTTGCTTACATGCTTTTTATTACTTGGTCAAGGATTCACTTATCCTTAACACTCTTAACCCCAAAACATAGAAGGAGGGGGAGAGAGAGAAAACCTTAAGCACCTAAAGTTTGTTTAGTGAAAGAGGGTAATAAAGGTATGAAAGTAGATAAGAAATCCTAGAGGTATCTTATTTTGAGTCAAATCCTCAGATTTTGGCTAGGCAGTCACATGGATTTTCAGGATTCCTCATAAACCACTAGCGAGACTGAGGAAAATCTTGCTAGCCCTCATATCGTGATCCTTTTATAGACACCTCCATCTTTGGAAAATTCTCTAATAACTCCCTTTGGGCTCAAAATAATTTTGTAAAAATTAATAATTATTTTAGATTATATGGAAAACCAATCTCTGATACCAAATGTAATGACCCGACCCCCGACATCCCCCAATTAAGGAAGGACAAGAATCTGGAGCCATTATCCCAAACATGATCTTAGAATTTTGTAAATAATAAAAAACAATTAATAACTTATACCACAACTAAGCTAATGCATGATATAAAAACTTTTTTTCACATACCTTTACAAAAATGGGATTTAAGGTTTTTATCAAAGGTGAGAACTATCTAACTATATTCCTCCAAACATTATATATCCTTGTTCTTTTTCAATGTCACATTTTATTGAATATTCACTTTCCATTAATCTTGTAGACGTAATAGCAGATTAACCTAAAATGCTAACAAAAAAATGTCAGTCAGTATAACAAGTTATACGAGTATAGGGGGGGACAACATGTTTGCATCTATTTGAAGCAACATATTGCAACAAAATTATTGTTTAATAGATCAAACTTTACATTTTAAACATAGCTACTTATTCATGGTCTATCCAAGCCTCTGTGATGTCCCTGCAGTGGACATGGATACTACCTCTCCCGTATGGTGATCCTCAATAGCCCCTATTGGTCCTACCACAAAGGTAGATCAAGACCTAGAGCTATATAGTCGAATGATCCTACCCAAAGGTAGACTAAACCTTGACTCATGATAATCTAATGATCCTACACCAAGGTAGACTAATACCTAGATCGTCAATTTCTCACATATACACAAATCTACATAGGAAGATTAGGATATGAGCTAGTCATGCACATATATATGGTGATAGCCATAGTCACTTTATAGTTGCAAGAATTAAAGTTCATCCAAGCACTAAATTTGTTACCACCCCAATTTTTTGGGTTCATTTGGTGAGAAATGTAATTTCTCATAATAAAAATAAATGAACAAATAATGATGTCTTTTGATTGGATGCATGTATTTCATTTAAAATAGCCTTGTTGATTATTTGTTGAACCTTTGATCCTATCAATTGAATAACGGCTCTGACCTTCGGGTCTCCCTTAATTTGTAGTTATCGGGAGGCAGAGTTGTTACAATTGGTATCAGAGCATAGGTTCCTCATCTAATCATTAATAATTATTAAAATTTACTAATTCCATAGAACTAAGGGAGTTATTAGAGGATTTTCGAAAAGACTGAGGTGTCTATAAAAGGATCACGTCTGGGGGCTGGCAAAATTTTCCTCCGCACCACTAGTTGGAATACGAGGACTCCCAGATTGTGTGACTGCCTAGATGATGTCCTAGGATTTGACTTAAAATAAGATACCTTTAGGACTCTCTCATCTTGTTCATCTCTCCTCAACTCCAAATTCTCTTAAGGATGTTAAGGATTAGGGTTTCCTCTCTTCTCCTCACCCTCTTTAGGTATGGGTAAGATTGATAAGGATTAAGGAATCCTCCACCAAATTAATAGAAAGCATGTAAATAAGATGTCATGGACATAATCTTAATAGAGTAAGCGTAAAGGAATAGAAACATGCTTAGGTCATATGACACGAGTTGTCATTGCCCTCAGGAAAGACCTGAGGATAGACCTCCTTGGCAGGAGGATGAATAGTGAGAGTTAGTCTTGGAGGTAGAGACATCCATTAAAAGTAGACACCTGGCATATCCTCTGAGGATAATGCTAACCCTAACCCTAAGTGAAGGTTAGAGATGACATGATGAGTTAGTGGTCTTTGTAGACCAGATGTTTGGATAGACATGCCTTGGATGTCATATGAGCCATGAGAGGTTAGATGGCCTAGTATCTTTGGCAACCCAACCCTGGAGAGGGTTGTGCATGTTTGCGCAAAGGATAGCTCTTTCATGGATGAGGTTAGAGAAGAACCTATAGAAACCTTATGGGTTGTTTCCAATAGGATATAGCTTGCACCTGGAGTACATAAGTAGTACGAGCAGCAAGTTAAAACTGAAACCAGAAGACAGGATGGATGTCTTATGAGATAAGAATAAGGGGCTATGGATAATCATGAGCAAACATAAGTTTGAGAATAGGCTTCACCCGCGTAGAGGTATGCCTATGAGCTTGATCCTTCATGGAGAGATGACCTCTAGTAGTATGGCTGGATGTAGAGTTAGCTTTAGAGAGAGAAAGAAGGAACCAAGCAAGAAGGTTGGAAACCTAAAACCCCGAGATGTGAGGAACAGTGGGGAGTCGAGAATGATGCGACCTAAGTGGATGATAGTGGTTGGCTCATGCATGATCCCTGGAGGATGATGGTATCTTAGTTTCCTTTAGAGGAATCAACCCCTAGAGAGAGGATGATGCCTCTGGTACCTATGTACCTATGGTAAAAGTGATTACTTGCTGAGATGAGACAAAGAGTGCCTTAGACCCTGAGGAGGTTTAAGTAACCAGTTGTGAGGCTTTATACTTAGATGGTTGTCTTTGAGAAGGACTTAACTTTGAGGTGATACTTATATAAAAGGATCATGGAGGTACATGACATACCTTGGACATGCTTGATTCTTGGTTAAGAGATTGAGCATGCAGTTGGACACCCGAAGGTGAACCAAGGGTTCCTAGGCCTAAGAGGGGAAGCAGTGTATCTGATGCTCATGATGAGATTTGGGTCTCTATAGTTTCGAGCATGATACTCCTCACGTGTAGAAGTAAAGGAAAGGGTATGTTTGATGAACCCCTCACAACTAAGTTTATCTAATGTTGAAGAAAGAGAACAAGTACGACCCAACATGGTTTAATATGTGGTCTGCTTGTGCTTTAGTAGTTGTTGGGTTAGGCATGCTCATGTGAAGGTGAATCCTAAGGACGGTTGTGACCTTGTTGTCAAGGGTTGTAGTTTCCTCCCATCCTGGGAGAGGGACCCTTTGGTTGGGTATATACTAGTTTTGTTGGTGTTGAGGTAACCTAAAGAGGTTTCATAGGATCTTGAGAAGCTAAGTGAAAAGTACATGGCATGAGGATGAATATGTAGACCCATAGATTACCATCTCTATGTACATGTGGATGTGTTACCATGAAGGTAACCGGTATGGGACCTGACCAAGGTAGGCAAGTTGTCATGACCCCTATGAAAGGATGAAAGTCAACCCATGAATACAAAGAGAGAGAGATGAAGGCTTGGGTAAGGTTCCATGTTGGACATGTACTATAATAGAATCCTAAGTCTATCCTAGGGTTAGGTAGGGATAAGACCGATGGAAGAAGGAGTTGCCTAATTCCCTAGTTACACATGACCATAGGGTTGGGAGGTAACAACTACCGTTGTCTGAGGGTCATGGGTTAGGAGATTGATCACCTTCATGAACTCATGGGACCCACAGGGAAGACGAGTAGGGGCACTCTTTGGATGCATAAGGGAAAAGGGATGACCCCAAAAGTACCGGCACCCTCTAGACCTAGAGGAGACGACCAAGGATTGTGTTTGGACCAAGTAGGTTTGAGACCAGTTTTCCATGCAAATAGCTTTAATATCAAGATGTTTGTGAGGAAGAGACCTATGTGGCATGTTTTAACTTAGAATTGAAGGTGTACTGGCAATGTGGGATGTATCATCTCTACTCTTGGAATAGGAACAACTTTGTCTTTGGACGGTCGCCAAATGTTTATTTCCACTTATTATGGGAGGTAGAGATGGGACAGTACGCATGTCGTACACCAAGGATAAAAGATGATGCGAGTTGGAACGTTGCTATGAGGTATGAGGATAGAGATGATAACATACTTTTATGGAGCGAATGATGCATGGATGGTTTACAAACACTAAGAGTATCAAGGAAATCATCTTGTGAGGATGTTTTATCATGAGCTATGTGGAATTTGCAAGTTATGCAAGGTTGAGTTTGATCACCATGAGGATGTGCTCAGAAGTTTCTTGATGAAGACAAACTCAGAGTTTGAGATGAGATGATAAGTGGAATACATGGAGGTGTATGTCTTCAACATTACCTGACACCTAAGGAGGTGAAGTGGTAATGAATGCTCTGGTTGAAATATAGCTGCCTAGTTTAGCTAGAGGCTAGAAGAAGTTGAGGTTGTTCGACTAACCCTAAGTTTGGAAAGAAGATGTGTTTTGGCTAACACCCATATGTATCAATAGCGGTTAATCAACTAAATGATTGTTTGGTTAGCTAGTCTAGTTTGTGATATAATGAAAGGATGATTGTAGAACTTCGGATGCACTTATTTGGATAGGAAGGTAATAAAACCCTTATGAGAGTGGTTTAGGATTTTTGAGGAATCAACTTTGAAGAATCGGGACATACAGGAAATCATGATTTTAAGTTCATCCTACACCGTGAAACTCCAAAGATAGTAAGTGATAGAAGTACTTGGGATGCTTAGGTTGCATGTAGCATGTAGCATGAAAGCCAGGAGGTGACGAACACTAGTAACCCAGTGCATGGATATAAAGTATAAAGAGTTCCCAAGAGGGAATGGGAGTTCATCACTATGGATGTTGTGAGTCTCCCCTAGACCAAGGAAGGTCAAGATGCAATAGGGGTTATGGTGAATCGCCTTATCTAGATGACATGAGAAAGAGAGAGTACTATCACGGGACAGATTTGGTACATCATGATGCGAGTTCAAAAGTTCTTGGATATGACCAAGGTTCACTTCCATGAGGTGGAAGTGGATACATGAAGAACTCGATGATAGTACAGTTTATCACCCCATACTAATGGATAGTATAATCCAGACTAGAGGGTCTGATGAGAGCATGTGTGCTCATTCAGGGTGATACATAGAGATAGTTCTTAAGATGTGATGTTAACCACCATAGCCTTTATCGGGATGCAAGAAGTCTTTTAGAGAGGTTGTGTCGGTCACCACTTCATTAAGATAATGTTGGTGAAGGAGGCCTCGCAAAGGTCAGAAAAGAACCACAGTGTGTGCAAATGAAGTCACTTTGATCGTGCAATGGCTGAGAGAGAGCCCAGTGGCGACATGAGTCATGAGTTGATGCAAAGCAGACTGACATGCAGTTCACTGTGGGAGAATATGTGATGTGAAAATCTGACCCCTCTAAGCTATAGCTGAGAAAGTTGAGTCCCTGATATATGGGTCCATTTGAGATGGATTGGTGGAGATGGTTGTGTTTAGCCTTGCCCCTCAGGATAACATGATGTGTAATGTGTTCCATGAGTCCAATCTAGAGCACTATGTGAGGTACCCAAGCCATGTGCTGAACCTTGAACCTATTCAGCTTTTGAAAAGATGAAATGTCCTAAGTCACCTACGAGGGTACGATATACCAAGGTAAGAAAGAACTCAGATGGAAGAATATGAAATGATGAAGGTTCTTGGGAAGCAACATGGGAAAGTTGAAGCCACATGGGATCCCTGATGGACATAAGAAAGGCTTATCCTGAATTGTTTATTTGCTTGATGGAATTTTGAGGACAAAATTCTTATAAGAGGGGAAGGATGTTACAACCCCAATTTGTTGGGTTCATTTGGTGAGAAATGTAATTTCTCATAATAAAGATAAATTAACAAATAATGATGACTTTTGATTGAATGCATGTATTTCATTTAAAATAGCCTTGTTGATTTATTTGTGGGCTTTATTGGCTATTGGGCCCAATAACAAGGAAAATTCCATTAATAAATGAATAATCGAGTTTTGAGAAAAGAAAGATGTGGAAATCTCTAGAAGGAAAAAGAATGTAATCTAAAGATGGATTTCTTGCCTCTTGGGTTCCTTGGGTCCCAAGGAGTCCAAAGTTGCAAAGAAAATGCAATAAAAAAAAGATTAATTAGATATTTCTTTATTAGGAAAGAAATTGAAAACAATGATAAAATGTGGAGAATAAGTGAAAAGAGGTATAATTGAGTTATACTTGGTGGATTTTCGTATCCAAAGGATTTCTAATATTGAAAGGAATTCCAATAAGGAAAATATAAAAGAGATAAAGAGAAATCCTTAAAAAGAGAATTAAAAAGGAAAAAAATTGATTAATAAAAAGGGAAATATGAGAAATTGACTTTTAAAAGAAGATAAAGGCAAACCATTATTCCCCAATATGGGAATCTGTGCCTTTGGGATTTCTTGAGGCAAAGGACAAGATAATGGCAAAAAGGAATAGGAATACTAATTAATTTTGAATAAATTAATGAATAACTTGGGAGAGAGAGAAGCCTTCCCATCCATTGCAATTTGCTTCCCAAATTTCGTACAAAGCTAGATAATGCCAAGACAAACCTTCCCTTAAATTTTGAGAAATAAAGGAGTTATGGTTTGGGAGAAATTGATTTTGCAAGTTATCTTCAATTTGGGAATTAATTCTGAATTAATTGAATAAATCTTTCCTTTGCTTTAAACGTGAGCAATGAGGTTTGTTGGATCTTAATCCAATGATGGACTCTCATCGTCTAAGTTCCAAGCGGACTAGGACTCTGCAAGTTCCAGGGGAACTTTCCCACCCTATTTTCTCACGATCCAATGGACATGCCAACTTGGTGTTGATCCCATTGGATTCAGGAGGGGAAATCGCGAAGGTTCCTCCCTAATTTTATTGGGTTTAGTCGTTGTTTGTGGAAACGCCCAAAAGTGGCAATGCCTACCTCGACCCTATATATAGGGGAGGATGAGTGAGGACACCAACACCTTGTTTCGCTAGCCCAACCTCTGCAGAAGAGCATGAGGAATAGTTATGTGTGATCAATTGGGCCATCCACCCTAACCTGCACCCCGAGTCAGCGGTAGACCTCGTCGGAGTACCGACGAGTAAGGGAGGATCGCGGCACACCTTTGGGTGAGCAATTGCTCCCACGAGTGAGTTCGGCCGAGGGAGACGAAGCTCCCAGTCCAAGTAGTTCATTCGCAGGAGGCCGAGATCTGAGAGTCAACCCTTGAGTTGACCATTGCACACCTGTTGTGCTCGACGCGAGGAAGAAGAAGGCCCTGGTCTTTTACCGAAATAACGCTCCGTGCCTTCAATAAAGGTAAGGACGTTTCTGTCCTTTGGTCCTTTTGTTTGCAATGTTGAGGGCACGTGTATCCACGTTCGTTGGATCCTCAGTGGATCCGCAGACCATGGATCAGGTGGCCCTGGTTTTTCTAGAAAATAGCAAATAGACAATAAAAAGAGTTTTCTTGTTAAAAATCATATCTTGAGCTAGGAACCTCGGATGGGGGAAGTTAATACATGAAAAATGATCCAAAAAAATGTGAGGAATATGTTAAAAACGGTTTGGACATATAAATCTGTTTATTTTTGCAAAAGTGTATAATTTGATGGGAAAGTGTTAATTTGTAATTAGAAAACCCTAACTGTTAACCAAAGATGGTTTTAATCTTGCAATTAGGTGAATTCATGCATGGTTAACTTTATTAAAGACAAAGACGATTTTTAACCTATTTTGATGATAGAATTACAAGGTTTAGGGTTTTTAACTCAATATATTGATTAATATGTTTAGAAACCCTAAATTAGAGGAAAATAAAAGAAAAGTGCTCATAATTTGAAATTAGGGTTTCCTATTGCTAGAAGATGAATCTAGAATCTTTTGTAAAAGAAAAATGAAATAGTTAGGGTTTGTAAGTGATTTTGTGAAATTAGGGTTTAAAGTAATAAAGATGAAGTGGAACCCTAATAAAGATGAAATTAGGGTTTAAAGTGACACATTGTGAAACTAAGAAATAACGTGCAAGGAGGATTACATAGATTAATTCAAGCTCTACATAGATAGATTTCCAAATTTTTTCAAAGGTAAGTAAAGTTTTAATTTTATACCCAATTCCAGTTTAGTTAGTAGAATTTCATAATTATTATTGATTATTTGTTGAACCCTTAATCCTGTTAATTGAATAACGGCTCTGACCTTCGGGTCTCCTTTAAATGGGGGTTACCGGGAGGCGGGGTTGTTACAAAATTTCAAGAAAACCACAAAAACCTCAGAAAACATCATGAACCTAAGACAAGTAATCTTAGTCATAGTGTTACAACCCCAATTTTTGGGTTCATTTGTTGAGAAAAGTAATTTCTCATATTGAGGATATTTGAACAAATAATGATATAATTTGTTTTGAATACATGTATTTCGTTTACAATAGCCTTGATGATTGTATTGTGGGCTTTATTGGCTATTGGGCCCAAATAACAAGAAAATTCAATTAGTAAATGAATAATTGAATATTTGAGTAAAGAAAAATGTGGAAACCTCTAGAAGGCAAATCCAAAGAGGGATTTCGTGCCTCTTGGGTTCTTTGGATTCCAAAGAGTCCAAAATTACAAAGATAATGCAAAAAGAAAAGAAAAGATCAATTAAGTATTTCTTTATTAAGAAAGAAATTGAAAACAATGATAAAATGTGGAAAGTAAGTAGAAAGAGGTGGAATTGAGTTATCCTTGGTGGGATTTCATATCCCAAGGATTACTAATGTTAAAAGGAATGCCAATGAGTAAAATAAAAGAAAGATAAAGAGAAATTCTCAAAAAGAGATGTTTTAATAAGAAATAAATAAGATAATGAGAGGATTTTTAAGATAATCCAAGATAATATGTGGCTTAGATTTTTAATTAAAGGATTATCCACCTGTTACTTGGGAGCCAAATAAAGGAACGATATATAAGTCTCCTAAGAGGAATAGGAAAATAAGTGATTAACTTTAGGAAATCCATTTATGTGAACTACCATAAGTGGGAAGTAAGTTATAAAACTAAGTTTATGGATAGACAATGGATATTAAAATTGATGGAATCACTTTCCCACAGGACCATCCCCTTATTTTGCGTCCCAAGAGGGACACCAACCCAGACCTACCGCCCATATCTCCCTTTATGCACCATCCTCCTCCTAACCCTAGTAATACTACCTACAACCTATATACGGGAGGATCGTTGAGGTATTCATGTATGCAAAACCAATATTTGAGATCCATCTCTCTTTTAAGACGGTAGTCAGGGATTCTTTTGGCAAGTAGGTTGCTGGAGGTTCATTCTCCATGAGCGAGTGGTCCAAGGATGGATCACAGTCGGACAGCGCTGCTCTACCCTGGCCTGTTGTAGGCTGTCGTCCAAGGGAGATACATACAGCAGTGGGGGTTGTAGGTAAACGGTTGGGTTCCTATAGGAACGCCAAAATGGCCGTCATCGTCGGGAGTGCTCCAGGGCACCCTCTCTTAGCCGTGGTGTCTCCTCAGGCAGAGCTGACACTCAGGCACCAGGCGGAGATGAAGATCGATGATGAAGTTGTTGAGAGAGAGAGAGAGAGAGAGAGGCAATGGTGGACGAGGAGAGAAACAGTAGGTGTTAGCCTCCTCATTAGGACTAGGCAGAGCATCCCCCATAGACATGGAGGAGCGAGACTTAGCTAAGGTGTGCCCTCAGGCTGTGAGGACCGACAGAGGCACCTAGATCTTATCTCGGCCATCCAGTGCCCAGGAATGCGGACCCCATCGCTGGATGGATCAGCCTACCCTCTTCACAGCCAAGTCCAGCGAGGCTTCACGGAGGTGCTCAACCCTTCTCCGGTGCTCTGTGGTCATGGGGTTGAAGAAGGAGTTGCAGTCACAGGTTGCACAGGCTACAGTTGGGTCGTGTCGTGAGGAGGAAGACGGGTATCTTTCAGTTGACTTATTTGCTCCTCCAGTGTGCGTAGATGCAACCCGCAGACCAAGGGCATCTTGGTCAATTTGTTATTGTTGGGTTTTAGAGGAGGCAGAGAAGGTAGCGGAAACAAAAAATTTCTCCCCAAACCCAGCACGAGGAAATGCGTCAACGTCTATATAATAGGAAAGGATGGTTTGTGGAATCAAACCTTGTCCCAAGGCTTGCTTGGCAACAATACCTCGCGCAATGCGCGGTCTTCACCTCCGGTCTTGGACGGTGTCTGTGCAGCTCCTGGTCGCACCGGGACTGACAACTCCTCCTCTCACCAGACTGTCGGGATTGACAGTTGTCCTCCTGAGTGGCAGAAACCTCCCGCCTCTGAAGTAGTCCACACGGACCACCTGGAACTCCACTCTCCTTATCCCACAAGGAATTGGAAGGAGTCGCACCCTCCTGTTGACATACTAGTCGCCAACACACTCTCCTGCCTCCAGTTGCAACTACAGTTGTCCTTCCCTTGGTGCACCTCCCTTTTGCGGGAAGCACTTGCTCGGGCTCTCTCTCGGTTACCAAAACCATAGAGAACGACAACTTTGCAGAGCAACTGGTTGCACTGAGTTGTACTTTGAGAAGACCCCAATACCCCTATATATATAGGAGAGTCATGGGACAGGGTTCTCCATCCCGGGCAATGCAGGACTAAACGCAGGAGTAGAAGGGTTCGAGATTTTCCACAAAACAACCAACTCGCAACCTGAACCGATCGGTTCACAAGTGAACCGGTCGGTTGGGGACCTGAACCGGTCGGTTGGAACACCAACCGATCGGTTGGGACCCATGAGCTGATCGGTTCACTTCTGAACCGGTCGGTTCGTGGTCCTGATCAGTTCCCGATTGACTTTCCTTCTTTTGTTTCTAATTGGTATCGAATACCAATCCTTGTTCCAATCAAATTGGGCAAGTGAAACGCAAAGAAAATTCTCACCGACCTGACTTTCCCAACTTGCTCAGTTGCACCAGTTGAACTGATCGTTTCAACACTTAACCGGTCGTTTCAATCTGACCATGAGCCGATCGACTCAACACCTGAGCCGACTGGTTCAGCAACCTCAGTCGACCGGTTCAACACTTGAACTGATCGGTTGGGAGTGTAGGTTGTGCAGAATCAGTCAATTGCGATTTCAATCAATCTGATACTCCAATCAACATGTTCAACACCTTGAACATTATGATATTGAGCTATCAATCAATTGTGTGTTTAATTGAACTACTAAACTCCTTTAGTAATCATTCTAAACATTGCTTGTGGACAAAACTCCTCTTCCAGGTTAAATCCTATGTGTGTGACCCTGCAGGTCCATTTCATGTTAGCAGTGAAAGTCCATAACACTTATGACTTCACAAGAAAAGAGCGGTGCCTAGTCACACATCAGTGCTACCCAAGTGAAAGTAGAAAGTTGGAGAACAACTTTCAATCCTAAAATCCATGAATGGTGTTACAGCGAATGTATAATTCCTTTGTCACTGATATCCCGAATGAACTCAAGGCATGGAACAGTCATCCTGTCAACGTTCATTCACTTTCTTGATCTCAGAGAAGATTGAACAAGATATGTATGACATCAATATTACATACTGATTCACACATGCATGCACACGCATATCTCAATCCTACTCATCAAGTGGCCTTGGATATCAAACTCCCTCAGGAGGGACAAATCCCATATCTATCACTCACCCCTCAAAAGCCCCATGTGTCAAAGCCACCCATTCATCACCTTTATAACAACCCATGTTTCAAGACTGCGTTTGATGATGTCAAAGTGTGCCCAACGACATGTGTTGAGTGTAGTGATTTCAGGTCAAAGAAACACACTCACCACCATCACTGTGAGTACTGACTGTGACTACCATGTCATGGTTCCATGTGTCAAACTCACGGTGGGTCTGTCTGGTACACTTGTTCTCTAACAAGTACCTATGTGTTTGGTTTGATATCTCTATATCATGACTAATGAGATTCTGTCATCAACCAACACCACAATCTAGTCTTGTGTGTCATTGCTGTCTATCTACCTTCCATAATGACATCCGACTAGGGACATAACAAGAATGTACAAACTCTTAGCATCCGTATGATCTCATCGTTCAGGTCCTCAACCTGAAAGCATAGGTCATTGAGTATTGTCATTCTCTAGACATTCAATCTGTTCTATCACTATCTCATATGACTGAACCAGAAAGAATTGGAAGCTTGCCTTTGATGTTTATCAAATCAATCTTAATGTATCCCACCAATCATCCCATGATTGGCTCTCAGGGCATACATACCAATAGTTATAACATAGGCTGGGCGTTGAAAGGTATGTGCTTTGGATTAGTTGCCTACGTGGCACTATCCTATTGGTCCATTTTATTTTATTTGTGAAAATTGTAGGAAATAATCAATAACTCGGATTGTAACATGTAATATATGAAAATTGATCAAGACAACGAGAGGAATCCAAATAAAATATTATCATAATTTGATTAAGCTTCCTGTTCTAAAAGTATATGGTTTACATATTTTAATGCATTAATTGACAGAAAAACCCTAGAATGATATAAAAACAATCATGATAAATCTTTTATATGTTTTTGATTAATCTTAACCTATTATGATTGGTAAGATCATAACAGGATGATTCATATGTTGCTTTTAGGGTTTTATGATGATGAACATGGTTTAATAGACCAAAACCCCTGTTTTGGGTAAATATGAGTTCTAGTGGTCATACCTGAAATTAAAAGTATAAAACTGTAATATAATGACCCTCAATGAAGATAATTGAGATGATTAGGGTTTTGTGAACAAGAAACCTGAGAAACCCTAATTGAGTATAAAGGGTGAAACTTTGTGGTTTAATGGGTTAATTTGGGAGGTATTAACTTATTAAATATTAAAGTTGAGTTTCAATCTATTTCACAAGAAAAGTTGGCTAATTTAGGTTTAAAGAAGAGATGACCATATTTAATTCGAAAATATGGGAATATGTTATTAAACGATGATCCTAATTCTATTAGGAGAAACAGGATGAGAAACTGATGGTTATATGTAGTTTTGTCTAATTAGGGTTTATGGTATTAAAAGTAAAGTCAAAACCCTAATTGCAAATGAAACCCTAAAAAGAGAAATAGAAATCCTAAGAAGTAAGTTGGATTGGATAGATCTTGATAAAAGGAAATTTCATGTTTATTTCAGGATTTTGTGTGTATACTTGTTTGCTCTATTGGATTTCTCTACGTGGTTGACTCTATCTCAAAAAGTAGGATCTTGATAAAAGCAGAATAGGTATGTGGTTACGCTTATGAATAATCACTCTAGTTTCACGGCGATTCCCGAAGTTTTAATCGGTTGCTTGAAAATAATTGTTGGATGTTTATTTATTTCATGCAACTATAAAGCGACTATGATTATCACTATAAATGTGCGTATATAACTGACTAGATCCGGGTCCACCTCTATTTCTTTGAAAAGGCTAAGAAAAAAGGGATAATCCTAGAGCAAGGTCTAGGTTACCGAGAGTTAGAAACTGGGCTACCTACGTGTAGTGCCATGAGACTCATTAGCCTGCCATGAGTTAAGGAATGGGCTACTTATGAGTAGTGTCATGTGACTCAACCCTAGAAATTGGTTCACTTATAGGTGGATCATGAGGGATTTAATGGGGACAACATAGAGGATAGGGTACTCTTGGATCGCGAAGTTATATTTAAAAAGTAATCTTGATTGTTAAATGATTAATTGAATGATTATGTTGTTATCATGGTAGAACATTTATTGTTTCCCCCACATACCAGCTTCGGCTGACCGACGTTTTGTTTTTTGACATTTTAGGTATAAGCCAAAACGACAAACAGTAAATCGTCATATTGTGAATTACATGAAGTAAAATGCAAGGAGGATTAGTTAGAGTAGAATCCTTAAGTGGATAGAAGTTTAGAGATCCAAGTTTTCAAAAAGGTATGCAAAAGTTTATTTTCTTACAGCTTTTTAGTTTAGTATGTTAAAATTTAACAATTGTTCTTGGTTAATTTCCGAACCTTTGATCCGGAAAGTATGGGTACGGCTTTGACCTCTCGGTCTCCCTTAATTGGGGGTTATCAGGTGGTGGGGTCGTAACATTTGGTATCAGATTGTAGGTTCCCCACTTAACCAATAATAATTATTAAAAATTTCAAACTCCATAGAACCCAAGGGATTTATTAGAGGATTATCTTAAAGACGGAGGTGTCTAGAAAAGGATCACGATCGGGGGCTGGCAATATTTTCCTCCACACCGCTAGTTGGAATACGAGGACTCCCGGATCCGTGTGACTTCCTGGCATTACCATTGTAGCCTAATAATGAGATATCATATGATGACATCTCATCTAAACTCATCAATATGCTTATATCCATTACAATAAACCCTTTTTTCATTTTATCTTGTAATCTCACTAAAATCTAAAAAATATATAATCACATGGTTTCTAGTTTGATACCAAGCATGAGGTTCCACTTTTTTTACTTATGTTGATTTTTGAGCTAGATACATATGCAAGCACACCTCTGACTACCATTCCTATTATTGGCAATGCCCCAAAACATGTGTTTATGAAAAGAAATAGTTGAAGGTATATCATCCCTCTGCCACATACCCATTCCCCATAGCTTCCTTCACTACTCAAGCACATACCATCAACAAAACCACTTTAGAATTCATTTTTTCAAAGTATTGCATTTTTGCCATGGTTTCCAAAAGGATAACCATTTCTTCTTGGTCTGCTCAACATATTTTATAGAGAGTTTTCTTCATGCTAAGATTTACTAATGCATTTCCATTCCAACTAACATTTGTTATTGATTTTCATGGCTTTGGTCATCACCAAACATCACTTGTCGGGTATCAACTTCCCAATAATATTGGTCATCACCAAATATCACGTGTTGGGTATCAACTTCCTAATAATATTGGTGTATCTATTTCCTCATTGTGTCATCATAAACATCATCTTGCCCATGTTTTGTCTCTGGTTCCATTAAGATGATTTCTTATTATTTCAACATGTTCCTTCATTGTCTTGCATGCCGATAGAGGTAGTAGCTCTATTATGCTATGGATTGACTAAGCTTATAGTGTCAGTAGTCATAGTAGCCATCCTTGTAACAATTGTCTTCCCAGAAAGATTTACAGTTTTGATCGTGATTTGTAAGACCAAAGATTCAACAATTTTCTCATTATTCATGAATGAAGAGTTTCCCTAGTTTTGAGGTATTTGAGATTTTATTAGCCTCCTCTGACAACATGTATAGAAGTCTCATAATTTATGGTCCTCCCCATTGGAACCTTCCTTTTTATTTTATCCACGGTGTAATTGGAGATGTGCAAATCTTCATTAAGGTGGGATACTTCATTTGCAATGGTTTATGTAAATTTCATGAATTCCACACTCTTATAACTACTTTCACCATTTGGTTCCTAACCTATCATGCATTTTAGTAATATATTTTGGAGTTTTGTCTCCCTTAATTTATCAGTAAGATTTTCAATTCCTTCAAAGAGGACTTGTTGAGAGCTTTCAAAGGAAAAGTCTTCTCTTCTTAACATTTATAGCTTTCTTAGAGATTCATGAAGATAGTTTGCCAAAGTTGATGTTGTCTCTTATTCTCACTCTCTCATCAAGTATCCCATCTTTCCAATTGAAAAGATAGAAAAAGGAAACCTTCCATATTGTTGTTTGACATCCAAAACATTTCCAATAAGATCTCATTTTATTGACATGTTTCAAATAATTATCTATTTTCATTATAATCCTAACTCTTCTCACCATTTACCATCATGTTTATCTAACTAAAGCCTTATCACCATGCCCCCTGAAAATGTTTAGAAAGGCAATGTATCATCTACAACCAAAGGGATTAACAAAAATGCATCCAAAAGGAACGATATTTGGTTGTGATTTGAGAAAGATGTTCACTATGGACGATATGTCTCATTATATAGAGTTGGACGTTAATGTTCCCAGGACCCTTGAGAAATACTCTTTCTTTTTCTTTCTTCTGGTCCAACATTATGATCACCAATCAATGATATAAATATTTAAAAGTCACTTCCTTTAGTAGACCCCAAACTTGTTGCTTAGTCCTCTGTACTACATTTTAGTTGAAAGTCATTTTGATAAGTAGTCTAGTTACCATCATTCTTTCCATTTTGTTATCATATATTTGAGTTCTTTAATCTATAAAATTGATTATCTCTTGTACAATGTCAATTAGATTCAAATCTTTATTGTGGCTAGTTAGTTCATGCACCATTGGGAGTGGTTTGGACTCATCAAGAGGGTGGCAAATACCATAACATGATGGGGGTGCTACCCTAGTCATCACGAAAATCTTCAAAAAGGATGATTTACATGGATGATTTACAACATTGTTAGCATAATTTAATTATGATTCTTGCAATATGATTCACTCTACATAATCACCCACTTAAGAGAACATAATTCTCCAAAAGTCATGGTTTCTAGGGAAATCCACAATGACCATTAATGTCAATGATTGTGAGATGCATCTAATGTTATTTGCAAACATATCCATCTTGAATAAAAGATGTAGTTATTGTATAAGATGGGACACCCATATGGTTAGATTCTTGGTTTGTTACCAAGAGATCTCATATTCTAACCACAGTGAATCTAAGAAAAGAATCACCAACATTAAAAAAAGTGTATTTAGTGACCTTAACATGCTAATTTATTTATATCTTCTATTTGGAACTTAGTAATTACTTGAGTATTAGTTTCATTTATGAATGAATAAATACTCAATTGGCTAGTTACTTCGATTGTTGACCATATGATATAAGAAAATATCAATCAATAACCACAAATACAACATCATAAACATCACAAACTTGTATAAAATTAAAGTTATCATCATCTAAGAATCAATCCCAACCAAATTGCATTCTTATACAAGGATCCTTGTTATTCTAGTGAACTCATTTATGGGTCATATTCTGATCAAGATGAAAACATTGAAAATATCTCTTTTTAATCTATGTCAATGTCTTAAAGGGATGCCTTTACTTCTTTTAATTGTTCTGGACTCAATAACCATATGAATGAGCCTTTCTAAAAAATACATATAATTTAAAGATCAATATAATTTTCATAAATGGCATGAATATTATGTAAGACCTATGTAATTTCCATATGAAGCTTTTTGTCCTTGATTTGGTTCTAATTTTTTTTAACATTAAAAAATCATTTATCAAAATGTCTAACCCTACTTTTTTGTGTCTCGAGATAGTTATGATCTTGTATCAGGAGCACCTTGTTTAAAACCTAAATTATTTGATTCATTGTTGAATATCCTTTAAAGTTAGTATTTATATTTTTCTCAGATTATGAATTAATTAGTTATTGTTTTAGAAAAAATGAACTGGTTAGGAATGAGAAAATTTGTCATCTAATATTTAAAACATCTTAAAACATGGTCGATGTGTCCTTCTATATCCTAGATGGATCAATGGGCAATATCGACATAGACTGGGAGGCATGTCTTAGGATACAAACAACATGGATAATTTCAAGTAGAAAAACTAGTTTTACCAAAGGGAGACTTATAGAATTTTAATTTGGGTGAGGGATAAAAGGGAAAACTCCTACCATCCATGTATGTTCTAAAAGGAAAACAAAGTACAAATTAGGAGATTAGTTTAAAGTTGGTGATCTAATGTACATGTCACTCGAGAATGATTGGAAATATCTTTTGATATCATCCGCCAATTTTAGTGACCTGTAATATAGGTCTTCAAATAGTTAGAGACTCCACAATGAAGTTTCCCAAGGATAGACAAGGAAGATGAAGAAAAGGGAAGTGAACAAAACAAAGACACATCCAAAAATATTCATCTAATACTATTCATCATCACCAAAATGGAGCTAAATGTGAGGAAGTCACTGGACACAATGTTGATAAAAGGGAAATGTTAGAACAACAAACATGCTAGAACAAGATCAAGAGAACAAGAAAAGGAAAAATATAATTACCATGAGGAAAGGTTCAATTGATTATGGAGATGTCTTGATAGTGATCCATGAACTTTATCTCAATCAACAAAAGAGGCCACAGAGGTGCCAAAGTCTACACAAAACAACAAAGGGGAAGCAATGAAGGGAGAGTTTGGGTTTTGTATGGTAGGAAAATTGAGGTAGATATTAAGGAGTGTATGGATGTCTTATTGATGGTACCACATACATTTTATGAGGGTCTTTAATATAGGTTGAGGGTTGGAGAGGGTATGTGAGTCTCTAGCAATGAAATTAGGTAGCTAGGGATATCTTGGAGGGTAGGGGTCACCAAAATCAATCAACTTAACTATGGGAATAAACATCAAAATAGAAGTCAAGATGTTTTCTTTAGATGAGATGTGTTGTGGAAGATGGTGGAATGGGGATTACAATTGAGACTAAAAAGTTTGATGAAAGGAGGTTGGCTATAAGTAATTACCATTTAATTAATTTCCTAGGGTAACACAAATTGTTCCCTTTTACCATAAAAATGGTATAGTGATTTTGAATAAAATTTAAAATGTTTCTATATTTCAGCATTGATGGTTGTTTTGTACTTTTTTGAGGTGTGTATGCATCCATGGGTGCAAAGGAAAAACTCAATGGTATAACAATTAATATTTATTAATGATAAATGCTAAAAATGGGATGAAATGTCATTGAAATGACAATATAACATATAGATAATCAACAACTTTGGACATCCATCACACTTGACCACATCTAAGTACATTAAAGCCCCAATAAAATGCCTTATCATGGATTTTTTGATGTACAACCAAATTTAGATGGAGCCTTATAGTTATTGTAGGGGTGTTGGTACTTTCTTTGGATGAGGATCCTATGTGAAAATCTTAGAAGAGATATGTAAATATTATATTCTTGATTACTTCTACGGAACGCGGTCATCATCTTAATGCATGTTGAGATGATTTGTTCCCAAGATGTTGTATGCATGATCATTAGCTCTGTTGCAGTGTTTCATATTGCTCTTGGTCACATACCATGTTAATACATGTGCTTCTATCATGAACATTTTTCTTTTAGTGAAAAGACACATATACGGACCACGTAGGTTCCTTGAGTGAACTTTTTTAAAAAATGTTTAATTTTTTAGCATGCTCACACGACACTACATGCATCTCATGCACACCAAAAATCACTTCCAAAATCACTCATCCACCAATTGCCCCCACTCTTCTTCACTTACCCACAGGTCCCCATCTCCTCTCCACCTACGGGTCCCCACCAACTGCCCCTCACTCATTTTTCTATTTTTTATTTTTTTGAGAGAAAATCAAATATTTGGGAAGTGTAGAAACGTGAGAGAAGAGGTACATAATGAAAAGATGGAAGAGGAGGTAAATAATCAGAATAGGGGTAAGTAACGAGGGAAGAAGAGGAATGTAATGATAGAAGAGGAGGGAAGTAATGAGAGGAGGATAGATGAGGAAAGTAATAAGAAGAGGGGTGATGAGGGAAGTAATAAAGAAATAAGGGAGAAATATGAGGAAAGAGGAGGGAAGTAATGAAAATGAGGAAGAAAGCCTGAGGAAATAGAAAGGAAGTAATGTGTATGTGTGTGTATTTAACCTTTTTATAGGCACATATTTATTATTTTTGGCACTTCTAGCCATATGTAGTTGTAAGAATAGGTTCACCATTTCCTAGGTACCTATTCACCATTTTTGGGCATGTATTCACCATTAATGAGCATTTTTATCCATTTATGTGTGTGTTTCCGAAGTAATATGTGCTTATTTATCAAGAAGAGGAACACACACTCAATAAGAATATATTCATCATTTAGGGCACAAATTCATTATTTTTTTATGCTTTTACCCATTTGTAGGCTCATTTCCAAAGTAGGCACATATTCATAAAAAATGAGCACCTAACAATTAAAAATAGATATTTGTTTTAATATGTGGATGTGTGCCTATCATAGCTAACACACGTCCAAACATGTGCATGTGCTCCTATAATATATGAATATGCACCTAGCTGCTTGGATACACATGCCTAGTATTTGACCACAACATACATATTCATTCCTTTATATGGATGTGAACTCACCTATTGTAGATGAATACATGTCAACTTATGTGGATGTATGCGCCTACATATTGACCAGAATGCATATATTGATTTCCTTTTGTGCCCATTATTGATTTGTGGGCCTACTTTTTGACTAGACATATTGATTTGTGTGACTATTGTTGATTTCTATGTGGATGTGCACTCATTATGGCTAACACGCTCCCAAGCATGTGTATATGCGCCTACTAATCTAGATGCATGCACCTACTGGTTGACCACAATAGCCATTGATTTCTTTATCTGGATTTCTACCATTATTACTAACATGCACCCAAATATGTATGTATGTGCTTATTATGCATGAATACAGTCTCATTTATGTGGATACACACATCTATTTATGCACAACAACAATTGTAAGGCTCCTAACCTCACTTTAGTTATAAACATAATTTGTTTGGCATAATTGGTTTGATTGGATCTTAATCATGAAAGTTAACTCTAAAGTGTGATGTCACACTAGATGATGAAACTCTATTTATCATTTGAATTAGAACATACTTTACTTTTCAAGTTATGTAGATTTATTTAACTTGTGGATCTTTATATAAATAACCCTTTTACTGGTGATATGAAAATAATAATGGCACTTGTTTGAGTTGCTTCATGATGAATATAAAAATTGTATATTATAATTCTCATGTAGATGCCTGTGAAACATGATTTGATGAAGTTACATAAGTTAAGTGAGATGATAATATTATGTTTTGCATCGAGCGATGGTTTTTTAGTGACCCTTCTTGTTTCTCAGTGTCCAATGTCTTTCTTGTGACCAATTGCTTTTTGATGAATGTTTGTTTCATGGTGTTCGATGAGATTCTCAATCGTTAATTGATCTTTGGTGCCTGATAGGTTAGCTATGGGTTATTTGGGGAGTTCATCTATGGATAAGATTTCTTCTGGTACCCAATGGCTTAGCAACGTCTGACGAGTTTTATGATGTGTTGGCCTAAGGTTTCTATGATGGGATGATGGATGGAATCTTGGTGATCGATGAAGATTGACCGATGGGGCTTGGTGATCAATGTGTTGGCAGTGGTCAGAGGATTTCTTTGTCGATCGACACATTCACTGGCTAATGAAGTCTTGGTACCCGATGATACCTAGGCCGACAAGGGTTCTTCCCAACGAAATTTCCATATCATCCATATATACCCCCCCATCTTCCTCTTCTTTTCATTTTGGAGGAGTTTTAGTTGTATTCATAGGTGTCTAATGAGAAATTCTAGAGAGTGGTGGTCGATGAGGATTTTATGAAGACGTCGATATAAGCCTTTTTGTGGATCCATGCACAAGGATCAAGGACTTTTGGAGTAATATCGAGCTATTGATCATTTTCTTTGCTTCTCTTGTGCAAGATTATTGTCCTTTTTATCATTTTCCTTATTGTTCTACACCTTTTTCCCTTCTATGGTCGAGTTCTTTTGTGTTACTTGAGTTTTCTTGGTGTTTTCTTGCTGGAACCCTATGCATGTAGGTTGAGAACTTTCTTTCTTCTTCCTTTCTCTAGTTTCACTCTATTTGAGGTGAGTGGAGGCATTTTTGGAAGTTTTGAAGGGTCAAGTTTGACACTTAGTTGCTGATTTTGAGAGTTCCATATTGGAGTTTTTATTTCTTCTCTTTATCAGGTGAATTATATAACTTTAATTTCATCTCTTGTCTAATTTCTACATGCAAGTTGGAGATCTTACTTCATAATTTCTAAAATGTTAAAATTAGGTTTTTTTGTGTTTTTTGGGTGTAAGAAAGGTGAGGATATCATTTCTTAGGTTACCTTCATGCTTTTGAGGTATTTTCCTACTATAATGAGTTTTTTAATTGAGTATATTAGGTCTGAAATTTCAATATACATGTGTAAAAATCCTAGATTTATCATGTACGAGTTATATTTATTATTAATGAATAAGGACTTGTTCCATGTGTTAACCTTGCTATATGATGGGTATCATCTGGTGTTTATGATGCATGCAATTACTTTTTCAATATTGTAATAATATTTGATAGAACTCTAGCATTAAAGTAACTCTTTGTCTAGGATTTTAAGCATATCACATATATCTAAAAGTTGAATGAAAACATTTAATACAACTTATCTCTTTTGAGGTTTGGGATCTCAATGATCTTGGAAAGAACTTTTTGGTATTTATCCATAAATTAATTGATGGAGTAAAAAATACTCAAATTGGCTTAATTATCCATGTGAAACCTTAATCATGTAGTTCCCTAAGTCTGTAGAGCTATTCTAGTGTTCAAACTTTCTAGATAGTGAAACATAATCTGAAAGGAGCTTGGAGTCATATACTATTGAGTATAAGTAAGTACATGGAGGGTATATCCCTGTCATCATGATCCCAAAGTTTTGAAGAGAGGTCAAGGATGTGTCTCAAATGATGATGTAATTGTGAGCGACTATGGTCATAACTCGAATATGCGGGTTGTATACCTTGGTTTCTAGTGTTGTGGCCTATATACCTAGGGCATACAAGGCTATTTAGCAGTTTGGATGGTATGCCACTACAACTTACTCGTACTGGCCAAGGGAAAGAGATCTTAGGATTCATGTCATCCTAGATCTTATATGGGGTTGATTTCAAATTTACAATAGTCAACTATTAGTTGGAGTGGTACACCTCAAACTATCCAGGGCTTAATAAAATATGTAACTCAGTCATGTAGTGTAATTATTAGGATCATTTGGAAAATCACATAGGATGGTGATCATTGCCTTGTTTTAATTAAATTTTGAATGACTTATAATGTGGTCAGAGAAATAAACTATTCTTATAAATTTATTGATGCTTGATCTTGATGCAAGTTACATAATCTTTACACTTTGTAATACTATCTACTTAAACTATTTAAAGTACTTAACCCAGGTAATCAATAGATGTTTTTAGAGTTACATCTCTGGCCAGGACTTGGGTCTTATCTTGTGGGTCCCCACATCTTTTTAGGTGATCGGCAACACCTTGGGACACAGAGTGACACGGAGGTGCAATTTAAACATATATAGAGTCAGAAGGTTGTGTGGTTAGTTTAAAGTCATAGATTCATCCATGTACTCAGGTCTTGGTGGGTTGTTTTGTGTATCATGCATATCCACTAGAGATTTTGCATGTATGCTCTGAAAAGTGTTACTGTTGTAATTATGTGAACAATATGTTTTGTAAACATGTTATGCTTGAGGTCATGCAACTCATGTTTAGGTACGTGTTTTTTTTCAATCTTTGAAGTTTGAACTTTGTGCAAAAATTTTTAACATATTGGAAAAAATTAATTGGGTTTAAATTATGCACCTTTTTGGTAATATGATTAGTAAGTGTTTGATTGACACTTTGGTTTTAGGTAGTCTAATTTAGCATGGCAGGTTGCCACATTTGGTGGTATGAGATCATTTGGTTTGTTGAGTCTACAAGGACATATGACTTAGATTGTTGTGTCTATTCTTATGTAATCCAACATATTTTACTATGGTTTATGGTTATGCAGATAAGTCTAGAGAATGTGAAGGACATGTGGAGAGTAGTTTTGTGGTACCAGGAGGTGGTGGTGGTAGGAAAGTACCATATGGAAGAGTACATGATATGGGTCTCAAATAAGGTGTTCCATCTTTGTTTGATCCTTCAACAAAAGTTGATCCGGCCTTTCAATCTACCTTGGGATGAATAATGGTGAAGATTATGCATCTAGAAGATAGGGTGCATGTACCTCAACCAAGGCATATATCCCAAGTACAAAATCTCAAGGCCCAGGGAAAACCTTCCAGAGGTTGAAGTAAGTGGGATTTATGGAGTATGAGAGCATAGCAGAACCAACCGATATAGATATACGGTTGACAGAGCTGGAGAAGGCATTTAGGATTCTGAACATCTCTAAGGAGGATAAGATGAAGCTTGTGATCTACCTTCTAAATGGCAGTGTTGGCTATTGATGGGCCATAGATGAGGAAAAAATAATGGAAGAGGTGATTTTTTGGGAGGATTTCCAGTGGTAGTTTATTAATCGTTACTTCTCAGAGACATATCTGGACGAGAACATTACTCACTTTGAATAGTTATGCCACCTATTTTTGTCTATCAATGATTATGAGGAGAAGGTCTTGGAGTTGTTGAGGTTTTGTCCTCACATGGAGACCATGGAGGAGGGGATGAGAAGGTTTGAGAAAAGACTAAATGCCGAGTTGGCAAGGATGGCGTCTTCTTTATAGATCTGAGAGAAGTTTTTCACCTTTGTGGAGTCTGTGAGGAGGACAGGGAGGAAAGTTGTAGACTAGTGAGAAGTCAATGCCAGAAAGAGGTATGCTCAGTTATAAGGATCTCCATCATGAAGTTTCAAGAAGCCAAGGTTTTCTTTGCCGCATTACCAATAGTCTCAGCTTAGGTTGACTTTTTCTGAACCAAGGACTTTTGTACAATGATAGTAGTCTCTCAGCAAGGGGAAAGGGCATTATTTTCTACCAGCTGCGGCGAACAATTTAGGATCAATGTCTTTGATAGGATGGTCTAGGCCACAGTATGATATAAGGACATGTTGCATGTGTGACCATATAGGGCATGTGAGATGGTCTTTCCCTATGAAGAACTGAGAGGTTACACAGCAGCTGAGGCAAAGCTAGAAAAACTCACAATAACATTTGTAGTAGCATTACAATGGTGGTTGTAGTAGAGGTCATGGATAGACACCACAGGTAGGGTCTTCAGGACCATCTAGTAGAGGAAAAGGGAGGTAGCATGCTACATCTTGATTCTACACTATGAGTCAGCTAGAAGGAGTGGTAAACCCATAGGTCATAATAGGTTAGATGAAACTTTTTCATTATGACTTATTATTTTATATCTATTTTGGAGACCTGGTTGTGACACACACATTTATCACTAATGAAGTCATACATAGTTGTAATCTACCTACATGTAGTAGCGATGATAGACTCTTGTTAGAGACCCCTTTGGATGGTTCTGTGATGTTGTAGGAGGGTTGTCTATCTTGTGTTCTTTCTTTCTTAGGATGCAACATTCAATTGGGTCACATGCCACTTGATATGCATGGATTCGATGTGATCCTAGGGATAGATACCATGGAGAAGTATATGGTTGTTCTAGACTTTGGTTCCAAAGTCACAACATTTTATGATGGTGATGTCTCCTTTATTTTAGAAGGATATAGGAAGATCCTTCCCACCTATCTTGTATTAGATGTGATAGCAAAGAAACTTATGAGACAAGGGTGTGAAGATTTTCTGGCACATGTGGTGGATATCAAGGTGAGGAGTTCTAGTATCTAGGAGGTACCCATAGTTAATGAGTTTGAGAATGTTTTCCCTGACAAGTTTCTATGTGTACTACCCCCAAGGGAGATTGATTCTGAAATAAACCTAGTTCTTGGCATGCAACCCATCGTAGAAGAACCCTATAAGATGGCTCCAACTAAGATGAAGGAGTTTAAGAAGAAATTTTAGGAGTTGTTGAAGAAGGGTTTCATACAACCAATCACTTCACATTGAGGTGCTCCAGTGTTGTTTGTGGAGAGGAACAATGGTTCTATGAGGTTTGCATAGATTACCCACAATTGAACAAGGCTACATTGAGGAATAAGTATCCATTCTCAAGGATAGAGGATTTGTTTTACCATTTTAGAGGTGCTATTGTGTTTTCCAAAATAAATCTAAGGTCAGGATGTCACCAGTTGAGGATCAAGGTGGATGACATACCTAACACTGCTTTTAGGACTAGGTATGGTCATTATGAGTTTGTGTCATTATGAGTTTGTGTCATTATGAGTTTATGGATATGCCATTTGGGATAACTAATGCACTACCAGTGTTTATGGGCTTGATGAACAGTGTTCAAACTGTATCTTTATCAGATTGTGGTAACATTCACAGATGATATCTTGATATACTCTAGGCATAGTCAGCAGCATGAGAAACATAATTGTCAGACTTTTGAGTTGTTGTGGTAGCATAGGTTTTATGCTAAGTTCATTAAGTACCAGTTTTGGTTGACTAAGTTTTCTTTTCTAGGTCATGTCATTTTTGCAAGAGACGTTTGTATGCATCCTAAGAAGGTGGACTCTATGTTGGGGTGGGAGCTTCCCAAGACACCAAATAAAGTTTAAAGTTTCTTAGGTTTAGTTGGTTACTACAGGAGGTTCATCGAGAACTTTAGTGTAGTAGATCTATCTTTGACCAAGCTAATTGTGAATGGTGTTCCTTTTTCTTGAGACTATACGTGTCAGCGTTCTTTCCAACTGTTGAAGAAGAAGTTGACAAGCTCTCTGGTATTAGTTCTGCCACATCTTGGGAATGGCTACATCATTTATGTGATGCCTCAAAGAATAGTTGGGGATGTGTGCTGATGTAGGACAAGAACATGATTTATTTTTCTTCTCGATAGCTTAATAAACATGAGGAGAACTACCCAACTCATGACCTAGTGTCAGAAATTGTGGTTCTTGCCTTGAAGATTTGGAGACACTACTTGGGGAGAAGTGCCAAATCTTAACGAATCATAACAATCTCAAATACATGTTTTTTAAAGCAGGAGCCGAAGATGAGGTAGAGGAAATGGATGGATCTGATCAAGGACTAAGATTATATGATAGACTATCATCAAGGAAAGGTGAATGTAGTAACGATGGTTTGAGTATAAATTCATCTTCGTCATCATTTGCAAATAAGGCAAAGTTGTTGTAACATACTCTATTTCAGTACTAAATCTAATATTGAGCTATCACTCATAATCCTCTCATATTGAAAACCTCTATTGTTAAATTTTCCATTCAAAATTTCATTTCATGGAATTAACTTGAATGTTTAGCACCAAAATGCAACTTGTCCTCATTTTGATCAAAGTACCCAATTTGGGACCCACTACTCAGAAATTGAACACAATGTTAAATTCTTGACATTGGAATCACACAGAATTACAATTTCAGTTATTAGATGATTACTATGGAAGTAGTTAGGATGAATATATTTATTGATCAACTTGGAATCATAAACTGAAGTTAGTATTAAAAAAACATAGTTTACTATAAATTGGAGGTATATTTCAAATTTAATGCTAAAAGGGCTAAAATTGTAAGATGTATAGCCTCTCAAAGATAATGATATTAATGTGCAAAATTAAATAAGTATAGTAGTAACATTGGGTCAAACATGGTTTGCTAGACCAGACCCATGTTTGCAACATAGAGCTTCCTCCTCCTTCACACGCATGTCATTAGTTACTGGAGAATGACAATCTTCCTCCCACATAGAGCTGAAACGTCCTAAACAGATCAAGTCTCCTTGATCCTCTTCTTATTAGCCTACATATATCAATCTTCTCCCACCCCACAGATTCACCAGATCCAAGACCTGCCAATAGAAGAACATGGCAAATCTGCAAAGCCCCTTTTCCAACCTGCAACCCTATAGAACCACCAACACCATACCATCTATTCTGACCACCCCTTCTCGACCATTGTGCCACCGGACACCCCTAATATGTCACCATCCAACCACAAAAGTACCACCAAATCATCAATGAAATGTTGCCTCTTAGTACGGTGGTCACCACCAAATCATGACCACCACCTATTGCGTCAACAATCGGCAAATATGACAAAGCTACCACCTTCAACCGCCAAACCCTGGACACATGGGATGAAGATGGCCGCCCTCATACAACCTCGCAAGACTCATCCCCACACCGCAAAGCCCTACAACCTGAAACCCTGGTGCCCGTCCACCTTCTTTACACTAGCAAGAACAAAGTCACAGAAATCGTAACCTTTAGCCCGGCTATGATCAAACCATAATTCTACAACAACATCAAGAATCTAGAGATCAGAAGACTCCTAGAGCCACCACCACGAAACCCCTCCAACTTACATCAGTTTGATGCCTACTCCATCACTAGTCATGATCATGGAAGTTCTAAGTAATCTAATGATAGTAAATGTAACTCCTTGCGGTCAGTTTGGCATCAACATTGCCCACCATCAGCGCCAGCATCCCTCTTCCATCATAACCCTAAACTTTCCTTGACCTCCATTCTAGATTTATAAAGTTGCAGACCATGTTGCTACTTCCTAGGTTCTACCCACACGTGTAGTTGATGTCACATACTCATTCTAGGATTGAAGATGATGGTATCCTTGCTCGAACACCCTCTTCTCTAACTTGCAATAGACATAGATCTTGAACCATGACAAGGCACCAAAACCTTCCCATTGCTAAGGTTGGGAGACATGATGTCATGGACTCTAGGAGAACAGACCCCTTAACCATGGAAGAGTCAGACTTCCATTTGACATCAGGACCAACTTTTGACAGACATAGACCATACTATTGTTACCTACAATCTAGTAAAGAAGCCAATCTACCAAAGAGACATAGGTATACTTCATTTCCTATATGTATTTTGAAATCTAAGAAAATGAATATGTAAAAGAAAGGGTAAACTAGCGAAGAAACTAAATACTTAGGATGTAAAACTATATTGGTGTAACAAAAAAATAGATTAATTACAATTAGGTGCACCAAATGGATACACGTGTAGTCCACAAGTAGTCTATGAATTTGGATTATAAGAAACCAATTAGTTGAGACACATTAGAAGATCAAGATAATAATCACATGTTGTATACAAACATGACTATAGTAATAACCTAGCCTAGTTGAACCATTACATAAGTGTTGGTCACACGAGTTTAATAGTATAAGTGTATTTATATAAATAGATGGGTATAAACTAGTTATTCAATATATTCCTTACTATTAGTACAAATCCTAGAAATATACATAATCGAGTATAACTGAATGATAATATTTTGACTTATGAATAAAATCTAACCTAAGAATATCATACATATATGAGTATGAATTCATGAATTATACATAGTATAAACATTAGTAATGATTATATTGTCATATGTGACTTGATGCACAAAGATGACTATAGGAATTAACATAATGATTAGGATGAGATATTATAACAAAAAATTGATTATTAAATAACTTACTCCCTAAGGGGAAAAATAGTAATTTCACTTCATAAGAACCTAGCAAGTGATTTACAAACCAAGAAGCATCAAATAACACGAGTACATTCTTTCTTGCCAGATGTTTGATACATTGACATCCTTGAATACTTTTGGGCATCTTGATTGGAATTTTCTCAGTAATAATAGGTACTCAATTCTCAATTCTTTATTGAATTGTTTATTTCCCTCTTGTGTTTCGATTACATAATTTGGCAAAAGTGGTGAACCAATTTTGTTAGCATTTTAATCTTGTTGAAGTTCACCATGACTAAATTGGATGTTGAATATTATGGAGTAAATTGAAATATTGTTAAATTTTGATATTGGCACAAAAATTTGAAATATTGGCTAAGAGATTTGGCTCACTAGATTCAACAAGTGACGACCCCCAACCCTACACAGTGGATAATTGTGGTGACTCAACTTATAAATCACGAGGTAAACTCAGCGGAAGCAATTAACTAGCAGTGGAATTATAAAAATCATTAAAATTTAAAACTTTTTGGAAAGAGATCTTTAAACTGTAAAACTCTTTTATAAGAAAGCAAGATAATTGTTTACAACATGGTTTATCATTACATCTCAGTGAAATCACATCTCGAGTGATTACATACATCCATTGCCCTGTCATCTGTACAAGGCAAGATACAAAAATCTTGAGGCATTAAGCCAAAAACCTCAGATCTACTAACTCCTAGGACCTGAGAGTACAGAGATGACACATAGGACATACTATCTATAAGACTTGACAGTCAGTATCTCCACCTGAGATTCACTGCTACCCCTGGTGTTGTTGTTGCTGCTGCTAATACTGCTCACCCTCAGATGGGTTCCTTCGTCCTCGGCGTCCACCTAAAAAGTCGAATCCCACGGGGGTGATACAATTGAATAATTGTCCCAGCGAAAGTTATAACTCTCTGCCATAAGCTTTGTTATTGCAATAAGGAATAACAGTAAGCAATATAATTATAAACATTTAACAGTAGGTTTAATGTCAAGTAAAGCAACATTTCAATTATAAATTAATTGGATATCAAAGCATATCTCAATAAAGAATATGAAGGACATGTATACTAGTTATTTAACTAGAACATTATGAACAATGTAACATCAATCATTGTTTCTCGAAGTTCAACCTAAGTGGTTTTGCTACACGACTGATTATGTTTTTCAAACATTATTATGCCCTGCGGAGATGAGGTATACCGCTCAAACTCCAGCCAACCATTATGAAATCGCATCAGTACCATACATAGGTCATCAAAAGAGTCGGATTCTTATGACCTCATCTCCCTCAGTTAGTGTGAGGATCAACATGCAGGACATCTCATGTCTCTGCTAAAATAGCTTTCCAGGGTATTCTGGCAACTTCACTATTAGAGTCACAGTGGTGTTATGTACTCTCTTCATCATCGAGGGATCTCTTGTTTATCTCTCATCGATGCGGCATTAAAGATTCCCTCGGGAGATTAGTGATACATCATCCCGTCATAAACATATAATGAAGGATTGATGGATTAAAGGTACATCTTACATCAATTCCCACACTAGGACGTAAGGATATTCGCGTCCATAACCCCAACATACTCAAAAGTATGTTTTCCAGGAGTTCCCTTAGGAAAACCTGTTTCACCATCATTTAGCTTCTGACAATGATGGATCTATGGTCAGGGCTCTACATGATATGATTATACTTGATTATTTAAGTACATTTTAGCACTCTTTTAGCATCAAGCATGTTTTCAATCATAAACTATTAAAACAACTGCTATGAAAGAAGAATACTAAATGTATCAAGTTTAACTTACATCAGTTATCATAAGGATATTATTTCTTAATCATCTCATTACTATGATTCAAGAATAGGGGTATTCAAACCCTTAGATCATTATAAGTCATCTAACAGCATGACCTTGATTGTAACAATGTAATTATTGCTCATAGCTCTTACAGAATGTCAGTCTCATATATTGCCTCTTAAACCAGGCAACATAGTATGTCACTATTCATAAATCTTATAACATGCTTTCAATGAATATAATATCATAACCCTTACCTGTCTATGATCACTTCTTTATAAGAACATGCATGGTCAATATATTTGATAATAGGAAATTTACCACTATATCAGCAATTTATAAAGCAGAGATAATCTTTCAATTCAAGGGATGTACCATCATGTCTTTACTGAGGCTAGGTTTTCCCTATTCAATTCAATTGGGGTTATTCAACCCTTTTATCTTAATTAGGAACAGTGGTTCCTTATTCCATATTTCAATCATGAAGTTTCATGCTTAGAAACATAACCCAGAATTAGGGTTTACTATTCATTTCATCATGTCACCCTAGATTAGGGTTTACTATTCACATTACATGTTATTACCCTAGAATTTAGGGTTTACTATTCACATTATAGTGAATTGAAGTCATACCATCATCATGTATGAGAATTACTTCCATTAATGCCTTCAAATTAAGTTAAGATTCATTAATCACCATAATTAGGGTTTCCATGATCTCACTATGAAGGATCATACCCTAATTGTGTGAATTCATACATATTGGAGGTATTTTACTTGATTCACATTCATTTTAGGAGTCTTCTCTCTCCTCTTATTACTAGATGATGTTTACATCACTCTTGATTAGGTTAGGTCAAATCAACCTTGATAACCTAAGTCATGTCATCACCATTATGATCATTAGGGTTTGCTTGATCAAGGGTTACTAGTCACTTAACCCACTAAGGATACTTTTGTAATCTTCACCATTGACCATAACATGTGTTAATCTACTAATTACTTAACCCCTTAATGACTTTAGGTATCTTTAGGGTCTAGTTTAACCAACCATTAAACCATCTTAGCCTTTAAAGCATTAAACATTCTTAACCTTAAAAGACCCCAAACGGTTTTGCACTTTCAACCGCCAAACGGTTTTGAAACTGCATGGAGTTGTTGACCGTTTGGACCCTTTGACTTTCAAGACCGCATGGCCAAGTACACCATCGAAACCGTTTGCCCTAGGTGAGGTGAAGACTGTTTAGTCTCATTGACCGTTTGGCGAACTTTGACTCTTGAAACCGCATGACCAAATTGGTCTTGAAACCGCATGGCCACCAAACGGTTTGGGATCGTTTGGTCCCAAACAGTCTTGAGACCGTTTGGTCCAAACACCCTCAAAACTGCATGGACCAAAAAGTGTATCAACACTTCCAATTGAATTAGGGTTTTCAATGTTGAACCCCTCAAACGTTCTTGTACTTGTTAGCCACTTATCAATTAAGTCAATTAGGTTAATCCTTTACTGATTTGACACACAATTGACCCTCAATTGGTCACCAATTAGGGTTGGGACCAATTGGATTAGAGTTTGGAATCGATCACCCTTCAACATGCATCAATATGAGTCTAATAGATGTTGAACCCATTGAACCATCACTCAATTGGGTCATGACCTGACCCTAAACGGTCTTGGGATCATTTGGACATATCAAAACTAAGTCAATCACTTAAAAGTTGAACCCTAATTAGGTCACAAAATCAGCACTTTAATTGTTCAACAACTTGATGTGATTGGACCCTAAATTGATCAACCCTACTTGACCCTAGACCTCCAAACGGTCTTGGGTGATCACCAAATGGTTTTGAAACCATTTGGGTGATCCTCAAATGGTTTTGAAACCGTTTGGGTCACTCAACCCAAACTTCAACATGATTGGTCCATTTAAATCAGCAATGAACCCGATTAGGGTTTAGGTGACTAAAGTGCCTTCAACTTGGGATTTACTTGGAATTAGTTAATGATTCTAGGTGGGTGATTAGTCCATAATGTGTACAAAATTTTCCCAAATGGTCAACCATGGTCAACGCACACAAACGGTTTTGAAACCGTTTGCTTCCAAACGGTTTTGCAAACCATTTAGGCAAGAGGTGGAGGACCGTTTGCTAAAGTAAGATCATTGGAATTAAGGACACCTTCTTCTACCTCAAGAACATGGTCTGTTCTTCATGGTTTTAGTTGCAAGAACACTTAGAAGTATGGGAGAAAGAAGAACAAGCAACATTTTCAAGAAAAAAAGATGCATAATCAAAGCTTTAAGGTTTAGAGTTATAAAACCCGCCTTAGAATCAGATCTAGAGCTCCAAGCTTCGTAGATTTAATGGTGGCTTGAGATCCACAGGTCGTCCAAGGTTCCTTCCTCAAGAATTGGATGGAGAAGATGGCTAGAAAGAAGAACTATGTAAGAAAGACTAACAAACCAACCTTGTAGCATGATTTCCTCCATGATTTCGAGCTAGATGGCAATCAAAGCTTACCCAATTCAGCTTGGCCGTTCTCCTCTTCTCCTGAGATCCTTCTTAGTTGGCCACAGCAAAAGGATAAGTGAAAAGGGTGAAGGGAACGATCCCTTGCTTAGTAAAAGAGAGGTGCCTATATACTTTGGGCATATTTTCAAGATAAGGACAAGCTTTTCCTTATTTCTCAACTAGATCCTCCTCCCTTCCTAAGACACGTTTCTCCCTTATTTACTTAAGCAAAACGCCTCCTTTATCCAAGGTTTAGAGGAAAAGAAGCCAAACATCCTACTAAGTTGCATACATAAAAGGGTCATTTTGCTTACAACTTGGTTATTTAATTACAAGGGTTATCCTTCTTATTTGATTATTCAAATGAAGCACCCTCTTCATCATTTTTATTGTAGTTGATGCCAAGAATTATGAAAGATACTCTAGAACGTATATTTTACATGTTGCGCTCTATGTTTTGGGTAAATTGCACTTTACACCAAAACTAGGGTTTTAAAGCACAAGGATTGCTCCACAAGCTGCATCTTGGTGCCCAAGCTTGGAGAATCCATAACACTACATCATATTCATTCCTTTGATGTCTCAACACCAGAGGAACATCTTAACATGTGCAATTTGCAAACTAACCCCTTTGATTGGGTAATTTGCACATAGGTCCACTTTTAACAAAACAATATTACAACATTTTTCAAAAGGGACAGAAAAAGAGATATATGTTCCTCAGAAGCTTTTATTTACATAATTAAGCAAAGCACCTAGGGTTAGTTCATAACCCATGTTATGGGTGTTACAAATTATCAACCCCTTACAAGGATTTTGTCCCCGAAATCAACAAAACATATCAAGAGAAAAGAGCAGGGTATTTCCTTCTCATTTCTTCCTCTAGTTCCCATGTGGCTTCTTCAACACCACGGTGATTCCAGAGGACTTTCACAAGACTTATGTTTTTCTTTTTCAGCTTTTTAATTCTGTTATCAAGGATTGACACTGGTCCTTCATCATAAGATATATCATTATTCAATTCTACCTCCATAGGTTGCAGAACTGATTCTGTATCAGGGTGACATTTCCTCAACATAGAAATGTGAAACACAAGGTGTAACCTCTGTAACTCTAGTGGAAATTCTAGTTTATAGGCTACCCTTCCAATCCGTTCAATGATTGGATAAGGCCCTATAAACCTAGGAGCTAACTTCCCTTTCCTTCCAAATCTGAGAACTCCCTTCCAAGGCGAGACTTTGAGATACACTCTATCTCCAACCTTGAATTCTAGGGGTCTATGAAGTTTATTAGTGTATGACTTCTGCCTATCTTGTGTAGTCTTTATATGTTGTTGTATTACTTAGATCTTCTCAGTGGTCTGCTGCACAAGATCAGGACCTAACAGTTGATATTCACCAGTTTCATACCAACATATGGGTGATCTACAACGTCTACCATATAAAGCCTCATAAGGTTCCATGTCAATGCTATGTTGATAGCTATTGTAGTAGGCAAACTCTATTAAGCTTAGGTGCAGATCCCAACTCCCGATAAACTGAAGAACACATGCTCTAAGCAAGTCTTCCAAGGTCTGTATAGTCCTTTCAGACTGTCCATCAGTCTGAGGATGAAAGGTTGCACTAAACCTTAACTGAGTGCCTAAAGCTTTGTGAAGTCGCTCCCAAAAATTACTCGTAAACTGGGGACCTCTAGTTGAAACTATAGTGATTGGAACTCCGTGCAGTCGCACTATCTCTTCAACATACAGTTGTGCTAACTTCTTAGCAGAATAGGTTGTTTTGACAGGAAGGAAATGTGTTGTCTTTGTCAACCTATCAACTATTACCCAAATGGAATCATGCCCTTTGCTTGTCCTGGGTAGGCCAACAACAAAGTCCATAGTTACATGATCCCACTTCCATTGTGGTATGGGTAAAGCTTGCATTGTTCTTACAGGCTTCTGGTGTTCAGCTTTAACTTGCTGACACACAGGACACCGCATAACAAACTCAGCAACATCCTTCTTCATTCCAGGCCACCGATACATATCTTTCAAGTTTCGATACATCTTGGTGCTTCCTGGATGCATAGCATACATCAAAGAATGAGCTTCTTCCAGGATTAACTTCCTCAAGTTATCCACATCCGGCACTATCATCCTCCCGTGATAACAGGCTACCTGGTCATCAGAGTCATGGAAACCATCTCGTTTCTCGTCACCATACTTCGATCTGATCTATTGAACTGCAGCATCAACTTGTTGTGCCTCCTAGATCTGTTCTCTCAAAGTAGGTTTTATATGCATCTCAGCTAACAACCTGGCTAATAATGACATCTTCAATTGTACATTGTCTTTCCTTAAGGAGATAAGCATATCTCTTCTAGAGCATACTAAAGAGTTTAGTTGTGCTCTATCTAAGGTTGGCATTGCTGATTTTCTACTCAAAGCATCTGCAACCACATTGGCCTTCCCTGGATGATAATCAATTGTACAATCGTAGTCCTTGATTAACTCCATCCAGCGACGTTGCCTCATGTTAAGCTCATGCTGAGAGAAGATATACTTAAGGTTCTTGTGATCAGTGAAAATCTAGAATGTCTCTCCATAGAGATAGTGTCTCCAGATCTTCAAGGCATGAACCACAACAGCTAGCTCTAGATCGTGTGTCAGATAATTCTCCTTGTGTTTCTTAAGCTGTCGAGAAGTGAAAGAAATCACTTGTTTATCCTGCATCAACACACATTTGAGTCCATTCTTGGAGGCATCACAGAAAATTATATATCCTTTGCCTTGCTCAGGTAACACAAATACAGGTGCACTTGTCAACCTCTCCTTCAGCAGGTGAAAAGATTGCTGACACTTGTCACTCCAAATAAAAGGAACATCCTTCCAGGTCAACTCAGTCAAGGGTAAGGCTATAGAGATGAAGTTCTTAATGAACCTTCGATAATATCCAGCCAACCCTAAGAAACTATAGATTTCCGTCGGTGTCTTCGGTTGTTCCCATTGTAGCACAGATTCTACCTTTTTAGGGTCAACACGAATACCCAAGGAGGATATCACATGTCCAAGGAAAGATACTTCCGGTAGCCAGAACTCACACTTGCTAAACTTAGCATGTAGCTTATGTTCTCTTAGCAGAGTTAGAGCCTGACGAAGATGTTGTTCATGTTGTTGAGCATCTCTACTGTAGATCAGAATGTCATCTATAAAGACAACAACGCACTGATCGAGGAAAGGTCAGAAGATTCTATTCATGAGTTCCATAAATGCATTCGGTGCATTAGTTAGTCCAAACGACATGATTGTGAACTCGTAATGACCATACCTTATCCTAAAGGAAGACTTGGGTATGTCACTATCCTTAATACGGAGTTGATGATATCCCGATCTCAAATCTATCTTCGAGAAGACGGTTGCACCATGCAATTGATCAAAGAGATCATCAATACTCGGTAGAGGATACTTGTTCTTTATAGTTACTTTATTCAATTGTCTGTAATCAATGCACAACCGCATTGATCCGTATTTCTTTTTAACAAAGAGGACCGGAGCACCCCAAGGCGAAGTACTCGGTCGGATAAAGCCCTTCTGAAGCAACTCTTGCAGTTGTTTCTTGAGTTCTGCCTTCTCAACAGGCACCATCCTATATTGTGTTTGTGCTATAGGTTGTGTGTCTGGGATCAAATTGATTTCAAAATTAATTTCCTGAGGCGGTGGCACACCTAGAAGTTCTTCAGGAAACACATATTCAAATTCCCTGACTACAGGAACTTCAGTAGGGTTAGGACTATCCATGGTAGTATCTACCACATGGGCTAAGAACACATGACATCCTTGCCTCATCACCTTCTCAGCAACCATAGCTGACACAAGACAGGTGGGTAGAATCTTTCTCTCTCCTTGAAAGATCCATGTGTCACTATCATCAACGAACGCAGCTTGCTTGGATTCACAATCCAAGACAACCCTATACCTTTCCAAGGTATCCATCCCAAGGATTATGTCAAATCCTTGCATCTCAAGTGGTATGAGATCTACTTGAATGCAATGATCAGAAAAGAAGAGGATGCAGGGAGAGCATACCTCCTGCAACACAGCAGACCCTCTCAATGGAGTTTCTAGCAACAAGGTATCTGCTCTATGACTGACTGTCATATTGCAGTTACGAATCACCCTTCGAGTGATAAAGGAGTGTGTAGCACCCAGATCAATCAAAACCGATACAACGTAGGATGTAGACATATCAGAATATAACAATTCCATCTGACCTGCCACAACCTGAGGGTTGATCACTGCATCAGGTGGATTCATTGCATAAAACCTTGATGTTGTCTGTGGTTGATTCGGTGCTAACGATCTAGCTTGGGACGCTTGTCCACGTCCTCTAGCTCCTCCTGGAAACTATCTCCTCTGTGATCCTTGCTGACTCTACCTCTGTGGTTGGGTTACACTCACTGCTCTGGCTCTGCAATCTTTCATCTGATGTCCCATCTTCCCACATATATAACAACTTTTGTCTTGTTGTTCTGGTCTGGGTGGTCCTGTAACCGACATAGATGCTGAACTCTGAGCCCCTTGTAGTGGTAGGCTTCGTCCTCTACCCCTATTCGATGTCTATTGTGTTTGAGAACTGGGTCTAGGTGGTGGTGTAAGCGTAGAAAACCTAAGTTTCTTGAAATCTCTGGATGAAGATCCTTGGAACTGGGGATACATCCTCTTGTTATGGGTCTGTCTCTTCTCTGCTACGAACCTCTCTATCCTTATAACAGACTCTATGAAGGTAGAAAACCTTTCTCTATTCTCTAGGGCAAACACGGGGGTAGTCAACTCAGCATTCAACCCTTTCTCAAAATGCCTAATCCTGTCTTCATCTGTAGCTGCCATGTGCAGACAGAACCGCAACAGCTTCATGAACTTAGCCTCGTATTCGCTAATGTTCATTGGACCTTGCCTTAACCTCTCAAACTGAGAGATTTTCTCATCCAGGAACGTATTAGGGAAATATCTATTGATAAATTCCCGACGGAAGACTTCCCATGCAACCTCCACACCAGGCCTCTTCTGTTTTTCCATGGTCCACCAATGACCAGCACTCCCCTTGAGAAGATAGACAGCGTATCTAACCTTCTCAGCTTCTGGGATGTTCAGGATTCTAAAGGCCTTCTCTTGTTTGGTTAACCACAGTTCAGCATCTGCGGGATCAACTGTTCCAAAATACTTTGTAGCTCCGACTCGGCGAAGTCGTTCAAATGTCTTGCTGATTCCTTGTCCTTCAAGTTGGGTAGGTGCCCTAGGTCCAGGCATAGGCATCCTATCTGTTATATGTGTCATGGCAGTCATAAACTGCCCAAACATGGTCTGGACGGTTGGGTTCCCCATGTCAGTTGGATTGAACTGGGGTGGCTCAGGTACATGTTGCTCTATCTCTAGGTTTCTTGCACCTTCTCGGGGTGCAGCAACGCTACTGTCCACAACATATTCCTCATGTGGTCCAGACATCCTTAAACTTATCTTCTTCTCCTGAGGAGCATAAGACACTATTAGATATACTGGAAGACACTAAGAATAGACTCGACATCCTAAGTCCTATGTCTCTATAGACTCAGCGAACCTAGAGCTCTGATACCACCTAAACTGTGGTGACTCGACTTATAAATCATGAGGTAAACTCAGCGGAAGCGATTAACTAGCAGCGGAATTATAAAAATTATTAAAAATTTAAAACTTTTTGGAAAGAGATCTTTAAACTGTAAAACTCTTTTATAAGAAAGAAAGATAATTGTTTACAACATGGTTTGTCATTACATCTCTGTGAAATCACATCTTGAGTGATTACATACATCCATTTCCCTGTCATCTGTACAAGGCAAGATACAAAAATCTCGAGGCATTAAGCCAAAAACCTCAGATCTACTGACTCCTAGGACCTAGGCGTACAGAGATGATACATAGGACATACTATCTATAAGACTTGACAATCAGTATCTCCACCTGAGATTCACTGCTACCCCTGGTGTTGCTGCTACTGATGTTGATATTGCTCACCCTCAGATGGGTTCATTCGTCCTCGGCGTCCACCTAAAAAGTCGAATCCCACGGGGGTGAGACAATTGAATAATTGTCCCAGCGAGAGTTATAACTCTCCACCAGAAGCTTTGTTATTGCAATAAGGAATAACAGTAAGCAATATAATTATAAAAATTTAACAGCAGGTTTAATGTCAAGTAAAGCAACATTTCAATTATAACTTAATTGGATATCAAAGCATATGTCAATAAACAATATGAAGGACATATATACTTGTAACATCCCTGGCCTGGGTTATGAGTTAACCCTAGGTGTTTTGATTAAATATGTAATTAAGATACTTGTGATTATCTTTTGGAATGTAATTAAAACTCTTGAGGAACATATGTTTCCATTCATGTCCTTCTTAAAAAATGTTGTAGTATTGTTTTGTAATACAGGGACCTATGTGCAATTTACCCTATTAGAGGAGTTAACTTGCAAATTACACATGTTGGTATGTTCCTTTGGTGTTGAGACATCATAATATGAATATGATGAAGTATGATGGATTTCCCTAAGCTTGGGGACTGAGATGCAGCTTGTGAAGCAATCCTTGTGCTTAAAACCCTAATTTTGGAGTAAAGTACAATTTACCCAAAATACGGGGTGCAACTTGTAAGATACACCTTCTAGAATATCTTTTATGATTCTTGACATCATTTAGAGTAATAATGATGAAGGGGGCTCTTCATTTGATTAATCATATAAGAAGGAACACTTTTGTGATTGAATAACCAAGTTGTAAATAAGGAGAACCTTATATATGTGCACCTTAGTGATAAGATGACCTTCTTTGCCTTTGGTTCTTGGGTTTAGAAGTATTTTTGCCTTAGATATAAGGAGGAAGGACGTGCAAAGAATAAAGGAGGGACCTGGATGAGAAATGGAGAATTTGATGTCCTTATGTTGAAGTTTCACCCAAGGAGATATATATACAACTTTCCTTTCCAAACAAAGGAACGTTTCTCTTCTTATTTCACTTATCATCTTGCTCAAACTAACTAAGGTAGAGCTCTAGAGCAGAGGAGGACGACCAAGGAGAAATCTAGGTAAGCTTGGGTCATCTTCTTGCTCGAATTCATGGAGGAAGTTGGATTACAAGGTTGGTTTTATGGTTTTCTCACTTAGCTTTCTCTTTCTAGCCGACTTTCCCCAACCTTTCCTTGGAGAAACACCTTTGGCCGACCTGTGGAGCTCAAGAAACCATTAAATGCTTGAATCTTGGAAGCTTGGAGCTCAAGGAACGATCAGAACATGGGTTTTATAACTCTAAACCTCTTGCTTTCTTATGCATATCTTTGTTCTTGCAAGTTAGTAGTTAGTGTGTCTTCTCCCCCACTCTTCCTTGCACTTTTGCAAGCAAAACCATGATGTAACCGACCTGTTATGAGGTTGACGATGATGGGCGTGAATTCGTAGGTAACTTTACCAAATGGCCTTGGACCATTTGGTCTAAACGGTTTGCAAGACTGTTTGAAATCAAACGATCTCAAAATCGTTTGAATTCATGCGGTTTGCAAGACCGTTTAGATTCAAACGGTATCGAAGACCGTTTGGTAGGGTTGACCAAGTGAAGACCGTTTAGAGGTCTGTTGGATATATATTGAATTAATCAATTACAATGAATCATAACCTAATTGCAAACCAATCACAAGTTGAAGGCACTTCCACCCTCTAAACCCTAATCGGGCTCAATTGATGATTTCAAGGATCGATTCTGTTGAACTTTGGGTTGAGTGAACCAAACGGTCTCAAGACCATTTGGGAAGTCACTCAAATGGTCTCAAGATCGTTTGGTGACCACCCAAGACCGTTTGGAGGTCTAGGGTTAAGACAATTTAATCAATTGAAGGTCCAATCACTATGGGTTGTTGAATTAATTGAAAATGCTAATTTGTAACTTAATTAGGGTTCAACCCTTATCAATTGACTTAGATTTTGATGTGACTTTGGGAAAATGGTCTCAAGACCGTTTGGAGGATGTACAAACGATCCCAAGACCGTTTGGGCCAAGTTGGGGCCCAATTGGAGGTCAATTGATGGGTTCAACTTCAATTAGATTCATGTTGATCAATGTTGATGGTTAACCGATTACAAACCCTAATTGCATTAGATTCAACCCCCAATTGACTATCAATTGAGGGTCATTTGAGTGTCCAATTGGTTAAGGCTAACCCTAATTGGCTCAATTGATGAGTGGTTAACATATATGAGGTCAATTGAGGGCTTCAACCTTGAAAAACCTAATCGATTGCAAGTGTTGATGCACTTTTTGGGTTCAATCGGTTTTGAGAGGTTTGGACCAAACAGTCTCAAGACCGTTTGGGCTCAAACGATCTCAAGGTCGTTTAGATCCAATCGATTTCAAGGTCATTTAAGATCAAACGGTTTCAAGGTGATTTTGTTCAAACGGTTTCAAAGTCAACGCAATCAAACGGTCTCAATACCATTTAAGGGAAAACAGTCCTGAGTGACATGCGGTCTTGAGTGTGACCTAGTTCATGCGGTCTTAAAGTCGACTCTAACCAAACGGTCAACACTTCCAAATAGTCTCAGGACCGTTTGGAGGTTGAAAGTGTGTGATTGTTTGGGGACTTTAGGGTTATGATTACTTAATACTTTGAAGGTTTAAATGGTTCAATGGTTGTTCAACTTAAACCCTAATCAAACGTAAAGACATTAAGGGGTTAAGTACCTAGTAGATTGAACCATGTTATGATTAATGGTGAACATAATCAAGGCACTCATGAAGGGTTCAAGTAGACAAACACACCTTGATTAAGCAAACCCTAATAACCATGAAGGTGTTGATTTGACTTATGTTAATCAAGTTGACTTGACCTAATATAATCTAGAGTGATGTGATCACCATTTATTAGTAAGAGGAGAGAGAAGGTTCCACTTATGGTTGAAACTCAAGTAAAGTACCTTCAATGTATGTGAATGTGCATGATTAGGGTATGATCCACCTATGTGAGATCATGAAAACCCTAATTATGATAATTAATGAATCTTAACCTAATTTGAAGGCATTAATGATTATGATTTTCATACATGATGATACTATGAGCTCAATTCACCATGAAGTGAATAGTAAACCCTAATTCTAGGGTAATAACATGTAATGTGAATAGTAAACCCTAATTGAGGGTGATGTGTTGAAATGTACAATAAACCCTAATTCCAGGATACACTTTTAAGCATGAATCTTCATGATTAAAGTATGAAATGAGGAATCATTATTCCTAATCATAATAAAAGGGATTGGATAACCCTAATTGATGAAAAATAAGGGAACCTAGCCTTAGTGAAGGCATGAAGGTACAACTCTTGAATTGATAGGTTAATCCTGCTTTATTAATTGCTGATCTGGAAATGAATTGTTTATTATTGTCATTTGAATTAACTATGCAGGTTCTTATATGAGAATGATCATATCCAGGTAAGGATTATGATACCATATTCATTGAAAGCATGTTATTAGCTTTATGAATAGTAACATATCACGTTGCCTAGTAAGTGGCATCATATGAGATTGATAGGCTGTAAGAGCCATGAGTAACATCAAAGTTATGATTGATTAGATGACTTATGATGAGATGATTAAGATATGACATCTAAATGATAACTGAAGTGAGTTAGACTTGATAAATTTAGTTTTCTACTTTCATAGTTGTTGCTCTAATGATTAATGCTTGGAAACATGCTTGATGTTAAAAGAATGCTGAAATGTACCTAACTAATCAAGTGTAATCATACCATGTAGAGCCCTGATCATAGATCCGTCATTGTTAGAAGCTAAATGATGGTGAAATAGGTTTTCCTAAGGGAACTCCTGGATCACATACTTTTGAGTATGTGGGGGAATATGGATGTGAATATCCTTACATCCTAGTGTAGGAATTGATGTAGATGTATCTGAATCTATTAACCCTTCACTATGTGTTTATGCCGGGGTGATGTATCACTAATCTCCTGAGGGAAACTTTTATACCGCATCGATGAGAGATAAACAAGAGATCTTTCGATAGTGAAGAGAGTACAAAATGTCACTGTGACTCTAATAGAGAAGTGCCAGAATACCCTGGTAAGCTATAGTAGCAGAGACACTAGATGTCCTGCATGTTGATCCTCACACTGACTGGGGAAGATGAGGTCATAAGAATCTGGCTCTTTTGATGACCTATGTATGATACTGATGCGACCTAGTAGTGATCGGTTGGAGTATGAGCGGTATACCTCATCTCCGCAGGGCATAATAATGTTTGTAAAACATAATCAACCGCGTAGTATATCTTCTTAGGTTGGACTACGATAAACAATGATTGATGTTACATTGTTTACATTATTAGCATGTTCAAGTATCTAATATACATGTTCTTCATATGTTTTAATGAAGTGATTGCTTAAGTAAATGTTGCTTTACTTTGTCAAACCTCCTGTTGATGTTTTAAGTTACCTTGCTTATGTTATTCCTTATATGCTATAACAAAGCTTCTCGCGAAGAGTTATAACTCTCGTTGGGACAATTATTCAGATTGTCTCACTCCGTAGGTTTCTAACTTTTTAGGTGGACGTCGAGGACAAAGAAACCAATCTGAGGGTGAGCAGTATCAGCAGTAGCAACACCAAGGACAGCAGTGAATCTCAGGTGGAGATACTGGCTGTCTTATCCTGTAATTAGTTGGTCTTATGTCGTCTGTGTACTCTCAGGTCCTAGGAGTTAGTAGGTTTGAGATTTTGGCTTTAAGCCTCGATATTTTGTATCTGGTTGTATATAATCACTCGAGAGGTGATTTTACAATGATGTAAACTGTTATCTTGTTTATGATAAAAGAGTTTTATGCTTTAAAGATCTTTTCTCCAAAAAGTTTTAATTTTCAATATTCCTCTGCTAATTAATCACTTTTGCTTTGGTTTATCTCATGTTTTGTAAGTCGGATCGTCTCAATTTAGTGGTATCAGAGCTCTAGGTTCGCTGAGTCTACAGAGACATAGGACTTAGGATGTCGAGTCTACACTTAGTGTTTTCCAGTATATCTAATAGTGTCTTCTGCTCCTCAGGAGAAGAAGATAAGTAAGGATGTCTGGACCACACGAGGAGTATGTGGCAGAAAGTAGTGTTGCTACACCCCGAGAAAGTGTAAGAAACCCGGAGATAGAGCAACTTATACCTAAGCCACCTATGGAGCCACCTCAGTTTGACCCAGCTGACATGGGAAACCCAGCTGTTCAGACTATGTTTGGGCAGTTTATGACTGCCATGACACACATAACAGACAAGATGCCCATGCATGCACCTAGGGTACCTGCCCAACCTGAAGGACAAGGTATCGGTAAGACGTTCGAGCGACTTTGTCGTGTCATAGCTACCGAGTACTTTGGAACAGATGATCCTGTAGATGTCGATCTTTGGTTGACCGAGTTGGAGAAGGCCTTTAGAATCCTGAGCATCCCATAAGCTGAGAAGGTTAGACATATTGTCTATCTTCTCAAGGGGAGTGTTGGTCACTGGTGGACCATGGAAGAGCAGAAGAGGCCTGGTGTGGAGGCTACGTGGGAAGTCTTCCAACAAGAATTTATCAATAGATATTTTCCAAAGACCTTCCTGGATGAGAAAATCTCTCAGTTCGGGAGATTGAGACAAGGTCTGATGAACATTAGCGAATACGAAGCTAAGTTCATGGAGTTGTTACGGTTCTATCCACATATGGCTGCTACGGATGAAGAGAGAATCAGGCGGTTCGAGAAGGGGTTGAATGCTGAGTTGACTACTCCCGTGTCTGCCCTAGAGAATCGGGAAAGATTTTCTACCTTCGTTGAGTCAGTCCGAAGGATAGAAAGGTATGTAGCTAAGAAAAGGCAAACCCATAAGAGATATCATCAATTCCAGGGATCTTCATCTAGAGACTTAAAGAAGCCTAGATTTTCTGCTCCTACACCACACCCACCTAGACCTAGTACTCAGACATAGTGGATACCGAGTAGAGGTAGAGGACGAAGCCTACCACTACAAGGAGCTTGCAGTTCAGCATCGATGTCAGTCACAGGACCACCAAGACCACAACAACTGGAGAGAAGCTGCTACAACTATGGGAAGGTGGGACACCTGATGAAGGACTGTAGAGCTAGGCCTGTCAGTGTGACACAGCCACAGAGGCAGAGTCAGCAAGGATCCCAAAGGAGGAAGTTTCAAGGAGCATATAGAGGACGTGGACAAGCATCCCAAGCTGGATCGTCTGCACCGAATCAACCTCAGGCGACAGTAAGGTTCTATGCAATGAACCCACCTGATGCAGTGATCAACCCTCGGGTTGTAGCAGGTCAGATGGAGTTTTTATATTCTGATATATCTACATCATGTGTTGTATCTATTTTGATTGACCCGGGTGCTACACACTCCTTTATCACTCGAAGGGTGATTCGTAATTGCAATATGACAGTCAGTCATAGGGCAGATAGCTTGTTGCTTGAGACTCCGTTGAGAGGGTCTGCTGTGTTGCAGGAGGTTTGCTCTCCCTGCATCCTTTTCTTTTCTGATCATCGCATTCACGTGGATCTTATACCACTTGAGATGCAAGGATTTGATATAATCCTTGGGATGGATACCTTGGAAAGGTATAAGGTTGTTTTGGATTGTGAATCCAAGCATGTTGTGTTTGCTGATGATAGCAACACATGGATCTTTCAAGGAGAGAGAAAGATTCTACCCACATGTCTTGTGTCAGCTATGGTTGCTGAGAAGCTGATGAGGCAAGGATGTTATGCATTCTTATCCCATGTGGTAGATACTACCATGAAGAGTCCTAACCCTGTTGAAGTTCCTATAGTCAGAGAATTTGAAGATGTGTTTCCTGAAGAACATCCAGGTGTGCCACCGCCTCGGGAAATTGATTTTGAAATCAATTTGATCCCAGACACCCAACCTATAGCACAGACACCGTATAGGATGGAACCTACTGAGATAGAAGAACTCAAGAAACAACTTCAAGAGTTGCTTGAGAAAGGTTTCATCCGACCGAGTACTTCACCCTGGGGTGCTCCGGTCCTTTTCGTTAAAAAGAAAGACGGTTCAATGTGGTTGTGCATTGATTACAGACAACTAAACAAAGTAACAATAAAGAACAAGTACCCTCTGCCGAGGATTGATGATCTCTTTGACCAGTTGTGTGGTGCAACTGTCTTCTCAGAGATAGACTTGAGGTTAGGATATCATCAACTTCGTATTAAGGATAGTGACATATCCAAGTCTGCCTTTAGGACAAGATATGGTCACTATGAGTTCACAGTTATGTTGTTTGGACTAACTAATGCACCAACTGCATTTATGGAACTCATGAATAGAATTTTTCGACCTTTCCTCAATCAGTGCATTGTTGTCTTCATAGATGACATTCTGATCTTTAGTAGAGATGCTCAGCAGCATGAACATAATCTTCGATAGGCTCTAACTTTGCTAAGAGAACACAGGCTATACGCTAATTTTAGCAAGTGTGAGTTCTGGTTGCCAGAGGTATCTTTCCTTGGACATGTGGTATCTGCCTCGGGTATTCGTGTTGACCCTAAAAAGGTAGAATCTGTTCTACAATGGGAACAGCCGAAGACACCAACGGAGATTCGTAGTTTCTTAGGGTTTGCTGGCTATTATAAAAGGTTCATTAAGAACTTCAGCTCTATAGCCTTACCCTTGACTAAGTTGACCCGAAAAGAAGTTCCTTTTTTCTGGAGTGATAAGTGTCAGCAATCCTTCCAGCTGCTAAAGGAGAGGTTGACAAGTGCACCTATACTTGTGTTACCTGAGCAATGCAAAGGATACATAGTTTTCTGTGATGCCTCCAAGAATGGACTCGTATGTGTGCTGATGCAGGATAAGCAAGTGATTTCTTTTGCTTCCCGACAGCTTAAGAAACACGAGGAGAATTATCCGACACGCGATCTGGAGCTAGCTGTTGTGTTTCATGCTTTGAAGATTTGGAGACATTATCTCTACAGAGAGACATTCCAGATTTTCACTGATCATAAGAACCTTAAGTATATCTTCTCTCAGCACGAGTATAACATGAGGCAACATCGCTGCATGGAGTTAATCAAGGACTACGATTGTACAATTGATTACCATCCAGGGAAGGCCAATGTGGTTGCAGATGCCTTGAGTAGGAAATCAGCAACATTAACCATGGATAGGGAACAACTAAACTCCTTAGTATGCTCTAGGAGAGATATAGTTATCTCTTTAAGGCAAGACAATGTACAGTTCAAGGTGTCATTGTTAGTCGGGTTGTTGGCTGAGATGCATATTAAACCTACTCTAAGAGAGCAGATCAAGGAGGCACAGCAAGTTGATGTTGCAGTTCAACAGATCGGATCGGAGTATGGTGATGAGAAACGAGATGTTTTCCATGACTCAGATGATCAAGTAGCATGTTATCATGGAAGAATGATAGTGCCAGATGTGGATAACTTGAGAAAATTAGTTCTGGAAGAAGCTCATTCTTCGATGTATGCTATGCATCTAGGGAGTACCAAGATGTATCAAAACTTGAAAGATATGTATTGGTGTCCTGGAATGAAGAAGGATGTTGCAGAGTTTGTAATGAGGTGTCCTGTGTGTCACCAAGTTAAAGCTGAACACCAGAAACCTGCAGGAACAATGCAACCTTTACCCATACCACAGTGGAAGTGGGATCATGTAACCATGGACTTTGTCGTTGGTCTACCTAGGACAAACAAAGGGCATGATTCCATTTGGGTAATAGTTGATAGGTTGACAAAGACAGCTCATTTCTTGCCTGTCAAAACAACCTATTCTGCTGAGAAGTTAGCACAGTTGTATGTTGAAGAGATAGTGCGACTGCACGGAGTTCATGTCACTATAGTTTCTGAATGAGGTCCTCAGTTTACGAGTCATTTTTGGGAACGATTGCACAAAGCTCTAGGCACCCAGTTAAGGTTTAGTACATCCTTTCACCCACAGACTGATGGACAGTCGGAAAGGAGTATACAGACCTTGGAAGATTTGCTGAGAGCATGTGTTCTCCAGTTTACAGGGAGTTGGGATCTACACCTAAGCTTGATAGAGTTTGCCTATAACAATAGCTATCAACTTAGCATTGATATGGCTCCTTATGAAGCTGTGTATGGTAGACGTTGTAGATCACCTTTGTGCTGGTATGAGACTGGTGAACATCAGTTGTTAGGTCCTAATCTTGTACAGCAGACCACAGAGAAGATTAAAGTAATACAACAACAGATTAAGACTGCACAGGATAGGCAGAAGTCATATGCTGACAGATGTCATAGACCTTTGGAGTTCCAGGTTGGAGACAGAGTGTACCTCAAGGTCTCACCTTGGAAGGGAGTTTTGAGATTTGGAAGGAAAGGGAAGTTAGCTCTGAGGTTTATGGGGCCTTATCCAATCATTGAACGAGTTGAGAAGGTAACCTATAGACTAGAGTTGCCACCAGAGTTACAGAGGTTACACCATGTGTTTCACATTTCTATGTTGAGGAAATGTCACCCTGATACAGAGTCAGTTCTACAACCTATGGAGGTAGAATTGAATGATGATATAACTTATGAGGAAGGACCAGTGTCAATCCTTGATAACAGAATTAAAAAGCTAAAGAAGAAAGATATAAGTCTTGTGAAAGTCCTCTAGAGTCACCGTGGTGTGGAAGAAGCCACATGCGAACTAGAGGAAGAGATCAGAAGGAAATACCCTGCTCTTTTCTCTTAATATATGTTTTGTTGATTCCGGGGACAAAATCCTTGTAAGGGGTGGATAATTTGTAACATCCCTGACCTGGGTTATGAGTTAACCCTAGGTGTTTTGCTTAAATATGTAATTAAGATACTTGTGATTATCTTTTGGAATGTAATTAAAACTCTTGAGGAACATATGTTTCCATTTCTGTCCTTCTTAAACAATGTTGTGGTATTGTTTTGTAATACAGGGACCTATGTGCAATTTACCCTATTAGAGAGGTTAACTTGCAAATTACACATGTTGGTATGTTCCTTTGGTGTTGAAACTTCATAATATGAATATGATGAAGTATGATGGATTTCCCCAAGCTTGGGCACTGAGATGCAGCTTGTGAAGCAATCCCTGTGCTTAAAACCCTAATTTTGGAGTAAAGTACAATTTACCCAAAATACGGGGTGCAACTTGTAAAATACACCTTCTAGAATATCTTTTATGATTCTTGACATCATTTAGAGTAATAATGATGAAGGGGGCTCTTCATTTGATTAATCATATAAGAAGGAACACTTTTGTGATTGAATAACCAAGTTGTAAATAAGGAGACCCTTATATATGTGCACCTTAGTGATAAGATGACCTTCTTTACCTTTAGTTCTTGGGTTTAGAAGTAGTTTTGCCTTAGATATAAGGAGAAAGGAAGTGCACAGAAGAAAGGAGGGACCTAGATGAGAAATGGAGAATTCGATGTCCTTATGTTGAAGTTTCACCAAAGGAGATATATATACAACTTTCCTTTGCAAACAAAGGAATGTTTCTCTTCTTCTTTCACTTATCATCTTGCTCAAACCGACTAAGGTAGAGATCTGGAGTAGAGGAGGAGGACCAAGGAGAAAGCTAGGTAAGCTTGGGTCATCTTCTTGCTCGAATTCATGGAGGAAGTTGGATTACAAGGTTGGTTTTATGGTTTTCTCACTTAGCTTTCTCTTTCTAGCCGACTTTCCCCAACCTTTCCTTGGAGAAACACCTTTGGCCGACCTGTGGAGCTTAAGACACCATTAAAGGCTTGAATCTTGGAAGCTTGGAGCTCAAGGAACGATCATAAGGCGGGTTTTATAACTCTAAACCTCTTGATTTCTTATGCATATCTTTGTTCTTGCAAGTTAGTAGTTAGTTCTTCTTCTCCCCCACTCTTCCTTGCACTTTTGCAAGCAAAACCACGAAGTAACTGACATGTTCTGAGGTTGAAGATGATGGGCGTGAATTCCTAGGTAACTTTACCAAATGGCCTTGGGCCATTTGGTCTAAACGGTTTGCAAGACCGTTTGAAATCAAACGATCTCAAAATCGTTTGAATTCATGCGGTTTGCAAGACCATTTAGATTCAAATGGTCTCCAAGACCGTTTGGTAGGGTTGACCAAGTGAAGAACGTTTATAGGTCTGTTGGATATATATTGAATTAATCAATTATAAATAATCATAACCTAATTGCAAACCAATCACAAGTTGAAGGCACTTCCACCCTCTAAACCCTAATCAGGCTCAATTGATGATTTCAAGGATCAATTTTATTGAACTTTGGGTTGAGTGGACCAAACGGTCTCAAGACCATTTGGGGAGTCACTCAAACGGTCTCAAGACCATTTGGTGACCACCCAAGACCGTTTGGAGGTCTAGGGTTAAGACAATTTAATCAATTGAAGGTCCAATCACTATAGGTTGTTGAATTAATTGAAAATGCTGATTTATAACTTAATTATGGTTCAACCCTTATCAATTGACTTAGATTTTGATGTGACTTTGGGAAAACGGTATCAAGACCATTTGGAGGATGTCTAAATGATCCCAAGACCGTTTGGGCCAAGTTGGGGCCCAATTGGAGGTCAATTGGTGGGTTCAACTTCAATTAGATTCATGTTGATCAATGTTGATGGTTAACCGATTATAAACCCTAATTGCATTAGATTCAACCCTAATTGACTATCAATTGAGGGTCAATTGAGTGTCCAATTGGTTAAGTCTAACCCGAATTGTCTCAATTGATGAGTGGTTAACATATATGAGGTCAATTGAGGGCTTCAACCTTGAAAACCCTAATCGATTGCAAGTGTTGATGCACTTTTTGGGTTCAATCGGTTTTGAGAGGTTTGGACCAAACGGTCTCAAGACCGTTTGAATCCAAATGGTCTCAAGACTGTTTGGGCTCAAACTATCTCAAGGTCGTTTAGATCCAATCGATTTCAAGGTCATTTAAGATCAAACGGTTTCAAGGTGATTTTTTTCAAACAGTTTCAAAGTCAACGCAATCAAACAGTCTCAAGCCTATTTAAGGGCAAACGGTCCTGAGTGACATGCGGTCTTGAGTGTGACCTAGTTCATGCGGTCTTAAAGTCAACCCTAACCAAATGGTCAACACTTCCAAATGGTCTCAGGACCGTTTGGAGGTTGAAAGTGTGTGATCATTTGGGGACTTTAGGGTTATGATTACTTAATACTTTGAAGGTTTAAATGGTTCAATGGTTTTTCAACTTAAACCCTAATCAAACCTAAAGACATTAAGGGGTTAAGTACCTAGTAGATTGAACCATTTTATGATTAATGGTGAACATAATCAAGACACTCATGAAGGGTTCAAGTAGACAAACACACCTTGATTAAGCAAACCCTAATAACCACGAAGGTGTTGATTTGACTTATGTTAATCAAGTTCACTGGACCTAATATAATCTAGAGTGATGTGATCACCATTTATTAGTAAGAGGAGAGATAAGGTTCCACTTATGGTTGAAACTCAAGTAAAGTACCTTCAATGTATGTGAATGTGCATGATTAGGGTATTATCCACCTATGTGAGATCATGAAAACCCTAATTATGATAATTAATGAATCTTAACCTAATTTGAAGGCATCAATGATGATGATTTTCATACATGATGATACTATGAGCTCAATTCACCATGAAGTGAATAGTAAACCCTAATTCTAGGGTAATAACATGTAATGTGAATAGTAAACCCTAATTGAGGGTGATGTGTTGAAATGTACAATAAACCCTAATTCTAGGATATACTTTTAAGCATGAATCTTCATGATTAAAGTATGAAATGAGGAATCATTATTCCTAATCATAATAAAAGGGATTGGATAACCCTAATTGATGAAAAATAAGGGAACCTATCCTTAGTGAAGACATGAAGGTACAACTCTTGAATTGATAGATTAATCCTACTTTATTAATTGCTGATCTGGAAATGAATTGTTTATTATTGTCATTTGAATTAACTATGCAGGTTCTTATATGAGAATGATCATATCCAGGTAAGGATTATGATACCATATTCATTGAAAGCATGTTATTAGCTTTATGAATAGTAACATATCATGTTGCCTAGTAAGTGGCATCATATGAGATTGATAGGATGTAAGAGCCATGAGTAACATCAAAGTTATGATTGACTAGATGACTTATGATGAGATGATTAAGATATGACATCAAAATGATAACTGAAGTGAGTTAGACTTGATACATTTAGTATTCTACTTTCATAGATGTTGCTCTAATGATTAATGTTTGGAAACATGCTTGATGTTAAAAGAATGTTGAAATGTACCTAACTAATCAAGTGTAATCATACCATGTAGAGCCCTGATCATAGATCCATCATTGTCAGAAGTTAAATGATGGTGAAACAGGTTTTCCTAAGGGAACTCCTGGATCACATACTATTGAGTATGTGGGGGAATATGGATGTGAATATCCTTACATCCTAGTGTAGGAATTGATGTAGATGTATCTGAATCTATTAACCCTTCACTATGTGTTTATGCCAGGGTGAGGTATCACTAATCTCCTGAGGGAAACTTTTATACCACGTCGTTGAGAGATAAATAAGAGATCTTTCGATAGTGAAGAGAATACAGAATGTCACTGTGACTCTAATAGCGAAGTGCCAGAATACCCTGGTAAGCTATAGTAGCAGAGACACTAGATGTCCTGCATGTTGATCCTCACACTGACTGAGGAAGATGAGGTCATAAGAATCCGGCTCTTTTGATGACCTATGTATGATACCGATGTGACCTAGTAGTGATCTGTTGGAGTATGAGAGGTATACCTCATCTCCGCGGGGCATAATGATGTTTGTAAAACATAATCAACCGCGTAGTATATCTTCTTAGGTTGGACTACGATAAACAATGATTGATGTTACATTGTTTACATTATTATCCTGTTCAAGTATCTAATATACATGTTCTTCATATGTTTTAATGAAGTGATTGCTTAAGTAAATGTTGCTTTACTTTGTCAAACCTGTTGTTGATGTTTTAAGTTACCTTGCTTATGTTATTTCTTATATGCTATAACAAAGCTTCTGGCGGAGAGTTATAACTCTCGCTGGGACAATTATTCAGATTGTCTCACTCCGTAGGTTTCTAACTTTTTAGGTGGACGTCAAGGACGAAGAAACCAATCTGAGGGTGAGAAGTATCAGCAGTAGCAACACCAAGGACAACAGTGAATCTCAGGTGGAGATACTAGTTGTCATATCCTGTAGTTAGTTGGTCTTATGTCATCTCTGTACTCTCAGGTCCTAGGAGTCAGTAGGTTTGAGATTTTGGCTTTAAGCCTCGAGATTTTGTATCTGGTTGTATATAATCACTCGAGATGTGATTTTACAATGATGTAAACTGTTATCTTGTTTATGATAAAAGAGTTTTATGCTTTAAAGATCTTTTCTCCAAAAAGTTTTAATTTTCAATATTTCGCTGCTAATTAATCGCTTCCGCTTTGGTTTATCTCATGTTTTGTAAGTCGGATCATCTCAATAATAGTTATTTAACTAGAACATTATTAACTATGTAACATCAATCATTGTTTCTTGAAATTCAACCTAAGCAGTTATGCTACATGGCTGATTATGTTTTTCAAACATTATTATGCCCTGCGGAGATGAGGTATACTGCTCATACTCCAACTGACCATTACGAAATCGCATCGGTACCATTAATACATCATCAAAAGAGTCGGATTCTTATAACCTCATCTCCCTCAGTTAGTCTAAGGATCAACATGCATGACATCTCGTGTCTCTACAAAAATAGCTTTCCAGGGTATTCTGGAAACTTCGCTATTAGAGTCACAGTGGCGTTCTGTACTCTCTTCGTCATCGAGGGATCTCTTGTTTATCTCTCATCGATGTGGCATTAAAGATTCCCTCAGGAGATTAGTGATACACCATCCCGGCATAAACATATAATGAAGGATTGATGGATTAAAGGTACATCTTACATCAATTCCCACACTAGGATGTAAGGATATTCGCGTCCATAACCCCAACATACTCAAAAGTATGTTTTCCAGGAGTTCCCTTAGGAAAACCTATTTCACCATCATTTAGCTTCTGACAATGATGGATCTATGGTCAGGGCTCTACATGATATGATTATACTTGATTATTTAAGTACATTTTAGCACTCGTTTAGCATCAAGCATGTTTTCAATCATAAACTATTAAAACAACTACTATGAAAGAAGAATACTAAATGTATCAAGTTTAACTTACATCAGTTATCATAAGGATATTATTTCTTAATCATCTCATCACTATGATTCAAGAATAGGGGTATTCAAACCCTTAGATCATTATAAGTCATCTAACAGCATGACCTTGATTGTAACAATGTAATTATTGTTCATAGCTCTTACAGCCTGTCAGTCTCATATATTGCCTCTTAAACCAGGCAACATAGTATGTCACTATTCATAAAGCTTATAACATGCTTTCAATGAATATAATATCATAACCCTTACCTGGCTATGATCACTTCTTTATAAGAACCTGCATGGTCAATATATTTGATAATAGGCAATTTACCACTATATCAGCAATTTATAAAGCAGATATAATCTTTCAATTCAAGGGATGTACCATCATGTCTTTAATGAGGCTAGGTTTTCCCTATTAAATTCAATTGGGGTTATTCAACCCTTTTATCTTAATTAGGAATAGTGGTTCCTTATTCCATACTTCAATCATGAAGTTTCATGCTTAGAAACATAACCCAGAATTAGGGTTTACTATTCATTTCATCATGTCACCCTAGATTAGGGTTTACTATTCACATTACATGTTATTACCCTAGAATTTAGGGTTTACTATTCACATTATAGTGAATTGAAGTCATACCATCGTCATGTATGAGAATTACTTCAATTAATGCCATCAAATTAAGTTAAGATTCATTAATCACCATAATTAGGGTTTCCATGAGCTCACTATGAAGGATCATACCCTAATTGTGTGAATTCATACATATTGGAGGTATTTTACTTCATTCTCATTCATTTTAGGATTCTTCTCTCTCCTCTTATTACTAGATGATGATTACATCACTCTTGATTAGGTTAGGTCAAATCAACCTTGATAACCTAAGTCATGTCATCACCATTATGATCTTTAGGGTTTGCTTGATCAAGGGTTACTAGTCACTTAACCCACTAAGGATACTTTTGTAATCTTCACCATTGACCATAACATGTGTTAATCTACTAATTACTTAACCCCTTAATGACTTTAGGTATCTTTAGGGTTTAGGTTAACCAACCATTAAACCATCTTAGCCTTTAAAGCATTAAACATTCTTAACCTTAAAAGACCCCAAACGGTTTTGCACTTTCAACCTCCAAACAGTTTTCAAACCGCATGGAGTTGTTGACCGTTTGGACCCTTTGACTTTCAAGACCGTATGGCCAAGTACACCATCAAAACCGTTTTCCCTAGGTGAGGTGAAGACCGATTAGTCTCGTTGACCGTTTGGCCAACTTTGACTCTTGAAACCGCATGACCAAATTGGTCTTGAAACCGCATGGCCACCAAACGGTTTGGGATCGTTTGGTCCCAAACAGTGTTGAGACTGTTTGGACTCAAACAGTCTTGAGACCGTTTGGTCCAAACACCCTCAAAACCGCATGGACCAAAAAGTGTATCAACACTTCCAGTTGAATTAGGGTTTTCAATGTTGAACCCCTCAAACGTTCTTGCACTTGTTAGCCACTTATCAATTAAGTCAATTAGGTTATTTCTTTACTGATTTGACACTCAATTGACCCTCAATTGGTCATCAATTAGGGTTGGTACCAATTAGATTAGAGTTTGGAATCGATCACCCTTCAACATGCATCAATATGAGTCTAATTGATGTTGAACCCATTGAACCATCACTCAATTGGGTCATGACCTGACCCCAAACGGTCTTGGGATCATTTGGACATCCTACAAACGGTCTTGAGACCGTTTGCCCATAAATTCATCAAAACTAAGTCAATCACTTAAGGGTTGAACCCTAATTAGGTCACAAAATCAGCACTTTAATTGTTCAACAACTTGATGTGATTGGACCTTCAATTGATCAACCCTACTTGACCCTAGACCTACAAACGGTCTTGGGTGATCACCAAACGGTTTTGAAACCGTTTGGGTGATCCTCAAATGGTTTTGAAACCGTTTGGGTCACTCAACCCAAACTTCAACATGATTGGTCCATTGAAATCAGCAATGAACCTGATTAGGGTTTAGGTGACTAAAGTGCCTACAACATGTGATTTACTTGGAATTCGTTAATGTTTCTTGGTGGGTGATTAGTCCATAATGTGTACAGAAGATTTCCCAAACGGTAAACCATGGTCAACGTACCCAAATGGTTTTGAAACCGTTTGCTTTCATGCGGTTTGGTTGAAATTGTTTGCACTCAAACGATTTTGAAACCGTTTGCTTCCAAATGGTTTTGCAAACCGTTTGGGCAAGAGGTGGAGGACCGTTTGCTAAAGTAAGATCATTGGAATTAATGCCACCTTCTTCTACCTCAAGAACATGGTCTATTCTTCACAGTTTTAGTTGCAAGAACACTTAGAAATATGGGAGAAAGAAGAACAAGCAACGTTTTCAAGAAAAGAAGATGCATAATCAAAGCTTTAAGGTTTAGAGTTATAAAACCCACCTTAGAATCAGCTCTAGAGCTCCAAGATTCGTAGCTTTAATGGTGGCCTGAGCTCCACAGGTCGTCCAAGGTTCCTTCCTCAAGAATTGGATGGAGAAGATGGCTAGAAAGAAGAACTATGTAAGAAAGACTAACAAACCAACCTTGTGGCATGATTTCCTCCATGATTTCGAGCTAGATGGCAATCAAAGCTTGCCCAATTCAGCTTCGCTGTTCTCCTCTTCTCCTGAGCTCCTTCTTAGTCGGCCACAGTAAAAGGATAAGTGAAAAGGGTGAAGGGAACGATCCCTTGCTTAGTAAAAGAGAGGTGCCTTATACTTTGGGCATATTTTCAAGATAAGGACAAGCTTTTCCTTATTTCTCAAATCGATCCTCCTCCCTTCCTAAGCCACGTTTCTCCCTTCTTTACTTAAGAAAAACTCCTCCTTTATCCAAGGTTTAGAGGAAAAGAAGCCAAACATCCTACTAAGTTGCACACATAAAAGGGTCATTTTGCTTACAACTTGGTTATTTAATTACAAGGGTTATCCTTCTTATTTGATTATTCAAATGAAGCGCCCTCTTCATCATTTTTACTCTAGTTGATGCCAAGAATTATGAAATATACTCTAGAAGGTATATTTTACATGTTGCACCCTATGTTTTGGGTAAATTGCACTTTACACCAAAACTAGGGTTTTAAAGCACAAGGATTGCTCCACAAGCTGCATCTTGGTGCCCAAGCTTGGAGAATCCATAACACTACATCATATTCATTACTATGATGTCTCAGCACCAGAGGAACATCTTAACATGTGCAATTTTCAAACTAACCCCTCTAATTGGGTAATTTTCACATAGGTCCACTTTTAACAAAACAATATTACAACATTGTTCAAAAGGGACCGAAAAAGAGATATATGTTCCTCATAAGCTTTTATTTACATAATTAAGAAAAACACCTAGGGTTAGTTCATAACCCAGGTCAGGGATGTTACAATAATGGACAATTAGAGGTCCCCCAATACTAGGTAACCCCACAGGAGAAAGTGTTTTTTCTCTCATAGAGGGGAGAATGCTAGGCACCTAGCCACTAGAGAAGACAAAATATTAGATTGATTGTGCCTAAAGATAAATCTTTTCCTTTTGAATGATTAGATATCTTGATATTAGTTTTGCGAAAAAGTGTTCCATTTTGAAATCTTGGTATTAGTTTGAGAATGTCACGAAATCGTTCTTACTCCAACCCCAATCGCACTGCCTAGACAGTGGTAAAGGTATTGAAGCGCCTGTCTCTAAGTGGCCCAAAAGGATCTCACACACTGGCATATACAATAAGAAATAGTAACTCATAAAATAAGAGATTTAAAAAACTAACCAACCCAAGTTAGGATTTTGCAAATTTTTCCTTATCATCAGAGTTTGTCAAGAGCATAAGTGATCTAGTCAATTCTTCATAATGATCCATATGGTTTTCCTAAAATCAGGTAAATTGAGATGCAATCAATGCAAATGTATCGGTACACTTTGAAAATACCATATATTTAACAATTTAAAACATTTATTACTTTGCAGGGATTATAAGAAAAATAATCTACAAGCGATTTTCCAAATTAATATTTGTTAGACAAGATTTTTATTACAAGTTTTGCATTATGCTAATATCTAGAATCATGCTTATATATGTATGTGGATTCATCACCCCAATGTGATGGGGGAGGTCATCTGGCTCCATCTCTCCATATGAGGTAGGAGGTCAATTGACATTTACAAGTTTGAGATCAATCAACATGTAAAAGTTCCACCCTCTGAATTAGGAGGTTGCTTGTACTCAATATCAACAAGTGTTACTAGCAGTCATAATGGGTACTATCATTTGTGTTTTCAAGTTTGTTGCAAACTATAATATAGAAAATCAGAAGATTACTCAGTAGGGAACGTTGTAGCTCAATCAAATACATTACCAAGATTTTCAAGAGGTACATACAAGTATCATTCAATACCACTAGTCTATTCAAGGAGTAATTAATATAAAAGTGTACCTTCTTGGAGTCTAGAGTATTATCAATATCCAAGTCAACAAGTTTAACAAGTATTTGGATTTGGTTCATAATGAGAACAAACATGTATCAATATATTTCTCATTTCTCTAGTGACCTTATTAGGGAATCCATTCATGTATTTTTATTATCATTAGATTTATTTCTATATGATCATTAAGAGTATAGATATAGGATCACATTAGTGAGATTAGGAATTTATATTATTAATTAGGTCTTATTTGATGTACAAGATATTAAGGATTGAGAATTATACATCATTTAGTATTTTTCATGTACAAATATGGCAAGAGTAGATTGAGTGTTGATCAAGTATTCAAAGTCATATGATCTAGTCATCAATACAATATTAGAGTACAACAGGGTCATGATGTGATGATATATCATGTAAATTAGACTTTTTAACAAGATTAGGGTTTGAAATTATCAATAGAAAACCCTAAATATGACAATAAGAGAGATGTAATTCATCATCATGAAACCATACCATAACAAGGTAAAATATTGGTTCCATAATATTCTATACATTTTTTTGAGAAGATTGATATTTTCTTGGCATTCCATGGAAGGCAAAGCAAGGTTTCAAGAAGCTTCGTGATGTCTGTGAGAAGCTAACAGGTTATCACTTGCCTAAAATCCAATGAATAGGGATGAGAATAGGCCTTTGTTTGCAGGTCAAGGAACATAGAGGATATTCGGTTTTTATACTTATATCTTAAGTTGGTGGCAACTCGATGTCATGATGGGTTCACAACCTCATGAGGATTCTTGCCCAGGTCTTGACTTCTCACGGTGGCTCCAAGTGATGACTGTTGGTGAGGTCCACATAAGTAAAGAAGGGGAACGTGTCATCATGGTACTCATGGATATTGCGCCTTCACGCGATGAGAAAGGAAGCTTTGTCAAAGTCCCTAGATTGTACTAGTGCAAGGAATTGGAAGAAGAATCTCAGATATGGGAGCTTGATGCTCTATTTCAAGTGAATGCAAGTGGAGTTGGGTGGATAACAGATGGGGCAACTGTGAGAAATTGTTTGGTATGGTTAAATGAGGTGTGGTGGATCCGATGGAGGTGTTAAATAGGCAAGATGAGACCAAGGGTTTCCTGGTAGTGCTTCTCCTCCAAGTCCAAGGCATCACCATTTGGGCATTTTTAAGATAGTAATCGTTAGCACAATTTGTGGGGATCATTAAGTAGAGGAGGATATTTATGATATTAAAACTGATTTAACTCAGTGAAGATGAGAATAGGAGTGGAGATTCAAACTTGAAATCTTGCAGATTGTGTGTTGCTCACCAACAAATCTCAGGCGGGGGAGGTGAATCCCCTAGGAATGGCTCTACCAAGGTCCAGATCTGGGTCCGGGTGAGGGGTTTGAATACGATAGAAAAAAAATAGGTGATTTAGGGGACTTTTTGAGTATTTCTTCAGATTTTTATATATTTTGGATGGAACCTTCAAATCAAACAAAGTTTTGAACATTGCATCACATAACTTCCATATATCTATAGAAAAAGTTTCAGGTCCAAAAGATCAAGGTTGAGTCATGAATGCAAGCAATCAATTAATAACAATAATTTGGCTAAATTGAATGTTACAAGGTACATGTTGGGCATCATAATTGGAATTTTTGGAGTCAAAATTATTCAATGATCATGAGAGTGATGAAGTGGGTTCAACTGAGCAATACTTGATAATTTAGGAGTATAATTATAATTTCATCATCAAATGTGGAAAAATCCACTCCATCATAGAGAATCTCTTTATTGTTTCTGGTTACCACTTTGAATAATTGCACCTTTTTGAAATTTGCATGGTAGCTAGACTGTTATCTTATATAATAGTACACCAAGAAATCTTACCTAGATTTGATCTCATAATTCTTTATTTTAAAATTTCTCAATAATTGGATTTAGTACCAGTCAAAGTGACCTTTATTTTCCCTTCAATGGGGTCCATGTGTGGTTTTGTTCCTCAGCCAACTCATGGACAAGTGATACAAAGAAGGACAAGAAGAGATGTGCATGAGTTATCCTTTATTGAAGACTATATAGGATTAAATTCTTATTGTCAATCTTGTAATCTTATGTTTAAAGCCTCAACGACTCTGATGTAAAAGTGTGATTGTAACAAAGGATTATTTATATTTCTAACATTATTTTGTAAATATTCAACCATAAAGATCCAGTCTTTACAATATGGTATTAGAGCTATAAATAGTCAACACTCATGCACGTCTCATGGAAGTTAGGGTTAAAAAATTAGCATACCTAAAACTTAGTCAAATAATCAAGTACTAACCCTAGTCTTACTATCCTCAAGTTAAATGGAATAGTAACTCAGGTGGATTTAATTCTTACAAATTCGTATGACTCACCAGTTAGTGAAGATGAAACATCACCATATTAGTATAGATGAGTTGAGGTGTCAAAAAATGTGAACAATCTAGTAACGGAAGGTGAATAGTGAAACTAGAAACCCAACATCGAATTTGTGAATGGCATACTTATTACTTTTACCATAAGTGAACAATTGAGTCAAATAGGTAGTATGCAGAATGTTGGTTAGAGGTGATTGTGACTTAGTCAATGCATTGATTTTGGCCATTTTCAGTTTTGCATCGAAATGTTTCTTCATCAGAAAAGTTATTTTCTCTATAATTTTAAATGTACAAGGAAAAATGATTTCATGGAGTTTTGTCAATGATTTCTCGATCTATGTCACAACCAAGAAGATATGAGAAAAACCTTAGAGGAGAATCATATGAAATCTTTGAAACCTAGAGTTAGGTGCAGGGCAAGGTTTAAGAAAGTAAACGATGTTACATTGTAGTTAACATGCCCATTTGAACTACTACTAGAATCCTTTTAAGGAGCAGAGTATGGCACCGAAGTAGACCATGGATAAACTAATTTTCAAGGACAAAATCCACTTTAAGGGGTGGAAGTTGTAACATACTCAATTTTAGTTTTAAATCTAATTTTGAGCTATTACTCATAATCCTCTATTATTGAAATCCTTTTTTGCAAAAAATTTCATTCAATGTTTCATTTCGTGGAATCAAATTGAATTTTGAGCACCAAAATGCAACTTGTCCTCATTTTGATCAAAGTACCCAACTTGGGAACCAGAACTGAGAAATTGAATTCAATGTTAAATTCTTAGCACTAGAATAACTCCGAGTTACAATTTTAGTTATTAGATAATTACATTTGAAGTAGTTAGGATGAGTAAATTTATTGATAATCTTGAAATCATAAACAAAAGTTAGTATTTAAAAAAAACATAGTTTACTATTAATTATAGGTATGTTTAAAATTTTAGGAAAAAAGGGCTAAAATTGTAAGAGATATAGACTCTCAAAGATAATGAGATTAACATGAAAATATAAATAAATATAGTAGTAACGCCAGGTCAAACATGGTTTGACTAGCCTGGACCCACGTTTGCAATGCGAAGTTTCCTCCTCCTTCATGTGTACGTCTTCATTTACTAGAGAACAACTATCATCCTCCCACATAGAGTAGAAACGTCCCAAACGGCTCAAGTCTCCTTGCTCCTCTTCTTATTATCCTCCATATATCCATCTTCTCCCTCCCCGTCAGTTCACCAAATCCAAGACATGCCAACTGAAGAACATGGCAAATCTACCAAGCCCCTTTTCTGACCTACAACCCTAAAGAAACACCACCATCATACCTTCTCCTTCGACCACCAAATTCCCCCTTCTCGACTACTACATTACCGGCCACCCCTGATATGTCATCGTCCAACCACCAAAGTAACACCATAGCATAAATGAAACATTGTCGCTTAGTACAGTGGTCACCACCAGATTGCGGCCACCATTTGTTGCATCAACGATCAGCAATTGTGACAAAGCTTCCACCTTCAACCTTCAATGTTTTGACACATGGGATTAAGATTCACATCCTCATACAACCTCTCCAGACTTATCCAAATGCCGCAAAGCCCTACAATCTGATACCCTGGTTCTCGTCCTCCTTCTTCACGTTGGCAAGAATGAAGTCGTAGCAACCCCGACCTACAACATGACTCTTATCACCCCAAGCTTTTACAATAATGTCAAGAATATAGATATCTGCAGACTTCCAGAGCCACCACCACAAAATCCCTCCAAATTAAAATAGTTTGACGCCTACTCCATCACCAGTCACAACCATGGCAACACTAAGTGATCTACTAATAGTATATATGACTCCTTGTGGTCCGTTTGACTTCAACCTGACTTGCCATCAGTGCCAGTTTCCTCTGCCACCATAACCCTGAACTTTCCTCAACCTCTATTCCAAATTTATAAAGTTGCAGACCATGTTGCTACTTCCCAGGTTCTACCCACACCTATAGTTGATGTCAATGACTCCTTCTAGGATTTAGTATGATGCTAACCTTAGCCCAGTACCCTTTTCTCTAGCTTACAATAGACATAGATCTTGAACCATGATGGGGCACCAAAACATCCCCATTGCTAAGTCTGGGAGACATGTCATAGACTCTAGGAGAAGAGACCCCTTAACCATTGAAGAGTAGAACTTCCATTTGAGATTAGGACCTACTCTTGAGATGCATAGACCATATTGTTGTTACCTACAATCTAGTAAAGAAGTCTATCCACCAACGAGACATAGGCATTCATTGCCTATATGTATTTTGAAATTTGAGAAATTGAATATATAAAAGAAAGGGTATATTGATGAAGAAATAGAATATTTAGGATGTAAAACTATATTGGTGTAACAAATGAATAGATTCATTACAATTAGGTGTACCATATGGATACATGTATAGTCCACAAGTATTCCATGAATTTGGATTATAAGAAACCATTTAGTTGAGACACATTAGAAGATCAAGATAATAATCACATATTGTATGCAAACATGACTATAGTAAAAACCTAGCCTAGTTGAACCATTACATAAGTGTTATTCACACTAGCTTAACAATATAGGTGTATTTATATATATAGATGGGTAATACACTAGTTATTCTAAATATTCCTTATTATTAGAACAAATCATAGAAACATACATACTTAACTATAATTTATTGATAATATTTTGAATTATAAATAACATCTAACCTAAGAATATGATACATATATGAGTATGAATTCATGGATTATACATATTATAAACATTAGTAATGATTATATTGGCATATGTGACTTGAGGCACAAAGATGACTACATGAATTAACTTAATGATTAGAAAGAGATATTATAAAAAAAATTGATTATTAAATAGCCTACTCACTAAGGGGAAAAATAGCACTTTCACCTAATAAGAACCTAGCAAGTGATTTCCAAGCCAAGACGCATCAAATCACACTAGTACATTCTTTCTTTCCAGATGTGTGATACATTGACATCCTTGAATCCTTTTGGACATCTTGATTGCAATTTTCTCAGTCATAACAGGAACTCAATTCTTGATTCTTTATTGAACTATATATTTCCCTCTTGAGTTTCGTTTACATAATTTGGCAAAAGTGGTGAACCAATTTTGTTAGCCTTTCCCTCTTGTTGAAGTTCACCATGACTAAATTGGATGTTGAATATTTTTGAGTAAATTAAAATATTATTAGATTTTGATATTGGCACAAAAAATGTGAAATATTGGCTAAGAGTTTTGTCTCACTAGATTCAGCAGGTCGACCCCCAATCCTACATAGTGGATAATGGACAATTAGAGGTCTCCCATTACTAGTTACCCCACAGTAAAAAGTATTGTTCTCTCATAGAGGCGAGAACTCTAGGCACCTAGCTACTTGAGAAGACAATATATTGGATTGATTGTGCCAATAGAAAAATATTTGAATTTGGATAATTGGATACCTTGATATTATTTTTGAGAAAAATTGTTTCATTTTGAAATCTTTATATTAGTTTGAGAATCTCTTTATTGTTTTCTAGTTACCTCTTTCAATTTATTGCACCTTCTGAAATTATCATGGTAGCTAGACTATTATCTTTTAAATATTAGTCCACCAAGCAATCTTACCTAGATTTGATCTCAAAATTCTTTATTTTAAAATTGCTCAATAATTGAATTTAGTCCCAGCTTAGTTGACCTTTATTTTTTTTCAATGGGGTCCATGTGTGGTTTTGTTTCTTTGCAAACTCATGGACAGATGATACAAATAAGGAAAAGAAGAGATTTCTAGGAGTTGTCCTCTATTGAAAACTGGATAGGAATAAATTCTTATTATCAATCTTGTAATCTTATATTTAAAGCTTATGTGACTCTGATGTAATAGCATGATTGTAATAAAGGTGTAACAACCCTGACCTGGGTTATACTTTAACCCTAGGTGTTTTGATTAAGAAAGGTGATTAAATGCTTAACCTCATCTTGTGAAAAGTAATTAGGCCTTAAGAGGAACTTATGTTGCAATTCTAGTCATGTTTAAACAATGTTGAAGCAATGTTTGCTTATTTTGGACTAAAGTGCAAATTACCCAAGTTTAGGGGTTAAATTGCAAATGTTGCATGATAAGATGTTCCTCATGTGTTTAAGAATCATGAGAATGAAGATGATGCAAAGGTATGGCTTGTGCTAGCCTGAGTACTAAGGAAGAGCTGATAAAGCAATGTTTATGCATTAAAACCTAGTTTTGGTTTAAAGTACAATTTAATCAAAACCTAGGGTTCAATATGCAAATTACCTCTTCAATAAGGTACTTAATGTTTCTTATCACCATTTAGAGCAAAGAAAATGAGAGGGGCGCCTCATTTGAATTAAGTTGGAGGAGAGAGAATCTTGATATTAAAATAATCAAGATTTAATCCTAATTGAAACCCTAATTTGATTTAGGGCAAAAATAAATGTATTAATTAAAGGGCCTTCAACCAAAATTAAAATTGTTGGATTCATATGTGTGTGTGACGTCCTTGATCCTTGCAAGGACCACGAAAATATCCAAGGGTGTGGATAACTCACAAACAATTTTATAAGAAAAAGAAATATCCACTCACATATGGATATTAATATAATATGAATTGAGGTGCTTAATTTGCTTTTCTTTAAATCAAGGATAATTGAGAGGAATAAGAGGAAACAAAATATATCCTCGTCCCTAAGGAAGATGAGGGGGAAGAGGCGGCCACATTTTTGGGATTAAATGGATTTTTGCAAAGCATATTCTCTCTCATTGAATTTTTATAAAAGAACTAAAAGCCAAATGGAAGGCTTTTTCGACCCCACTTCTTCTCCTTGCTGGTAAACGACCAAGGGAGCTTGGGAGGGTCAGGAGGACGATCCCCAACCTTTTGGTAAGGTTCTTGATCCATTTCACCTTGATTCCATGGTGGAAATCAAAAATAAATTATGGATTTCTTCCTATTTCGATCTCTTTTTCAATTCTAACCATTCCTTTTCACTCAAATCTTGAGGATGAGCCTTGGAATGGTGAAGGGAGTTGCATACGCCATTGTTTCCGTGAACATGGAGCTAGGGATCTCAATTGGAGGCAGGTTTTATAACTTGAAACCCTAACTTTGTTATTGCATTCAGTTCCCTATCAAATAATGATCATTTCTCTATTTACAATTATTGATTTGGTTGATTGATGCAATTTTCATGGAAATCACAACAGGTTTCGAGGGTATAGAGCTTGATGATGATGACATCATCATAAGCACACACCTCCCCAAATATCTAGACCAAACGGTTTCAATCAAATGTCCAAACGGTTTGTGTTTTGGGAGCAAATGGTTTCAAACCGTTTGGAATGAAACGGTTTCACTAAACCGCATAGAAGCAAACGGTTTAAGACTGTTTGACGAAGTTGACCAGTGTTGACCATTTGGGGGCTTGACCATAATTATCTAGGTTAATGACCCATCAATTATTATTGATAACTCTAATTGTTTCATGATTTGAAGGTCCATCAATCACCTAAACCCTAATCGGGTTGAGTGCTGATTTCATAAGTGATTGAGTTTGAAATTTGGGTTGATTGATCCAAACGGTTTCAAAACCATTTGGGAATCACCCAAACGGTCTCAAGACCGTTTGGAGGTCAACCAAGACCATTTGGAGGTCTATGGTTGAGTATGGCTAAGTGTTTGAAGATTCAAACATATGGTATAAACCCTAATCGGCTAAGTGCTGATTTTGCAATTGAATAAGTTGATGGCTTGGGTTGATTGACCCAAACGGTTTCAAAACTGTTTGGGTATCACACAAACGGTCTCCATACCGTTTGGGGGTCACACAAGACCGTTTGGAGGTCTAGGGTTAAGTTTTTTCAAGTGTTTGAAGGTCCAAAGATACCAAATTGAAATACAATTAAGTGCTGATTTGGTGACCAATCCGAGGATCCAAACCCTAATTGAATGACATGGTTGATGATGATATGATGACCAAACGGTCTCAAGACCGTTTGGAGGTCATCCAAATGATCCCAAGACCGTTTGGAGGTCTAGGGTTGACTATGGTTAGGTTTTTAAAGATCTAAAGGTACTAAGTAAGTGCAATCAAATGTTGACTTATTAATCAATCCAATGATCCAAACTTTGATTGATTGACTTGGATTTTGATGTTGACATGGGAAAACGGTCTCAAGACCGTTTGGAGGTCATCCAAACGACCTTAAGACCGTTTGGGTTCAGGTCATGCCCAATTTGGATGATGGTCTAATGGTTTTAAAGTAACTAGTTTCACATTGGTTAATGTTGAAGGATCATTGATTCCAAACCCTAATCCAATTGATTCAAACCCTAATTGATGATCAATTGAGGGTCAAATCGGTTGAAGGTTGACCTATTTAACTCAATTGAAGTATGATGATAGGTCCAATTGAAGATTGGTTACATGAATTCAATGATTGAAGGAATCAAAATTGAGAACCCCAAATCGATTTGATAGGTTGAGATCATCTTTGTTCCATGAGGTTTTGAGGAGGTTTGGACCAAACGGTCTCAAGACCGTTTGAGTCCAAACGGTCTCAAGACCATTTGGGAACAAACGGTCTCAAGACCATTTGGGAACAAATGGTCTCAAGACCGTTTGGGACCAAACAATTCCAAACCGGTTGAGCCCATGTGGTTTCAAAAAGGTACTTTAGCAAATGGTTTCAAGTGACCACCTTTAGGAAACGATCTTGAAGGTCACCTTTAGAAAACGGTTTCAAGTACTTACTTTAGCAAATGGTCTCAAGCACCACCTTTACCAAACAGTTTCAAACCGTTTGAACTTTGAAAGACCAAGACTGTTTGGGGTCCAAGTAGTCAAAATTGATTGAGAACTCAATTGGTCAATTCAATTGGATACCTTATGTATTGGAGGTCCAATGTAATTGAATCTCTTGAGAATTAAGATGATGAATGATCCATTTATCCAATGATGATTAGTAATGATAATTAATGAAGGTATAAGGTTGAAACCCTAATAGTACCTAAGTGATTAGTGACAATTAAGGGATGAACCCTATTTTCTTATCGGAACAATGAGGTGGTACTCTATGTTAATCATAGTTGTATGTACTTGATTGAAGGGTTGATATGACCTAATCAAGTTGATAAGATGATAGCATGGGGTTCATACATGAATATGATTTATGAGGTGATTAAGGGTATGATTCTTATGCAAAGAGATCATGAAACCCTAATCATGAACATAAACCCTAATTGACAGGGCTATTGAACTCTAACCCTAATTGAGGGCAATTCTGAATGAAACCCTAATCCAGGGTGAGGATGTAACCTAAATCTAAGGTAATGATATATGAAACTCCAATTTAGGGAAATGATATGTAAAACCCTGATTGGAGATGAATAGTAGACCCAGGTTGTGGGTAACCATAGTGGCAACCTTAATTGAGGTTGATTCCATGTGAATTCCTAATTGAGGTTGATTCAATGTAAATCCCTAATTGAGGTTGATTCCATGTGAATTCCTAATTGAGGTTGATTCAATGTGAATCCCTAATTGAGGTTGATTCCATGTGAATTTCTCATTGAGGTTGATTCAATGTGAATCCCTAATTGAAGTTGATTCCATGAGAAACCCTAATTGAGGGTGATGCCATGAGAAATCCCTAGTTGGGAAGAATAGTAAACATTAAGTATAGACAATGAGATGTGGAAGCCTAATGAAGGGTGATGCTATATGCAATCCTAACTCTAATGAAGTATGATAGCATGTGAAATCCCAAAGCCCTAATAAAGGGTAAAGATATGTGAAACCCTGATTGAAGTTATAATACATGAAGCCTTAATCTTGAACAACACGATGACAACCCAGAACCCTAATAATAAAACAGTGGGTAAAACCTTATAAATGTGAAATATCATAAATGGTTGATTATAGGCAAGCTTATGGTAAGAAATTCCTTAACCTGAGATGAGTCCATATCATTAAAGATAGTTGGACCATTCTTATGTGTAACCTATGCACTTCATGGTAAGAGTGATAGGTTAGTGGATGAAAGGATTAAGAAGGGAAATACCTTAATCCAAGATAAGTTGATAACTCAAGAAAGTTGGAAGTCATGAGGTAAGTGATACATCAAGATATGAAAGACTTCACAGTTAGCATCTCAAAGTTGATATACTTTGATAACTATGAAATCCTAATGTGAGATGGGAAATCTTAACCCTAAATTGGGTAATGGGACATGAGAAATCATAATATGATATGAATAGTAAGCCCTAACCCTATTGAGGGAATAGAGGTGTTACTATTGTATTACATGAAGTAATATGTTATCATTGCCTAGTGAGAGGTGACAAGATGTTTAATAGCCTTGTGAGCCATATGGTTAAATGTTTCCTAGTGAGAGGTGACAAGATGCTTTATGGGCCTTATGATCCATGAGAGCAATTATGGCATAGTGAGAGGTACCAAAATGATTATAAAAGTTTATTATAAGAAAGGATAATGTTTTAATAAACTTAATCATAGGAACAATTGTATTCAATAAATAATGTGTAAAGCTATGTAGGCTAACCTCAGGGTTCAGAGCCTAAAGTAGTATGTGATGATCAATGATGAGTTAAATGAATTAAATTCCATGAACTATGTAATCAGGATTGGTTAGAGTCCAATGCCTAGATGTGTAATCAGGATTGGTTAAAGTCCAATACCTGGCAGAGGTGTAATGCTTGAAAATTAGGATTGGTTAAAGTCCAATGTCTGGCTGTGAAATTAGGATTGGTTAAAGTCCAATGCCTGGCTGTGTAATCAGGATTGGTTAGAGTCCAATGCCTGGCTGTGAAATCAGGGTTGGTTAAAGTCCAATGCCTGGCTGTGAAATTAGGATTGGTTAGAGTCCAATGCTTGGTTGTGTAATCAGGGTTGGTTAAAGTCCAATGCTTGGCTGTGTAATTAGGTTTGGTTAAAGTCCAATACTTGGAAGAGGTGTAATGCCTGTAATCAGGGTTGGTTAAAGTCCACTGCCTGGCTGTGAAATCAGGATTGGTAGTGTCCAATGCCTGGTAGTGTAATCAGGTTTGGAAGAGTCCAATACCTAGAAGAGGCTATATGCCTGTAGTGATAACACAGGATTGGTAATAACCCAATGCCTGTAATGAGTATTAAGGATTGGCATTAATCCAATTCATGTATTGATGATAAATGAGTATGTGGTAGATATATCTCTTTATTTGTTTAACAGGTTGGCTAAGGCCAACAGAATGAAACAAGAATGTTTCATGGGTGACATAACAAGATGATGAGTGTCACAGGAAAAGTTTGATATGATGCATAACATGTTGAATAAATGACATACATGTCATTCCTATTCCTTATTAAAAAGAATAGATGATATATTGCTCTATCATAAATAGTTGCAATGCTTACAAGTTGAGAATGCTTTAAACGGCTTAACCTCTGCTCAGTTTCATATCTGTAAATTGCAATAAAATGTTTTGTCGGAGAGTTATATCTCCCGCTAGGACAATTTACAATTGTCTCACCCCCATGGGATCCAATGTTTTTAGGTGGATGCAGACAAAGAGGTAGGAAACCTTTAGCAGAGAAGGAACAGCAGCACCTTGAAGGACAATAGTAATATCTCAGGTGGAGATACTACATGTCTAGTTGTATAGATAGTACTCCTATGTGTCGTCTTTGTACTCTCAGATCCTCAGGATTTATATATAGTGTTTTCATCATCGACTCGATATTTTGGCTTGATGCCTCGAGGTTTTATGTTGTCTGTACATAATGTTGAATAAGACAACTGATGTTGTAATCCTCGAGAAGAGATAGTACAGGTTGTGTACTTATGGAATAGAATGTAAATATTATATTTTGGTTCTTGATGAAAAAGATTTCCTATGTGTGGATCTCTTTGTAAAAAGTTTTAATTTTTAGTGATTTTCAGTAATCTGCTGCAAATGATTCGCTTCCGCTTAGTTAATTTTGTTTTTGTAAGTTGGATGCCACAATTTAGTGGTATCAGAGCTCTAGGTTTGCTGAGTCTACAGAGACATAGGACTAAGGTAGTAGAGTTTGTTCTAGTGTTATCCAGTGTATCTGATAGTGTCTTCTGCTCATATAGGAGAAGAAGAACTTGAAGATGATTGGGTCACATGAGGAGTTTGCTGCAAAAAGCAGCAATGCTGCACCAAGAAGAGGTGCAAGGGAGCTGGCAAGAAAGGGACAATTTCTTGAGAACCCCCTAGATAATCCAATTGTGATAAGAAATCCTTCCTTAGGAATCACTATTGGGGAATTTAGGGCAGCCATGATGTATTTAGTGGATCGAGCACTAGCAGTGCAAACTAGATTACCATCCCCTAATGATGATGTTTTGGACATCAACAGGATATGTAATCCACATCTGTAGGTTGAAGCAAAAGGAAATGATGAATTTCTGGACTTAAATTGAGTCTGTGCTCAACCTTAGCCTGTTGAATCAATCTTTGAGGCAGAGTTAGCCTGAGGCAGTGAATAATTCATGAATTATGACAAGTTAGATAAGATAATGTCATTCAAATATGACATCTTATGAATTCCTGGATCAACTGAGTAAGGAAATGATTGAACTTTCCTTGCTTATTCCTATGAGGACTTATGTTTTGCATAATAAACATTATAGATGTTTCATGTTTCTTACCTCTATGAGAAGAATATGAGGTATCGAAGAGATGCCTGGATAAAATCTAGTGATGCTAAATCTTATATTTGTGATAATATGAAAAATAAGGAATATAATAGCATAAAAAGTGCATACTAGTTAATCTCAATATTTATATACCCTGGCCAGGTATAGAACTATTGATGATAAAGTGAGTATGGAAACTCTTAGATTGTAATCTTTTTTATTGCCCTGATCAAGCAGTCATTCTGATACAATCTAATGAGTATCATGAAATAAGAAGAATGGAATGAATAAATGTGTCATTTTCTAAACATAAGAAAGATATCTGAGATAACCTCAGATGAGCATGTTGTATGAGGGATTAAAAGAATAATCCTCATAAGATAAGAATGAGAATAAGGGAGATGAATCTTATCTAATAGAGTTGTAAGTATAATAAAGATCTTTCCCATAATAAGGAAATGGGAAATGTGATGAGATCATGAGATTATCATAAACATGCTAGATAATAATAAAGAAAGGGATAATGACATGCAATCATCCTTACAAATTCCTATGCTAAAGGCAAGTAACTTAGGATGAGACAAAGAGTAAATGGTTCATGAATAGTTGAAAATACATGAATTAATAAGAGGAATATGAATCCTTGTTTTCTTTCCTTTCAGGGACATGGCAATCAAGTGGGTCTTAGGACACTTGATGTGCATAAGATAAATGTGTTCATGTGATGATACTTAGAAAAGTATCAGTTACCTTGGACTTTGGTCCCAAGATGAGGACATATGAAACAATTAATGTTCCAAGAGAAAAGGAAGAGATATATATGATGTCTTTCCAACACATGTGATAGATACCATGGTGAAAGATTCTGGTATCTGAGAGTTATCAGATGGGTTAGGTTGGCTACCTGGAGTGGTCAACTGTGAAATTAGTTTGATTATAATAATATGAACATCATATGTTAGGGGTTTATACTCTGCATAAACATGATATTAATAAAGAATGTATGATGCTTCTCTGAATAAGAAAAGTGTTATTTGACACAAAGTTGACTCTATAGTCAATGATGAGGGATAGTGGGGCATGTGCCTTGTGTGTTGATTCTATGAGAATCTTGTATGGAAACACTTTTTGATTATCAAAGTTTTATGGTGTCTCAATAATAAGGAGATGATATGTGAAGACTAGATAGTATGATGAATAAAATACATCTTCCTTCCTTTATCTGGATTTCGGGGACGAAATCCTTGTTAGGGGTTTATAATTTGTAACAACCCTGACCTGGGTTATACTTTAACACTAGGTGTTTTGATTAAGAAAGGTAATTAAATGCTTAATCTCATCTTGTGAAAAGTAATTAGGCCTTAAGAGGAACTTATGTTGCAATTCTAGTCTTGTTTACGCAATGTTGAAGCAAGGTTTGCTTATTTTGGACTAAAGTACAAATTACCCATGTTGAGGGGTTAAATTGCAAATGTTGCATGATAAGATGTTCCTAATGTGTTAAAGCATCATGAGAATGAAGATGATGCAAAGGTATGGCTTGTGGTAGCCAGAGTACCAAGGAATAGCTAATAAAGCAATGTTTATGCATTAAAACATAGTTTTTGTGTAAAGTGCAATTTACCCAAAACCTAGGGTTCAATATGCAAATTACCACTTCAATAAGGTCCCTAATGTTTCTGGTCACCATGAAGGGAAAATAAAATGAGAGGGGCGCCTCATTTGAATTAAGTTGGAGGAGAGAGAATCTTGATATTAAAATAATCAAGATTTAATCCTAATTGAAACCCTAATTTGATTTTGGGCAAAAATAAATGTATTAATTAAAGGGCCTTCAACCAAAATTAAAATGTTTGTATTCATATGTGTGTGTGACGTCCTTGAGCCTTGCAAGGACCACGAAAATATCCAAGGGAGTGGATAACTCACACACAATTTTATAAGAAAAGGAAATATCCACTCACATATGGATATTAATATAATATGAATTGAGGTGCTTAATTTGCTTTTCATTAAATCATGGATAATTGAGAGGAATAAGAGGCAAACAATATATCCTCTTCCCTAAGGAATATGTGGGGGAAGAGGCGGCCACATTTTTGGGATTAAATGGATTTTTGCAAAGCATATTCTCTCTCATTGAATTTTTATAAAAGAACCTTTTACAAGCCAAATGGAAGGCTTTTTCGACCCCACTTCTTCTACTTGCTTGGGAAACGACCTAGGGAGCTTGGGAGGGTCAGGAGGACGACCCCCAACCTGTTGGTAAGTTTCTTGATCCATTTCACCTTGATTCCATGGTGGAAATCAAAAATAAATTACGGATTTCTTCCTATTTTGATCTCCTTTTCAATTCTAATCATTCATTTTCACTCAAATCTTGAGGACGAGCCGTGGAATGATGAAGGGAGTTGCATACACCATTTTTTCCGTGAACATGGAGCTTTGGAGCTCAATTGGAGGCGGGTTTTATAAATTGAAACCCTAACTTTGTTATTGCATTCAATTCCCCATCAAATAATGATCATTTCTCTATTTACAATTATTGATTTGGTTGATTGATGCAATTTCCATGGGAATCACAGCAGGTTTTGTGGGTCTAGAGCTTGATTATGATGACATCATCATAATCACACACATCCCCAAATATCTAGACCAAACGGTTTCAATCAAATGTCCAAACGGTTTGTGTTTTGGGAGCAAACGATTTCAAACCATTTGGAATGAAAAGTTTCACTAAACCACATAGAAGTAAACGGTTTAAGACCGTTTGGTGATGTTGACCAGGGTTGACCATTTGTGGACTTGATCATAATGATCTAGGTTAATTACCCATCAATTATTATTGATTAACTCCAATTGGTTCATGAGTTGAAGGTCCATCAATCACCTAAACCCTAATCGGGTTGAGTGCTGATTTCATAAGTGATTGAGTTTGAAATTTAGGTTGATTGATCCAAACGGTTTCAAAACCATTTGGGAATCACCCAAACGGTCTCAAGACCGTTTGGAGGTCAACAAAGATCGTTTGGAGGTCTACGGTTGAGTATGGCTAAGTGTTTGAAGATTCAAACATATGGTATAAACCCTAATCAGCTAAGAGCGGATTTTGCAATAGAATAAGTTGATGGTTTGGGTTGATTGACCCAAACGGTTTCAAAACTGTTTGGGGATCACCCAAACAGTCTCAAGACCGTTTGGGGGTCACCCAAGACCTTTTGGAGGTCTATGGTTAAGTTTTGTCAAGTGTTTGAAGGTCCAAAGATACCAAATTGAAATACAATTAAGTGTTGATTTGGTGACCAATCCTAGGATCCAAACCCTAATTGAATGACATAGTTGATGATGATATGATGACCAAACGCTCTCAAGACCGTTTGGAGGTCATCCAAACGATCCCAAGACCGTTTGGGGGTCACCCAAGACCGTTTGGAGGTCCAGGGTTGACTATGGTTAGGTGTTTAAAGATCTAAAGGTACTAAGTCGAAGTGTAATCAAATGTTGACTTATTGATGAATCCAATGATCCAAACTTTGATTGATTGACTTGGATTTTGATGTTGACATGGGAAAACGGTCTCACGATCGTTTGGAGGTCATCCAAATGACCTCAAGACCGTTTAGGGTCAGGTCATGCGCAATTTGGATGATGGTCCAATGGTTTTAAAGTAACTAGTTTCACATTGGTTAATGTTGAAGGATCATCGATTCCAAACCCTAATCCAATTGATTCAAACCCTAATTGATGATCAATTGAGGGTCAATTGAGGGTCAAATCAGTATAAGGTTGACCTATTTAACTCAATTGAAGTATGGTGATAGGTCCAATTGAATATTGGTTACATGAATTCAATGATTAAAGGAATCAACATTGAGAACCCCAAATCGATTTGATAGGTTGAGATCATCTTTAGTCCATGCGGTTTTGAGGAGGTTTGGGCCAAATGGTTTCAAGACCGTTTGGGACCTAACGATTCCAAACCGTTTGAGCCCATGTGGTTTTAAAAAGGTACTTTAGCAAACGGTTTCAAGTGACCACCTTTAGCAAAAGATCTTGAAGGTCACCTTTAGCAAACAGTTTCAAGTACTTACTTTAGCAAACGGTCTCAAGAACCACCTTTACCAAACGGTTTCAAACCGTTTGAACTTTGAAAGACCAAGACTATTTTGGGTCCAAGTAGTCTAAATTGATTGAGAACTCAATTGGTCAATTCAATTGGATACCTTATGTATTGGAGGTCCAATGTAATTGAATTTCTTGAGAATTAAGATGATGAATGATCCATCGATCCAATGATGATTAGTAATGACAATTAATGAAGGTACAAGGTTGAAACCCTAATATTACCTAAGTGATTAGTGACAATTAAGGGATGAACCCTAATTTCTTATCAGAACAATGAGGTGGTACTCTATGTTAATCATAGTTGTACGTACTTGATTGAAGGGTTGATATGACCTAATCAAGTTGAGAAGATGATAGCATGAGGTTCAGACATGAATATGATTCATGAGGTGATTAAGGGTATGATTCTTAAGCAAAGAGATCATGATACCCTAATCATGAACATTAACCCTAATTGACAGGGCTATTGAACTCTAACCCTAATTGAGGGCAATTCTGAATGAAACCCTAATCCAGGGTGAGGATGTAACCCTAATCTAGGGTAATGATATATGAAACTCCAATTTAAGGAAATGAGATGTAAAACCCTGATTGGAGATGAATAGTAGACCCATGTTGTGGGTAACCATAGTGGCAACCTTAATTGAGGTTGATTCCATGTGAATTCCTAATTGAGGTTGATTCAATGTGAATCCCTAATTGAGGTTGATTCCATGTGAATTCCTAATTGAGGTTGATTCAATGTGAATCCCTAATTGAGGTTGATTCCATGTGAATTTGTAATTGAGATTGATTCAATGTGAATCCCTAATTGAAGTTGATTCCATGAGAAACCCTAATTGAGGGTGATGCCATGAGAAATCCCTAGTTGGGACAAATAGTAAACATTAAGTATAGGCAATGAGATGTGGAAGCCTAATGAAGGGTGATGCTATATGCAATCCTAACTCTAATGAAGTATGATAGCATGTGAAATCCCAAATCCCTAATGAAGGATAAAGGTATGTGAAACCCTGATTGAAGTTATAATACATGAAGCCTTAATCTTGAACAACATGATGACAACCCAGAACCCTAATAATAAAACATTGGGTAAAACCTTATAAAGGTGAAATATCATAAATGGTTGATTATAGGGAAGCTTATGGTAAGAAATGCCTTAACCTGAGATGAGTCCATACCATTAAAGATAGTTGGACCATTCTTATGTGTAACCTATGCACTTCATGGTAACAGTGATAGGTTAGTGGATGAAAGGATTAAGATGGGAAATACCTTAATCCAAGATAAGTTGATAACTCAAGAAAGTTGGAAGTAATGAAGTAAGTGATACATCAAGATATGAAAGACTTCACAGTTAGCATCTCAAAGTTGATATACTTTGATAACTATGAAATCCTAATGTGAGATGGGAAATCTTAACCCTAAATTGGGTAATGGGACATGAGAAATCATAATATGATATGAATAGTAAGCCCTAACCCTATTGAGGGAATAGAGGTGTTACTATTGTATTACATGAAGAAATATGTTATCATTGCCTAGTGAGAGGTGACAAGATGTTTAATGGCCTTGTGAGCCATATGGTTAAATGTTGCCTAGTGAGAGGTGACAAGATGCTTTATGGGCCTTATGATCCATGAGAGCAATTATGGCATAGTGAGAGGTACCAAAATGATTATAAAAGTTTATTATAAGAAAGGATAATGTTTTAATAAACTTAATCAGAGGAACAACTGTATTCAATAAAGAATGTGTAAAGTTATGTAGGTTAACCTTAGGGTTCAGAGCCTAAAGTAGTATGTGATGATCAATGATGAGTTAAAGGAATTAAATTCCATGAACTATGTAATCAGGATTGGTTAGAGTCCAATGTCTGGCTGTGTAATCAGGATTGGTTAAAGTCCAATACCTGGCAGAGGTGTAATTCCTAAAAATCAGGATTGGTTAAAGTTCAATGCCTGGCTGTGAAATTAGGATTGGTTAAAGTCCAATGCCTGGCTGTGAAATCAAGATTGGTTAGAGTCCAATGTCTGGCTGTGAAATCAGGGTTGGTTAAAGTCCAATGTCTGGCTGTGAAATCAGGATTGGTTAGAGTCCAATGCCTGGTTGTGTAATCAGGTTTGGTTAAAGTCCAATGCCTGGCTGTGTAATCAGGTTTGGTTAAAGTCTAATACCTGGAAGAGGTGTAATGCATGTAATCAGGGTTGGTTAAAGTCCAATGACTGGCTCTGAAATTAGGATTGGTAGTGTCCAATGCCTGGCGGTGTAATCAGGGTTGGTTAAAGTCCAATGCCTAGCTGTGAAATCAGGATTGGTAGTGTCCAATGCCTGGCGGTGTAATCAGGTTTGGAAGAGTTCAATACCTGGAAGAGGCTATATGCCTATAGTGATAACATAGGATTGGTAATAACCCAATGCCTGTAATGATGATTAAGGATTGGCATTAATCCAATTCCTATATTGATGATAAATGAGTACATGGTAGATATATCTGTTTATTTGTTTAACAGGTTGGCTAAGGCCAATAGAATGAAACAAGAATGTTTCATGGGTGACATAACAAGATGATGAGTGTCACAAGAAAAGTTTGATACGATGGTATAACATGTTGAATAAATGACATACATTTCATTCCTATTCCTTATTAAAAAGAATAGGTGATATATTGCTCTATCATAAATAGTTGCAATTCTTACAAGTTGAGAATGCTTTAAACGGCTTAACCTCTGCTCAGTTTCATATCTTCAAATTGTAATACAATGATTTGGCAGAGATTTATATCTCCCGCTGGGACAATTTACAATTGTCTCACCCCCGTGGGATCCAATGTTTTTAGGTGGATGCGGAAAAAGAGGCAGGAAACCTTTAGCAGAGAAGGAACAGCAGCAGCTTGAAGGACAACGGTAATATCTCAGGTGGAGATACTACATGTCTAGTTGTATAGATAGTAGTCTTATGTGTCGTCTTTGTACTCTCAGATCCTCAGGATTTATATATAGTGTTTTCATCATCGACTCGAGATTTTGGCTTGATGCCTCGAGGTTTTATGCTGTCTGTACATAATGTTGAATAAGACAGATGATGTTGTAATCCTCGAGAAGAGATAGTACAGGTTGTGTACTTATGGAACAAAATGTAAATATTATATTTTGGTTCTTGATGAAAAATATTTCCTATGTGTGGATCTCTTTGTAAAAAGTTTTAATTTTTAGTGATTTTCAGTAATCCGCTGCAAATGATTCGCTTCCGCTTAGTCAATTTTGTTTTTGTAAGTTGGATGCCACAAAAGGATTGTTTATATTTCTAAAATTATTTTGTAAATATTCAATCATAAAGATAGAGTCATTGCAACATGGTATTAGATCCATAAACAGTCGACACTCATGCACGTCTCGTGGAAGGTGGGGTTAAAAAAATAGCACACCCAAAACTTAGTCAAGTAATTTCGTACCAAACCTAGTCTTGCTAGCTTCATCTAGTTAAATAAAATAGTAACTCGGGTAGAGTTAATTCTCTCAAAGTCATACAACTTACTAGTTAGTGAACATGAAACATTACCATGTTAGTATAGATGAGTTGAGGTATCAGAAAATGTGAACAATATACTAATTGACGGTAAATAGTGAAACTAGAATCCCAACATCAAATTTGCAAATGAAATCCTTATTACTTATACCATACATGAACGAATGAGTCAAATAGGTAGTATGGTGAATGTTGGTTAGAGGTGATTATGACTTAGTCATCACATTGATTTTGGCCATTTTTAGTTTTGCATCGAAATGTTTCTTCATCAGAAAATTTAATTTCTCTACAATATAATTTGTATATGGAAAATTGATTTTATGGAATTTTGTTGATACTTCTCGATCTAAGTCACAACCAAGAAGATATGAGAAAAACTTTGTAGGAGTATCACATGAAATCCCTGAAACCTAGAATTAGGTGTAGGGCAAGGTATATGAAAGTAAATATTGCTACATTGAAGTTGACACACCCATTTGATCTACTAGTAGAATCCTTTTAAGGGGAGGAGTATGGTACCTAAGTATACCATGCATAAACTAATTTCAAGGACAAAATCCACTTTAAGGGGTGAAAAGTTGTAACATACTCAATTTCAGTACTAAATCTAGTTTTGAGCTATTACTCATAATGCTCTTGCATTGAAAACATTTTTTGCTATATTTTCCATTCAAAGTTTCATTTTAGAGAATTAACTTGAATTTTGAGCACCAAAATGCAACTTTTCATCATTTTGATCAAAGTACCCAATTTGGGACCCATAAATGAGAAATTGAACTCAATGTTAAATTCTTGGCACTAGAATCACACAAAATTACAATTTTAGTTATTAGATAATTACATTTGAAGTAGTTAGGATGAGTAAATTTAATGATCGTCTTGGATTCAAAAACCAAAGTTAGTATTTTAAAAAAACATAGTTTACTATTGATTAAAGGTATCTTTAAAATTTAAGGTAAAAATGGCTAAAATCGTAAGAGATGAGATTAATGTGCAATGAGATTAATGTGCAAAATTAAATAAGTATAGAAGTAAGGCTGGATCAAGCATGGTTTGAATGGGCTAGACACACATTTGCAACACAAAGTTTCCTCCTCCTTCATGCGCACGTCGTGAGTTATTGGAGAATGACGATTGTCCTCCTGTACAGAGTAGAAACGTCCCAAACGGCTCAAGTCTCCTTTCTCCTCTTCTTATCAACCTCCATATATCGATCTTCTCCCTCCATGCCAGTTCACCAGATCCAAGACCTACCAATAGAATAATTAGGTAGACCTACAAAGCCCCTTTTCCGACCTATAATCCTAAAGAACAACCACCACCATACCTTCTCCTCCAACCACCAACTTCCCCTTCTCGGCCACTATGCCGCCAGCCAATCTGATATGCCATTGTCCAACCACCAAAGTACCATCATAGAAGCATAGAAATGTTGCCTCTCAGTATGGTAGACACCACCAGATTGCGGCCACCACCTATTGCATCAATAATCAGCAATCATGACAAAGGCACCACCTTCAACCGCCAAACTGTGGACATGTGGGATGAAGATTTATGTCCTAATACAACATGTCCAGACTCATCCCCATGTCGCAAAGCCTTGTAATCTGATACTCTGGTGCTCATCCACCTTCTTCACGCTGGCAAGAATGAAGCCACAGTAACTCGACCTACAACCCAACTCTGCTCAAACCATGACTCAACAACAAAGTCAAGAATCTGGAGATCTACAGACTCCCAGAGCCACCACCACAAAACCCCTCCAACTTAAAATAGTTTGACACCTACTCCATCACCAATCATGACCATGGCAGCACTAAGTGATCTACTGATAGTAGATCTGACTCCTTGTGGTTAGTTTGGCATCAAACATGTTTTCCATCAATGCCATCATTCCTTTTCCACCCTAACCCTAAACTTTCCTCGACCTCTATTCCAAATTTATAAAGTTGCAGACCATGTTGCTACTTCCCAGGTTCTACCCACACATGCAATTGATGTCACATATTCATTCTACGATTGATGATGATGGTATCCTTTCCCCAACACCCTCTTCTCCAGCCTATAATAAACATAGATCTCAAACCATGACAAGACACCAAAACCTCCCCATTGCTAAGGTTGGGAGACATGTTGTCATGGACTCTAGGAGAAGAGACTCCTTAACCATGGATGATTCATACTTCCATTTGAGATCAGGACCAACTTCTGAATGGTGTACACCATACTGTTGTTACCTTCAATCTAGTAAAGAAGCCAATTCACCAACCAGTCATGGGTAAACTTCATTTGTTGTATGTATTTTGAAATAAGAGAAATTGAATATATAAAAGAAAGGGTAGATTGATGAAGAAACTGAATACTTAGGATGTAAAACTATATTGGTGTAACAAATGAATAGATTCATTAAAATTGGATGTACCATATGGATACATGTATAAGCCATAAGTAGTCTATGAATTTCGATTATAAGAAATCAATTAGTTGAGCCACATTAGAAGATCAAGATAATAATCACATGTTGTATACAAACATGACTAGAGTAATAACCGAGCCTAGTTGGACCATTACATAAATGTTATTCACACTAGTTTAATAATATTGGTGTATTTATATAAATAGATGGGTAATATATTAGTTATTCTAAATAATTTTATAAGAACAAACCCTAGAAATATACATACTCAAGTATAATTGAATGATAATATTATGACTTATGAATAACATCTAACCTAAGAATATGATACATATATGAGTATGAATTCATGAATTATACTTATTATAAACATTAGTCATGATTATATTGTCATATGTGACTTGAAGCACAAAGAAGACTATAGGAATTAACTTAATGATTAGGATGAGATATTGTAACAATAAAATTGATTATTAAATAACCTACTCACTAAGGGGAAAAATAACAATTTCACCTAATAAGAATCTAGCAAGTGATTTCCAAGAAAAGAAGAATCAAATAACACTTATACATTCTTTCTTTCAAGATGTGTGATACGTTGACATCCTTGAATCCTTTTATACATCTTGATTGAAATTTTATCAGTCATAATAGGTACGTAATTCTCAATTCATTATTGAGCTATTTATTTCCCTCTTGTGTTTCATTTACATAATTTGGAAAAAGTGGTGAACCATTTTCGTTAGCTTTTTCCTCTTGTTTAAGTTCACCACGACTAAATTGTATGTTGAACATTGTTGAGAAAATTAAAATATTGTTAGATTTGAATATTAGCGCAAAAACTTTCAATATTGGCTAAGAGCTTTGGATCACTAGATTCAACGTGTCACGACCCCCAACCCTACGCAGTGGATAATTGACAATTAGAGATCCCCTAGTACTGATTACCCCCATAGGCGAAAGTGTTGTTCTCTCATAAAGGAGTGAATGCTAGGCACCTAGCCACTGGCAAAGACAAAAGATTAGATTGATTATGACAACATATAAATCTTTGCATTTTAAATAATTGGATATCTTGATATTAGTTTTGAGAAAAATTGTTCCGTTTGAAATCTTGATATTAGTTTAAGAATCTCTTTATTGTTTTCTAGTTAACACTTTGAATTATTGAACCTTTTTGAAATTAGCATGGTAGCCAGACTATTCTCTTACTAATACCATAGTTCACCAAGAAATCTTACCTAGATTTGATTTCATAATTCTTTATATTAAAATTGCTCAATAATTGAATTTAATAACAGTCTAGTTGGCCTTTATTTTCCCATCAATGGGGTACATGTGTTGTTTTGTTCCTTCAGGAACTCATGGATAGGTGATACAAAGAAGGACAAGAAGATATGTGCAGGAGCTATCTTCTATTGAAGACCAGATAGGAATAAATTCTTAATGTCAATCTTGTAACCTTATGTTTAATGCTTTCGCGATTCTAATGTAAAAGCAAGATTATAATAAAGGATTGTTTCTATTTTTATCATTATTTTGTAAATATTTTCGTAAAGATTGAGTCCTTACAGTTGTACGCCATGGCGTGTCACAAGCGGGACATGTTAGTGTTGCTTAGACATATGAATGTATAGTTGGTAGTATCTCTGTTGCAAGGTTTGTTGGCAAAGTTACAAGTAAACCTGACATTGTAGTAGCAAATCAAAGATGTGTAGAAGGATGATACGTTAATACAGTTAATCGGGTCAGAGTTTGGCTCCAAGAAGAATGATGGGTTCCATGAGATAGATGATGAGACTGTGTGTTTCATAGTAGAATAGTGGTTCCCGATGTTGGTAGTTTGAGGTAGATGGTTCTTAGGAGGCTCATTCCTCAATGCACTGTATGCATCCTAGTAGTACAAAGATGTGTCATAACGTGAAGGTATTTTTCTGCAAGCCATGTTTGAAATGTGACGTGGCGGAGTAAGTGGCCAAGTGCCAATTTGTCGGAACGTCAAGGCAGAGCATCATAAGCTTGCAACAACATTACAACATTTGCCAATTCTACAATTGAAATGAGATCACATAATTATGGACTTTGTGTGTTACACCCCAATCTCACAATTACCATTAATCATGATATTAGGGCATAAATTGAGGATTTAACAAAATACAAAGATGACCATTAACTTTTTCTTCTTTTTCAAACTCTTTGTTTTCTTGCATTGAATCACATAAACCAACTTTACAAGAAAATTAAACCTTGATTACTCTAATATGATCTCAACATTAATGATACACATCCATACATTCATTCCATTTCTCACACTTCCATGTACATACGACATGATAATCAAATACATTCTCTCTTATTAAGAAAACAAAGATACAAAACATTACTTACAACACTCTCACATCTACACTAGGACCTAAAGTGATAGGGACCGACTGAACTTAACTATACTCAGACTTAATTCTTGTGGAAGGTCTACTCTGATGCAATGATATCTTCAATTCCATGTGGTTTCCCTAAAAATTGTGAGTAGAGGGGGGAGCCTACTCGCTCAGTGAATAAGTACTTCAAAGAAGAAGTCTAAAGCACTAATATAATTATAGATATACTTTTGAGCAACTGATATAAATTATAATTGTAGTAAGCTTTAAAGAGATTCATCATTGATAATCATAAATATGGCAGGATACTCTAGATATCAACAAGAGCAAATCAATATATGAGCATGCTTGATAAATTCCAAAGAGAACTAATAATTCAGAAACATACAAAGAATAGTTGGTGGGAAACTATACTCGAAGCTTTCTTAGCCTTTCTTACTTATAAGAAACTCTTTAAACATATATGATCATATTTTATCTTATGCCCTGATCATATGCAGTGTACTCTACATATGAAGACTTGTAGCAAACTACGATCTCACCGTACAAGACTTAGCTTAAAACTCGGGAAGCTAAGCCTAGAACTAAATCCGGGTCTGCTTGACTTGAACCGTCATGTCTGACTAAGGCAGCAAAATAGTTGGCCTTTAACTGGACCTCTCCTTCTAGGCTGAGTACACAGGCGAAGGGTCTGAGACGCTTTGTGGGCCTCATCTTGGTACACTTTGTGGGTACCTCTGGGTTACCATCGGGATCTCCGGTTCATGTTGGGTAACCTATCTTCTCTTAGGAGACTTCCTCAAGGGCTTCGTCTCCCCGCACACTCTATGGGTGTGATCTGATCCCTGTATACTAGTCGTTGCCCCAGTGGATCGTTTCCTCCCTACAGTGCAGACATCCATAGGGAATCTACGATGTTTAGGGCACCTATGTCTATTATTTTATTATTCTTAGAAAGCTCTTTCTACATTGTACCTTTCTCTTACTTATACTTGACTCTGATATCTCTATGGTACCGCGTCTATTTAATTGAAGTTTATAATACAACATGTACATCATTCTAAACATGGCAGAGAAGTATATTTAAAACATTGTAATTTACTGAGAAATCAACATACTGTAAATGCAGGCATACGAAAGTTCTTAAATAAACTGAATACATGTCAACTTGGCACATATACACTGAAATCATGCAATTGAGCTTCTAATACACTGATAAGATTTAATTACTTGACATACGAATAATCATCATTTGCACCTGTAAATTATTTGTACTTTCTTGGAAAATGTGCACCTCAACCCAAATATTGAGTTGTGCATCACCACATCTCATACTGAGAACATTGATATCAAAATACTTAATTCGTTTAACACCCTATCCTTAGGGTTTCATTACCTCATTCACTTATCATATGGCTCTCATAAGGATTTCATGGGACATAAACATTCACTGAATAAAGACTACTATCAACAAATCATATAAAATCAATATATGTATGAAACCTTGGAACTCAGCTGAATTTGGGTTTCCATGCCATTCACTAGGATATCATGCATCAATAATAACATTGAATAAATAAATTCTATCATGTCAAGAAAATCCCTTCAAATGGATTTAACGATATCTATTCGCAAATATCCAACTTTCCTCGCATCTAGGGTTTCACCCTCTTTACTGAGATATCAAACAACACTATTCACTTTGAATGAAATCTAAGATAGTATCTGACATATATGTACTATGAATTTAGATAAATAATTATTCATAACCAAGGGGATCTAGATAAGAAATTTTCTCTATTTACTTATACAGCAAATTTCAGTCACAGACAAATTCCTTATATTGCAGTTTACTCTTATAACCTCTGTGAATACTTAGGGATTTCTCATTAGGATGTATTGTATACATCTCTAATATGATTTTATCATCTGAACTTCATCCAAATAGAGTAATAATCCATTTCATATCATTTTTCAACAACTTAGATCAAACACACAATTCAGGGTTTGTAGTCGCATACTAAGCAATTAAAGATTATGGATGATTTAACCCATTTTCGTCCCATATACTGTTTAAAGGAAGTTCCCACTCACCCTAAGATATGAAAACACCTTAAAAACGTAGCTCATCCCTAAAAATCTTGATCTCATATCAAATCCCTAGCAATTCACCCAATTCTTCTTCCTTTCAACTCAGAAACCCTAAAAATGAGGGATTATGAAGAAAGAGTGAGACAAGGGGAAATTTTGAAACCATTTTGGATCAAATCAGAGGAGGGACAGAATTTTTATATGTGAGAGAAGATTCACCATGAAACTATATCCAAAGAAGTTAAACTTACATGATTTCATCATTCCTTGGACCGCAAAACCCTAGGTCAGCATCTCCATCAATTTCTCCTCTCAAACCCTAATTATCCCTCTTTCTAGGATTTCATTTATCTAGATTGAATCACGAATTATGAGAGCTCCTTGTGTGTTAGGTTGACAATATAGAGCAATTGATCTGCATGGGTCAATTGCATTTTGACCCCTTACTATATTTTTTCTTATTTCAACAAATATTTTTCTGTCATAAAAAGGTTTCTATAAATTCGTGTATTTCAAAGATCAAACGTCATACAAAAATTATGAGAATTTATTATATTTTTGTAATTTAGATACAAAGCATTAGTTTAAATTTGATATCATTCCAATGTTCCATTAAATAATTAAAAATTGAATAGTGCACTACTGTCCAGAATTCTGCAAAAATGTTAGTTACTGTAATTCATCTACTGGTAAGGTCTAAACGCATCCCAAAATTATGAAAATTTTACATATTGTTTACTATTATGTTTTAGATCTCCAGTTAAAATTTCAGATCATTTGGAATTACCAATAAATAACTAAAAATAAAACACTACACTGATGAAAAATACTTTGTCAGCATTTTGGTCGAAGTATAGTTCGACCGAGAACCACATTCAAAGAACACTCAAATATTCTGAAGTTTTTATCCAATATGCATGAGTGAGTTATCCATATAATGTCAAAAATTCAATCAAATAAATTTTTTTTAGAAAATATGAAAAATCATTTACCACACTGCTATCCTGATCAAATTCCATATTCATGTACTATCAAAACCCTAATTTTTGCCGATTAGGATTTACATTTCTCAAATCCTAATTCTTCAAACAATAGAACACTTAACATTCTAATTAGGTTTAAAACAGCATAATTGAATTATCATCACTAATTAGATTTAAGAAATGATCTATCTAGTTAAGCATATAATCATCCAGGTAAATCCTAGTTTACTAATTAAGCTCAGATGCGGTCATAACAACCCCCCCCTTAAAAAGGTTTCATCCCCGAAACATAAATGTGCAAGTAAAGTACATTCAAGGTTTATTTTAAGCTTCTAAAATCTTACCTATCATTATATTCTTGTATTTCATACTTGAATGCAGTTTTCAACATTAAGTCATTTATTCCTTTACTAAATCAGAGCATGTTTGAAATAGTTCTCAATGATAATAAACAAATTCTCTATGCCACAATAAATCATAGGATAGAGAGAGAAACAACGATTTCAATTTTTTCATACTCTTGAGGTGTTACCTCAACATCAATAATCTGATCCAACTATCTCAATTCATACTGCTAAATATGTACTATTGTTATGTATTACCTCTAAATCACGAAAGAGAGTTCACCATGTTCTTTTGAATTTTACTATTGTGCTACTCAAATAGCAAAACAGTCTTGAGTTAAAAGACTAGATTCAACAAGAATTTTACATTACTACTCATGACATCCCCATTGGATCATGGATGCATAAGGTGAAGCATTACCATCACATTCCATACTATTCTCAAGTATGAACCCACACATAATTCAAGGTGTAACCATCGGGTTATAGCATACTAGGGTTTCAACAACAATAACAGAGTACTCCATAATTGTATTAGTCATTCAAGGACTATTCATACCCAATTATCATCACTTAATTATATTAAATATAGGTATAAAAATCTATACCTCATTAGGGTTACATATCAATACAATATGGTTATCATCCCTTCTATTCATACGAGTGAATAGGTAAGACTACCTTATTCAGGGTAACCCTTCATTTTTTCCATCATTATTCAACCTATATCACCATACCACAATTGTAGAATACTAATATGGATTACTGGTATGAATGACTACAACTATCAGACACCTAAAATTAACATATTTCTTGCACATGTACAGTGAAATCATACGTAGAACCAATTTACATCCCTTAATATGCCTTGAACAAAGTATACTTCTAAAAACAAATTCACATATTACTAAAAGCCATTGTTTTCTCTTATCTCTCTCCTCATTCACTACTACTTTCTTTTTTTTTACTTATCCTTCTCATTTTAATCGTGTAGATTATACATTTTTAAAATTGAAACATATAAGCTAAGAATAGATTATTCATCATTCTTTCTATCACTGTAAGAATTTATCCCATATCACACTTCACTCATATTGTATTTCTCCTTTTGTTCAAAAATACTTGTTACATTTCAAATTTATATCTTACTCTTTGCTCTGAATCATTTCCATATTATTTATATTCCTTTCAGATTAGCTATCTTTAAACCTTTTATTACTATTAGTGCTAGTTTACTTCTCATAGTGCAAATCTCATGATCTTGTTTTATAGAGATGCTAGTATTCAAGGTCAAATCACTAGTGACATCTCTTGAACTACTTCAACTCTAAACATTCTAGGTTTTGGTCCTTATCAGTAGCATGATGTTATTGTGATATGACTTTCTCCCTTAATTTGAAATTCAAACTTTAGATCTCACAATTTTTCACCAAAGTCTTCCTTATCTTATCAATTGAATTTCCTTTCTCTTACTTGGCCATTCAGATAGATTACATTCTCAATTTACCCTGCTAGGGTTTCATCATCATATTGTATGTCATTATTACATTCATTAGATGCCTCTACCATGGTGGTTATGCATCAGATATGAATCATTTTCTTATCGCTTCATTCCCACATTGCCTTCATTAAGGAAGATATGAAAGAGAAGATGATTTTGAGACTTAGAATTCTTATCCTCAAACATTCATTAATACATTTCTCATATGTAGGTTTAATTAATTATCAAAAAGGATACTTGACTAATTAGCACTTTCTTGAATCTCGCAACCTCTTTCTTTTATAATCTATATTACTCCACCATGTTTCAAACCTTTTCATTACTTTCCATTATCCCCTTACCATATACTACTATTCCACATATCATCCTTAACTTCTAGTTTTCTCTTATGATCATGTTGCTTCTTTTAGGTGTATGATCATATACACCATGTTGCACATATTTCTTTTTATCCTTCTACTAATGTAAAGTTGATATTCTAAATCAATAATCTCTCTACTAGTATCACCTCATGTTTAATACATTACATATCCTTCATTTTAAATCAAATGGATCATGCATGGGTCAAACTTAGTATCTCTTTTAATCAAGTTTCTACCTCTTGAATATAGTCTACCTTTGTATGACTTATTCATTGGTCAATCTACACTTTTGTTATTCTTTTAAAAATTAGTTTGTTATTCTATAGAGACTTAGAATCCAAAGGCAGTAGGATGAATGTATTAACTTCACAATAAAGGTACACATTTCATGCTCTCAATTATATCATAACCCTCATTCCTTAATCAAGATCATTATTTCCAACATTTCTCTTTGTTTCAACTAAGTTTCTTATCCTAGTTTTATGATTTACATGATCATTTAGTTCTCTCCACTTTAACTTTTTTGAAGTCTCTTCACTTCTATGTACTTATCAAATACTTAACTCTTTTCTTCTATTTTTCCCTTTGCTTTGGAGTACATAAAATCATTGTACTCGATTATATAGTCCATTCCTCATGATTGATTCTTACTATCTTGGCCCTTACATACTTTTCTCATATCTTTTCCATATTTCATATTTAGAGCTCATATAATACTAATGATGAAACTTAATCAGAATTTTATGTCGTGTTCCTTTATTCCCAATTAAGGGTTTCTCATATGAGGCCCCAAAGTTGGATCTCAGATATCAGTTCCAAATGATTCTTAGTTATTCTAATCTTTCCCATATATTTCAACATCTTAGTGTATGTACATTCTCACTATGATGTGGGTCTAATTTATCTAGAGTCTACTCTTATTGTATTTTTAATAGGAGTCATTAGATCTTAGTAATGCATCCTTCCAGTCAGACCAGGCTGAACCTGCAGACCTGAAGCCAAGAGCTACTCAGGATTACTCAACTCCTATTCATATCAAATGTGTGGAAGAAAAGTTATCCACTTAGGAAAGCTCATTCAAAGATCATTTCTAGTCTACTTGATACAAAGAATGTAATCAATAAATTCTACAACTGCATAGTGTACAAAAAATCTTAAAGACCCATATATATTTCAAAATATTGAATATATGAATTCAAACATATAAGAGCATTTCTATTCATCTCCAATAAAACAACAATATGAAATGAAAGTTCTATCTCATTTTATATTTATGCTCTTAATTCATGTTACTTATCTTGTTTTTAACCCTAATATTTCTAGGGTTCCTCTCTAGACCATCCTTCCACTGTATACCTGGCCAGGGTATACATGAAAGAATATATAGAGTAGCTTGATACTGGTTGATCCAAGTACTCAGATACCGGGCTAGGATATCCAAATACTCAAATCCCCAGAGGTAACATCATAACATCCCTTATCTGACACACTTATGAATCTAACTTACTAACTTAATTGTAAGGACCCTGACCTCCGTTTAGGGTTTATCCTATTTTCTTTGCTTAACCCTGGTGCTTAGTTGCTTGATAATCACCTTTAGTGGTGATTAGGGTTTGTTTATGCATTGTTGAGAGCTGGAGGTGCTACTTGCAATTAACCTAAGTCTAGGGTTGTTGAGCAAGTTTGTCACCTTGAGAATTGTTCTTCTCTCTCCTTGCTTTCTCTAGTGTTGAGAGGAAGGGTTGGTCTTGTTGCTTGAGTTGCTTTGGGCTTGGATGAGCTTGTTGGGCCTTGAGATGCCTTCCTTGAACCCTGCCCTTGCCTTGTTGACCTTGTGTCGGGCAAGAGTGCCTTGTATCAGCCTTAGGCGTGTCTCCCAGGGAGTGTGTCGGGCATGGAGATAGGGTGTGTCGTCCATGGACCCCCTTTGACCCTTTTGACCTCGTTTGTGTCACCACTAGTGGACACTTGGTGCTTGATGCTTGCATTTGGCAATGGCCTTGGACATAAGTTTAAGGCAAGTTAGAGTGGTGGCAATGCCCTTAGATAAGTGTCCCTAGGTGGGCAACACCTTGCCTTGTCCTACCTTTGTTTCTCCTCCATCCTCTCCTATATATGTGTTCCCTATCTCTTGCTAAGGATCCCTTTAGTTCCTTGGTTCCCCTCTCCTTTGGTTGCATGACACCTCTTCCTTTGTAAGCTTGGTGGCTGATCCTTATCTTGGAGTCCTCTTCTTCCTCTAGTGGTGGTCGAATCCTAGAGTGCTTTGTTCTCCTTCTTGTGGTGGAGCTTGGAGCTAGGATCTTGGAGCTTGCTTAAGGCAGGTTACATAACTCCTAACCCTAAACTATACTCCCTCATTCTATATTCTTTTATGTTTCATGTGATCATAATCGGCCATGTATGTTCTAAGATAAGTTTCTTGCTTGTTGCATCTTTAATCTTGTGGTTATGATGATCTTGTTGTTATGGTTGAGGTTTTTTATGTTTGTACCCTAGTTGGCTGAATCATGTTTTAGGGTTTCCTTGTTGATCAACACTCATTTCCCTCCTTGGTCTAGAGGAGTGAGCTTGATCCCTAGTACTATGAGCAATACCCCTCTCTCATTTAAGTTGAAAAGTGAGCTTGTGTTCTAGTTGCTTGAGCAACACCCTCCTCTCACCATGGACTTGAGAGGTGAGATTTGTGGTAGATGTAGATATATGTTAAGGTTGATCCTTGTGGTTGTCCTAATTGTGATAGAGGTTGTGCAAGACCCCTCTCTCTTGGTTGTTGAGAGGTGAGTAGATCATCTTGATCAATTTAGGGTTTGGTGCCCTTGTGCTTGAGGTTGATGATGATCTTGCTGAGTTGCATCGTGCACGATATGGTTTGGGGATGGTGTTGCCCGATACCCTCTCTTGATCTAGAGTTTTGGGTGGATATGATGAGGTTGTGTTGGGCGATACACCTTGGTCCTTGCCTTGTGTTTTGGTTGATAGGATGAGGTTAGCATGGTTGGACGATAGGCTTTCCCCTTGCTTCTCGTTTGAGTTGTACCCTTGGTCGTTGTGCCTAGATGTGTTTAGTTGATGGGTGATACCTTTGTGTGTTGGGCGTTATGCCTTGTTGAGTGCCCTTCCCGATACACCTAGCATTGGTAGTGGCTTGGTGCCTTATGTACCTTAAACATTACGGAGCTCAGTGGGCATCTTGGGTTGGTGGTGATGTCCGATATGGTGACCTATGGTAACCCTACCCGACACCCTCGGATGCACGACACCCTTGGATGCACGACATGCCCCATAGACCTATCTGCACATCATGGTTGTGCACGATACACCTTGGTCCCTGGTTGCATGATACACGTTGAGGAGGTAGCCCGACATCCTTAGTAGAGGCTTGACCGATATAAGGCTAGAATGCTTGGGCGATATGAGGGAAGCTTCCCTGTCTGTCACACTTCTTGTGAGGGTAGTGGGTACTTCTAGTGAGGTTCTTGTTCCACCCGGAAATCCATATGATAGTTCCTTATCATGCGATCATATCTTTGTTGTTAAGAATTATGGTTTATGGGTTGTGAACCTTTGACATGTTTGATAATAATGAGGTGGTTGATATAGTGGAACGCACCTATGCAAACACGACATATCTGAACTCTTATGATATGATATTACATGTGTTTATGATCATCTTGAACCATGTATCCATAATGATGTATAAATGATAATTTGGAAGTATAGGAGTTGCTTCATATGATGATGTGACCCATGTCTATGGACACATGTATAAGGCATGAATGATAAAGCATATAATCATCAATGTTGCCCCATTGTTTGATAATATGATCCTTCTATCAATCCATGATGGTTTCAGTTACCTCTATGATTGAGTATACTAACCATGCAGGTGTTTCATGCGGATGCGTATCCATGTAAAGGGCTATGAGGTATAATGTTTGAATGACACTATATTGATGGTCACTCTTATTGATGAGATAACATGCATCACCTTATGATGTGTTTGGGTCTGAGGACCTAAGTTTGGCTAAAGTGCCTAGGTTGAGGTGTTATCCTCTGGTAATGAGATATGGGACTGTGATCCCCAGTGATGAGAATGCCTTATGAGGAAGTGATTCCTTGTGATGTGGGATTGAGATCCCGGGTTATTGTGATGATGGTAACAATAATGTAGCTTAATGTTATATATGTAATACCACTTGTTTGCCCCAACAATCTTCTTAAAATACATTAACTAATTACAGATGAATATATCATGTAGTTTTCCCTGGCCATAGATCCATCACCGTCAGTAGCTGGTGATGGTGAAACGGGTTCTCTTGCGGGTTAACCCGGAGCGCATATTGTTGAATATGTGAGGTTTCTCCTAGCCTAAAATAGAGAGGATTCAAGTGCAGCTGCGATTGCAGACTCAGGATAGATAGAGCATGGTGAACAGGCCCATAGCTCAGTATGATAGGGCATGAATGCGTTCATGGCTCAGGGAGCATGGTGAACTAGCATGTGGCTCAGATATACTAGTGTCGAGACCTGTACCAAGGCGGGCTAGAGAAAGGGTATCCTGCGGGAGCTGACCCTATGGATGAGGCCACTTAAGCATGAGATTGTGGTCTTGCTTTGGTTCTCATGTACTGACCATGAGGTGGGAGGTCATGGAGTCCGGCTCTTCCATTGACCTTGTATGGCATCGGCTGCGGGTTTCGCAGCCGTCGGTTGGATTTGAGCGGTACGGCTCACTTCATCAGGGCATAATAATACGTAATCCAGCCGAGTAATATTTATCGCTTAAGGAAAAATATGGAACATTGATTGAGGCCTTGCTTGTGTAATCGGTCTTGTTATACCTTGCAGTTACTTATACGTTCCTCGTGTTATGTGATAAGACCTTATAAATCTTATCTTGTCAATCATGTTCCATACAGAAATACTTGGTTATATGCCTTCCATACATCTTGGTAAGCTTGATGGTATAAATAGCCTTGCTGTATAGACTTCTCTTATTCTATGCTTTACCAGTTATCTATTCTTGTAGCTTTAATCTTTCTGAGGTTTTATGGTTTCAGGGGGGAGTTATGTTTCTCACTGGGACTGTGTGTCTCACCCCGCTGGTTTACACCCTTTTTAGGTGTTCGAGCTAGACGTGGTGGTGGTCGCGGGGTTGCGGCTGAGCAGTAAGAGGAGCAGTAGAAGGCAAGAGATGGATATGATGTTGTTTTGGTTGTTTTGTAGTAGAGTCTTAGAGTCATCCATGTACTCTCAGGTCCTCGGGGGTGTTTTGACATTATTTTACGATGTATAGATGATGAAGCTTTGTATATCCTGCTGCTGGTCGGATGTGGGCCGTTATGTATATATAAATAGGTGATGAACTCATGTGATGACAAGACAGCTGATCTTCTAAGCTGTGAACATGTATCAAGACTTGTAAATGTTTATATAACATGTTTCCTTGCATAATGAGGATCCGAATGTAATAGTTTCTTGGTTTACCTATTTCCCGAAATCGGTTTTAATTAATATGTGTTTTTGTTAATAGGTGGTTTATGGTGTTTCTGCACGTTTTCACGTGGCACCTCGTTGTCTGTGTGATAGCGGGATGTGTCGCCCCAAGTTTGGTATCAGAGCTCTAGGTTCGCTGAGTCTACAGGGATCTATGACTAGGTTGTGTCTGTTCTTGTGAGTTTTCCAGATTTTCTTACAATCATCTTCTGCCCTCAGTGGAAGAAAAAGCCAAGATGTCTAGAAACCATGAAGAACATGCTGCCGAGAGCAGCGATGCTGCATCAGTTGATGGAGATGAAGGACAGGCACATGGAGATCGGGTGCCTGAGGTTCCCCAACTTGACCCAGCCATTCTCTAAAACCCTGCCTAGCAACAGCTTATGGGGCAGATGATGGCTACGATGAATCTCATGGTAGAGAGATTGCTAGTGCCTCTGTCGAGAGCACAGGCTCCCCATGGTGAAACATCGGGTATTGGGAAGACCTTTGAGCAGCTTCATCGAGTCGAAGCTTCGGACTATGCTAGGATGGCTGATCCAACGGATGCAGATATGTGGCTGACAAGTCTTGAGAAGGCTTTCCAAATCCTCGACATCCCCAAAGCAGACACAGTCGAGCACATTGTCTACCTTCTGAAGGGTAGTGTTGGCCACTGGTGGGCCATCGAGGAGGAGAAGCGACCTGGTGAGGTGATCGGTTGGGAGGTTTTTCAGTGCGAGTTCGTCAGCAGATACTTTCCGAAGACGTATCTGGACAAGAAGATCAACCATTTTGAATGTCTGCGCCAAGGAGCAATGAACATCACCGAGTATGAAGCCAAGTTTATGAACTTTTTGAGGTTTTGTCCTCACATGGCAACGACAGATGATGAGCGAATCAGACATTTTGAGAAAGGCCTGAGTGCTGAGCTGATAGTGCCTGCTTCTGTGTTGGAGAACTGAGAGCGGTTTGCTATGCTTGTGGAATCTGTCTAAAGGATTGAACGGCCAGTCAGGGAGAAAAGAGAATTCATGTCTAAGAAGAGACCTGCTCAGTTTCAGGGACAGAGGTACGGTGGCTTCAAGAAGCCAAGGTTTTCAGCACCTTCCGTGATGAGAGGTTCCAGGGTACCTTCACAGTGGTCTCCAAGTAAGGGAAGAGGTTATGTTTCTTCACCGTCAAAGGCACATAGTACAGCTTTAGTGGCAGTGACAGGTCCATCTAGGCCACAGCTTGAGGATAGGGCATGCTATATCTGTAGATAGACAGGGCATTTCAAGTCGAATTGCCCAAGTAAAGATGTTGAAGTGACACAGAAGTCAAGGCAGAATTAGCAAGGGTCAGACTGACTACAACCCAGTAGTAGCAGAGGGCGAGGACACGGTCAAGCATCATGAGCGGGATCGTCTACTCAAGGAAACAGAGGATGTGGACAGCAAGCAACGGCTTGATTCTATGTTATGAGTCAGCCAGAGGCGATAGTCAACCCGCAAGTGGTGACAGGTCATATGGAGTTATTTCATTCTGATTTGTCTTTTTCTTACTTTGTAACTGTTCTGGTTGACCCGGGTGCTACGTACTCTTTTATCGCACGTTCTATGCTTGATAACTGTCTGTTACCTGTTAGTTGTAACAAAGATAGCTTGTTGTTAGAAACCCCTCTTGATGGTTCCTCGATGCTTCGAGAGGAGTGTACATCCTGTGTTCTATCTTTTTCAGGACACAGTATACAAGTGGATCTTATACCACTTGATATGCATGGATTCGATGTGATTCTTGGGATGGATACCTTAGAGAAGTATAGGGTTGTGTTGGATTGTGTTTCCAAGAAGGCAGTGTTTGATGTTTGTGGAGATAAGTGGATCTTCCAAGGAGATGGGAAGATTCTTCCGACGTGTCTAGTGTCAGCGATGGTGGTAGAAAAGTTGCTACGGCAAAGATATAAGGTGTTCTTAGCTCACGTTGTTGATACCAAGGCAAAGGGTCCTAGCCTTGAGGAGGTGACGGTTGTTTGAGAGTTTCCATATGTGTTTCCTGATGAGTTCCCCGGTGTTCCTCCTCCTCGAGAGATTGATTTCGAGATCAATCTGGTTTTAGGAACACAACCAGTTGCACAGACACCGTATAGGATGGAAAAGCTTAAGAAGCAGTTACAAGAGTTGTTGGAGAAAGGTTTCATCCGGCCTAGTACGTCACCTTGGGGGTGCTCCAGTCTTGTTCGTTAAGAAAAAGGAAGGATCGATGCGGCTATGCATAGACTACCGACAGCTGAACAAAGTCACGATCAAGAACAAGTACATGTTGCCAAGGATAGATGATCTATTCAATCAGTTGCATGGTGCTATAGTGTTTTCAAAGATTGATCTACGGTCTGGATATCATCAGTTGAGGATTAAGGCAGATGACATACCAAAGTCAGCTTTTAGGACAAGGTATGGTCACTTCAAGTTTGTGTTTATGCCGTTCGGGCTAACCAATGTGCCTACTGCTTTCATGGATTTGATGAACAGGGTGTTTTGTTCGTTTCTAGATCAGTTTGTTGTAGTCTTTATAGATGACATCTTGATCTACAGTCAGGACAGTCAGGAGCATGAACAACATCTTCGACAAGCGTTGACCCTCCTTCGCCAACACTAGTTGTATGCCAAGTTTGGTAAGTGTGAGTTCTGGTTGAAAGAAGTAACTTTCTTGGGTCATGTGATATCTGCAGAAGGAGTTAAAGTGGACCCGAAGAAGGTGGAGTCTGTTGCAGAATTGGAACAGCTGAAGACACCGACATAAGTTCATAGTTTCTTGGGATTAGTAGGATACTACTGGAGGTTTATCAATGACTTCAGTGTGATTGCATTGCCGATGACGAAGTTGACCCGGAAAGACGTACCTTTTGTCTGGGATGATCATTGCCAACAAGCTTTCCAAAGTTTGAAGGAGAAGCTGACTAGTGCTCCACTGCTAGTGCTGCTAGAGCCTGGAAAGGGCTACGTTGTTTTCTGCGATGCTTCCAAGAAGGTCTTAGGATGTGTACTAATGCAGGAAGACCATGTGGTTTCTTTTGCTTCATGACAGCTTAAGAAACATGAGGAAAACTATGTGATTCATGATTTGGAGTTGGCAGCAGTGGTTAATGCGTTAAAGATTTGGAGACACTATCTTTATGGGGAAGTGTGTCAGATCTTTACTGATCATAAGAACCTGAGGTACATCTTCTCGTAGAATGAGCTAAACATGCGACAGCATCGATGGATGGAGCTAATCAATGATTATGACTACACCATCGAGTATCACCCTGGTAAAGCGAACGTGGTAGCTGATGCGCTTAGCCGAAAGTCTTCTTCTCTTTCCACAAAGAAGGCACAATTGAGTTCCTTAATATGCCATAGATGGGACATGTTTGTTTCCTTGCGGCGGATGAATGTGAAGATGGGAGTTTCTTTGTTAGCAGGACTTTTAGCACATATGCAAGTCAAGCCTACGTTGAGACAGTAAATCAAAGATGCACAGCAAACAGATGATACAATGCAGTTGATCAGGTCAGAGCTCGACAGCAAAAGCCATAATGGGTTCCATGAGTCTGAGGATGGACTAGTTTGCTATCATAACAGAATGGTGGTCCCCAATGCTGATGATCTGAGGAAGCTAGTGCTCGAAGAAGCACACACATTGATGTATGCTATGCATCTAGGAGTCACCAAGATGTATCACAATCTGAAGGACTTGTATTGGTGGCCTAGATTGAAGAAAGATGTAGCTGAGTTTGTGGTTAGGTGTGTGGTATGCCAGCAAGTCAAGGCTGAACATTAGAAGTCGGCAGGTACGTTGCAACCCTTGCCAATACCGCAGTGGAAATGGGATCACATAACCATGGATTTCATAGTTGGTCTGCCCAGGACAGCTAGGAATCATGATTCCATTTGGGTGATAGTGGACAGATTGACGACATCTGCCCATTTCATACCTATTAAGACAATGTATACAGCCGAGAAGCTCACTCTTGTATATGTAGATGAGATAGTACGTTTGCACGGTGTACTAGCAATGATAGTTTCTGATAGAGGTCCTTAGTTCACGAGTTGTTTCTGGGAATAGTTGCACAAAGCATTGGGAACACAGTTGAGGTTACTATTCAGACCTTGGAGGATCTTCTTCGGGCTTGTGTTTTGCAGTTCCTACGTAGTTGGGACATACATCTCAGTTTGATAGAGTTCACCTACAACACTAGTTACCAGCAGAGCATTGACATGGCTCCTTATGAGGCCTTATATGGCAGGAAGTGCAGATCTCCTTTATGTTGGTATGAGTCTAGTGAATATCAGCTTTTGGGTCCTGAGTTAGTACAGCAGACAGCAAAAAAGATCAAAGTAATATAGCAACAACTGAAAGCAGCAAAAGACAGGCAAAAGTCTTATGCAGACAATCATCGACGACATTTGGAGTTCCAGGTAGGAGACAAAGTATATCTGAAAGTCTCACCATGGAAATGTGTACTAAGGTTTGGCCGGAAGGGTAAGCTAGCACCCAGATATATGGGGCCATACCCGGTCATAGCACGTGTTGGCAAGGTAGCTTACAAGTTAGAGATGCCACCAGAGTTGCACAGGTTACATCTAGTGTTCCATGTCAGCATGCTGAAGAAAAGTCACCCAGATACAGGGACAGTGATACAGCCAGTCGAGGTTGAGCTTGATGAAGATGTGACCTACGAGGAAGGTCCTTTGATGATCCTTGATAGAAGAGTAAAGAAGTTGAAGAGGAAGGACCTAGTTCTGGTAAAGGTTCTTTGGCATCATCGTGGCATTGAGGAAGCCACGTGGGAGCTTGAGGAAGAGATGAGGAGGAAGTATCCCTTGCTTTTCTCTTCAGATTTCGAGGACGAAATCCCTTTGTAGAGGGTTATAACTTGTAAGGACCCTGGCCTCCATTTAGGGTTTATCCTATTTTATTTTCTTAACCCTGATGCTTAGTTTCTTACTAATCACCTTTAGTGGTGATTAGGGTTTGTTTGTGCTTTGTTGAGAGCTAGAGGTGCTACTTGCAATTAACCCAAGTCTAGGGTTGTTGAGCAAGTTTGTCACCTTGAGAAGTGTTCTTCTCTCTCCTTGCTTTCTCTAGTGTTGAGAGGAAGGGTTGGTCTTATTGCTTGAGTTGCTTTGGGCTTGGATGAGCTTGTTGGGCCTTGAGATGCCTTGCTTGAACCTTGCCCTTGCCTTGTTGACCTTGTGTCGGGTAGGAGTGCCTTGTGTCGGCCTTAGGCGTGTCGCCCAGGGAGTGTGTCGGGCATGGAGATAGGGTGTGTCATCCATGGACCCCCTTTGAACCTTTTGACCTTGTTTGTGTCACCACTACTGGACACTTGGTGTTTGATGCTTTCATGTGGCAATGGCCTTGGACATGTGTTCAAGGCAAGTTAGAGTGGTGGCAATGCCCTTAGATAAGTGTCCCTAGGTGGGTGACACCTTGCCTTGTCCTACCTTGGTTTCTCCTCCATCCTCTCCTATATATGTGTTCCTTTTCTCTTACTAAGGATCCCTTTAGTTCCTTAGTTCCCCTCTCCTTTGGTTGCATGACACCTCTTCCTTTACAAGCTTGGTGGTCGATCCTTATCTTGCAGTCTTCTTCTTCTTCCTCTAGTGGTGGCTGAACCCTAGAGTGCTTTGTTCTCCTTCTTGTGGTGGAGCTTGGAGCTTTCTTAAGGCAGGTTACATAACTCCTAACCCTAAACTATACTCCCTCCTTCTATATTCTTGTATGTTTCATGTGATCATAATCGGCCATGTATGTTCTAAGATAAGTTTCTTGCTTGTTGCACCTTTAATCTTGAGGTTATGATGATCTTGTTGTTATGGTTGAGGTTTTTTACCTTTGTACCCTAGTTGGTCGAATCATGTTTTAGGGTTTCCTTGTTGAGCAACACTCCTTTCCCTCCTAGGTCTAGAGGAGTGAGCTTGAGCCCTAGTACTATTAGCAATACCCCTCTCTCATTTAATTTGAGAGGTGAGCTTGTGTTCTAGTTGCTTGAGCAACACCCTCCTCTCACCATGGACTTGAGAGGTGAGCTTTGTGGTAGATCTAGATCTATGTTAAGGTTGATCCTTTGGTTGCCCGAATTGTGATAGAGGTTGTGCAAGACCCCTCTCTCTTGGTTGTTGAGAGGTGAGCCGATCATCTTGATCAATTTAGGGTTTGGTGCCCTTGTGCTTGAGGTTGATGATGATCTTGATGAGTTGCATATTGCATGATATGGTTTGGTAATGGTGTTACCCGATACCCTCTCTTGATCTAGAGTTTTGGGTGGATGTGATGAGGTTGTGTTGGGCGATACACCTTGGTCCTTGCCTTGTGTGTTGGTCGATAGGATGAGGTTAGCATGGTTGGATAATAGGCTTTCCCCTTGCTGCCCATTTGAGTTGTACCCTTGGTCGTTGTGCCTAGATGTGTTTGGTTGATGAGCGATACCTTTTTGTGTTGGGCGTTATGCCTTGTTGAGTGCCCTGCCCGATACACCTAGCATGGGTAGTGGCTTGGTGCTTGATGTACCTTAAACATTATGGAGCTCAGTGGGCATCCTAGGTTGGTGGTGATGTCCGATATGGTGACCTATGGTAACCCTACCTACCACCCTCGGATGCACGACACCCTTGGATGCACGACATGCCCCATAGACCTAGCTGTACGTCATGCTTGTGCACGATACGCATTGGTCCCTGGTTGCACGATACACCTTGAGGAGGTAGCCCGACATCCTTGGTAGAGGCTTGACCGATATAAGGCTAGAATGCTGGGGCGATATGAGGGAAGCTGCCCTGCCCATCACACTTCTTGTGAGGGTAGTGGGTACTTCTAGTGAGGGTCTTGTTCCACCCAGAAATCCATATTATAGTTCCTTATCATGCAATCATATCTTTGTTGTTAAGAATTATGGTTTATGGGTTATGAACCTTTGACATGTTTGATAATAGTAAGGTGGTTGATATAGTGGAATGCACGTATGCAAACACGACATATCTGAACTCTTATAATATGATATTACATGTGTTTATGATCATCTTGAACCATGTATCTATAATGATGTATAAATGATAATTTGGAAGTATAGGAGTTGCTTCATATGATGATGTGACCCATGTCTATGGAAACAGGTATAAGGCATGAATGATAAAGCATATAATCATCAATGTTGCCCCATTGTTTGATAATATGATGCTTCTGTAAATCCATGATGGTTTCAGCTATCTCTATGATTGACTATACTAACCATGCAGGTGTTTCATGTGGATGCATAGCCAGGTAAAGGGCTATGAGGTATAATGTTTGAATGACACTATATTGATGGTCACTCTTGTTGATGAGATAACCCGCATCACCTTATGATGTGTTTGGGTCTGAGGACCTGAGTTTGGCTAAAGTGCCTAGGTTGAGGTGTTATCCTCTGGTAATGAGATCTGGGACTGTGATCCCCAGTGATGAGAATGCCTTATGAGGCAGTGATTCCTTGTGATGTGGGATTGAGATCTCGGGTTATTGTGATGATGGTAACAATAATGTAGCTTAATGTTATATATGTGATACCACTTGTTTGCCCCAACAATCTGCTTAAAATACATTAACTAATTACAAATGAATCTATCATGTAGTTTGCCCTGGCCATAGATCCATCATCGTCAGTAGTTGGTGATGGTGAAATGGGTTCTCCTACGGGTTAACCCAGAGCGCATATTGTTGAATATGCGAGGTTTCTCCTAGCCTAAAATAGAGTGGATTCGAGTGCAGTTGTGGTTGCAGACTTGGGATAGATAGAGCATGGTGAACAGGCTAATGGCTTAGTATGATAGGGTATGACTGCGTTCATGGCTCAGGGAGCACAGTGAACTGGCTCGTGGCTCAGATATACTAGCGTCGAGACCTGTACCAAGGCGGGCTAGAGAAAGGGTAGCCGGCGGGAATGACCCTGTGGCTGAGGCCAGTTAAGCATGAGACTGCAGTCCTGCTTTGGTTCTCGTGCATTGACCACGAGGTGGGAGGTCATGGATTCTGGCTCTTCCATTGACCTTTTCTGGCACCGGCTCCGGGTTTCACAGCCGTCGGTTGGAGTTGAGCGGTACAGCTCACTTCCTCAGGGCATAATAATACATAATCCAGCCGAGTAGTATTTATCGCTTAAGGAAAAATACGGAACATTGATTGAGGCCTTGCTTGTGTAATCAGTCTTGTTATACCTTGCAGTTACTTATATGTTCCTCATGTTATGTGATAAGACCTTATAAATCTTATCTTGACAATCATGTTCCATAAAGAAATACTTGGTTATATGCCTTCTGTACATCTTGGTATGCTTGATGGTATAAATAGCCTTGTTGTATAGACTACTCTTATTCTACGCTTTACCAGTTATCTGTTGTTGTTGCTTTAATCTTGCTGAGGTTTTATGGTTTCAGCGGGGAGTTATGTTTCTCGCTGGGAATGTGTGTCTCACCCCACTGGTTTACACCCTTTTTAGGTGTTCGAGGTAGACGTTGTGGTGGTCGCGGGGTTGCGGCCGAGCAGCAAGAGGAGCAGTAGAAGGCAAGAGATGGATATGTTGTTGTTTTGGTTGTTTTGTAGTCGAGTCTTAGAGTCATCCCTGTAGTCTTAGGTTCTCGGGGGCATTTTGACGTTGTTTTACGATGTATAGTTGATGAAGCTTTGTATATCCTATTGCTGGTCGGATGTGGGCTATTATGTATATATAAACAGGTGATGAACTCATGTGATGACAAGACAGCTGATCTTCTAAGTTGTGAACACGTATCAAGACTTGTAAATGTTTATATAACATGTTTCCTTGCAGAATGAGGATCTAAATGTAATAGTTTCTTAGTTTACCTGTTTCTCGAAATCGGTTTTAATTAATTTGTGTTTTTGTTAATAGGTGGTTTATGGTGTTTCCGCACATTTTCGCGTGGCACCTCGCTGTCTGTGTGATAGCGGGATGTGTCACCACATTAATGATCCCTGACGACTCAGCCTAAGCTCTGATACCAAAGTTGTTACACCCCGATCTCACAATTACCATTAATCATGAGATTAGGGTATAAATTGAGGATTTAACATAATACAAAGATCACCCTTGACTTTTTGTTCTTTTTCAAACTCTTTGTTTTATCGCATTGAATCACACAAACAAACTTTACAAGAGAATTAAACCTTGATTACTCTAATATGATCCCAACATTAATGATACGCATCCATACATTCATTCTGTTTCTCACACTTCCATGTACATATGACATGATAATCAAATACATTCTCTCTTATTAAGGAAAAAAAGATACAAAATATTACTCACAATACTCTCACATCTATACTAGGACCTAGAGTGACAGGGAACGACAGAACTCAACTATACTCAGACTTAACTCTTGTGGCAGGTCTACTATGATGCAATGATATCTTTAAGTCCACGTGGTTTTCCTAAAAATTGTGAGTAGAGGGGTGAGCCTACTCACTCAGTGAATGAGTACTTCAAAGAAACAGTCTAAAGCACTAATATAATTACATATATACTTTTGAGCAACTGATATCAATTATAACAACAGTAAGCTTTATAGAGATTAATCATTGACAATCATAAATATGGCAGGATACTCTAGATATTTACAAGAGCAAATCAATATATGAGCATGCTTGATAAATTTCAAAGAGAACTAATAATTCATAAACATACAAAGAATAGTTGTTGGGAAACTATACTCGAAGTTTTCTTAGCCTTTCTTACTTATAAGAAACTCTTTAATCCTATATGATCATATTTTAGCTTATGCCCTGATCATATTCAGTGTACTCTACATATGAAGACTCGTAGCGAACTACAATCTCACTGTATAAGACTTAGCTTAAAACCTGGGAAGCTAAGCCTAGAACTGAATCCGGGTATGCTTGACTAGAACTGTCACATCTGATTAAGGTGGCTAAATAGTTGGCCTTTAACTGGACCTCTCCTTCTAGGCTGAGTACACAGGCGGAGGGTCTGTGATGCTCTGTGGGCCTCATCTTGGTACGCTCTATGGGTACCTCTAGGTTACCACCGGGATCTCCGGTTCATGTTGGGTAACCTATCTTCTCTTAGGATACTTCCTCAAGGGATTCATCTCCCTGCATGCTCTATGGGTGCTATCCGATCCCCGTATATTGGTCGTTGCCAGGGTGGATTCTTTCCTCCCTAGAGTGCAGACATCCGTAGGGAATCTACGATGTTCAGGGCACTTATGTCTATTATTTTATTATTCTTGGAAAGATCTTTCTACATTGTACCTTTCTATTACTTATACTTGACTCTAATATCTCTATGGTACCGCATCTATTTAATTGAAGTTTATAATACAACATGTACATCATTCTAAACTTGGCAGAGCAGTATATTTAAAACATTGTAATAAACTAAGAAATCAACATAGTGTAAATGCAGGCAGACTAAAGTTTTTAAATAAACTGAATACATGTCAAATTGGCACATATACACTGAAATCATTCAATTGAGCTTCTAATACACTGATAAGAGTTAATTACTTGACATACGAATAATCGTCATTTGCACCTATAAATTATTTTTACTATCTTGGAAAATGTGCACCTCAACCCAAATCTTGAGTTGTGCATCACCACATCTCATACTGAGAACATTGATATCAAAATACTTAATTCATTGAACACCTAATCCTTAGGGTTTCATTTACCTCATTCACTTATCACATGGCTTTCATAAGGATTTCATGCGACATAAACATTCACTGAATAAAGACTACTATCAACAAATCATATAAAATCAATATATGTATGAAACCTTAGAACTGAGGTGAATTTGGGTTTCCATGCCATTCACTAGGATATCATGCATCAATAATAACATTGAATAAATAAAGTCTATCATGTCAAGAAAATCCCTTCAAATGGATTTCACGATATCTATTCGCAAATATCCAACTTTCCTCACACCTAGGGTTTCACCCTCTTTACTGAGATATCAAACAAACACTATTCACTTTGAATGAAATCCAAGATAGTATCTGACATATATGTACTATGAATTTAGATAAACAATCATTCATAACCAAGGGGATCTAGATAAGCAATTTTCTCTATTTATGTATACAACAAATTTCAGTCATAGACAAATTCCCTATATTTCAGTTTACTCTTATAACCTCTGTGAATACTTAGGGAATTCTCATTAGGATGTATTTTATACATTTATAATATGATTTTATCATCTGAACTTCATCCAAACAGAGGAAGAATACATTTCATATCATTTTGCAACAACTTAGATCAAATACACAATTCAGGGTTTGTAGTCGCATACAAAGTAATTAAAGATTATGGATGATTTAACCAATTTTCGTGCAATATACTATTTAAAGGAAGTTCCCACTCACCCTAAGGTGTGAAAACATCTTAAAAACGTATCTCATCCCTAAAAATCTTGATCTCATATCAAATCCCTAGCAATTCACCCAATTCTTCTTCCTTTCAACTCGGAAACCCTAAAAATGAGGGATTATGAAGAAAGAGTGAGAAAAGGGGAAGTTTTGACACCATTTTGGATCAAATCAGAGGAGAGACGGAATTTTGAAATGTGAGAGAAGATTCACCATGAAACTATATCGAAAGAAGTTAAACTTACATGATTTCATCATTCCTCAGACCGCAAAACCCTAGGTCAGCATCTCCATCAATTTCTCCTCACAAACCCTAACTCTCCCTCTCTCTCTCTAGGATTTTGTTTCTCTTAGATTGAATCAAGAATTATTAGAGCTCCTTGTGTGTTAGGTATACCATATAGAGCAATTGATCTGCTTGGGTTAATTGCACTTTGACCCCTTACTATATTTTTTTTCCAGCAAATATTTTTTCTGTCATAAAAAGGTTTCTATAAATCGTGTAGTTCGGATATAAAACCTCCTCAAAAAATTATAATAATTTATCATGTTATGTATAATTGAGTTACAAAACTTCTTTTAAAATTTGAGATAATTCCAATCTTCTATTAAATAACTAAAAATCGAGTAGTGCAATACTATCCAGAATTCTGCAGAAATGTCAGTTACTATAATTCATCTACTGATAAGGCCTAAATGCATCCAAAAATTATTAAACTTTTAAATTTTGTATATAATTGAGATTCAAATCTCCATATAAAATTAAAGATCATTTGGAGTTACTAATAAATAAATAAAAATAAAACACTACACTGCTAAAAAGCACTCTGTCAGCATTTTGGTCGAAGTATAGTTCGACCGAGAACCACATTCAAAGAACACTCAAATATTCTGATATTTTTCTCTAATATGCATTATTGAGTTGTCCATATCATATCAAAAATTCAATTAAATAAAAAATTTATAGAAAATATGAAAAATCATTTACCACACTGATATCCTGATCAAATTCCATATTCATGTACTATCAAAACCCTAATTTTTGCCGATTAGGGTTTACATTTCCCAAACCCTAATTCATCAAACAATATAACACTTAACTTTAATATTAGGTTTAAAACATCATAATTGAATTATCATCATTAATTAGATTTAAGCAATGATCAATCCAATTACGCATATAATCATCCAAATAAGCCCTAGTTTTCCAATTAAGCTCAGATGCAGTCATAACATTGTGGTTGGTCTTCCAACAGCCAAAGCTCATGATTCCATTTGGGTGATTGTTGATTGGTTGACAAAGTTAGCTTACTTTGTTCATTTAAGACTACCTAAATTGTAGAGAAGTTTGCATTGATCTATGTTGATGAGATTGTTCGTCTGCATGATATACCAATTATGATAATATAAAATAGAGGTCCTTAGTTTATGAGAAGGTTTTCGGAGTGTCTACATAAAGTGTTGGGGACACAATTGAGGTTTAGTATAACTTTTCACCCGTAAATATATGTCCAGACTGCAGGGACCATACATACACTGGAGAGTCTTTTGAGGGAATTTGTTCATCAGTTTCTTGGAAGCTTAGATATCCACCTGAGCTTGATTGAGTTTTCCTATAACAACGCCTACCAAAGGAGCATAGCCATGGAACTGTATGAGGCTCTATATTGTAGGAAATGCAAGTCACCTCTTTTTTGGTATGAAGAAGGTGAGTACCAGTTGTCGGGTCCTGAGTTGGTTCAGCAGACTATAGAGAAGATCAAAGTGATCCAGCAATAACTGAAGGCAGTATAGGATAGGTTGAAGTCATATGCTGACCATTGTCATATACCATTAGAGATCCAAGTTGGAGTTTGTGTGTATCTTAATGCTTCCCCTTGGAAGGGTGTTTTGAGGTTTGGAAAGAAGGATAAGTTGGGTCCTAGATTTATGGGATGGTATCCTATCATAACACATGTTGGGAAGGTGGCATACAGGTTGGAGTTTCCTCCAGAGTTTCACCACAGAACGTGTTCCATATTTCGATGTTGAGGAAGTTCCATCTCGATTAAGAGCAAATGTTACAGCTCATAGAGGTTGAGTTGGATGATGATGTTTCACATGTTAAGGGTCCATCATTGATCTTAGATAGGTGTGTGCATAATCTTAGGAAGAAGGATATAGACTTATTTAAGGTGTTTTGGCATCATTGTGGTGTAGGGGATGCCTCGTGGGAGTTAGAGGACTAGATGCGTAGAAAGTACACATCCTTGTTTGCTTAGAATTTTGGGGATAAAATCCTTATTAAGGGTTTATGGATGTAAGGCCCCTAACCTTTCTTAGATATAAACATAATCTGTTTGTCATAATTGGTTTAATTTGATTCTTATTCTTGGATGTTAACTCTAAAATGTGATGTCACGCTAGATGATAATACTATTGTCATAATTTGGATCAGAAGAGACCTTCTTCGCTCAAGTTATATAGCTTTATGAAACTTGGAAATTATTATATAAATAGCCCTTTTCTGGTGATATGAATATAATAGTGACACTTGCTTGAGTTTTTCATGATGATTATAAGAATTTATAATTCTACCTCTGCTATGAATTCTTGTGAACCATGCTTTGATGAAGTTACATAAGCTAAGTGAGATGATTATATTATGCTTATATCAACAGATGGTTTTTTGGTTCCCTTGTTGTTTCTCTCTAGTCGATGGCTTTCCTATGTCTGGTTTCTTTCTAATGATCTTATGTTTCATGGTGGTCGATGATTTCTCGGTGGTTGTTGGATCTTTAGTTCCTGATGGGTCAACTATGAGTTACTTGGGGAGTTCATTGGGCGATGAGATCTTAGTGATCATTGAGCATCCAGTTCCCTATGGCTTGGTAGTGCCTGATAGGTTCTATGACATGTTGGTTGATGATTTCTAAGATGTGATTATCAACAAAATCTCAATGATCGACTCTGATTGACCAAAGGGGCTTGGTGATCAACGGGTTGCAGTGGCTGGTAGATTTTTGTCGACTAATAGGTTCTCTAACCAATGAAGTCTTGGTTCCCAATGAGACCTAGGCCTATGAATGTTCTACCCAACGAGATTTTTGTGTCAGTCCTATATATACCCCCTCTCTTCCTCTCCTCTCACTTTGTTTTGGAGGAGCTTCAATTGTGTTCAAAGATGCTCGATGATAATTTGTAGAAATTGGTGGTTAATGAGGATTCTTTGACAATGACGATCTCAAACTTTTTGTGGATCATTGCACAAGGATCAAGGATCTTTGGACTAATCTTAATCTATTGATCATTTTCCTTGCTTCTCTCATAAAAGATTCTTGTCTTTTTTTCTCATTTTCCTTGTTGTTCTTCACACTCTTCCCTTCTATGGAAGATTTCTTTGGTATTTCTTGAGTTTTCATGGTGTTTTCTTGCGAGACCCTTATGCATGTGGGTTGAGAACTTTCTTTTCTTCTTCCTTGCTCTAGTTTTACCCTATTTGAGGTGAGTGGAGGCATTTTTGGAAGTTTTTGTGGGTCAAGCTTGACACTTTGTTGCTGAATTTGAGAGTTCCATATTGGAGTTCTGATTTCTTCTCTTTATCATGTGATTTATATAACATTAATTTCATCTCTTGCCTATTTTCTACATGGATGTTGTAAATCTTACTTTAGGACTTCTAAAATGCTAGAAGTAGCTCTTTTTTAGTGTTGTTTTGGTTTAAGAAAGCTGAGCATATTGTTTCTTAGGTTATCTTTACACTTTTGAGATGTTTCCCTACTATGATGAGTTTTGTTCTTGAGTATAATACATCTAAAATTTTGATATACATGTGTGAAAATTCCTAGATTTGTCATGTATGAGTTATCTTGATGACTAAAGTATAAGGACTTGTTCTATGTGTTGTCGTTTCTATATGATAGGTATCATATGGTGTTTATGATGCATGAAATTACTATTTTGATGTTGTGATAATGGTTGGATGAAACTTTAGCATTAAGTAACTCTTTATCTATGAGTTTAAGTGTATGGACATTGGCATCTAATAGTGGCATGAAATCGTTTAATACATTTTACTATCTTCTAAAGTTATGGATCCCAATAATTTTGGTAAGAATCTTGTTGGTGTGTATACATAACTTTATTTATGCATGAAAAATACTCAATTGGATTATTTAACCTAGTGAAACCTTAATCATTATAGTGCCTTGAGTCTATAGAGCTATTCTAGTGTCGGAACTTGCTTAATAGTGAAATGAGTAACTCCAAAAGAGCTCAGAGTAATATTTTGTTGAGTATATGCAGGTACAAGGATGATATATCCCTATCATCTTGATCTCAAAGTTTTGGAGAGCATTCGAGGCCGTGTCTTGGAGGATAATGTAATTGAGAGTGATTGTGGTCGTAACTCAGGTTTGAGGGTTGTAAAACCTAGTTTCTAGTGTTGTGTCCTATGTAACCAGAATGGAATAGGTTGTTTAGTAGTTAAGATGATATGTCACTACGACTGACTCATATTGACTGAGGGGAAGAGATCTTATGATTCTGGTTATCCTAGATCTTACACGGATTTGATATTGCAGTGGTCAGGTAGTAGTTTGAGTGGTACTCCTCAAACTATCATGGGCTTAAAATATGTAACTCGGTCGTGTAGGGTAATTGTTACAGTTACTTGTAGAATAAGATTGGATGACGGTCCCTGCCTTGTTTGTTTTAAATTATCAATGACATATAATGTGGTAAGAGAAATTAAATATACTTATGAATTTAGTTATACCTGATCTTGATGCATGTTGCATAATATTTCATCTCTGCAATACTATTTGCTTAAAATGTTTAAAATATTTAACCCTGGTAAGAAATAGATGTTCTTGGAGTTACATCTCTCATTGGGACATGGGTCTCACCTAGTGGATCACTCCATTTTATTAGGTGATTGGAAACACCGTCAGATGTAGTGTGATGAGGAGGTGCAATTTATAGATCTGTAGAGCCAGAAGGTTGGTGTGGTTAGTTTAGAGTCCTAGAGTCATCCATGTACTCTCAAGTCTAGGCGGAATGTTTTGTATATCATGTATATCGACTCGACATTTTACAAGTATGCCCTGAGTAGTGTAACTTGTGTAATTATGTGAATAATATCTTTTGTAAATAGGTTATTGATGAGGCCATAGAACTCATGTTTATGTACCTATTATATATTTATATCTATGAAGTTGAAGCTTTGTGCAAATGCTTATTTTAACATGTTGGAAAAAATTGATTCTGTTTTAATTTTGCACCTTCTTAGTAATATGATTAATAAGTATTTGATTGGCATTTTAATTTCAAATAATCTCGTTTAGCATGACAATATGCTTTAACAACACACCTATTGTAGATGAAAAAGTCTCCACTTATTGTTTTGTGTGTAGATGTGCGCTCATTATCAAACAACATGCGCCCAAATATGAGTACAAGCGCCTATTATAGATGAATACATGCCTACTTATATGTCCCAACATTCTGAAGGATGAGCGCCCATTATGGACTAACACACACACACACATATGAGTGTATGTGCTTATTGTAGATGAATATCCACCCACTTATATGCCCAAATATGTTGGATAAATGCCTATTATGGGTAAAATGCATCAAACATGTTGAATATGCATATTATGAGTAGTGGGCACATAGACAATCCCGTACTGAACACTATACCTTATTTAGATAAATAAGCACCTTATTGAGACGGATATGCACCCACTTTTGATCAGTTTGCACCCATTTTTAGTATTTTGACGCCCAAATTCCATAAAATATTTTTTTGAACACGTTGCACCTCCCTCCTCCCTTTACTTCCCTCCTCACATCCCTCATCTCCTCTCGTTACTTCTTCCTTTTTGCTCATTTCTCTAATCTTCCGTCATCACTTCCCTCCTCTCTTATTTTTACTTTTCTCACCTTCTTTGTTTTGTATATTTATTTTTGAGTTAGTGTGTTAGTCAAAAAATAAGTATTATCCCCATTATACAATATGCATTTTTATTTTTATCATTTTTTTCAAAAGTATATTAACGTTAGTCTTGTTAAATTATATTTTTTACAAAGATATAATGTATTGTATTTCATCAAAAAAATCATCACAGATTAAAAGTTACAAACAAACAAATTGTTCTCTCACCATGTCACCTCCACCTACAACCCAATTGTATTCATTTTTATATTTTGTATCATTTTTTTCAATAGTATATCAATTTTAGTCTTGTTAAAATGTATTTTTTACAAAGCTTTTTATTTATATCAAAAATTCGTCACGGATTAGAAGTTGCAAGTTCTTTCATTGCATCACCTTCACCTACCACCCAATTAATGTCGTCATGTCACGCTTCAAAATCACCTTTCACTAACAAAACTTCTCATTTGTCTGCAAAACTATTAGCGCATGAGGCACACATCACAAACCGGCACGTGTGACCGCATCATTTTTGTTGAAATAATACACCTTACATACATTGTCACAAGATAAACCTAACGTTCTCTTACTATAGGGAAGGCACCTTGTGGCTTGTATAGATGTACAAATACAAATAAGAAGTAAACTTAAAAGATTATTCCATATCAGAATGATGTTGAGGTGTGCAGGTGTATTGTCTTTAAGAATATTTTTGCGATTCTTGACGAAGAACACCAATGCATGTACTAGGCAACAAACGCGACTACTCTCCTAGGATCCAAAAATGGTTATCGGTGTGAAGTGTGCACACACAATCACGGTGATGAGCAATCACGGCGATGAGCGAAAGGAATTGATCATTCTTTCAGCGATCAGATATGTGACGAAAAGAAAGAGCAGAAACTTGAGTGTTCACATTTTATTGTGAAGAAAAGCCTGCAACACTTCATTAAAAAGAAACATTGTACACATTCAATTGTAAACCGACTATGGTTTGGAACTACCCAAACAAACAAGTGCAACATCGAAAAGTTGTGACAAATGTTAGAAATAGTTTACACTACCAAAAAACATAGTATACATGACAGTCATGTAAAAAGTTACGTACTTTAGGTGACATGTTTGTACATGACTTATAATCTGTGTAGGCCTACGTAAAATAGATGACATACATTTTTGTATATTTGAAAGGGTGACATACTTTAGGTGACATGCATGTATGTCACGTGTAGTCAGTGTAACATAGGTGACAGACATTTTATCATACTTGAAAGGGTGACACACTATAGGTGACATACATTTGAATCACCTATGTTCTAATGGGGGTTTACACATGTATATGAGTCAAGTGTAATATACAAGGAGACATAACATTTAGGTGACATGTATGTGTGTCACCAAAGTTATAGATGACATAAATTCATGTCACCTAATCTTAGAATTTTTATAGAATTACTATGAGAGAACATTGTCTTGATATGGGCCTTGAATTCTCACAAATGCATTACGGGGGACCTGCTGTTAGAGGAAATTCTCGTGATATGGGCCCCAACCCTCACATGTGCATTTTTAGATAATTGTTGTGAGTGGACATTGTCACTATATGGGCCCCAGTTCCTAGGAAATGCATTGAAAGAGACTTTTTATGAGAAGAAATGTGTCATGGATCCTCCCGAGTGTATTTTTGTTAGAATATATCAACACTTATTTGGTCACCATGCGTTTGACGATGATGCGATGTGAGGGTGCCGAGCTGCTGCATGTGACATGGGCACCAACGACGATTCTATTTGGCTCCCACCTACCTCTAATTAATTATTGCACCTTCCCCAGTGTCGCTGATGACAGGGGTTCTCTGCTCGTCTTGTTCCCCCACACCATAGTATCCAGATCCGACTTACCATAGTGTCTCCTGAATGTGGACGGAAGGCGACCAGAAAGGTTCGGCGATAATTTCAAGTCTGATTCAACTTATCAACTTTTGTTGGACTTGGCCATACCGGTGGTGGCTGCCCTTTTTTCGGAAACCACGCCCATAGCAGCAAGGGATTAGGGCAAGAATGCGCTCGGAGTGTCCCTGGTGCCTAGCAGTCCATGTCTCAACACGTCGAGGATCGATACGATAGTGTCCAGCATCGATCCCCGAAGGCGGAAGCCCATACATGGTTCCCTACAGTCGTGTGTTAAGCATGCTTAGCACTGGTCAACCCAGCAGGAAGGACTGCCCTGCTGGCCGCCATACACGAGAGGGTTCCCTCCATGTCTCAGTTATGCTCTCTTTAATGGCAAAATTCAATTTTTCCACATTGACAATGACACATTATGACCATCTTGTTGCGCCACAAGTGAAAAGTCGTGAGGTTGTTCTTGTGGTCCTTTACCACGCGGGGCCTACATCCTACATGGTTGGACCTGCTGCACAAGTTTCATGTCCTTTTAGGAGCCTCCATACATGTCGCAGCAAACCATTAGCAGCTAACAGTTTTGGTAATCATGCTCAGGTTGTTCGTTTATCTTCACTGAGTCGTGTTGATGGAATCTGTAAGGCGTTGGAGTATGCGGATGTTTGGGAGGGTTTGGTGTTTGCTCTTTGTTCTTCCAAGCATTGGATGTGTGGTGTATGCATTGGCATTGTGCCATGGTCTAAAGCATGTCCTCATCAAGCTTCTGATGGATCTGATGTTACTACCACTCTACCTTGATAGCCTGGTGAGACATCACTCGATGTGATAGTTGGTTTGCATGCTCCCATCAATTTTGGCTTTCCATAATTTGTTCCTTGCACCCTGTCATCTCGTCAGCGTATTGAGCCACCGCCTCTGCCTGTTGACTGACTATAGCTCGACACAGATCTTCTATATTCTGTCTACCACATGGGTGTCCCTACCGTAAAGAGCATCCCTCTTCTTTGTCGTTTGCCCTTTGCCAACACTCTTCGTGCTTGCTTACTCTAGGTGACTTCTTGCCCACGCTCTATTGATGCATGGATTCATCTTTTGTTGCTTCCAGCATGTGTTCTGTATCGCTTCTCCCCTAAGTCTGCTCAACAACAGTCTTCTGGAAAACACATCTCTCTACAACAACTTATGATCCTTAAGGCTTTGGAGACTTGGAATTCAGGACTTGATGGCATTCAACAACTCCTAGCTCAGAATTTGGCTCATTGTTGTCCTACCGGGTGAGAACATTCTTCTAAAGATTGTATTTCACGTGCCAAGTCTAAGATCAAAGATAGCCAATTTTCTACTTCCATCTGTGTTCTATCCTCTAGTGGTGTTACCCCCACAAAAGTTGCTAATTATTCTTATCTTGAAGCTAAACACCCTCAACCTCCACTGCCATTGGTACAACCTGAGTCTGAAATTTCTAGCTCTCCATTTGTTGCTTCTTGCTCTATGATTGAAGAAGCCATTTTATCATTCAAGAAAGGGACCGCTTGCGCATGTGATGGCCTACGATCATAACATCTTATTGATTATATGTGTGGGGCTTCCACTGCAGTGAAAGATGATTTTTTTAATGCAGTCTCAACTGTGGTGAATCTTTGGCTCACTAGTCATTGTCCAGATTCCCTAGCTCCTTACATTGTCAGTGCTCCATTGACTCCTTTTCTCAAACCAAACAATGGCATTTGACCTATTTCTATGGGTACTATTTGGCAGTGCCTTGTATCCAAAGCTGCTACAAAGGGTGTAAGTTCTGATGTTGTCCCTTATCTTATGGATCATCAATATGGTGTTGGTATTTCTGGTGGTGTTGAGGCCCTTCTACATGATCTCACTCAACTTGTCTATGAACAACAACACCACACTACAGTCACCATGGCTCTTATTGACTTCAACAATGCCTTCAACATGGTTGATAGATCTACCATATTCTGAGAGGTTCGCCTTTGTTGCCCTTCTATTATACGATGGGTTGAGTTTTTATATAGCTCTCCATCTCCTCTCTATATGGATCATGGCGAGCCTCTTTTTTCTTATGTCGATGTACAACAAGGTGACCCATTAGGCCCCCTACTTTTTTCCCTAGGACTCCACCCTCTTATTTTATAGGCAAAGGATGCATGTCAACTTGACCTCCTTTCTTTCTACCTTGATGATGGTACCCTCATTGGGGACATAGAGGTTGTTTCGAAGGCTCTATCCCTCATTCAAGAGCGAGGCCCGATGTATGGTCTTCATCTCAATACTAAGAAGAAAGATTTTTTGGCCATCTGATGACCCTAGATGAGGCTCGAATGTGGGTTTATTTCCAACTGACATCTCTCATCCAGAGCGTGGAGTGAAGATTCTAGGTGGCCCAATTTTCTACATACGCATCCTTTGCGAAGGAACTTCTCCAGAAACGTGTGATGAAGACCCTTGATATGATGGATCACGTGTCCTCACTCCAGGACCCACAATGTGAGCTTCTTCTTCTTAGGTCTTGTGTTGGGATGCCCAAACTATTGTTTGATCTTCGTACAAAACCTCCTTCTTCTATCACACCTGTGTTGGATATTTTTTATCACGGTCTTTGTCGTTGTCTGGAGCGTATTTTGGTTGGTGACGGCCCATGTTTTGGTGATTTACAATGGTGTTTGGCTACACTTCCTATGCATCTAGGGGGATTGGGGATCAAGTCCTCTCATGATGTCAGTAAATTTGCTTTTGTTGCCTCTCAGATACACACTAAAGATCTCCAAGACCATATGTTGTGTGAGGTTACATGCGTGCCTACAGGTCTCCCCTTTGTCCAAGCACATGCTTGCAAATGCAATATCTTTCCATCTTTATGTTGGTCTATGTTGACAAGTACGCATTCTACCACCTGAAAGACCCAGTCTATTTTGGTAGACGCTTACTTCAAAATGGTCATCCAAAAAATCATGGCAAGTGACCCATCCTTACAGCAACATGCTATTCTCACTTCTTTACAAGCCAATCATGCACAAAAATTTTTGAGGGTTGTTCCTATTGATGGCCTTGGTCTGTCTATGTTACCCATTGAGTATCGAGCTATCCTTCGGTATTGGCTTATGATTCCCTTATATCCAGGTGAAGAACGTTGTCTAATTTGCAACATCACAGATCTCGATGCCTTTGGTGATCATGCAGTGCACTGCCGCTCACAGCCTGGTTATAGTTTCGTCATGATGTTGGCACTCGGTCTGGGTTAAAGGTTTTGAAAGAAGCTCCTTTGGTCTTCCTTAGCACTCAATCTGATGGTGTTCATTCATTGTGACCTACAGACATTCTTTTATTTCACTGGATGAATGGAAAACATGCATGTGTTGACCTAACAGGAGTTTCTCCCTTGATAGGTATCCTTTCAAAAAACTTTAAAGCAGGGTAGACAGTGTCTGAGGCAGCAATACACAAATTTCATAAACATGGAACAACATGTGAGGCCAATCAACATCATTTTCTACCTTTCACCTTTGACACCTTTGGGGTGCCTGCCGACGATGTAGTTTCTCTTCTTCGACGCCTTCAACATATATAAATAGGAATCTTATGATGCCTTCATCTACATGTAATGATTTTATTTTTGGGTCCTAGGGTTTTGCCATCCAATAAGGATTGGCAACCCAGTTTGTTGCTTGTGCTTCTGTGAGAGCTTTTATGTAATCTTTTGAGCAATTATATGAAACATATTAAGTGACATGTTGTGAGATGACACCATCATGATATGGGCCCTGACTCCTCAGAAATTTATTTTTAGGGGCTTACTGTGAGAGCACACTATCATGATAGTAGTCACATATCCTCCCAAATGCAATTACAATGACATGTTGGGAGAGGACATTCTCATGATATGTGATGTGGCTCCTCTCAAATGCATTTTCAAAGACCTGATGTGAGAGGATGCCATAATGATATGAGCCCTGGTTCCTCCCAAAAAACATATTCAGTGACATGTTGTGAGATGACACCATCATGATATGGGCCTTGGCTCCTCAGAAATTTATTTTTAGGGACTTACTGTGAGAGCACACTATCATGATATTGGTCACATATCCTCCCAAATGCAATTACAATGACATGTTGGGAGAGGACATTGTCATGATATTGGAGGTGGCTCCTCTCATATGCATTTTCAAAGACTTGATGTGAGATGATGCCATAATGATATGGGCCCTGGTTCCTCCCAAAAACATATTCAGTGACATGTTGTGAGACGACACCGTCATGATATGGGCCCTGACTCCTTAGAAATTTACTTTTAGGGACTTATCGTGAGAGCACACTATCATGATAGTGGTCACATATCCTCCCAAATGCAATTACAATGACATGTTGGGAGAGGACATTCTCATGATATGTGATGTGGCTCCTCCAAAATGCATTTTTGGGATCTTCCTGTGAGAGGACACCATCACGATATGGGTCATGGCTCCTCAAAAGTTTATTTCTAGGGACTTGTTGTGAGAGCACACTGACATGATATTGGTCATATATCCTCCCATATACACCTCCATCCACATGCTACGAGAGGACATTCTCATGATATGAGATAGAGGGTCACCCTGTCGAAGTCCACATGCAGGCTTTATGCTTTTGGTTCGATCCCCATTTATAGCAAAAGTGTGCTGGACAGATGTGATGCAATCTTTGACTTTACTCCTCCACTTCATCCCAAAACCCATCTTCTCCATCACCACATCAAGGAAACTCCAATCCACCATGTCGTATGCTTTGGACATGTCCAACTTCATAGCAAGACTGCCTTTTTTCTTCCCCTTTTCTCTCTTCATAGAGTGGAACACTTCATAGGCTATGAGAGCTCAATGTTATGATATAGGTCATAGATCCTCCTAAATGAATTGTTAGAGACTTGATATGCGATGACATTTGTCATGATATGGGCCCAAGTACCTCAAAAATGTATTTTTAGAGAATTGTTGTGAGAGGACACTTTCATGACATGGGCAATGAATCCTCTCAAAAGAATTTTAGGGACTTGTGTGAGAAGAAAACATCATGATATAAGCCCTGACCCCTCACAAATTCAATTTTAGGGACTTGTTGTGAGACATCACTATCATAATATGGGTCTTATCTCATCCCAAATGCATTTTGAGGGACTTGTTGTTAGATGATACTATCATGATATGGGCCATGACACCACCCAAATGCATTTTAGGGACTTGTTGTGAGAGGACATTGTGGTGATATGGGCCCCAAATCTAGCCAAATGCATTTGTAAAGATTTGTTGTGAAACGACACTGTCAAGATATGGGCACTAGATCCTCCTTAATGCATTTTAAGGAGTTGTTGTAAGAGCTCAATGCCATGATATAGGTTGTGGATCCTCCTAAATGAATTGTTAAAGACTTGCTATGAGATGAAATTTGTCATGATATGGGCCCAAACACCTCCCAAATACATTTTCAGAGACTTGTTATGAGAGGACACTTTCATGAGATGAGCCATAGTTCTTCCTAAAAGCATTTTTGGGGACATGATGTGAGAGGAAAACATCATGATATGGGTTGTGACTCCTCACAAATTCATTCTTAGAGACTTGTTGTGAGTAGACATTGTCATGATATGGGTCGTGGGTCCTCCCTAATACATTTCTAGGGACTTTCTATGAGAGGACACTGTCATGATATGTGACATGTCTCCTCCCGAATGCATTTATAGAGAATTTATGTGAGAGGAGAATGCCATGATATGGGCCTTGGATCCTCCATAATCCATTTCTATGGACCTTTAATGAGAGGACATTATCATGATATGGGTCGTGGCTCCTCCCAAATGCATTTTTTGGGACTTACTGTGAGATGAAATTTGTAATTATATGGGCTCCAAATACACTCAAATGAATTTTTGGGGACTTGTTGTGAGAGGACACTATCATGATATGATCCCTGGATCCTCACAAATGAATTTCAAGGGACTTGTAGTGAGAGTAAATTGTCACAATATTCATCCCAAATGCAATTTTTATGAGTAAATGTTAGAGGACACTGTCATGATAAGGGCATGACACCACACAAATACATTTCTAGGGACTTGGTGCAAGAGGTTAGTGGAATAATATGGTCCTCATGTGATGATGATGAGGATGATGATGAGGATAATGATGAGGATAATCATCATAATCATCCTCACCATCATCATCATCATCATCATCATCATCATCATCATCATCATCATCATCATCATCATCATCATCATCATCATCATCCTCATCATCCTCATCATCAATTATTTCTCCGTCATGAATATGAGGATGATGATATGGGACCTGACACCTCCCAAATGCATTTTTAAGGACCTACCTTGACCTGACATTGTCATCGTATGCGCCATGGCACCTCCAAAATGTATTTTCAAGGACTCAATGTGAGAGGGCGTTGTCATCATATGGGCCCAAACTTCACCAAAACGCATTTTGAGGGAATTATTATGAGAGGATGCAACCAATATATGGGCCATGTATCCTCCTTAATGCATTTGAAGGGATGTGTGGGGAAAGGACACTATCAAGATATGGGTCGTGGAACCTCCCAATTGTATTTTTAGGGACTTGATGTGGGATAAAATTTGTCATGATATGGGCCTTGACACCTCCCAAATGCATTTTTATGGACTTGTTGTGAGAGGACGTTGTCATGATATGGGACCTGACACCTCCCAAATGCATTTTTAAGGAATTATTGTGAGATTAAATTGTCATTATATGCTTCATGGAACCTCCCAAATGTATTTTGAAGGACTCGACGTGAGAGGACATTGTCATGATATGGGTCCAAACTTCACCAAAATGCATTTTCAATGAATTATTACGAACGGACACTGCCAATATATGGGCCATGCATCCTCCTTAATGCATTTGAAGGGACATGTTGTGAAAGGACACTATCACGATATGAGTCGTGGCACCTCCCAATTGCATTTTTAGGGACTTCATGTGAGATAACATTTGTCATGATATGGGCCTTGATACCTCCCAAATGCATTTTGATGGACTTGTCATGAGAGGACGTTGCCATGATATGGGACTTGACACCTCCGGGCCATGATATGGGACCTGACACCTCCAAAATGCATTTTTAAGGACTTAATATGAGATGACATTGTCATCATATGTGCCATGGCACCTTCAAAATGTATTTTCAAGGACTCGACGTGAAAGGACATTGTCATGATATAGGCCCAAACTTCACCAAAATTCATTTTTAGGGAATTATTATGAGAGGACGCTACCAATATATGGGCCATGTATCCTCCTTGATGCATTTGAAGGGACATGTTGTGAAAGGACACTATCACGATATGGTCATGGAACCTCCCAATTGCATTTTTAGGGACTTGATGTGAGATAACATTTGTCATGATATGGGTCCTAACACCTCCCAAATGCATTTTGATGGACTTGTTATGAGAAGATGTTGTCATGATATGAGACCTGACACATCCCAAATGCATATTTAATGATTAATGTGACATGACATTGTCATCATATGTGCCATGGCACCTCCCAAATGTATTTTCAAAGACTCGATGTGAGAGGATGTTGTCATGATATGGGCCTAAACTTCACCAAAATACATTTTTAGGGAATTATTATGAGAGGACACTACCAATATATGGGCCATGTATCCTCCTTAACACATTCGAAGGGACGTGTTAGGAAAGGACACTATCAAGATATGGGTCGTGGAACCTCCCAATTGCATTTTTAGGTACTTGATGTGAGATAACATTTGTCATGATATGGGCCCTGACACCTCCCAAATGCATTTTGATGGACTTGTCGTGAGAGGACGTTGTCATGATATGGGACCTGACACCTCCAAAATGCATTTTTAAGGACTTACTGTGAGATGAAATTGTCATCATATGCTCCATGGCACCTCAGAAATGTATTTTCAAGGACTCGACGTGAGAGGATATTTTCATGATATGGGCCAAACTTCACCAAAATGCATTTTCAGGGAATTATTATGAGAGGACGCTGCCAATATATGGTCCATGTATCCTCCTTAATGCATTTGAAGGGACATGTTGTGAAAGGACACTATCACAATGTGAGTCGTGGCACCTCCCATTTGCATTTTTAGGGACTTTATGTGAGATAACATTTGTCATGATATGGGCCCTGACACGTCCCAAATGCATTTTGATGGACTTGTCGTAAGAGGATGTTGTCGTGATATGGGATCTGACACCTCCCAAATGCATTTTTAAGGACTTACTGTGACATAAAATTGTCATCATATGCGCCATGGCACCTCCCAAATGTATTTTCAAGGATTCTACGTGAGAAGGCATTGTCATGATATGGGCTCAAACTTCACCAAAATACATTGAATTATTATGAGAGGACGCTGCCAATATATGGGCCATGTATCCTCCTTAATGCATTTGAAGGGACATGTTGTGAAAGGACACTATCACGATATGAGTTGTGGCACCCATCAACTACATTTTCAGGGAATTGATGTGAGATAACATTTGTCATGATATGGGCCCTGACACCTCCCAAATGCATTTTGATGGACTTGTTGTGAGAGGATGTTGTCATGATATGGGACCTGGCACCTCCCAGATGCATTTTTAAGGACTTACTGTGAGATGACATTGTCATCATATGTGTCATGGCACCTCCCAAGTGTATTTTCAAGGACTTCTCGTGAGAGGACGTTCTCATATATGGGCCTAAACTTCACTCAAATACATTTTTAAGGACTTATTATGACAGGACACTGTCAACATATAGGCCCTGCGTCATCCTTAATGCACTTGAAGGGACATGTTATTAAAGGACACTATCATGACATGGGCCTTGGCTCCTATTTAATACATTTGAAGGGATATGTTGTGAAAGGACACTATCATGATATGGGTTGTGACACCTCCTTAATGCATTTTTTGAGACTTGTTATGATATAGTATTTGTCATGATATGGTCCCTGACACCTCCCAAATGTATTTTCAAGAACTTGTTGTGAGAGAATGTTGTGATGATGTGAGACATGTCACCTCCTAAATGCATTTTAAGGACTTACTATGAGATGACATTGTCATCATATGTGAAATGGCACCTCCCAAATGTATTTTCAAGGACTTGACATGAGAGGACATTGTCATGATATGTGTCCATACTTCACCCAAATGCATTTTTAAGGACTTATTATGAGAGGACAATGTCAATATACGGGACCTGGATCCTCCATAATGCATTAGAAGGGACATTTTATGAAAGGACACTATCATGATATGGGTCGTGGCACCTCCTTAATGCACTTTTTAGGGAGTACTATGAGATAACATTTGTCATGATATGGGCCCCGACACCTCCCGAATGCATTTTCATAGACTTTTTCTAAGAGGATGTTATCATTATATGAGACCTGGAACCTCCTAAATGCATTTTTAAGGACTTACTGTGAGATTCCATTGTCATCATATGTGCCATGGAACCTCCCAAATGTATTTTCAAGGACTTGGCGTGAGAGGACATTGTCATGATATGGGCCCAAACTTCACCCAAATACATTTTCAGGGACTTATTATGAGAGGACACTATTAACATATGGGCCTTGTCTCCTCAATGCATTTGAAGAGACATGTTGTGAAAGGACACTACCATGATATGGGTCGTGCCACCTCCCAAATGCATGTTTAGGGACTTTATGTGAGATAACATTTGCCATGATATGGGCCCTGATACCTCCAAAATGCATTTTCATAGATTTGTTGTGAGAGAATGTTGTCATGATATGAGACTTGACACCTCCCAAATGCATTTTTAAGAACTTACTGTGAAATGATATTGTCCTCATAACCATGTCACCTACCAAATATATTTTCATGGACCTAGAGTGAGAGGACATTGTCATAATATGGGCCTAAACTTCACCCAAATGCATTTTTAGGGACTTATTATGAGAGGACATTGTCAATACATGGGCCCTGGATCCTACTTAATGCATTTGAGGGGACATGTTGTGAAAGAACACTATCAATGATATGGGTTGTGGCACCTACTTAATGCATTTTTAGAGACTTGTTGTGAGGTAGCATTTGTCATGATATCGTCCCTGACACCTCCCAAATACATTTTAAGGAACTTGTTGTGTGAGGACACTGTCATGATGTGAGACATGACACCTCCCAAATTCATTTTAAGGACTTACTATGAGATGACATTGTCATAATATGTGCCATGGAACCTACTAATTGAATTTTGTACGACTTGGCGTGACAGGAAATTGTCATGATATGGGCCCAAACTTCACCCAAATGTATTTTTAGGGACTTATTATGAGAGGACACTGTCAACATATGGGCCCTGGATCCTCGTTAATGCATTTGTAGGGACATGTTGTGAAAGGACACTATCATGATATTGGTCGTGACACCTCCCAAATGCATTTTTAGGGACTTGTTATGAGATAACATTTGTCATGATATGGGCCCTGATACCTCCCAAATGTATTTTTGTGGACTTGTTGTGAGAAAACATTGTCATGATATGGGACCTAATACCTCTCGGATGCATTTTTAAGGACGTACTGTGAGTTGAGATTGTCATCATATGTGCCATGAAACCTCCCAAATGTATTTTCAAGGACGGCGTAAGAGGACATTGTCATCATATGTGCTCGAACTTCACCCAAATGCATTTTTAGGGACTTATTATGGGAGGACAATGTCAATATATGGGTCCCGGATCTTCCTTAAAGCATTGAAGGGGCATGTTGTGAAAGGACACTATCATGATATGGGTTGTGGCACCTCCCTAATGCATTTTTAGGGACTTTTTTATGAGATAATATTTGTCATGATATAAGCCCTGACACCACCCAAATACTTTTTCATAGACATGTTGTGAGAGGAAGTTGTCATGATATGAGATGTGACACGTCCCAAATGCATTTTTAAGGACTTACTGTGAGATGGCATTGTCACCATATGTGCCATGGTGACTTCTAAATGTATTTTCAAGGACTTGACGTGAGAGGACATTGTCATTATATGAGCCCAAACTTCACCCAATTGCATTTTAAGGGACTTATTATGAGAGGACAATGTCAATATATGGTTCATGGATCCTCCTAAATGCATTTGAAAGGACATGTTATGAAAGGACACTATCACAATATGGTTCATGGCACCTGCTAAATGCATTTTTAGGGACTTGCTGTGAAATAACATTTGTCATGATATGGGCCATGACACCTCCCAAATGCATTTTGATGGACTTGTTGTGAGAGGATGTTGTCATGATATGGGATTTGACACCTCTTAAATACATTTTTATGGACTTAATGTGAGATGACATTGTCATCATATGCGTCGTGGCACCTCCCAAATATATTTTCAAAGGCTTGACGTGAGAGGACACTATCATGATATGGAACCAAACTTCACCCAAAAGTATTTTTAGGGAATTATTATGAGAGGAAAAGTGTTTATATGGGCCCTAGCTCCTCCTTAATGCATTTGAAGGGACATGTTGTGAAAGGACACTATCATGATATGGGTCGTGACACCTCCCAAATGCATTTTTAAGACTTGATGTGAGATAACATTTGTCATGATATTGGCCCTGACACCTCCCAAATGCATTTTCATGGACTTGTTGTGAGAGGATGTTGTCTGATATGGGTCGTGGCACCTCCCAAATGAATTTTAAGCACTTACTATGAGATGACATTGTCATTATATGTATACTGACACCTCCTAAATGAATTTTTAAGGACTTGTGGTGTAAGAGGACACTGTCATGATATGGGCTCAAACTTCACCCAAATGCATTTTCAAGGACTGATTGTGTGAGGACACTATCAATATATGAGCCATGGCTCCTCCCTAATGCATTTAAAGGGACTTGTTGTGAGAGTACACTGTCATGATATGGGTCATGGCTCCTCTCGAATGTATTTTTAGTGACTTGTTGTGAGAGGACACCGTTATGATATGGGCCTTGACTCCTCACAAATTCATTTTTAGGGTCTTGATGTGAGAAGACACTATCATAATATGGGTTATGTCTCCTTTAAAACTCTAAAAGATGATATCTTTGTGTATCTTAAACACACCTCCTTCCCAATCACCTTATCATATCGGTCCTCAGCAAATGATTTTAGGGGCTTGACCCCAAACCAAGGCACGTCATTCCAATAGGAGAAACAATTCACACATTTCTTGAGATGACATGTCTTTCAAAGGAGTATCTGCCATATGTCATGAAAGAGCACTCTCATGTTGTTGGCTTAAACTCACCCCATGTTTCATTTGGTAAGCTTCTCTGAGAAGACACTTCCCATCTAAGATGGAAGACACCTCCTTCTCGGGTCACCTTTGCACCCCTCATCCTATAGAGTGAAATACCACTTTCTAGATCCCTAGATTCCTCCGGATAAAATTTAGAATGAACATAAAAGAACTATTTAAACTTGATTGTTGTTTACATTATCATCTAAAATTACTATAACACATCACTTCTCATATGTGACAAATATGAAATATCAATATATGTATGTGTACCACACCATGTTGTGGGATCGACACACATGTGAGAGTTCCACTACTGTGGTTACAAGGATGAACACATCATGCCCCATGATTAACACAATGCATTGGTTTTTACTATTGCTAAATAAAAACTATCAAGCTTCTACTGACACAGGACAAAATGTGTTTCTTGTCTGAAACGGAACAACTCTTGTTATTTGTGCTTTTTGTGAAGCTACCTACATCTGACGCATCATATCCCTCTTACACCATAACACATCAATTGTTGTGTGGCTTGATCCTTCTCTTTCAGATTCAACATGTCATGTATGTGTAATGGTTGAGGAAGAATTTGGTGGAAACATAACACGGTGGACATAATAATTAAGGATGACCTTAATGAACAACATAATGAGATAAATATCCAACATAATGAAATTGAAAATAAGTTTGATGTATGTGTGAATGAAAGAAAGGAACATAATTTTATGTAGTTGAATATTAATAACATGAGTAGAGAATAATTTGATTTTGAAGAGAGGATAATTTGGTATTGAAGAGAGGAAATTTGATGATAAGTCTAGAATATTACAACTAGAAATGAAAAGAAGCACAACACATAGTCCAACGTAAATGAAAATCATGATTGAGAGGTTGTTTGGAATGTGAGGGATGTATTTATAATAATAGAAATATCTGGGCTTAAATTTTAAAGGATAAACATTTTCTTCCTTTTAACTCTAGGTCACAGGGACTAAATTATAATAGTTTCAAAATAAAATCAAAAGAGTACAAATTTCCAATACACACATACATCCCCACCACACACCCACGCTTCCCCCTATCCCCACTACACGTGCACAAAGCGCTCTCTCCCCGACTCCGCGTCTTCCGCGATCTCTGTTCTCCGCTATGGAGTCCCGCCGCCACTCCCTATCATACTGATCCCACCGCAGTCCCCTCTCCCACTCCGCGCCTCGATGTTCTACACCGTCGATCGTCCGCTTCCACTCCCCAGACAGATCTTCTCCCGTAGACTTCCTCTCCCCCAGTATGCCTCCTCCCTTCTTTGCCTTTTCTGCCTCATCTCCCCCAGTCTGCCTCCAGCATTCTATATTTCTTCCGCCACCTCTTCCAGCGCTCCACCCTATCTGCCTCAACGACATTCTCTTTCCCTCCCCTTCCCTTCCGGACCTCCGAACCTCCTGATCTCGCTCTTTCTCGCCTCCTCCTTGGCTCTCTTTTCCCTCCCTCGTCCTCACCCGTCCTTCCCTACCTCCTTCTACCTCGTCCTCTTAGCCCTATTTCCTTATTTGCGGTCCTCCGTCTGGGCACTCGTGGGATATCCACAGACCTTGGAGATGTTGATGAAAAAAAGCATCATGCATATACAATCAATTTATTGCTACTTGTTTCTCTTGCAATCATTTCTCCTGCTACTGATACATAAGGCAATTGGTTTCTAATATCCAACATATCATAGTGCTTCTATGTACCTGTGTGTTCTCTGAAACATACAATTATATATTGGAAAAAGTAATAATTACATCATGGTCATGTTCTAGGATCTAACTCATATGTTTGCATTTTTTTCTACAGTTGTCTATATGACTCGACTCAGTTTCATATGGAGATGGGCAACAACCGAAAGAATGGGAACATTTAGGAGACATGGAAGTAAGCTATCTAGATATAACTTGCAACAACTATATGGATATAACTTGCAACAAAATGTTTATAATTTTTCCTAATAATGTTTAAGGAGTAAAGCAAATTTGTCTCTGGTTGTTAGTTTTAAGAATGGAAAGTCAGCTTATCTAGCATGTCACCACTGATCTGCTCTAACTTATATCCCATCTCCTGCAGGATTTTCAATTGCAAAGTCTTTGAGTGCATGAGCTGCCAGATTCAAAGAGAAGCATAATTGGAGGCCCTATGTCCTCAACCAACCATTAGGTTCTAGGAGAAATTTGGAATGGAGTTCAACTAATTTGAGGTGTTCTACTGAGATGATTAAAGTATATTTAATGGGTTTGATTCTCTATTTATTTTCATCTTTTTAAGACAGACGCTATTACGTGGAATTTGTATTTTTAAAACCAAAACTTCACCCCATGTTGTCAAATATAATGTTTTAACATTTGAACTTTCATGTACAGAAAGAGGTGTTCAATCCAGATTGATTGACTAGGATTCAATATCTAATTGACACATTGGAAGTAAAAAATAAGACATTGACATGATATAAGTAGAGTACCATCTTATTACCATCTTATTCATTACGCTGCTTTGCAGCTGTGTACACTGAATAGATTATGTGTTCTTTCTTAAGATTGTATTATATATGTAAGCTAATGAAACTAAGAAGAGACAGACTTTGACTATTCTATATTGCTTGTGATGTTAGTAATATTTTTTCTATGTTTCTTATTGCTTGATTGATTAAATAAGTCGTGTCCTTGCTAATTTGAATTTTCCAGGTATAATCCTCATTGCGAGGATGTTACTCCACACCCCTGAACCCGAGAAAAGATGGTGATCGGAGAAGAAACATGTGAATTGTTTCTCCTATAGGGGCCTAGGTGCGTTGAAGTGTGATGTCAAGGATACATGGATACCACCAACATGTAGCATGCTATATTTCTCGAGAGGTGCATAATGCAGAAGATGGAGTAGATATGTTATACACGTGCATATGCATATATCACTTATTTTCTTTTAGAATAGGCTCTCTATGGATGTCATGTGTCATCTTATTAGGATATTGAAGTTGTAAAGGAATCATGGACATATTCCAAGAATGTGCTATGTATTGTGATATTGTTGTCAACTTGGAATTCCAAAAATGTACATCATTATTCAATATAATGCATTGAAAATGTTCCAATTTGTTCAAGCTCCTTGTTCAAGCTCCCATAATGCTATTATGATGTTGATATTTTCTTGATTTTTTTATTATTGTGATGGTGGATGAGGTTATGCTTGACGCTATCATTAATGATAAAATTCATTTCATGTGTATATTAGTTATGTGAGTGATCAAGTGAAAACTGGTGCCATCACATATTAGAAAACTTATTATTTGTCAATGTAAATTTTCCCAACAAATGGTAAATGATGTTATCTATTTCACGCATACATCACATATAAGCATGTCATCCTATATGCATTAGGTTACATTGCTTGTCATCAACTTTTACAGAAAGGGTGACACTCATGAATGAAATCTTTAATAAACATAGATGACATACTTCTCATAGCCTACATAATGCATAGATTACACTTAAAAGATGACATACATTTAATAGGTTATTGTCAAGCACGTCACCTTTTATGCCAAAGATGACACACTTGACTGTCATACATGAAGCGTTTTTTTAGTAGTGTTAGTAAACCAAAGGGCAAAATCATACTGGGGTTGCGTCCAAGCAACCTAAACCCCGTGCCCGTGGGATGTGACATATCCTGTTAAATGATTTCCGAAACCGGTCAAATCAAATCTAATTGAACTGTCCACCCATATTCAAGTGAAGTCTATGTCTCATTGTGGTCCTCATTTAACTTAAGGATAAGAAATCATACATAAGGAAACTAAATCTTTACCTTTGTATTTGAAATACATACAAACACAACAGACCCTGCCTTCTCTTGGAAAAGAGAACTCTGCTGATCTGACTCCGGCAGCGTGGCGTCTTTTACGTCAGGGGCAATGAGTGGCGACTACTGTTTCTAGCATGTGTGATAAAATTAATGGGGATTGAAGAGCAGCTGGGGTTCTACTGGGTACCGTACGTGTTCTCACCATGTAAGATTGAAATGTACGATTATGAGTGGAGGCCGTCTGGCGTCGGCGTGTACCCTCTGACGTCCTCCCCCGGGTGGATGGGGACTCTTCATGTAGGCTCTCTGCTTGTTTTCCAGGCAGCGGGTTCATGTTCCAACCTCGTATAGACACGTAGGTCTGTTGATCCAGTAGGAGCCGGGCTTCCTCCACTGGAATGGCGTTGGTGCGGTGGTTGCAGATCTGAGGCCGACTACTCATCTGTCAGCTTGCATTTTTCATGGAGGGTTCATGTTCCAACCTCGTATAGACACGTTGCGTTCAGGTGACACAGCAACGGCTCAAGGAGTATGAGGCCACGTTGCTTTTTGAACATCCTCCTGGCTCGGCACTGAGAAACTGGTCCCCAGGACATGGACTTTACCTCAAGTCAACGGGCAACGAAGACGATCGGCGACGTACAATGATTATTATCGTTGGCCACGGGTATCATGAAAAGAATAAGTGGGGTTTTTGGCTTTCTTGTTGTCAAATGATGTGTGGATCAACTGTTGATGTGTTGATCTCTATTCGTAGCACTATTAGCACTGGAACCGGCTTCCGAATGTGTTTCGACTCTGCTGCTTTGTGGTTACACAGCAGCGACCAAGGACAGTTCAGCTGTGACCAGCCATGGTGCTCACCTGCGAAACGGGGCACTCTTGGACGCTTGTCCTAGATGAGTTCAAGGCCGTCAAATGTGGGAGCAAGATTTAGGTTGGATTTCGTTTAAAGGCCTATTTCGATAGGCTTCGGCCGAGGCGGATCCTGTGCCCTTTAGGCCTTTTCTCGCGCCACAAACATATTAGATTCGCAAAAATTAAAATGGTATTTTTATAATTTTAATAAGTAATTATCATTTTTTAGAAATTTGTATATCAAAATGTTAGGTTTGAAAGTAATATGCTGCCATGCCGGGCATCTTACTCTCAATTGGGAAACACATTGTCTTCTCTGATAGCAATTTTCCCTTGGCAGAACGCATTAGCTACATAGTGACAATGCGTTCCCATTTAACAAGTGTTGCTTCTAAAATGAAACAACACGTCTATAGAGGAGACACATGGCTCGTGGGCCAACATCGACGATTAAGGACTTCGAATGATTATGATCGTTGGGGACAGGTATATATAATGAAAAGAATAAGTGGGTTTTTGGCTTTCTTGTCGTCAAATGATGTGTCGGTCAAGTGTTGATCACCTTTCGCAGCACTATTAGCGTTGGATCCGGCTTCCGAATGTGTTTCATCTCAGCTGCTTTGTGGCTAGACAGCCACGATCAAGGGCAGTTCAGCAGCTCAGCTGTACAGCCATGGTGCTCGCCTGCGGGACGGGGCATCTTCGACGTTTTGTCCTAGATGAGTTTGAAGCCCGTCAAATGTGGGAGTAACATTTAGGTTGGATTTCGGCTAACGGGAAAGGCCTGTTTCGATAGGCTTTGGGCGAGGCGGATCATGTGCCCTATAGGCCTTTCTCGCGCCGCAAACATTTTAAATTTGCAAAAACAACAAAATAGTATATTTTCTAATTTTAATGAGTAATTTGTGTTTTTTAACTAATTTTATACCAAAATTTCAGGTTTGGAAGTAATGTGCTCCCATGCGGGGCGTGTTACTCTCATTTATGGCAATGTGTCTCAGTGGGAGACGGGTTGCCTTCTCTGAGAACAATGCTTCCCCTGTCCAGACGCATTGCTATACAACGGGTAATGTATCCTCATCTAAAAAATATTTTTCCAAAATAGAGCAACATGTCTCTAAAGGAGACACATCCCTCTTGTGGGGCAAATGCTTCCCGAATGAACATGTATTGCTCCCAAAGTGGAGCAATGCTTCCTACTAGGGATGCATTGGTCTAATCATGGGAGTCGAATGTTGAGGGGCATTGGCCGACTATCATGTGGTGGCGATGCTTTCCCAAGCGCGGCACATTATTCTCCTATATATATTAGTCAAAGTTAACCCCTCTTTTCACATCATTTTATCAACTCTTCTTTATCTTCCCAAGTGTTTTGTAGCTACACTCTAGTCTCTGGTGTGCTTTGTGAGTAGTTTCTAATTGAATCTGACACGAATATTTACATATTTTCCCATATGGCCTCATCTTTTTTTCATCTGACGAGATGTTTATCTTCTCTTTTATTCTTTAGATTTTTATTCAAGAATGAATTTATCACCACTTTTGGTTTTCTTTTGCAACTTCTAAATAGTATTCATTTGGTCTGGTAAACTATATTTAAAGCATCATTAACTATTATTTCAGTTTGTAATTTTCTTTGTAGTTGAACAACATTGTAATTAGGAATGTAAATCACACACAAAAATTCACTATACGGTTGTTTTGAAATTTGAACTTGAAATTAATCTTTGTTGTTAAATGAAGTAATTGTATAGCTAGATTAATTATTTTTTCTTAGATTCAAACACCTAGAAATTAATCATTTGTTTATATTTAACTACCTTCTTAACTAAAAAAATTGTATTAAGAATATAAATCACATAAAAATGTGTTTTACCACTGCTCTAGATTTTAAACTTAAAATCACCATTTATTATAAAAATGAGATAGTTTTTGTGACTAAGAATATTAATCAAGAACATTGTATTTACTTCTAAATAGAATGATAAAATATTAATGTGATTTTATAACTATAGGAACATAACATCTATTTCGTGTGTAGTAATTGTAAAGCTACACTGTGATGTTGAGTTCCTCTCTTATGGCTCTTATTCTAGTCATTCTGTTAGACCCATCAATATTATACAAGTGAATACTCTGGCCAAATTCATTTTTTACATTCACATAATACTTGCCATCAACCCAATCACTTCTCTATTAGTGTAATCATATATTTTCCCTAGTGAACATCATATGGTCATATAAACTTATAGTAATGATGCATTTAGAATTTTAGTTTTACAAAAAAATGTTGAGTCTATTTATAGTAATCAAAAGTAGTGTACCTTCTATATTAAATGAACAACCCTAATATTTTTAAAACCCTAGTAATGAAAATGAAGATAGTGAATAGGAGGACAAGGAGGAGGAGGAGGAAAGAAAGGAATCATTGAACATGAAGGTGACTCAACAACTGAAATTAATTATGACCCCATCATGAATGATCCTCTTTTTGATGGTTATAAAAATTCATGACAGTCTAGATGCCTTGAGTTCCATACTAGGGCTATTTGCAAATGATTGGTTACACAAAAAAAAGATCAAATAACTACATAGATTTTTAAGGTGATAAATGGGCTGATAAATTTTTCCATCAAGTTCATCTCAGTTACACCCTATCTAGCAATCAAATTTATAAGGATGCATTTTCTCTATACAAAACTCTCATGATTGAGAAGATTCCCACATGTCCCATACAAAATAATTTCTAATAATGTACTAAGAAGTCAAATATTCAGTTTATCTTGCTTTTTTGTCTCCATGATCAAAAAACTACTTGGAGTTTGCATGCTTTTCATTCCAAAAGAGCATGCGGCATATGGAAGATCAAGTGTTTCTTCAAAAATCACACTTGTCAACTAATTCTTTTGATGAGGACCATCATTGATACACATAATCTTATATTGCTTGTATGATCATGTCAATCCCAATTTCACAATTACGTATGCCCACATAGGAAATTTTTGGCAAGGTGAATGCTAAAATAAATCTAAACATCCCACATAGTGTTAGGATAGGCCTTGGATGAGGTGGTTCACCACAAACACTTTGGAGTTAGGCCTCGACCTAGGCATAGGTGGGTTTTAGGCCTCACATGTTCCCAACAAAAGAAAAGAGAAGAATATCAATCTGGTAGCCATTCTAGAACCTCATATTAGTGCCAAGAAAGATATAGACACCATCAAGAAGCTCATCTTCAAGAACTCTCATTGCGTGGAGGTGAGAGGACTTTATGGAGGTATTTAGGTTTGCTGAAACGCAAAAATTCTCAACAACCATTGAGAGATTGTTTCATGCGGAATCAATAAGTTAGGTGTCCATACCTTCATTTATGCAAACCTGCATATCACTATGAGGAATCTTTTTTTAAAGTACCTTCTGAACATGGGCAGAAAGTTCCAAGAACCGTGGCTAGTTTTATGAGACTTCAACACTATAATCCACCCAAGTGAGAAGTCAGGAACTGATGTATTCCATGCTAGATTTTTTGTGATACACTAATGGATGTCATGCTCAAAGATTTTGGCTTCTCTACGATTTGGTATACGTCAAGCACAGCTTGTTGGTGGAGAGGTGCAAAGAGATGCAACCAAGGACAAATTCATCAGATGTTGGCTAGATGTTGTTGCAGAATAGCTATTGTGAATACACTAAGATCGCTACCCTATCTTACTGAAAGTAAAAAATAAGATCAAGGGAAATACACACTTCCTTACCAAAGCCTCTTGCAAAGAAGAGGAGGAGTTTCTAGCACTATTTAAGCATTGTTGGAGTGATACACATGACTTTGACTCTACCATCTGTATGGTCGAACATCACATGTCTAGTAGGGATAGAAAGTTTCTAGAGAAAAGGAGGAAAATGAAAGAAAGACTTGTTAGAAACATTAATCAACTTCAAATTAGCATCACTAAAAACTATAACTAAGTCTCGAACACTATGTTCGTAGAGATGTAAACTAAACTTGATAACATGTTGAGTAAGGAGGAGGTGATAATTGTAAGCTCTACCATGCGTGAGTGAATCAGAGAAGGAGGAGCAATCTATCACAAATCTAAAGGACAATAGAGGAGAGTGGGTTATTGATGAAGATGACCACTAAATTATTGTCGTGAGCCATTTAGAGAAAGTTTTAATTGAGCCAAATTATAATAGGTGGCCTTAGGCCAACACCATCCCAGTTTTATTTAAGATAGTAACTAAGGAAGAAGAAAGGAAGATTGTTTCTACTCACATGATTTATGAAGTTCAAGATGTTCTGAAGAACATAACCCATACAAAATAGTTGGACTTGATAGATTTGTTCCTTCAACAAAACCGACACATAGTTGGGAAATCTATGACGCTAACCATGTGTAATGCCTTACAAGAACACATTCTTACCGATGATCTATGCAATTCTACCATTGTGTTGATTCCCAAGGTCCCTAGAAATGTAAAGTGTGTGCAATTACTTCCTATTTCTATAAATAACATCTCTCTTAAACTAGAATCTTGGTGGAAAGGCAGAAAATATATTTTCCAAAATAGAATTCTCCATAGAAGAGCACCTATGTTCCTGGAAGAAGGATTGATAAATAATATCATGCTAGTCCAAGAATTTGTGAACAATATGAGAAGGAGGTTGGGGACAAAGATCGTGTCAATCAAGATTGATTTAACAAAAGCATATGGCCATATGTCATGGACGTTTATTGAACAACCATTACATAGGTTGGCATGCTGACTAATATCAAGCACTACATCATGTTGCCCACGACAGGGGGTTCAAGATTCGTTGTGTGCAATAGGAAAGTTTGAGACCTTTCAAGGAAAGTAGAGGGTTGAGACAAGGGGATCCCTTATCCCCTTATCTGTTTGTACTTTTCTTCGATAAATTAAGCCACTCAATCCAACAGAATTTGGATAAACAATTGGATATTAGTTAAAATTGGGTATTGTAGGCCCGTTGGTGACTAGTACGTGTTTTATAGATGACTTTTGCAAGCCAATAAGCATCAGATGGAAATCATTGTGGATTTCTTCAAACAATTCAAGAAGGTGTTTGGACAGTCTATTTTTTTTCAAGACTAGGGTGTACTCTCACAGTGTCATTAGAACTAATAGTAACCACACACCAAAAATTTGTATGTTTTAGGTAACCTAATATCTTGCAAAGTACCTTGAAGTCCCCATTGTTCAAGACCTACACCATAAAGTCGATACTTGAGGAGCTTCTCAACAATTGGGAAACAACCTTATCAACTTTAGTGGCCAATTGCACATAGTCTTCCTCAAAGAATGGATCAACCCAATGGCCCTTGAATTAGTGTTACATGTTTTGGCCACATAGATGACAACCATATGGATCTTTTCATATGAAATCATACATTAAATCATAATTTCTCAACTAAAATCACTTATGTGGTTTTGTGGAGGCATTTTGACATTGATTGACTCGGCAACTGGACAACTATCTGGAAGATAAAAGTTTATTGTTTGTATGTTTTCATAGATCATTGGTCACGGTGCATTGTTAACTAATAAAATGAGAAAGATCCCCCATCTAACCCCCAACATCCTGTGTGGGATATGTAAAAGAGATGATAAAACTGATCTACATACTTTACATGATTTCTAGTGGCTATGAGATGTGTGGAAGGGCATACTAAAGGACCTCGACTTGCACATATTATCTGAAGCAACGGATGTATTTCATAGACTAAGAGCGTCATGCAGTAAATCCTCATTGCTTGTAAATATACACAATAATGCCAAAATCAACACATTTTTAAAAAGACTTCAAAATCAACTACATATAAAAAATGTTGTATCAAGAAGGCTATAGAGTTGAAAAAGAAATCTTGAGAGGAGGAGTGTTGGCTAGAATAATGGGAGGCGACAAGGGTTAATAGATTAGAAAATGGGAACCACCACCCAGAAATTGCTAGAAACTCAACTCTGATGTTGAAATGGGAAGGAAGGGAGCTGTATTGGCCATTATAGCATAAATTTTCAATGGTGTATGAAGTGGAGGATGAGGTGAGAAGATTAATACCAATTGTGTGATTGAGGTCAAACACACTGGGATCCATGTGGGTCTAGTTTATGCAAACAATAAGGACATGAGCAATGTGATTGTAGAAATAGATAGCTCCATGGCGCTTAAGATACTTGTACTAATTTAAGAAATTGTCCTAAATTTTCCCATTGGTATACAAAGATAAAGAACTTGTTGAAGGGAATGACAATAGTATAGTATGCATGTAGAGAAAATAATAGAGCAGCAGATTCTTTGGCCAAGGTTCACCTAAAATCCTCCTACATGATTTATGACTACCAAAAATCCCCCAATGGGATTGGGGATCTCTTATTTCAAGAACAGTGAAGTGGTAGTAGTAATACCATGTTTAGCTCTGAAATTTCAATTATTTCTTTTGATTTGAACTCTAGTTTTCTTGGAAGAAGAAGGTAAGATGATAAAATAGCTTATTGACTTCTCTAAAAGCAAAAAAAAATCAAGAATCAATGTATTTACTTTCAACAATAGAAGCCTCAAAAGTGAAATATAATTGCAATATTGTGATATTTGGGTCCCAAATACCTTGAGTGGCATGTTTTACACTTTTTTATTAATAATAACTATCATAATTTCATTTAGAAAAGAAAATATGACTTATAGTCAAAGGTATTAAATAATATATTTATAAATTCCAAAAGTGGAAAGTAATGATAAAATTGGATTCTCTGGTTCTTAATTAGCCTAACTTATAAATTTATATTTATTTGAATGATGTTCAATCCCTCAAACATTTAGAGAAAGAAAATATGTGTGATCCATAATTGTTATTTCAATCTCAATCAAGGTGATTAAATTGCGATGGACACGGACACGGGGAGCGCGGCGGGGGGGTGCGATCTAGGGGATGGGAGACGCGTGACGCCGGCGGGCGGCCACGGGAGCCACACCGAGGTAGGCGGTAGTATGGTAGATGTGGCCGCACCAGGAGATCATAGGATCACTGATCGAAGAAGCCAAGATGGCAGGGAGGACAGGGGTCAACCAACTAACCCTAGGGTTTCTACAGACCCGGACGTGAGGAACTCGAAGCAGATGGACGGAGAGAAACTCAGTCTCCCGCACGTTGAGATTGAGTTCCGATTTGGTGGCATGAAGGGCGCCGCAAGCAAAATCTCGACGGAACCGAACAAGCGGATGAGATCTACCACCGATCAGGGAGAAGGGACCAGCGCGACGGAAGGGTGCAGCACCGCAAGTGATCTCTTCCTGCCGCTGCATGGGCAGAACCAAGCTTCTATGCTATAAGAGAATCGGACTGTCGGCAACGTTTGGTCAGCAAACAACATGAGATCGGGGAGTACGTCCACCGAACAAGGTCCTCATGACATGTTCCTGAACAAGTTGTTCGAGGAGCATCTAAATCCGGAGGCGGTGAGCCTAACGTTCATCGACGACAAGCCTGCTATCATCGTCGACCCGATGGAGGAGGAGTTTCTGATAAGGCTGTGGAAATATGATGTCGTAGCGAAAGCCATGGGCACCCAGATCGGCTACATGACATTGCGAGATCGTTTGCGAGCTAAGTGGAGTCTCGTTGGAAAGTACAATATCTATGAGCTCGACCTCAATCACTATGTGATACAGTTATCATGTCGCCGTGACTACGAGATGGCCATGACGGGGGGACCATGGAAGGTGTTCGGATGCAACCTGCTAGTCTGGGACTGGAACCCAACCTTCATCCCGTTGAACGAGCTTCCGAGGAAAATAGTTTGCTGGACAAAAATTCTCAATCTTCCTCTCCATCTATATGTCCAGACCATGTTCGAGTGCATAGGGAAGGCACTGGGTCGATTGGTAAAAGTAGACGAACACACCATAAAGCGAACAAGGAGCAAGTTTGTTAGATTGGCTATAGAGATTGATACCACGAAGCAGCTGGCACCGTATATACAAATCAATGGCATTGATTATGAGGTAGAATATGAAGGACTGCCTTACGCATGCGCTAAGTGTGGGGAGGAGGGAAACACATCACAAATCTGTGAATCGATAAGATCCAAGAATACAGCAGAAAACGAGAAGGTGGAGCAGGCCAAGACGAACAGCGGTAGATTGGCAGAAGCTGAGGACTCACCGTGGCAGACTCAACGCAGCAGGCGTCGACGTCAGGGGAAAGAACCGGCTGGAAAACCACCGGATAAAACCAGCGCCAGTTTTAACAGGTATGGGGACCTGCCAGAAGATCATGGTGATGAAGGAATTGAGATGAGTGGACATCCGCACAATGCAGCTGGTTCAAATATTGACGGAGGCGGTAGATCAGCTAAAGTGTGGAAAAAGAAGACACATACAAATACTATAGAAACAATAGCACAAAAGGTAGAGGCCCTCAAAGATATAACCAATGCCCCAGCATCTCACAGTAGAGTCCAGATGAGAGACATAAATAACAAGAACAAGGAAGATCACACCATGGCCAACCCAGAAATTGACGAAGTGGTTGAGATTCTGTCAGTAGCTGAAGATGAAGTGTTAGCTGATATTGCTGAACTGGAGAGAGTTGAAAGAAGTGCTATACCTATGACACAGCGAATTCCCAAGGAGCATAAAGCTTCCCAGAAAACCAAGATTGGAAAAATATTCAAAGGAAGCGGCACCAGGATGAAGAGGTCGGACCTATCTAAATTAAATGTAGAAGGGTTATGCAGAAGTCCCCGGCAGCGAGGCGCTCAAGACTGTGAAGTAGTGGAGGAGGCATTGAAGACTGTTGCTAATAAGGAAAATGAAGAGCCATCCCTGTAAGCGGCCCTTTATCTTCTATTTCTGCTCTGATTGGTTTATGATGAAGATCTTGTGCTGGAATATCAGAGGCATCGGTAAAGGTGATACGTGTAGAGTCCTTAAAGAGTACATATCTATTCATAGGCCCTTGATTATTGTCATTCTTGAGCCTAGAATCAGTGCTGAAAAGGCAGTCGACACTATTAAAAGACTGGGTTTCTCTAACTCTCATATATCTGAAGCACGTGGTTTCTCAGGGGGCATTTGGGTATGCTGGAGTGCAGCTTCTTGCACAGTTGAAATTGTTAACACCCATCGCCAGTTTGTGACTTGCAGGATTAACAAATCTTTCTACGCCACTTTCATCTATGCGAATCCACATATCCAGATTCGTAGCCTGATCTGGAAGCATATTGCAGAGCTAGGCGATCGATATAAAGAACCTAGGTTGGTTGCAGGAGATTTCAACACTACAATCACCCCAGCTGAAAGAATTGGATATCTTACTTTTAATCACAGGGAAGCACAAACTTTCACTGATACTATGATGCAAGCAGGTTTAGCTGATATTGGCTTTTCTGGACAACGCTTTACGTTTCGCCATGGCATGAAACAAAGTAGACTCGACCGAAGTTTAGCGAATATTGCTTTTGTCATGAAGTTTCCCAATGTTTCTATGCTACATCTACCAAGGGTCGAGTCGGATCATTTCCCCCTGCTGATCAACATAGCTAAGCGTGTGACTTGTCATGGAAGGTTCATGACGAAAGCATCTTGGCAGAAGGAACCGACTTTCAAACCTTGTCTCGACAAAGTTTGGCGCAAGGATTTGAACTTTTAGAATGCTTTAGATATTGCTAGCCCACAACTGAGAACTTGGGACAGGGAGCTGTGAAAATCTAAACATGCAAACAAAGATAGACTCCTTCATAATATTGAAACTCTTCAGAAAAATCTGGCTTCTAGGTATGATGATACTACCGATAAGCTGTGTCTAACTGTGCAGGATGACCTAAATAATTTGCTGAAGAAGGAGGAAGAGGACGGAAACAAAAAAGTCACATTGATTGGCTTAAGGATGGCGATACAAATTCACGTTTCTATCATGCTTATGTCAACCAACGTGTAAGAATGAATAGGTGTGAAGTCATCAAACATCCAAACGGGGGCTGGGTAACCGACAGTAAGGAAGTTTTCCGCTTGGTTACTGATTTTTACGTAAAGCTTTTCACCACTCCTAGCAGCGTCAGCCAACCAGTTATGAGGCGGATCCCAGGCAACTTTGAAACTATATCTGGAGCACAAATTCAGTAGCTTGCGAGGATTCTTCATATGGAGGAAGTAGAGAACATTCTCTTCTACATGAACCCGTTCAAGGCTGCAGGTCCAGACGGAACAACCACACACTTCTTACAATCCAACTGGTCCTATGTAAAAGAATCGGTTACAAGAATGATACAAGAAGCTCTAAACTCTTCCATTCTTGATGAAAAGCTCTGTAATGCAACCATTGTGCTCATTCCAAAGGACAAAAAGCCAGTCTCCCGCAGTCAATTCAGGCCCATCTATCTAAACAACACTATTCTTAAACTATGTTCTAAGGTAGTGGTGGAACGCCTGAAACAGTGGATCCCCAAATGGGTCAGTCCGGTACAAAGTGCATTTGTACCTGGAAGGAAAATTTCTGATAACATTACTATTGTACAGGAGCTCATTCATACGATGAAAAGGAGGACTTCAACTAAAACTATGGCAATCAAAGTAGACCTCACCAAAGCTTATGATAAAATGGTGTGGAGCTTTATCTAGGATACTATTGAGAAAACGGGCATGCCTACCAACTTACAAAGTTATATCATGAATTTTATCAGGTTGGGTAGCTCACAGATTGCTTGGAACGGTGAGACGGCACCTCAGTTTAAGCCTTCCAGAGGTTTACGCCAGGGGGATCCTCTAAGTCCTTACATTTTTGTTCTGTGCATTGAGAGGTTAAGCCAACTGATTGATCAACTTGTAGCTGAAAAGAAATGGACTCCCATGCAACTAGGTAGAGGAGGTCCGAGAATTGCTCATTTGTGTTTTGCGGATGATATCATCTTGTTCGCCAAAGCAAATGAATCCAACATAAACACCATCATGAAGTGCTTCAAGCTTTTTGAAAAGGCGTCTGGACAAGCTATTTCGGTTGAGAAAACTAGAGTCTTCTTTTCGAGAAGTGTTACGAGACAGGAAGCTGATATCATATGTCGAAGAAGTGGCCTTCAGAGAACTCAAGACCTGGGAAAGTACCTTGGCGTACCTATCATACACAATTGGGTAAGCATGGATACCTACAATGAAGTCCTTGAGAAGGTTACTAAAACTATCAATTCCTGGATGGCTAAGAGTTTATCTATGGCGGGACGGGTTAGCCTGGCTAAAATTAATTTAACTTCTATACCTACTTATGTTATGCAGACGCCAAAGCTACCTCTACATTTATGCAATAGGATTGACGGGGAAATAAGAAGATTCATATGGAATGGGGGGAGAAGCAAAAGGGGAGTTCCCCTCATATCTTGGAGCCGTATTACCAGTAGGAAGATCCACAGAGGACTTGGGATTAAGTCTATGAGAGAGTGGAATCAAGCTCTCCTTATGAAGAATAGCTGGGATATCTATAGCAGAAGGGGGACCATCATGAGTGAGGCCATGACTAAGAGAATTCTGAAAGATGTGCAAAGTCCGGCCCAAAACATGTCTCATCTGGCTCGAAACATTATTCTCACCAAACCGTTTATGGAAGCCAATACTTACATGAGTCCTGTGAGCGGCAGCTCCATTAATGTTTGGCATGACAAGTGGTTACCAAATGTCATCCCGTTAAGCAACCATGTTTTGCATCCTATTCCTACAGAGCTGGAAGACTTGGTAGTGAGCAGCTTGGTGAATATGGAAGGACAATGGGACCGTAGATTCTTAGAGCACTGGCTTCCGACAGACGTCACAAAGGCTATTTATGAATTAAATCCTCCTAACGATCCAGAAGCTAAAGATGTGAGGGTGTGGATGCTCAATGAAGGAGGAAGCTACACTGCCAAATCGGCATATCATGCTATACGTGCGGAGACTGAAATCAAAAGGCAAGGTCATTGGCACCGTATTTGGCATGCGCAGGTGGCAGTGCGTATAAAAATGTTTATGTGGATTGCAGCTAATGGAGCTCTTCTTACTAATCACAACAGGAAACGTCGGAAGATGACGTCCATTGCTACTTGTCCCAGATGCAACGCAGCGGATGAGACCACCCTTCATGCTCTCCGAGACTGCCCTAAGGTGAAGAACGTGTGGCACTCTTTGCTGAATTCTGATTACAATCATCGGTTCTGGACAGTAGAGAACCTGGATCAGTGGATGAGTATAAATATCAAGGCAGCGGATGCTGATAAACAACTGTTTTTTATAATTTGCTGGAGCATGTGGAAGCAGTGTAATCTTTGGATTTTTGAAGGCAAATAACATAATTCTCAGCATATCATTAACCTCATTAATCAAGAGATTATGATGAACAATAGAGCTTGGACCACAGCCGAAAACAGCAAGGAGCAGGTAAGAAGATGAAGTTCTGTAAACCCCAAGCTGGACACCATCCGCTTCAACACTGACGCTGCTTGGAAGAAGGGGAAGGGAGCTATTTTAGTTGTTATTACTGATTCTAATGGCAATTGGCTTAGTGGCGTGGGCCAGTTGGTTACGGAAAGGAATCCTCTGGAGGCGGAGCTTATGGCTATCAGGTTGGCTGCTAGCATTATTGAGGGAAGTGCAGTGCATGATGCTGTGTTTATTACTGACTGCCGTCAAGCGTCTATTATGATCTGTGATGGGTACGGGAATCTTCCTCGCTTTGCAAATATCATCCGAGGTATTCAATTGATTAAGAAGGAGAATACTGAGCTCATATACACTAAAAGATAGCACAACAAGCAGGCTGACGCTCTTGCTAAGTACCATGCTAGACAGAGTATAGGCTATATCCACTACAAAAACCCACCTAGTTGTGTGCTGGACATTGGACTAGCACCTACATGTAATGGTAGTAGTACTACCATATTTCAATTCTTGCAGTTGTCTAATAATTGTAATGCCAGTTTTAATTTTGCTTGCATGAGGTGGGCAAGATGAATAAGAAGACTGCCTGACTTATCTTAGAGAAAGAAAATATGTGAAAGTACCCCTATAATATTATTTAATTGGGTTATACAATCGGTTTCATAAAGTTTTGTGTTTTATGCTTGTCATGCCTTTATTTTCAATTTCCTACCAGTTATTTGATGTCACGCCTAATTTCTTACTTTGTAAATAAGGACCCCTTCATGAGACAATAGATATAAGATTGCATGACCAATATTCCCTCTTATACAAGTTACTTTTTGTGGAGTTGTGTGAACAATAGTCTGGTTTTTCCCCTTTTGTGTTCCTGCATCTCGCTCTCTCAAATCTCTTTCATCTATTATCTTCGTGTGATTTTCTTTCCTTCACTTGTGTCTCTTCTTTATAATTTGTATAAACCCTAATGGTGATCTTTTTCATCACCTATATATGCCTCGCAACCTAGTCACCTTCATCTTTTGTTTCACCCCTTTTCCTCACCCTCTTTCCTTCCCCTCCACTTGCAAGGCTATCAAACCCCCATAAAACCCTTCCCTGACCTCCTCCGCTTCATCTAGTACTATTTCCCATTGCTAGTTCATCCTCATCTAGTGTTGAGGCAACATACCCAACTCAATATGCATCCTGCTACAATGTCTAGTTTTCTAATGAACTTTTGAAGGTGCCTGTATACGAGAGCTATTTGAATGGGTTTAAAGGAGACTTGAATAGTGTCCCAACTCAGAAACTTTTATTGTATGCGGTATATCACAATTTCCACTTTTAGCCCCTTTGTGCATTTCCATATTTCCACCGATGTGTTCACGGGACGTTTTCTTGTGGTTCGTTCTTTTTCTCTTCAATTGGCCTCATGAGCCTCATTTGGATTCAATTCCATGTATTAGTTTTTGTCTACTTTTATCTGTTCCTTACTCTCTATCTTCCACATCCTCAAATCTTGGTTGGAACTTGAGAGCTTGAAATTGAGTACCTCTCGACCTCACCAACGGGTCCATGTGATTGCATGGTCACAAAGATCACGCTAGATGTCTACATGACTGATGCCCCAGGAAGGAAATCAGATTCATGTTCATTGGTTCAGTGTGTGGAGCTTCATGCTTCCTGGCAGGGTGAAATGAGAAGAAGGAAGACAACCCTTCAATGGTTCTCAATTTTGCCCATTGCAATTGAAGCGCTTTGGTTTCTAATGTAAGGGCAAAAATGCTTTTTCGCATCTTTGATTTTATCTGTAATACTTTATTCTTGTATAATTCTATGAATGGATCACCTAGTCACGCTCCAACATTTAGAATGTTTATATGAGGGTAAAATCATCTATGTGTTATTATCATTTATTTTAAATCAAATAATATATTTATTTTAGAAATGTCATAATATATTTTTGTATATCAAGAAAATTAAATAAAATATGATTTGGAATCCTGGTATTATTATCTTCCCAATGACATAATTTCATCACCTATACCTAATGCAATAAATACATAATTTTTATAGATTTTCTTAATTGGCTAGAATTTATAAAATTCATAACTAATATTATATAATTCAAAAAATAAAGAAAAATATATTATGAACTCAATAAAACATAATATACAAGATGGTATGTTTTTATAACCTAATTCAATAATAATAAAAAGGCAATTTTTATAACTTACACTTGCCTCTACATTTTGCATGCTTTGGGATTCAATGGCCCCTTAGTAATATAATCCTTTGGTTTGGATGGGTTTTATTACCTATCGAGGGCGCATTTCCAGTCATATGTTATGTATGGGTGTGTCTTTCCACCCAGGATTCACCTTTCCACTGGATGTTATTATATTGTTGGGAGTCTAGCAGTATGTCATTCTCTATCCGGTCTTAAGATTATGAGCCTTATCTACCACTGCCTTTATATTTTGCTATTTCTATGCTTATATCACATGCATACAAGTTGATGATTAATATCGTTGGGTTATGTGCTTTAAATTCTTTATATATGCTTTTGTGACACAACTCTTTTGTTTATTAATGGAAAGTGTTACTCCTCGTTATACTTTATTTGAGATTCATATTTTTTTTGTCCACTTGGATAGTACTTTTCCTATTATATGGGAATCCTTATTTTATTTAACTTTGTTTATTCCATAATGTTTCTCAACTCCCTATTAACATGCACATACCATCCTTTACACTGACAACATCCATTTTTTGTCTTCTCTTCTGGGGTATGATTCCAACCCTGGGTGTGGGACTTAGAAGACTGGGCATGGTGGCATTGACCTGCTAGGTGGATCTCTTACAAAGATGGACTGGAGATAGTTTGGATTTCCCTCTATTTAAATCCTTATGTTGCTGTTATCATGTGAACCCCAAGTGGGAGAATATTATGTTCACTTGATAAATTGATTATAGTCATGATTTATAATCTGGTGTTATACTTTGGCTATTTTGTTTATCATCATTTGGGAAATGAAATTTTTACACCTATTCCAGCATACCTTTTTAGTGTGTTTGGAATGGAAGGTTTTTGTTCCTCAAATTAAGTAGAGAGTGGATCCCCAATCTGGTCCCTCTTCTTACAAGATGGTATCAGAGCCATGGTAGTAGGATTCAGACAATTTCAAATTTGTCTCTCTACTTAAAACTCTTTCCTTACATAGTCACCCACTAAGTGAGACGTCTACCCTAGAATTGACTTATATAACTCATGAGATTATTAAAGGTAATTTAGGAAAACCATAGTGTGAGGAGACCCTTAAAATGATATGTAGATTTGTCATAGTATATCTCTTTAGAAGTTATGAGTTTTGACTTTAGGATGCAGATAGGTATGGGGATGGGAGAGTAGTAGGATACCTAGATGTTAATATAGAATAATTTGTGAATCAACTCTTGCAATTGATTTTGGACCCACAATTTTTAAGTCAAATAGATTTCATCATCAAAATTATTTTCCATTATACTATTATATGCATACATGAAAAATTTATGGATTTATCTTTGTTTTCTTAAACTGAGTCACAAAGAAGAGATGTATGAAGTTCAATATAGAAACCCTATATTTAGTTGTGGTAGAAAATTTAAACCCTAAGTTATGTGTATGAGACTTGTGCTAAAAGGTTTAGTTGACCTACCCTTTTGTACATTATGACTTTTTGGAAAATAATGTGAATCTTAGGGATTAAAGGTTAGTAACACAAGGACCTAAAACTCAACCCTAGGTGAGTATCAGACTGTTGGTTGGATGCATGATCTATGAACATCATAAATACCTATAATACCTACACTAAAAGACACAGAAGTAACCCTAGTATCTTGATGTTTCTTATCTTGTCTTATTAGGCAAAACCTTTTACGGGGTGGAGGGAAGTTGGTTGATAGTATAAGGATGGTTGGATTTTGGAGACAAACTCCTTTTTAAGGGGTGGAGTGTTGTAACATACTCAAACCTAGCATCTTGACTCTAGAAATTCTATTCCAATGATTAGGGGTCTAGAATGTTTAGTTCTTTAGATTTGACCAAACAAGGATAAAATTTATGTCTTAATGAATATTTTTAATACATATAACATATGATGTGGCAATAGGTTCTATAATCAACATCACACATCAAGACACACTCATATTAACATAATAACTTAATCATGTACAAACATGTAAGGAAATTCATTAAATATGTCACATGTGTTTCCTTTGTTAATGAATATGCCAATAATAGATAATTTATGTTTATAAGTGGCACAACGTACTTAACACATGTATAGGAACACCAACGTGAACTTTCATTTCCATAAACATGAATAACATTCCATTACTTAAATAAATATTGAATTAAAGGACTAAATAGGTTAAAGAAGTAAAATATGGAGTTCCATTCATAACAATATAAGGAAACTCTTTTGGAAAGGAATTCAAGATAATAGGACTCAATTAAATGAATGTTGATAATAAAGGTATAATATTTTGATAAATATAATGGTAATGAGAAAAAATCCTAATGGTTCCATAACTCATTAAAGGAAATCTCAAAAGTGAAATATAATGGAAAAATCATGATCTTGGGGTCCCAATTAGTTTGGGTGCCAACTTTCATGTTATTTGAACAATAATAACTATCATAATTTTATTTATGAATGAGAATACAAATTATAGTCAAAAAATTAAATAATGTCTTTCTTGTTTTCAAAAGTGCAAAGTAATGATAAAATTGGGTTCTCTAGGTCTTAATTAGCCTAAATTCCAAATTTGAATCTATATGAATGATGTTCAGGCCCTCAAACATTTAGGGAAAGAAAATATGTGAAAATGCCCCTGTAATGTTAATTCATTGGGTTAATACAGTCGGTTTCATAAAGTTTTGTGCTTTATGCTTGTCACACCTCCATTTTCAGTTTTTTTGCCAGTTATTTGATGTCACACTTGGTTTCTTGCTTGTTAAATGTGTACCCCTCTATGGATCATTAGATATAAGATCGCACAATTAATATTCCCTCTTCTACCTCTTGCTTTTTGTAGAGTTGTGCAAATAATAGTCTGAGTCTTTGCCATTCCCTATTTGCGCGTCTCGCTCTCTCAAATCACTCACTCTTTTTTAAATTCTCATGATTTTCTTTCCTCCACTTGCATCTCTTCTTTCTAATTTGTATAAACCCTAATGGCGAGGTTCTCCATCACCTATTTATGCCCCTACAACCCAGTCACCTTCATCCTCTTTTTCACCATTGTTCCTCTCCATTTTTCCTTCTCCTCCACTCACGAGGCAATCAAACCCCCATAAAACCCTTCATTTACCTCCTCTTCTTTATCTAGTATTGTTTCCCACCACCGATTTGTCTTCGTCTGGTCTTTGGGGTACATCCTTAACTCAATCTACATCATGCTTCAAAGGCTATTTTGATGATGAGCTTTTAGAGGTGCCTATGTATGAGAACTCTTTGAACGAGTAAGAAGGATATTTGCACAGAGTATCAACTTATACATTTGTAGTATATGTAGGTATATCAGGTTTTCCACCTTTATCCCCTTTTTGTTTTTCCATCTTTCTTTCGATGTGTTTCTGGGGCATTTCTTTGTGGTTCATTCTTTCTCTTCAGTTGGCCTCACGATCCCATCTAGATTCAATGCCATGTATGGGTTTTGTAACAACCCTGACCTGGGTTATACTTTAACCCTAGGTGTTGTGGTTAAGAAATGTGATTAAATTATTAATCTCATCTTATGAAAACTAATTAGGCCTCAAGAGGAACTTATGTTGTAATTCTAGTCCTTTTTGAACATTGTTGAAATCAATGTTTTGTTTGTTTTGGACTAATGTGCAAAATACCCAAGTTGAGGGGTTTAAGTGCAAATTGTGAATTATAATATGTTCCTCATGTTTTGAAGTGTCATGAGAGTGAAGATGATGATGAGGTGTGGCATACGGAAGCCTGAATACCAAGAAAGAGTCGATAAAGCAATGTTTGTGCATTAAAACCTAGTTTTGGTGTAAAGTGCAATTTACCCAAAACCTAGGGTTCAATATGCAAATTATCACTACAATAAGTCCCTTAATGCTTCTTGGCATCATGTAGAGCAAATAAAATTAGAGGGGCGCCTCATTTGAATTAAGTTGGAGGAGAGAGAATCTTGATATTAAAATAATCAATATTTAATCCTAATTGAAACCCTAATTCGATTTAGGGCAAAACTGAATGTATTAATTAAAGGGCCTTCAACCAAAAATTAAAATGGTTGGATTCAGATGTGTATGTGACGTACTTGAGCCTTTCAAGGACCACGAAAATATCCAAGGGAGTGGATAACTCACACACAATTTTATAAGAAAAAGAAATATCCACTCACATATGGATATTAATATAATATGATTTAAGGTGCTTAATTTGCTTTACTTTAAATCATGGATAATTGAGAGTGATAAAAGGAAAACAATATATCCTCGTCCCTAAGGAAGATAAGGGGGAAGAGGCGGCCACATTTTTGGGATTAAATGAATTTTTATAAGGCACTTTCTCTCTCCTTGAATTTCTTATAAAAAGACCCTTTACAAGCCAAATGGAAAGCTTTTTCGATCCCACTTCTTCTCCTTGCTTGGGAAATGAAAAACGGATCTTGGGAGGATCAGAAGGACGACCCCCAACCTTTTGGTAAGGTTCTTGATCCATTTCACCTTGATTCCATGGTGGAAATCGAAAATAAATTATGGATTTCTTCTTATTTCGATCTCCTCTTCAATTCTAACCATTCCTTTTCACTCAAACCTTGAGGACGAGCCTTGGAATGGTGAAAGGAGTTGCATACACCATTTTTTCCATGTACATGGATCTTTGTAGCTCAATTGGAGGTGGGTTTTATAACTTGAACCCTTTTTCATTGTTATTCAACCATTAATCTTGCAATTTCAATGATTCCTTCATTATCTTGTTTAATTGCTGGTTGAAAATGGTTATTTCATGAAATCAGAAGTTGTTAGAACTTTAGGGACGAAGGTAGTTGATGATGACATCATCTTGGATACTTTTTCCAAAGAAATCATGGTTCATACGGTTTTGAGTTAATTGCTCATGTGGTTTCACCAAACCGTTTGAGAGCAAATGGTTTGAAACCGTTTGGGATAAAACGGTTTCAAAACCATTTGCGTGAGTTGACCAAGGGTTGACCGTTTGATATTACTGTTCCTAATTATGTTGGTTAATGACTCACCAAATTTTATGGGTTAACTCCCAAGGAATATTGAGTTGAAGGCTAATCAATTAGGAAAACATAATTGGATTAAGTGCTGATTTTTCAACTTGATTAATTTTACTTTTTGGCAAACGGTTTCAAAACCGTTTGAGTGAGTTGACCATGGGTTTAACGTTTGATATTCCTGTTCCTAATTATGTTGGTTAATGACTTACCAAATTTTATGGATTAATTCCCAAGGAATCATGAGATGAAGGCTAATCAATTGGGAAAACCCTAATTGAAATTAATGCTGAAATTCCAATGAGTTGATTTGAGATTTTGGGTTGATTAGCCCAAACGGTTTCAAAACCGTTTGGGAATCACCCAAACGGTTTAAAGAACGTTTGGGGATCACCCAAGACCGTTTGGAGGTCTGGGGTTAAGTATATTTGACTAATTGAATATCTAAAGGTACCAGATCACTTTGCGATTAAGTGTTGATTTGATGATCAACTCAATAGCTCAAACCCTAATGATTTTTCACTAGAATCCAAGGGTTGTATGAGCCAAACGGTCTCAAGACCATTTGGAGCTCATCCAAACGGTCTAAAGACCGTTTGGAGGTCACCCAAGACCGTTTGGAGATCTAGGGGTGAGTATTGTTAAGCAATTGATGATCCAATGATACTAAGTTAAAGTGTAATCAATTGCTGATTTGGTGATCAATCCAATGATCCCAACCCTAATTGGTTGACTTGGATTTTGATGATGTAATGGGCAAACGGTCCCAAGACCGTTTGGTGGTCATCCAAATGACCTCAAGACCGTTTGGGGTCAGGTCATGTTCAATTTGGATGATGGTTCAATGGTTTCAAAGTAACTAATCTTGCATTGATTAGTGTTGAAGGATCATCGATTCCAAACTCTAATTCAATTGATTCAAACCCTAATTGAGGACTAATTGAGGGTAAATTGAGGGTCAAATCTATTGAAGGTTGACCTATTTAACTCAATTGAAGTATGATGATAGGTCCAATTGATGATTGGTTCCATGAATTCAATGATTGAAGGAATCAATATTGAGAACCCTAAACCGATTGGTGTAGTTGAGACCATCTTTGGTCCATGCGGTTTTGAGGAGGTTTGGACCAAATGATCCCAAACCGTTTGTGCCCATGCAGTTTCAAAAGTCAAACTTGGGCAAACAGTCTTCACCTACTTGCTTGGGCAAACGGTCTCAAGCACCACCTTTACCAAACAGTTTCAAACCGTTTGAACCTTGAAGGACCAAGACCGTTTGGGGCTCAAGTAGTCAAAGTTGATTGAGGACTCAATTGGTTAATCCACTTAGACACTTGTTGTAATTGAGGACTCAATTGATCAATTCAATTGGATACCTTATGTAATGGAGGTCCAAGGTGATTGAATCTCTTGAGAATAGAGATGATAAATGATTAATTGATCCAATGATGATTACTAATGATGATCATTGAAGGTAAAAAGGTTGAAACCCTAATAGTACCTAAGTGATTAGTGCCAATTAAGGGATGAACCCTAATTACCTATAGGATCAATGACTTGGTACACTATGTCATTCATAGTTGTATGTACTTGATTGAAGGGATGATATAACCTTATCAAGTTGAGATGATGTTATCATGAATTCATAACATGAATATAATTCATGTGGTGATTAAGGGTATTATCCTTAAGTAGAGAGATCATGAAACCCTAATCATGAATATATACCCTAATTGATAGGGTTATTGAATTCTAACCCTAATTGAGGGCAATTCTGAATGTAACCCTAATCCAGGGTGAGGATATAACCCTAATCTAGGGTAGTGATGTGTGAAACTCCAATTTAGGGAAAAAGATGTAAAACCCTAATTGGGATGAATAGTGAATCTCTAATTATGAATAATTGAATAAGAATCCTAACCCTAGAAACCAATCGTGGTGATGTAACACGGTCATGGTAATTTGTCAATAGCACGAGCGTGCTAGGTAGCACGGCCGTGGTAGCTTCTTCTTGCATGACCGTGCTAGATAGCACGGCCGTGGTGTTTTATATTTAATTTGAAAATAACTTGTATTGTGGTAATATGGATACAATGTGCATGTTATCAATTGTGTTTACCATGCAGGTTTTTGTAAAAAGGAGAACATATCCAGGTAAGGGTTATGATGTCATATATATTGAAAGCACTTTATAAGCTTTGAGGGTAATGATATGCTATGTTACCTGGTAAGTGGTAACATATGAAATTGATAGGCTGTATGAGCCATGAGAAATATCTGCATTGTTAAAATTAAGGTCATGTTGTTAAATGACTTGAAAATAATATGTTACTTGGTAACAAGTATCATGAATGCCTTGGCCAGATGACCTGAAGGTGATAGTTACCTAAAAAAGGTATAATAATGCTCAATGATGAGTTAAGGGTTTGAATACCCAGAACCATATGATTATAGTGATGAGAATGTGATGGGATGAGACTTCCCAGTTTTGAAATGAGGGACTGAGTTCCCAAGGTCTTTGAAAGACTGATAAATATCTGATGAAAGTAGTACATGTCTCTTTATAGCATTGTTGTAATAAGTTATGTTTGAGAACTTGACTGATGCTAAAAGAATGCCATAATGTACTTAAATAGTCAAGTATAATGATATCATGTAGAGCCCTGACCATAGATCCATCATTGTCAGAAGTTAAACGATGGTGAAATAGGTTTTCCTAAGGGAACTCCTGGAGAGCATACTTTTGAGTATGTTGGGGTTATGGACGCAAATATCCTTACTTCCTAATGTAGGATTTGATGTGAGATGTACTTTAATTTCTCATTCCTTCATTATATGTACCGGGATGGATGTATCACGAATCTCCCGATGATTGGGTTAGATGCCGTACACATCTCCCAATAATGTTAATGCCGGATCGGTGGAGATAAATACGAAATCTCACGATCGCGAAGAGAGTGCAGCAAACCACTATAACTCTGATAGTGAAGTTTCCAATATACTCTGGAAAGCTATATTTAGCAGAGACACAAGATGTGATGCATGTGATCTCGCACTGATCGAGATGTGGGAGGTCATGGGAATCCGGCTCTTCTATTAACCTTGTATGGTACCAATTTTGACTTCGCAGTGGTCGGTTGGAGCATGAGCGGTATATCTCATCTCCTCAGGGCATAAGTGTGTTTGTAAAATGAAATCAGCCGTATAGCATATTTACTTAAGGATTGAATACAGAAATTCATTGGCTGGTGTTACATTTCTGTTATATATATGTAGTTCGTTGATGTTATTCATATATGTTGTATTCATTACAAGTAGATGGATGAACTATGAGTCTACCAAGAGTAGATGCAAGGTTATCCTTGAAAAAGGAGTTTACCTCACTTTGTTCATACAAGTGACTTACATGCTGTTGATTAAATATATAAATCTTTCTGCTCAGTTTATTTTAATAAACTACTATAACAATGTTTTAGCGGAGAGTTATATATCCCGCTGGGGAAATTTACAATTGTCTCACCCCCGTGGAATCCAACTTTTTAGGTGGACGCGGACAAAGAAGTAGAATCTCATTACAGGGAGTAGACAATAGTAGTGACAGCAAGGATAGCAATAATATCTCAGGTGGAGATACTTCCTGTCAAGTTATATAGTTAGAAAGTCCTATGTGTCGTCTCTGTACTCTCAAGTCCTCGTAGTTTTTAGTCAGTGTTTTATGAATCAATCTGAGGTTTTGGCTTGATGCCTCGAGATTCGTATATTGTCTGTATATAATGTTTATAAGACAGTTGATAATGTAATCTCTGAAAATAGATGGTACAGATTATGTACGTTTGAACTAGAATGTAAATGTTATGCAATGGTTCTTGTTGGAAAATATTTCCTATGTAAGGATATCTTTGCAAAAAGTTTTAATTTTAAGTGATTTTCAGTAATCTGCTGCAAATAATTTGCTTACGCATTAGTTAATCCTGTTTTCACGAGACGGTCGCCACAAATAGTCGTATCAGAGCTCGAGGTTCGTTGAGTCTACAGAGACATAGGACTAAGGTAGTAGAGTTTGTTCTGGTGTCATCCAGTGTATTTGATAGTGTCTTCTGCTCGTATAAGAGAAGAAGAACTTAAAGATGATTGGGTCACATGAGGAGATTACTGCTGAGAGCAACAATGTTGCACCAAGAAGAGGTGCATGGGAACAGGCAAGAGTGAGACAATTGCCTGAGAATCCCCTAGCTGATCCAACTATAATAAGAAAATCCTTCTTTAAGTATTACTGTTGGAGAACTTAGGGCAACAGTAATGTATATAGTGGATTAAGTTTTGGCAATGTAACCTAGATTACCAGTCCCAATGATGATGTTATAGATATCAACATGATTTGTAATTAGCATCAGCAGGTTGAAGCAAAAGGAAATGATGAATTTCTGGACTTAAATTGATTCTGTGCTCAACCATAGCCTGTTGAATCAACCTTTGAGGTAGAGTTAGCCTGAGGCAGTGAATAATTCATGAATTATGACAAGTTAGACAAGATAATGTCATTTTAAATATGTCATCTTATGAATTCCTGGATTAACTGAGAAAGGAATTGATTGAACTTTCCTTGATTAGTCCTATGAGGACTTATGTTTTGCACAGTAAAACATTACAAATGTTTTATGTTGTTCTTACCTCCTTGAGAAACGATGAGGTACAGAAGAGGTGCCTGAATGAAATTCAGGGATGTTAAGCCTTATGCTTGTGATAATATGAAAAGGAGGAATATGATAGTATACAAAGTGCATACCACTTAATCTCAGTATTTATATACCCTGGCCAGGTATACAACTATTGATGATAAAGTGGGTATGGAAACTCTTAGATTGTTGTCTTTCTGATTGCCCTGATCAAGTAGTCATTCTGAGACAATCTAATGAGTATCATGAAATCAGAAATCTGGAATGAATAAATGTGTCATATCCCATGCATAAGAAAGAGAAGTTTGAGATAATCTCAGATGAGCATGTTGTATGAGGAACTAAAAATGTACTCCTCATAAGATAAGAATAAGAATAAGGGAGATGAACCATGTTCAATATTGCTGCCAGCATAGTAAAGATCTTTCCCATAATGAGGAAATGGGAAAGGTGATGAGATCATGAGATGATCATAAACATGCTAGATAATAATAAAGAAAGGGATAATGATATGCAATCATCCTTACAAATTACAATGCTAAAGGCAAGGAACCTAGGATGAGATAAAGAGTAAATGGTTCAAGAATAGTTGAAAATACATGAATTAATAAGAGGAATATGAATCCTTGTTTTCTTTCCTTTCTGTGACATGGCAATCAAGTGGGTCTTAGGACACTTGATGTGCATAAGATAAAGGAGTTCATGTAATGGATACTTAGAAAAGTATCAGTTATCTTAGACTTTGGTCCCAAGATGAGGACTTATGAAACAATTAATGTTCCAAGATGAAAGGAAGAGATATATATGATGTGTTTCCAACACATGTGATAGATACCAAGGTGAAAGATTCTGGTATCTGAGAGTTATCAGATGGGTTAGGTTGGCTACCTGGGGTGGTCAACTGTGAAATTAGTCTGAATATATAAAACAATATGAACATCATATGTTAGGGGTTTATGCTCTGCATAAACATGATATTAATAAAGAATGTATGATGTTTCTCTGAACAAGAAAAGTGTTGTTTGACACAAAGTTGACTCTATAGTCAATTATGAGGAACAGTGGAGCATGTGCCTTGTGTGTTGATTCTATGAGAATCTTGTATGAAAACACTTTGTACTGCTCAAAGTTTTATGGTGTATCCATAATAAGGAGATGTTATGTGAAGACTAGATAGTATGATGAATAAAATACATCTGTCTTCCTTTATCTAGATTTCGAGGATGAAATCTTTGTTAGGGGTTTATAATTTGTAACAACCCTGACCTGGGTTATACTTTAACCCTAGGTGTTGTGGTTAAGAAATGTGATTAAATTCTTAATCTCATCTTATGAAAAGTAATTAGGCCTCAAGAGGAACTTATGTTGCAATTCTAGTCCTTTTTGAACATTGTTGAAATCAATGTTTTGTTTGTTTTGGACTAATGTGCAAAATACCCAAGTTGAGGGGTTTAAGTGCAAATTGTGCATGATAATATGTTCCTCATGTGTTTAATCATCATTAGAGTGAATATGATGCAAAGGTGTGGCTTATGGAAGCCTGAATACCAAGAAAGAGTTGATAAAGCAATGCTTGTGCATTAAAACCTAGTTTTGGTGTAAAGTGCAATTTACCCAAAACCTAGGGTTCAATATGCAAATTACCACTTCAATAAGGCCCTTAATGCTTCTTGGCATAATTTAGAGCAAATAAAATGAGAGGGGAGCCTCGTTTGAATTAAGTTGGAGGAGAGAGAATCTTGATATTAAAATAATCAATATTTAATCCCAATTGAAACCCTAATTCAATTTAGGGCAAAAATGAATCTATTAATTAAAGGGCCTTCAACCAAAAATTAAAATGGTTTGATTCAGATGTGTATATGACGTCCTTGAGCCTTGAAAGGACCACGAAAATATCCAAGGGAGTGGATAACTCACACACAATTTTATAAGACAAAAGAAATATCCACTCACATATGGATATTAATATAATATGATTTAAGGTGCTTAATTTACTTTTCTTTAAATCATGGATAATTGAGAGAGATAAAAGGCAAACAAGATAGCCTCGTCCCTAAGGAAGATAAGGGGGAAGAGGCGGCCACATTTTTGGGATTAAATGAATTTTTATAAGGCACTTTCTCTCTCCTTGAATTTCTTATAAAAAGACCCTTTACAAGCCAAATGGAAGGCTTTTTCGACCCCACTTCTTCTCCTTGCTTGGTAAACGACCAAGGGAGCTTGGGAGGATCAGGAGGACGACCCTGAACCTGTTGGTAAGGTTCTTGATCCATTTCACCTTGATTCCATGGTGGAAATCAAAAATAAATTATGGATTTCTTCCTATTTCGATCTCCTCTTCAATTCTAACCATTCCTTTTCACTCAAACCTTGAGGACGATCCTTGGAATGGTGAAAGGAGTTGCATCCATTATTGTTGCCGTGGACATGGAGCTTTGGATCTCAATTTGAGGTCGGTTTTATAACTTGAACCCTTTTTCATTGTTATTCAACCATTAATCTTGCAATTTCAATGATTCCTTCATTATCTTGTTTAATTTCTGGTTGAAAATGGTTATTTCATGAAATCAGAAGTTTTTAGAACTTCAGGGACGAAGTTATATGCTTATGACATCATCTTGGATACTTTTTCCAAAGAAATCATGGTTTATACGGTTTTGAGTTAATTGCTCATTCGGTTTCACCAAACCGTTTGAGAGCAAACGGTTTGAAACAGTTTGGGAGCAAACGGTTTTAAAACCATTTGAGTGAGTTGACCAAGGGTTTACCATTTGCGATTACTGTTACTAATTATGTTGGTTAATGACTCACCAAATTTGATGGGTTAACTCCCAAGGAATCGTGAGTTGAAGGCTAATCAATTAGGCAAACCTAATTGGATTAAGTGCTGATTTTTCATCTTGATTAATTTAACTTTTTGGGCAAACGGTTTCAAAACCATTTGAGTGAGTTGACCAATGGTTGACCGTTTGAGATTCCTGTTCGTAATTATTTTGGTTAATGACTCACCAAATTTTATAGATTAATTCCCAAGGAATCATGAGATGAAGGCTAATCAATTGGGAAAACCCTAATTGAAATTAGTGCTGAAATTCTAATGAGTTGATTTGAGATTTTGGGTTGATTAGCCCAAACGGTTTCAAAACCATTTGGGAATCACCCAAACGGTTCCAAGACCGTTTGGGGATCACCCAAGACCGTTTGGAGGTCTGGGGTTAAGTATAGTTGACTAATTGAAGATCTAAAGGTACCAAATCACTTTGCGATTAAGTGTTGATTTGATGATCAACTCAATAGCTCAAACCCTAATGATTTTTCACTAGAATCCAAGGGTTGGATGAGCCAAACGGTCTCAAGACCATTTGGAGCTCATCCAAACGGTCTCAAGACCGTTTGGAGGTCACCCAAGACCGTTTGGAGGTCTAGGGGTGAGTATGGTTAAGCAATTGATGATCCAATGATACTAAGTTAAAGTGTAATCAATTGCTGATTTGGTGATCAATCCAATGATCCAAACCCTAATTGGTTGACTTGGATTTTGATGATGTGATGGGAAAACGGTACCAAGACCGTTTTGTGGTCCTCCAAATGACCTCAAGACCGTTTCGGGTCAGGTCATGTTCAATTTGGATGATGGTTCAATGTTTTCTATGTAACTAATCTTGCATTGATTAGTGTTGAAGGATCATCTATTCCAAACTCTAATTCAATTGATTCAAACCCTAATTGAGGACTAATTGAGGGTCAATTTAGGGTCAAATCAGTTGAAAGTTGACCTATTTAACTCAATTGAAGTATGAGGATAGGTCCAATTGATGATTGGTTCCATGAATTCAATGATTGAAGGAATCAATATTGAGAACCCTAAACCGATTGGTGTAGTTGAGTCCATCTTTGGTCCATGCGGTTTTGAGGAGGTTTGGACCGAACGGTCTCAAGACCGTTTGGAACCAAACGATCCCAACCATTTGTGCCCATGCGGTTTCAAAAGTCAAACTTGGGCAAACGATCTTCACCCACTTGCTTGGGCAAACGGTCTCAAGCACCACCTTTACCAAACGGTTTCAAACCGTTTGAACCTTGAAGGACCAAGACCGTTTGGGGCTCAAGTAGTCAAAGTTTATTGAGGACTCAATTGGTTAATCCACTTAGACACTTGTTGTAATTGAGGACTCAATTGATCAATTCAATTGGATACCTTATGTAATGGAGGTTCAACGTGATTGAATCTCTAGAGAATAGAGATGATGAATGATTAGTTGATCCAATGATGATTAGTAATGATCATCATTGAAGGTAAAAAGGTTGAAACCCTAATAGTACCTAAGTGATTAGTGCCTATTAAGGGATGAACCCTAATTACCTATAGGATCAATGACTTGGTACACATTCTCATTCATAGTTGTATGTACTTGATTGAAGGGATGATATGACCTTATCAAGTTGAGATGATGTTAGCATGAATTCATAACATGAATATAATTCATGTGGTGATTAAGGGTATGATCCTTAAGTAGAGAGATCATGAAACCCTAATCATGAATATATACCCTAATTGACAGGGTTATTGAATTCTAACCCTAATTGAGGGCAATTCTAAATGTAACCCTAATCCAGGGTGAGGATATAACCCTAATCTAGGGTAGTGATGTGTGAAACTCCAATTTATGGAAAAATATGTAAAACACTAATTGGGATGAATAGTGAATCTCTAATTATGAATAATTGAATAATAATCCTAACCCTAGAAACCAATTGTGGTGATGTAACACGGTCGTGGTAATTTGTCAATAGCACGACTGTGCTAGGTAGCACGGCCGTGGTAGCTTCTTCTTGCATGACCGTGCTAGATAGCACGGCCATGGTGTTTTATATTTAATTTGAAAAGAACTTGTATTGTGCTAATATGGATACAATGTGCATGTTATCAATTGTGTTAACCATGCAGGTTTTTGTAAAAAGGAGAACATAGCCAGGTAAGGGTTATGATGCCATATATATTGAAAGCACTTTATAAGATTTGAGAGTAATGATATGCTATGTTACCTGGTAAGTGGTAACATATGAAATTGATAGGCTGTATGAGCCATGAGAAATATCTGCATTGTTACAATTAAGGTCATGTTGTTAAATGACTTGAAAATAATATGTTACTTGGTAACAAGTATCATGAATGCCTTGGTCAGATGACCTGAAGGTGATAGTTACCTGAAAAAGGTATAATAATGCTCAATGATGAGATAAGGGTTTGAATACCCAGAACCATATGATTTTGGTGATGATAATGTGATGGGATGAGAATTCCCAGTTTTGAAATGAGGGACTGAGTTCCCAAGGTCTTTGAAAGACTAATAAATATATGATGAAAGTAGTACATGTCTCTTTATAGCATTGTTGTAATAAGTTATGTTGGAGAACTTGAATGATGCTAAAAGAATTCCATAATGTACTTAAATAATCAAGTATAATGATATCATGTAGAACCCTGACCATGGATCCATCATTGTCAGAAGTTAAATGATGGTGAAATAGGTTTTCCTAAGGGAACTCCTGGAGAGCATACTTTTGAGTATGTTGGGGTTATGGATGCGAATATCCTTACATCCTAATGTATGATTTGATGTGAGATGTACTTTAATCTCTCATTCCTTCATTATATGTATCGGGATGGATGTATCACGAATCTCCCAATGATTGGGTTAGATGTCGTACACATCTCCCAATAATGTTAATGTCGGATCGGTGGAGATAAAAATGAAATCTCACGATCACGAAGAGAGTGCAGCACGCCACTGTAACTCTGATAGCAAAGTTGCCAGTATACTCTGGAAAGCTATATTTAGCAGAGACACAAGATGTCCTTCATGTGATCTCACACTGACCGAGTTGTGGGAGGTCATGGGAATATGGCTCTTCCATTGACCTTGTATGGTACCGATTTTGACTTCGTAGTGGTCGGTTGGAGCATGAGCGGTATATCTCATCTCCTCAGGGTATAAGTGTGTTTGTAAAATGAAATCATCCATATAGCATGTTTGCTTAAGGATTGAATACGGAAATTCATTGGCTGGTGTTACATTTCTGTTATATATCTGTAGTTCTTTGATGTTATTCATATTTGTTGTATTCATTACAAGTAGATGGATGAACTATGACTCTACCAAGAGTAGATGCAAGGTTATCCTTGAAAAAGGAGTTTACTTCACTTTGTTCATACAAGTGACTTACTAGTTGTTGATTAAATATATAAATCTTTCTGCTCAGTTTATTTTAATAAACTGCTATAACAATGTTTTGGCGGAGAGTTATATCTCCCGCTGGGGCAATTTACAATTGTCTCACCCCCGTGGAATCCAACTTTTAAGGTAGACGCGGACAAAAAAGCAGAATCTCATTACAGGGAATAGACAACAGCAGTGACAGCAAGGACATTAGTAATATCTCAGGTGGAGATACTTCCTGTCAAGTTATATAGTTAGAAAGTCCTATGTGCCGTCTCTGTACTCTCAGGTCCTCAGAGTTTTTAGTCAGTGTTTTATGAATCAATCCGAGGTTTTGTCTTGATGCCTTGAGATTTGTATACTTTCTGTATATAATGTTTATAAGACAGTTGATAATGTAATCTCTAAAAAGAGATGGTACAGATTATGTACGTTTGAACCAGAATGTAAATGTTATGCAATGGTTCTTGTTGGAAAATATTTCCTATGTAAGGATCTCTTTGCAAAAAGTTTTAATTTTCAGTGATTTTCAGTAATCCGCAGTAAATAATTCGCTTCCGCATTCGTTAATCCTATTTTCACGAGACAGTCGCCACAGGTTTCTATCTGCTTTTCTCTATTCCTTACTCTCTATCTTCTACATCATCAAATCTTTGTTGAAACTTAAGAGCTTGGGGTACCTCTTGACCGCACCAACGGGTTCCTGTGATAACCAAATCACAAAGTTCACGCCTGTGGTTTGCCTAAATGATGCCCCACTAAGGAAATCAAACTTATGTTCAATGATTCGAATGGTGGAGCTTCATGCTTCATGGTGGGGTGAAATGAGAAGAAGGAAGACAACCCTTCCTTGGTTCTCAGTTCTGGCCATTGCTCTTGAATTGCTTTGGTTTATCATGTAAGGGAAAAAGGCCTTTTCATGCCTTTGATTTTATTTGTAATGCATTATTCTCGTATATTTCTATAAAAGGATCACCTAATCATGATCCAACTCCGTAATGTTTATACAAGGGTGAAATTGTCTTTTTGTTATTATCATTTCTTTTAAATCATACAATATCTTAATCTTACAAATGTCATAGTAAATTATTTATAACTCAAAAATAAATAAAAAACATTTTGGAATCATGGCATTTTTTTCTACCAACGACATAAGTTTCATCACCTAAATACAATATAATAAATATACAATTTTATGATTTTTTTTATTTGGATAGATTTTCTAAAAGTCATAACTAATAATCGATATGTCAAAAAAATAAAGTAAAGTATGTTATGAACTCAATATAATATAATCTACAAGATGGTATGTTTCAAAACCGAATTTAACAATAATAAAAATGCAAATTTTAGGGTTTTTACAATTAATGTAAACCTAACACTAATCTCGTATCTGAATTTAATAGGTTGCTTGTGAACTAATATGGAATTAAGGTTTTGTATCTTCCTTTAATAGGTTGCTTGTGAACTAATATGGAATTAAGGTTTTGACCTTAGACATATGTGGAACTGATATGAGGTATATTGCATTCCATTTTATTCATATTGAGAAATTGCCTATATTTACATTCTCTCTCTCTATTAGTCCATATACAATATTTTCTATCTCTCCTCTTATATGTTGACTCATGTGAGCTTGAAGATATGAATCTTTTGTTGGATATTCTTTTGACTATAAACTATACTTTACTTCATGATGAAATATCATTTGCGAAAATGAACCATGTTCATCCTTATTGTGAGATGGAACCATAATTGTGGTATGAACTATTTTACCCGCTCATGTGGTCTATGTTTCAAATTGTTCATTTATGTGATTACAATCTCATTAAGCATATTCATATGTATGAACTTTCACTTGTGTTTACATTTTTCATGCTTTGTGAATTAGTAGCTCTAGAGTAATGTAATGTTTTGGTCTTTTTGGGTTTTATTCCCTACCGAGTGTGCACCTTTTCACTTGTATTTTATATAGGGTGTGCGTTTCTGCCCCGATCCTTTCCACCGGGTATTATTATAATGTTGGGAGTCTAGCAGCTCGTAGTTCTCTATTAGGTTTTAAGGTTATGAGCCTTATCTACACTGACCTTATATTTCACTAGCGCTATGCTTGTCTCACATGCATGCATGTTAATAATTATTATTGATGGGTTATGTTCCCTAAAGTCTTTATGTGTGCTTTTGTGGTACAACTCTTATATTTTATTAATGGTGAATGTTACTCTTGGTTATCATTTTATTTTAAATTTATAATCTTTTATGTCCACTTGGATATTAATTTTCCTCTTCTATGGGAATCCTTGTTTTCTTTTTGTCCTTTATAAAATAATGTTGATCAATTCCCTATTAACATGCACATAATGGCCTTTATATTGAAAACATCCTTTTTGTCTTCTCTTCTGAGGTATGCTTCGAACCCCATGTGTAGGACATGTAAGACTAGACATGGTGGCATAGACATGCTAGCTGGAGATCTTTGGGAGATGGACTTGATAAGGTCTGGATATCCATCTACTTAGATCCTTATGTTGTTGTTTTCATGTAAACCCCAAGTGGGAGAATATTGTGTACACTTGATAAATTGAATGTGGCCATTATTTATATTCCATTATTGTACTTTGGTTATTTTGTATACCATCAGATGGGAAATAAAAAGTTTACACCTATTCCAGCATACCTTTTTAGTTTGTATCGAATGGATGGTTTTTATTCCTCAAATTAAATAGGGAGTGGAGCATCTATCAGGTCCCATTTCTTTCAAGGTCTATAATAATGGCAGCTAAAACGAAGTCTATACTCAAGATTTGTTTATCACAAATGAATTCGACAAAAATATATTTGAAAAATTAAATAATTAGTGGATTCTAAGAATTCTTCACATATCATGCAAATGGAAACTATGTTGAAGCCTCTTCTCTAGAGTCCATCCATCCATAGATTCTTCCAATATCAATATTTCAAGCAGTGATTTTTTAGTTTTCAATACTTGGAGGGTTGTAGGGTTATTAAGGCCATTAACGCATGTTACTTGCTTCAACATCATTCCTACACAATTTTGAGAGTATTGACTATGTTGTTTCTAGGAAGTTCAAAACTAGATATTTCTTGATTAAAGAGGTAAACCACATATAATTTTTTACAAGTATTTCAATTAATGAGTTTTCTTGGAATACATGCACCTCTATTTCAACAACATTTATACAAAAAATCAGAAATTTCCTATGGCTATAAAACATTATTACTTACAAACCCTTGCTCCAAAGTTATGTGATACATAAATACATTAACATGTATAAATAGTTTGCAACATATAAATGATAATAATATTCAAATAATCAATTTAAGCCATCATTGATCGGTTACAATATAACTGTTATTTTTAAATAATTTGATATTCATTAATTTGATACAAACCAAGATGATGGTATATCCATAATGATATGTGGTTCAATCAAATGACTTCCACAAAAAAATGTATCATACTCTACTTGATATTATTAGTGAACATTTTCTGCACTATTGATAATTTCAACATTGTCCCTTCAATTCGTACTCAGCCTCAAACTGACTCACATTCCTAAGTTAGTGAATTATAATAATCCTATAGGGACTCTCGAGTAGGGTGCAAGATTAGTTACCTAGTAAATAACTAGTATAATTTTTTTGTTAATATTATAGAAGTTTCATTCTACAACTATAATGTATAATGTGACACAATTTGTACCTATTTTTTGAACTTATTCCCAATCGGTCTCTTCACCAAGAAAAAGAAGTATATATTAAATCCTAATTGGTCATGCTTATCACATGTAATAATTTCATATGCAACTCAATTCATAGGATGAATCTATTTGTTGGTATGTATGCCCAGAAAGCCAATCATATGATGATTGGATTAGCATATGTTCTGATTGATTTGATAAATATCAAAGGAAAGCTTCCAATTTATTTGAGCTCAATAGATTATGAGATAAATGATGGAGTAGAATGAATGTCTAAAGAATAACAATACTCAATGACGTATGTCTTTAGGTTGAGGACCTGAACAATGAGATCATACATATGCTAAGAGTATGTACATTCTTGTTATGTCCCTAGTCGGATTTCATTGTGGAAGGTTGATATACAACAATGACACATCAAGACTAGAGTGTGTGTTTTCTTATGACAGTGTCTCATTAGTCATGATATATGATATCAAACCAAGCACATAAATACATGTTAGAGAACAGTATTGTAAGGCCCCTAAACTTGCTTAATGATTTGAATAAGATTAATTATCATAATTGAATTCTTATAACCCTAATATAACCTTTTTATATGCTTTGAAATCATAAGAGAGGCTTAAGTTTCAAATTTTGTCCAATTTGGACACTGTTTGAACAAGTTATGCAATTTTATGCACATTTTGGACTTTTCTACAATTTACCCAATTGAGAGGTTTCCTTTGCAATTTATCGCTTGCATTATATTCCTTGGATATTCTACCATCATTATTGAGATTTTTGAGCCATGGGGCACTTATTTAAACCTTGGTTTGAAGATGTTTTTTCTAAGGGTATTTTTGGGTTTACCCCTTCATGGATGAGCTACCTTTAGTAGCTATCAACTAGTGAGTTATTTGTTTTTTTTGGAAATTCAAGAAACGAGAGATATGCATGTCTCTATGGACGGTGGGAGATCTTCTTGTGTGTGTTCTTGTATATTCTTAATGGTTTAAGGCCATGGACACTTGGAAAGATACTAGAACTTCAACTTTTTCTTTTTCTTTACCTGAAAGTTTCATATACTTATCCCTAAGCACCAAAACGAGCTAGTGTCTCTCCACCACCTCCCTCCTTCACCCAAACTCGTTCTCCCTCTGTGCTGCTGCGATTTTTCCTGTCCAAGGAAGAAGAAAGTGAGGACCTTCTTGGAAAAAGGATCTAGGGTTGCAATTGACTTCCTTTTAGGGTTTAAAAAGCTTCCTTCTAGTGATCTTGACCTAAAAGGGTAAGTATTCCCTTATTTCCTCTATTTATTTCTCTGTATTTCTTCCTTCTATACTTCTCCAGGTCGGAACTTTGTTGTTCCATGGTAGAAATTGCTCTAAAGCTCTAAAACCCTACCTTTCTTGCTCCTTATGCTTAGGGTTTGCTCATTTGATGAAGAAAGGTGCTAGATGGACGAGTTCATAGCTTATGCTTGAATTTTCTACCCTACCTTCTAAAGTTTTCTTCTGTTTGGGGTTTCATCTTCTCATTATAGGCAATTTTTATAAATTGATCCACGTTTATTGCTTACCATAAGCTTTCTAGATCATGTTCTTGCTTGAAAATGATGATCCATGCACTAAAAAGCTATGCTTGACTTGGATTTCGATTTTTATAATGTTCCCTGTTCTGATTTCAGTTCTATATGAACCTGTGATCATGTGTACATTATTCCTATGATATAATATGACTTGTATCAGGTTGTTTTGATAACCTATGGTGCTAAGCACCTATCAACCAATGGCCAATTTAAGGGTTTTAAGTTGATTTCTTCTATAAACCCATGACCTGATGATGGTACCATTGCAACAACCCTATGGTGTTGTCTTCATGACAATGGATGGTGGTAACCAAGGGTGTCAACTGACGTTCACCCTCTTAGGTCATGTTTTGTCCTAATTAGAAACCTAGTGATTAACAACTAAGTACCCTAATGATGTTATCAATCAATGGTGATATTAGTTTGATATTTGATGTTGATTAACGAATATAGTGTTGATCTAACAACCTATGGTGAGTTAATGGTCACTAATTATGGTGGATAAGGTTTCCAAAACCTATGGTGAGTTAATAATATAGTTGTAGCATCAATTAATTCTTAGACCAATGGTTTCTTCGGTCACTTGATACAATGGTCAAACCAATACTATAATTGATAGTTTTAACATATGAACTTGACCCAATGGTCAAGATCTAATGTTAATTACTCCAATAAGGTGGAATAATGTCTAATGTAATATGTTGGTCCTAATAATGTGATTTATATAGCTTCCATTATATGATCAACTTAAGGAGCTTACTTGCTGACAATGGATGGCTTGTTTTAAGTGAATTGTCAATTGTGGGTTTTACCCTACTTTCAATGGCACTTTTTGTGTTGTTAATCAAGGAATGTCTAGGGTTAGATGGTGAATCTTTATAGAGAACAAATCAAGTACTTCATAGGTGGTTTATCCAATGTGTTTACTTATGTAAACAACCAATGGTCTTACCTTATTAAACATCCAATGGCTTTGGGTGACATTGTGGTATGGTGATATTGGTTGAATGATGATGGAACAAATAGAGGGCTACCCTTAATAAGGTAGTCTTACCTATTCACTCATATGAATAGAAAGGATGATAATCATATTGTGTTGATATGTAACTCTAATGAGGTACAGATTGTTATACCTAGCTTTAATATAACTAAATGATGGTAATTGGGTATGACTAATCCTTGAATGACTAATGCAATCATGGGGTACTCTCTTATTGTTTTTGAAACCCTAGTATGCTATAACCCGATGTTTACATCTTGATTTATGTGTGGGTTCATACTTGAGAATAGTATGGAATGTGATGGTGATACTTCACCTTATGCATCCATGATCTAATGGGGATGTCGTGAGTTAGGGTTTAGATATAAGTGTTTATTAGTAACATTGATATAATTTATCGCGTTGAATCTAACTTTAATACAAATAGATAAAGATGACTATTCATGTCTAACATTCTTATATTATGGAATGATTGTGGAATAACCTCCTTAATATTATCATAACCTTAATATGTTAATTGGTGGTTATCATAGCCGCATGGTTGATACTTTCTTATGCTAAACATGTGCATTATGAATATGATGAGGGTTAATCATATCTAGATTCCTTGCATATTAGTGTAATAAAGGAATGTTCTTAACATTAATATAACCCTGCTATGATTGTTTATGAATATCTCCTAGCTCATTAATACAATATAGTGTTGATCCAGTGTATTATATGTAAGTGATGTTGTTGAGCCTTGTTATAAGGCATGCAAAGATAATGATGATCTTGTAGGGAATAATATGATGGTCTTAATTACCTTTGGGCATGGTTGAGCCCTGAATGAGGTTTAATCCTCTTGTGTTCCTAAGGGTTAATACCATGTGATATTGTAAAAAGGATTTATATCTTGTGATATTATGATGGTCTTAATGGCCTTTGGGCATGGTTGAGCCCTGAATGAGGTGTAATCCTCTTATGTTGATAAGGGTTGATACCATGTGATATTGTGAAAAAGATTATTATATTATGATAGTATGATGACTAGTGTGGTCTCATGAATGACAAGTGAATAGTACCATGTGATGATGATATGTGAAATTATGTTTCACACATTTTATATCTTTTAAAAGTTGTGATATCTATATGCTTGCTAAAAGTGAATTAGGGTTTGTATGTCCACTTGTTTGATGTAGTCTTAATTTACCCAATTGGCATAACTAATAAAGTGCAACTCTAATCATGTAGTGTCATGTGTCGTAGAGCCATCTTTAGTGTCATAATTTTCTGGATGGTGAAATGAGTATTCCTAAGGGAAACTCAGAGCACATATTGTTGAGTATGTGGGGGTGGCAGTTTGAGGATATATCCTTGTCATCCACAATGTAGATTGTGGAGGTTGGCTATGGTCATGCCTCATACATATGATATGATTGAGAACATTTGTGGTCGTGTCTTGGTGATTATAACATGATGTGATTAGAGGACAACTGCAGTTGTACCTCAATGATTGGGTTTCAATACCCCAGTTTCTAGTGTTGTGACATGTACCAAGGGCAGACTAGTGGTTAGAAGCTTGACTATATGTCGTTGTGGTGGTATCTTTGACTGATATGCCATTGCCTTTTACTCGTACTGACTGAGGGAAAGAGATCTTAGGATACCAGCACTCCTAGATCTTGTACGGAACCGAATAGCCCTTCGTAGGGGTCAGTTGCACTTTGAATGGTATGATTCAAATTCCCCAGGGCGTAATAAAAGATGTAATACAGCTGTGTAGCATTTGTTTTAGGGTTATACACAACGTTTCACATTGGATGATAACCCTTGTTTGTTATCTTTACATAAAGATGATGCTTAGTGCAATAAAGAGATAGTAGATACACTTAGGTTGTGGATATTCTTAAGATTGTAGATGCGTACATACAGTAGCTATGTTTGTGTTGATAATTGTATTGCTACTGTTTATTATAATCATGATGCTAGCTATCTCATGTTGTTAGTTATGTTTAGCATGCTAGCCATGCCTTTGTAACTAGAGATGCATATACTACTAATCATGCTTAGCTAGATGGTTGTTCTTATGTTTTTAGCCCTTCTTATGATGTTGATATGTTCAACCAATTAGACATGCTCATGTTGTTAGTTATGCTATGTTACTAGACTTGCTCATGATGTTAGATATGTGTATGCTACTAAATTTCTTATATTGTCAACAAGATAAAGGATGATAGTCTAGCTAATGAAGATAGTTATTATCTGCTTCTTTATGTATTTTATTAATCATCAGTACTGTTGATCTTATTTGTTATATATGATTAAACTACTTAACTATTTAATTAGTTAAAAATGTTGTAATTAATAAGCGTTGTTGGAGGTTATATCTCTTGCTGGGACATGGGTCTCACCTTTGTGGTTGGCCACATTTTTTTTAGGTGATCGGAAGTGACGAAAACAAACTTGTGGCAACAAAGAAGAGGAAATATAGTAATATATATTTGAGAAAGTTGATTAGATTTCTAGTGTGTCCTAGTGTTGTCCATTTACTCTCAGATTCGGATGAGAAAAAGTTTGTATATGGTGTTTCAAATGAATCAGACTTTTGTTAACATATTAATGCTTGTTTGTGTGGCATATACGAATATTGTTCTCCTATGTATATATGTAGTGGCTAAGATGATAGAGCAATTTGTATCAAATTCTTTTCATAGTATGGATATAAGAAAGATTTCATGCTCTTATGCAAATATTTCTGAGTGGGTGCTGACGTTGACATCGGTTTTAATTTACCCATGTTTTTGGGTATGTGATTAATTAGTGAGTGATTATGTTTTATATTTTGAGTAATCTCATTTAGTGTAACAGTTTCTCACAAGTTGGTATCAGAGCTTTAGGTTCACTAAGTCTACAGGGACACTAGGACTTAGGACTAGGATGATATCAAAATTAGGAATATGACATAAAAATATGATGCATACTGTCTAATCTCAGTATTTGGGTGTAGCATCCCTGACCTGCGTTATGGCTTAACCCTAGAAGTTTTTCCTAAGTAAGTTATTTACAAACTTTTTCTAATCTTTTGAAAAGTAATTAAGACTCTTTGTGAAGTTTATTTTCAAGTGTGAACTTAATTGCAAACTATTTGTACATTATATGATAGTCTGAGTGTAAAGTGCAATTTACCCAAGATAAGGGGTTATATTGAAATATGTCACATGTTGAATGTACCTTAAGTGTTTTAATATCATAAATAGAAAATTATGCAAAGTGGTAACTTGTGGAAAGCCTAAATTTCAAGTTTGAGCTTGTTTGAATAATGCTAGTGCCTAGTGCACCAATTTTGGTACAAATTGTAATTTACCTAAAATGTAGGGTTGATATGAAAATTGCCACCTTTAGAGTGTCCCTAATTCCTATATTTATAATTTAGAGGAGATATAAATAAGGAGACATCATGTTTGAATCATTTATGAATGATGGTACTCTTGGTGATGAAAAGACCAAGAGATGATGTATAGTTGAGGCCCTTACTTGAGTTGTATTGAGTTGTAGACTTGAAATGGGAATGCCTATCAGACAAGGAGCCATAAAGGGGATCCCATATTGGTTTGTGGACTCTTGGAAAAGTCCATGATGAATTAAGCACCTCAGGGAGGTAATCCATGATGAGTTAGATGCTCCTTGCAAAAGTGTATCGATTTGCATTATTTGTGAGATAAAGATGAGATATCTTATCCAACAAGATAAGGGATGGCTGAGATATCATTTCTAGATTATCCTCTAGATTTTTTCATGTCAAGATATATATGTGTGCATGCATGGACATGTGTCAACCATGCATGGCCACGTGTCACCTAGTAAGTATATGGTGATGACACCTCTTATACACTCTCTCTCATGAACCCAAGTATATATGCTTCTCCTTCCACCTACTAATGGAAGTTTACGAACCCCATAACTCTATTTCTTGGAGATATCATGCAAAACCTCTTAGATATCATGCATAGTAGCTCAACGAGCAAGGGGAGCTCATGTTTAAGATAAGGCTTTGGTCATCTTCAACCTTGGTTGAAGCATGATTTTGGGTTATAGTTATTGCTCTCTTTTCTTCTTCACCAAGTTCTTAACTATGGTGATTCCTTGTAAATGGAGGAGTTTTGAACGAGCCTTGGACCTTGGATAAGATTTTATTCAACCTTAGGATCGTGAAGCTTTGAAGTTGTTCATAAGGCGGATTATATAACTTGAACCCAACTATGTTATTATTCACCTTCAATATTGTTGAACTTATTGATCTACTTTCAATTTCGAATTCCTTTGATTAATTGATGATCCTTTAAGTTCTAAAAGTATATTAGGACTTTTTTCCATAATCTAGAATAGTAAGAATAAGAATCTAGAGGTTGATGATGATGACATCATCAAGGTCTAACCCGATATTGGGTTGAAGTACCTCTAAACTGATATGAATACACCATAAGCATGATATGGTGATTAGTAGGTACCTCTTGCATGATATGAGGATGAAGTGCACACCTTGTGCATGATATGTTGTTAATAAAACACCATGTGCACGATATGAGGTCAAGTATACACTATATGCACAAATATGGAGTCAAGCATATGTTCCAACCCGATATATCAAACCCTAGGTGATAGGTAATCTGACATGTTGATATAAACACAATATGGTGATGAGTGTGTACCTCATGGGTGATATGAGTGAAACATATACATACCATGAGTACGATATGTGGTCAAGTAGTTACCTCCTACATGATATGGTGTTAGGTTTATAATCCTAACCCGATATAAGATGGAACCTGATATGAAACCCAAGATGATATGTAACACGACATAGAGATGAGAGATACCTCATGAACGATAGAAGAATACCTAATAAACAATATGGGTGATACCTACTTGTACCTTGTGAATGACATGAGGTCAATTCATAGCTCATGCACAATATGGTATACTCCACCCGATATGGGTTGAAAACCCTAGATGGTGATGAGAAATCTGATAAGAAACCCAAGATGAAGGGTAACTCGATATAGTGGTGAGTAATACCACATGAATGATTACAGTGATACTTACATATACCTTGTGCATGATAGGATGTCAAGTCCATATTCCATGCACGATATGGTGTTAAATGGATGCTATAGCTGATATAGTATTGAAACCCTAGATGATGGAATGAAACCTGACACACCTCAATTGGTTTGTGATGGGTTGTTTTAAATCACTCAACTAGATATCTAGCTTGTTGTTCAAATATATTATGGGACTTATCCTTGGAAGGAATAAAAGGATATGAGCATAATGATTTACCCAACATGGAAATCCGATATGGAATCCAATGTGGAAATCAGTTATGGAATTTGACATGGAAACTTGATATAGAATCCAACATAGAAACTGATATGGTATGAGATACTTGAGCGATACCATGATGAGGCATATACTCTATGCACGACATGGTGCACATCTTGTGCACATTATAGTAGAAAGTATACCCTTTTACCCGATATGAGGTCAAACACCTAGCTCAAACACGATATGAGAATGACTTGAGGTAATAAGAACTAAGTAATAGTCAACCCGACATGGATACACGATATGGAATAGGGGATACACCCTAAAACCTGGTATGGTCATATGGGTATACCATGATGCCCGAGATAGGTACACGATATGGTGGTTAGGTGTATCTTAAAACTGATATGGTAGCATACACTCTATGATGCCTGATATGGTAGGAATATTTCCAATCCAATATATTTGACTAAGTGACATATGATGTGTGTTGAAATTAAATGCAACATTAAGGTGCAATGAATTAATGCAATTGGATAGTAATAACTAGGTGCTCTCAATATCCTAGTGGGGATGAAAGAGAAACTAAAATTCGAATGATACTCATATAATGAGTATATAATGATACTCCTAGTATGAAAGGAGTATGAATTAGGGTTAACCTTTTATAATGTGACTTTGAAACTCTAAGTGATTATTAAAGGTAAATCTTAAATGAAGGGTGATGTTATGCACTTAAAACCCTAATCGGTTAGATTGAGAAACCCTAACCCTAATTATGGGAAGGACGTATTTCTCTTACATCACATAGTGATGATGTGAACCTGAAACTCCGTACAGATAAAATGGGAAATCCTAACCCTAATAATGGGGAGGTTGTATTTCTCTTAAATTATGTATTGATGTCATATACTGCTAGAGTTTTTATCATGAATTGCAAACTATTCTAGGATCATGAGATGATGAGCATATCCAGGTATGAGCTATGATGTTTATAGGTTACATATTTAAATGAGCCTTGTGAGCCATGTTAAATATATGTACAACAAGTATAATGATTATACAATCTGATATCTTATAAGATAGTTTTTGCCTAGTGAGAGGTGACAAGATATTTAATGAACCATGTGAACTATGTGAAATATTTCTACAACATGTGTGATGAATACCTTGGTCTAAGGACCTAGAGGTAACAGTTACCTGTTATAGAGGTAATAATGTTTAGTGATGATCTAAGGGTTTGAATATTTAGATCCAGTAATCATGATGATGATGATGATGATGATGTTAAGGGATGAGAATTCCCAGTAATGTGAAAAGGGACTGAGATCACGAGTGTATGTATCTAAATGAGTTCCAAAGATTAGAAAAGTACTTGATAGATGTATTACACCTTTCTTTGTAGAATTTGTTTATGATTGATGCTTATAACTTGATTGATGCTAAAAGAATATTGTAATGCACTTAATAAATCATTACGAACCATAAAATGCAGTTGCCCTGACCATAGATCCATCAGCATCAGAATTTATTGAAATGGTAAACCGGGTTTTTCCCATGGGATAACCTAGAGTGCATATTTTTGAATATGTGAGGGTGTGAGCTTGGATGGCCATATGTGAGTCGATCCCCTTATGTCCACGATCTTGGGGATTGGCTATATGCCAAATCCTGGCACGAGTGTGATAGTGGTCATAGACTCAGTAATGAGCAGGGTGAACTGGCTCGTGGCTAAGAGTATGGCTATATGCCATGACTCAATAATTTCATAATTGGGGAAGGTTGTCGGTCTGTGTTCCCCTAAGAGAGTGCATGCTATGGCTGTAATTCTGAGCAAAGATGCCACTATACCCTGGTATGCTCTTTTTGTAGTTTGACATGAGATGTCACTGCCAATTGTCTCGTACTGAATGAGGTGGGAGAGGTCTTGGTAGTCGGCTCTGTCATTGACCTTGTATGATACTGACTTGTGAGAAGTTTGTGGTTGGTTGGAGCATGAACAGTATACTTCATCTCCTCAGGGCATAAGTGTGATTGTAATATGTAATCATCCATGTAGCGTTTTTTCTTAAGGATCAAATACAGAAAACATTGGTTGATGTACACTTCTTTTATGCATCTTAATTGGATAGATGATATACATGTTTCCTTTATATCCCCTTGTATAGTGAATAGATGATTTATTGCTCTACCATAAATAGATGCATATTTTAAAGAAAGAAATTACCTTGTTCAGATTATAACAATGATTAATCATGCTTGTTAATATAAAAGAATTTTTGCTCAATTTTATATTTCTAGACTGAGATAATAATAGTGTCAGCGGAGAGTTATATCTCTCGTTGAGACAATTGTCTCATCAAATGGGATCCACAATTTTTAGGTGGACATGTACAAGGAGGTAAAGACCTTTTTGTAGAGGGAGAACAATAGTTGGGGTAGTAGTAACAACTTAGGTTGAGTGTGTTATCTGTCATGTCTTGAGATAGAAGTCCTACGTGTCGTCTCTATACTCTCAGGTCCTTAGAATCAATGTGTAATGGTTTTATGAACGATCTGAGATTTTGGCTTGTATGCCTCGAGGTTTCATGTTGCTTCAGTATATGTTTTGACAGAGCAACTATTATATATTATCCTCGAGATGAGATGAAACAGTGTATGTACAATGTGAATCATGATATATATAAGTTTTTCATCTCTCAATAAGAGTTTCCTAGAATTGGATCTCCTTGCAAATTGGTTTTAATTCTTAATGATTTTTTTGTTAATCTAATGTTTATGGTTATTCCGCAATTATCACTGGTGATGGCTTGATTTGTTATCGGGTCGTCACATTGGGTGCCCTGGCTAGGTATTCAATTATTGAAGAAAGGTAAGTATGGAACTCTTAGATTGTTATATGTCTGATTACTCTGATCAAGTAGTCATTTTGAGACAATCTAAAGAGCATAATGAATAAGAAATCATGGTATGAATATCTCAATCCTACCTTAAAGAAGATGAAAATTGCAACACAATCTATCAAAACTTGAATGTTTGGTAAATATAAGAGAATGATACAACACCATGAAATCTAAATCTGAATACAAATAAGTAAAAGAGGAGTTCTTGAAGATGTGATTCAAGAAGATAATAAAGTAAAAGACAGATAAGTCTGTTCTTATAAAGTGAATCAAGGTATGAAATCCACATAACATGGAAAGAACTCCTATAACAAGTACAAAATGAGAAGATAAATGGGAACAATGACAAAGGAATAAGGTAGAACCTGAGTTAATCTCAGATCAACCTATGTGTGTAAGAAAGTGTTAATGTAAAATCAGCATGTCATATGAAAAAAAAATAAGGGAGATGATCCCTGATTAATGAAGAAAATGTGGAATATGATGATTTACCCATTGATAAGTGGTTGAAAAACATAATAAAACAAGAGAACATTTCCAAGTGTGATAACTAGTCATAAAGGAAGGAGTAAGATATGTTAATCATGATGATTCTTATGCTAATGGCAAGGAACCCAAAATGAAAAAGGGAAAATGATACATTAGAAGATGTAACTTGCATAATAAAAATAGAATTGGTTACCTTTTTGCTAGTGACCCTTGAACAATGTTGTTATGGTATGGGAAGTGTGTTTCCCTTTGTTTCTTTCCTTTCTAAGGTACATCTTTCAAGTGGATCATTTCCACTTCGTACGTGTGGATTCACTACAAACATGAGGGTGGATAGCTTATTATAGCGTAAGGTTGCTTGGACAATGGATCCAAGATCATAAATTTTGTGATGAGTTTGTTTTTTAGCCTTCCAATAATTAGGAAGACTCCTCTTCTATGTCTTGATATTTTTTATGTTGGTAAAAGTGGATGAGATAAGGATGTGAGTTCCTTATAGCACATGAGGTGGATACCAAGGTAATGAATCATAGTATCCAAGATGTATCAACAGTACGAGAAATATGTGAAGGTTGGAGATGTTTATTTAAATGAACATTCCAAGTATTCCTCTCTAGTAGAGAGAGAGAGAGAGTTTATTATGGTCCTATAAATGTTGTTTGGAAGGAAAAACAAAAGTGACTCTATAATGTTGTGTATGGTCTAGTGATAGCTGGGCAAGACCACTATCAAGGATAGATGGTTTGTTGGTCAATAGATATGTGATATTGTGTTCCTTTAAGATAAACCTATGATCAGATATCAATGCATAAGAGTTACATTGGATGACATAATTAACATTGCCATGATGAGTTTAGAGTTATGTCCTATAGACTAACCAATGTAGAAATAGAATTTATGAATAGGAGGAACAGAGTGTTCCAGTCATGTCATACAAGTTATATCAAGCTTTAAATTATGACATGTCAAAGTATTTCAAATATGGTCAAATAATATGATCAATATTTCTTTAAAAACCATAGGGTTGAAAAAGAAGCAATAGCTATGAGACAAGTTGAACAAGAGTGAGATGGGGTTGATTAAGTGTCTTTATGGGATCAAGATATGTCTTCTAAGTAGGTTGTGTAAATCCTAGTAAGGTGAAGATAGTGTTGTTGTTTCACCCCTAACAAAGTTGACTAGGAATGATGTTTCCTTGTATGGAATACCAAGTTCCATCATCAACATTTCTTTTGATGCTGAAAAAGAACTCACAAGTGTTCTAGTGTTAGTGTATCTAGAAGAAGAAAAAAGATGGATACATCGCCTTTTTTATGCTTCAAAGAATGGTATGGGACACATGCCATGATTGGTAAAAAGATATCAAGTATGACATTTGAGTAATGTTTTGATATAATAGATATAATTTTAGGATGATGGCTAGAATTTAAAGTTGAACATTACTACTAGAGTTGTACAGATGACACAACAAGTTTCGACATTCCATATTGAGAATGTCTTCTTAGGTGGGGTTTTTTGTGCTGACACAAGATGAGATATGTATGAATGATGTGACATCACCATGATATGTAAGTAACCATGTGAAGGTAATAGGATGAGGTGAAAAGGAATACCCATCTTTGTTTACCTTAGATTTTAGGGGTGAAATCCTTATTAGGGGTTTATAGTTGTAAGGCCCCTAAACTTGCTTAATGAGTTGAATTAGCTTAATTATCATAATTGAATATGTATAACCCTAATCTAACCTAGTAATATTCTTTGAAATCATAAGACTATCTTAAGTTTCAAATTTGGTCCAATTTTGACATAGTTTGAGCAAGTTATGCAATTTTATGCACATTTTGGACTTTTCTGCAATTTACCCAATTGAGAGGTTTTCTTTGCAATTTATCACTTGCATTATGTTACTTGGATATTATATCATCATTATTGAGCTTGTTGAGCCATGGGACACTTATTTAAACCTTGGTTTGAAGGTGTTTTCTCCAAGGGTATTTTAGGGTTTACCCCTTCATGGATGAGCTACCTGTAGTAGCTATCAACTAGTGAGTTATTTGTTTTGCTTGGAAATTCAAGAAATGAGGGATATTCATGAATCTATGTATGGTGGGAGATCTTCTTGTGTGCGTGCTTGTATATTCTCAATGGTTTAAGGCCATGGACACTTGGAAAGATACTAGAACTTCAACTTTTTCTTTTTCTTTATCTTTATCTTAAAGTTGCATATACTTATCCCTAAGAACCAAAACGAGACATTTTCTCTCCACCACCTCCCTCCTTCTCCCAACCTCATTCCCCCTTTGTGCTACCATGAATTTTCCTATCCAAGGAAGAAGAAAGTGGGGACCTTCTTGGAAAAAGGATCTAGGGTTGCAATTGACTTCCTTTTAGGGTTTAAAAAGATTCCTTCTAGTGATTGTGGCAACACATCCCACTATCACACAGACAGCGAGGTGTTACATGAAAATGTGCAGAAATCACCATAACCACAGATTATCAAAAATACGGGTTAACTAAAACCGATTGCGAAAAACTAATAAGCTGAGAAACTATTACATTCCAGTCCACATCCTGCAAGAAATAGGTTATATAAGCATATACAAGCCTTGGTACGTGTCCACAACTTAGAGCAACAGTTGTCTTATCATCACATGAGTTCATCACATGTTCATACATACTTATAGGTTCACGTCTGGCCAACAGCAGGATATACAAAACATCAACGATTGTACATCATGAAACAACGTAAAACACTTCCAAGGACCTGAGAGTACAGGGATGACTCTAGACTCTACTAAAAAACATCCAAAACAGCAGCATATCCATCGCTTGCCTTCTATCGCTCTTCTTGCTGCTCGGACGCAACTCCGCGACCACCTCCACGTCTAGCTCAACCACCTAAAAAGGGTGTAAACCAGAGGAGTGAGACAATTGAACATTGTCCCAGCGAGAAACATAACTCCCCGCCGAAACTACAAAACCTCAGAGGTATATATATATATATATATATATATATATATATATATATATAGCAGCTAACTGATAGGAAGTATAACAAGAGCAGTTAAATAAAGTAAAGTTGTTCATACTTAGAAAGCTTACCAGGAGTATAATTATTTCTTTGTGGAGCATGATTAATCAAGATATATAAGTCCTACTACATATGAGCAACATATAAGCAACTGCAAGATATGACAAGATTATTCTACACAAACAAGCCCTCAACCAATGTTTCGTGTTTGTCTTAAGTAGTAGTACTATTCGGCTGAATTACGTATTATTATGCCCTGAGGAAGTGAGTCATACCGCTCAGATCCAACCTTCGGTTACGAAACCTAAGTCGGTGCCATACAAGGTCAATGGAAGAGTCAGACTCCACGACCTTCTCCGCCTCATGGTCAGTGCATGAGTACAACACAAGCAGGACCGCAGTCTCATGCTGAAGTGGTCTTAGCCACAGGATCAGGCTACCCTCTGCCTAGCCCGCCTCGGTACTGGTCTCGGCGCTAGTGAAACTAAGCCATGAGCCTGTTCACCGTGCTCTGAGCCATGAACGCATTCATGCTCCTCATATCCCATATCCTGAGCCATGGGCCTGTTCACCATGCTCTTTATCACAATTGGGCTACGGGCCTGAATCTGCACCCTGGAGTCTACAACCGAAGTTGCACTCTTACCTCCTCACTTTAGGCTAGGAGAAACCTCGCATACTCAACAATATGCGCTCCGGGTTAACCCGCAGAAGAACCCGTTTCACCATCACCAATTCCTGAAGATGATGGATCTATGGCCAGGGCAACTACATGATATATTTCACTGTGATTAATTAGTATATTTTATATGGATTGCAATGTTCAACCAAGTTGTATAACATGCAATTATAACAGAAGTAAACAATATGGAACTCAATAGTTACTTTTACTATAATTCACATCATACTGATCCAACGCAAGGATCCATCATCTCATGTTATCACTTGGCCTCTTGCCAATCATACGGGTTCATACCATGGGATCTCAATCCCCATTATATGCTGCCACTGCCTCTCAGGGCTTACATTATTATCAACGTCATGGAACAACATTCATAATGTACCTGTCATTTCATTGTTCCCATATATTCATTCCTCATAGCCTTTCATTTGGCTCTACATTACCTGCATGGTTAGCACTATTCAGTAATCATCATGAATAACTTAGAAACTCATAGTATCAACATAGGGTGACATTTTAGGATTCGGTGCTTAATCAACACAAAGTGACATTAATGATTATATCCTTTACTTAATCATGCCTCATCTTATGATCACATATATAAGGCACATCAATAAGCAAACCCTAATGCATGCTCATTATTGCTCTTAGCATAATGAGATAGTCAAGGTGATCACATTTGTGTATAACTATGTTAAGTTTAGATGGACAAGCTTTATCAATGAAATACTTATCATGCAACGAGTCACCATTCATTAACAAGAGTATAGTTAACACTTCAGTTTTCCATGACAAACGAAACCTTCACAAGAAGTACTCACAACCCTCACTAAAAATTGTATCGGGCAGGGCTCACCCTCACCATAGGTTGTATCGGGCAACCTGCCCTCAACTCATAACCAACTCACAACGGCCTGCGTGCAGCGCGCAACGCCACGTTACCAAGGGCAACAGTTCTCAAGCGTGCAACGTGCAACGCTGGGTCAAGTGTCGTGCACTTGGGTATACTGGGCAACGACCAAGGGTCAGTCGTGCAAGGTATATCAGCCAGTTCTACGCGCGCCATGACGTGCATGTTATCGGGTAGTTAGGTGTCAACAGTGCAATGCACACTGGGGGCGTGCAGCTCTGCTGGGCAACACGGTGCCAGGCAGGGTGACGCGCTCTCCAGGCATGCACTACCGGACGACGCGGTGTCAAGCTCAACTCAACCCGTGCACGGGTAGCGTGCACTCTATACTAGCATGCAGGGCCTGTGTCGGGCGTCAGGGGGTAGTGTGTGCACCCACCACAGCAGCACTCATTCAAAGAGAAAACCGTGCAAGGGGCTCTAGGTCAAGAGGGTTGTCGGGAAGCACCTCCCCATGCTCATATCGACCAAGGTGTTAACTCTCAAGGTCATCTACCACCTCACACATGGTCACCTGAAACCCTAGTGGGTCAAGAAGAGGCTCACCTCAATCAACTAAGAAGGAGGGGTCTTGCACATCTTCTATCACCAAACGGGTCATAAGGAGAAACCCTAGAAAGAGTCACCACCATAGCCAAGCTCACCCTTATAGCCCATGGTGAGAGGAGAGTGTTGCTTAAGCAACTAGAACACAAGCTCACCTCAATCGGTTAAGGGAAAGAGGGGTGTTGCTCATGATACTAGAAGCTCAAACTCACTCCTCTAGACCAAGGGGAGAAAGGAGTATTGCTCCCAAAGAAACCCTAGATCATAAAGTCCGGCCAACATGGAAGCTAAGCAAGAAACTAGCTACTAACATGTAAACAAGATCATAGTAAGAGATAATGTAATTAGGGTTATAAGTTATGCAACCCGCCTCAAGCAAGCTCCAAGCTCCTAGCTCCAAGCACCACCAAGCAAGGAAGATGGAGACTCCAAGGCTATCAGCCACCAGCTTGCTTCTCAAGGGGGTATCGACCACCACTAGCAAGGAAGAGGGTTGTGTCGTGCAACAAGGTGGAGAGGAACCAAAGGAACTCCTAGCTAAGGAAGGGAACCGCCTATATAGAAGAAAAGGGAGGAGAAAACAAGGTGGAACCAAGTAAGGTGTCACCTACCTAGGGACACTTGTCCTAGTGCATGAGTCACCACTCTAGCAAGCTCCATACACATGTCCAAGATATGTACCAAGTGTCCAGTAGTGGTGACAAAAACGAGGTCAAGGCTAGGTCAAGCATAATGGGAGACACAACAACTAGCACCTTGGGCAACACACCTCTTGCCATGGGAGACACACACACACCTTGGATGATACACACTACTCTTGGCCGATACAAGGCTCAACCAAGGCAAGGAAAGGCACCTCAAGGCCCAAACAAGATCAACCAAGCCCAAAAGAACTCAAGCAACGAGCCCAAGCCTTCCTCTCTACCCTAGAGGAAGCAACGAGAGAGAAATGCCTCTCCAGGTGGCAACTTGCCTACAAAACCCTAAACTTGGGTTATTTGCAAGTAGCACCTCCAACCCTCAACAAAGCACAACCAAACCCTAATCACCACCAAAGGTGATTAGCGAGTAGGAAAGCACCAAGGTTAAGCAAAGCAAGCAGGGTAAAACCTAAACGAAGGTCAGGGTCCTTACAAGCTAACCCCCTTCAAAGGATTTCGTCCCCGAAATCCGAAGAGAAAAGAAAGGGATACTTCCTCCTCATCTCTTCCTCAAGCTCCCATGTGGCTTCCTCGACACCATGGTGATTCCAATGAACCTTTACCAGAACCAGGTCCTTCCTTTTTAGCTTCTTAACTCTTCTGTCAAGGATCGCCACAGGACCTTCTTCGTAGGTCACATCTTCATCAAGCTCAACCTCAACTGGCTGTATTACTGCTCCTGAATCCAGATGATACTAACATGGAACACTGGATGTAACATGTGCAACTCTAGAGGCAACTCTAACTCGTAAGCTACCTTGCTGACACGTGCTATGACTGGGTAAGGCCCCATATACCTGGGTGCTAACTTACCCTTCTGGCCAAACCTCAGCACACCTTTCCACGGCGAGACTTTGAGATACACTTTGTCTCCTACCTGGAACTCCAGAGGCCATCGGCGATTGTCTACATTAGACTTCTGCCTGTCCTGTGCCACTTTCAACTATTGCTGTATCACCTTGATCTTTTATGTTGTTTGCTGTACTAACTCAGGACCCAAAAGTTGATACTCACCAGACTCGTACCAACACAAAAGAGATCTGCACTTCCTCCCATACAAAGCCTCATAAGGAGCCATATCAATGCTCCATTGATAACTGTTGTTGTAGGCAAACTCTATCAAACTAAGGTGCACATCCCAGTTGCCTAGAAACTACAAAACACAAGCTCTAAGGAGATCTTCCAAAGTCTGAATAGTCCTCTCAGATTGTCCATCTGTCTATGGGTGGAAGGTGGTACTAAACCTCAACTGCGTTCCCAATGCTTTGTGCAATTGTTCCCAGAAACGACTCATGAACTAAGGACCTCGGTCAGAAACTATCGTTACTGGCACACCATGCAAACATACTATCTCATCAACATATACTCGAGCGAGTTTCTTAGCTGTATACGTCGTCTTCACTGGTAGGAAATGGGCAGACTTCGTCAATCTGTCCACTATCGCCCAAATGGAATCATGATTCCTAGTTGTCCTGGGCATACCAACTACAAAATCCATGGTTATATGATCCCATTTCCACTGTGGTATCAACAATGGTTGCAACGTACCTACCGGCTTCTGATGTTCAGCTTTGACTTGTTGACATACCACACACCTAGCCACGAACTCAGCTACATCTTTCTTCAAACCGAGCCACCAATACAAGTCCTTCAGACTATGATACATCTTGGTGACACCTGGATGCATGGCATACATTGACGCGTGTGCTTCCTCAAGCACTAACTTGCTCAGATCATCCACATCTGGAACCACTATCCTGTTACGATAGAAGACTACTCCATCCTCGGACTCATGAAACCCATCATGCCTTTCGCTGCCAAACTCTAATCTGATCAACTATACTGCATCATCTGTCTACTGGGCATCTTTGATCTGCTGTCTCAACGTAGGCTTGACTTACATCTGTGCTAAAAGTCCAGCTAACGAGAAAACTTCTATCTGCACATTCATCTGTTGCAAGGAAACAAACATATCCCGTCTATGGCCTACCAGAGAACTCAACTGTGCCTTCTTTGAAGAAAGAGAAGAAGACTTTCTGCTAAGCACATCAGCTACCACATTCGCCTTACCAGGATGATACTCGATAGTGCAATCGTAATCATTGATCAACTCCATCCATCGCCGTTGTCGCATGTTTAACTCGTGCTGCAAAAAGATGTACTTCAGGTTCTTATGATCCGTAAAGATCTGACACACTTCCCCGTAAAGATAGTGTCTCCAAATCTTTAACGCATGAACCACTGTTGCCAACTCCAAGTCATGAGTCAGATAGTTCTCCTCATGTTTCTTAAGCTATCGTGAAGCAAAAGAAACCACATGATCTTCCTGCATCAGCACACATCCTAATCCTTTTTTGGAAGCATCACAAAAAACAACATAGCCCTTCCTAGGTTCTGGCAGGATTAACACTGGAGCACTGGTCAGCTTCTCCTTCAAACTCTGGAAGGCTTGCTGACATCGATCATCCCAAACAAAAGGTACATCTTTTCTGGTCAACTTTGTCATCGGCAACGCAATCGCACTGAAGTCCTTGATAAACCTCCGGTAGTATCCTGCTAAACCTAGAAAACTACAAACTTCCATCGGCGTCTTCGGTTGTTCCCAATCTGCAACAGATTCCACCTTCTTCAGGTCCACTTTGACTCCTTCTGCAGATATCACATGACCTAAGAAAGTCACTTCTTCCAACCAGAACTCACACTTACTGAACTTGGCATACAACTGATGTTGACGAAGAAGAGTCAACGCTCGACGAAGATGTTGCTCATGCTCTTGCCTGTCCCGACTGTAGATGAAGATGTCATCTATAAAGACTACAACAAACTGATCTAAGAATGGACGGAACACTCTATTCATCAGGTCCATGAAAGCAGTAGGTGCATTGGTTAGCCCAAATGGCATAACCACGAACTCGAAATGACCATACCTTGTCCGAAAAGCTGACTTTGGTATGTCATCTGCCTTTATCCTCAACTGATGATACCCAGACCGTAGATCGATCTTCGAAAACACTATAGCACCACGCAACTGATCAAACAGATCATCTATCCTCGGCAACGGGTACTTGTTCTTGATCGTGACTTTGTTCAACTGTCGGTAGTCTATACACAACCGCATCGAACCATCCTTCTTCTTGACGAATAACACAGGAGCACCCCAAGGCGACATGCTTGGTCAGATGAAACCTTTGTCCAGCAACTCCTGTAATTGCTTCTTCAGCTCTGCCATCTCCACTGGAGCCATCCTATACGGTGTCTGTGCAACTGGCTGCGTACCTGGAACCAGATTGATCTCAAAATCAATCTCTCGGGGCGGAGCAACACCAGGAAACTCCTCAGGAAACACATATGCAAACTCCCGAACAACGGTCACCTCTTCGAGACTAAGACCTTTTGCCTTGGTATCCACAACGGTATCTACCACATGAGCTAAATAACACCTCACATCCTTGTTGTAACAACCTATCCGCCACCATAGATGATACCAAACACGTCGGAAGAATCTTCCTATCTCCTTGGAAGATCCACTTCTCTCCCACATCATCAAACACTGCCTGCTTGGAACCACAGTCCAAAACCACCTTATACTTCTCTAAGGTATCCATCCCAAGGATAACATCAAACCCATGCATATCAAGTGGCATGAGATCCACTTGAATGCGGTGTCCCGAGAAAGACAATACACAAGATGGACACTCTTCTTGAAGCAACGAGGAACCATCAAGAGGGGTTTCTAACAACAAACTATCCTTCTTACGACTAACAGGTAAACGACAGTTTTCAAGCATACTATAGGCGATAAAAGAGTGTGTAGCACCCAGGTCAACCAGAACAGATATAAAGCAAGAAGGAGACATATCAGAATGAAATAACTCCATCTGACCTGTCACTACTCGCAGGTTGACTATTGCCTCCGGCTGACTCATAGCATAGAATCAAGCTGTTGCTTGCTGTCCACGTCCTCTGCTTCCTTGAGCAGACGATCCAGCTTGAGACGCTTGACCGCGTCCTCGTCCTTTGCTACCGCTAGGCTATTGTCTATCCGATCCTTGATGATTCTGTCTCGGTTGCAGTGTTACTTCAACATCTCTATTCGGGCAATTGAACCTCCAATGCCCGATCTGACCACACAGATGGCATACTCTATCGTCAACCCGTGGCCTAGATGGCCCTGTCACTGCCACGGAAGTTGTACTTTGTGCCTTAGATGGTGAAGAAACAAAACCCCTTCCTTTACTCGGAGACCCTTGAGACGGTCCACCAGAACCTCTCATCACTGACGGTGATGCAAACCTTGGCTTCTTGAAGCCACCAAACCTATGCCCCTAGAACTGAGAAGGTCTCTTCTTAGACATAGATTCTCTCTTCTCCCTTACTGATCACTCGATCCTTCGGACGGATTTCACAAACGTAGCAAACTATTCTCGGTTCTCCAACGCAGACACAGGTGTCGTCAACTCGGAACTCAGACCTTTCTCAAAGCATCTGATCCGCTCTTCATCGGTCGCCGCCATGTGAGGAAAAAATCTCAACAGATCCATGAACTTGGCTTCGTACTCGGTGATGTTCATCGTTCCTTGCCGCAAGCTCTCAAACTGACTGATCTTCTCATCCAGATACGTCTTCGGGAAGTATCTGCTGACGAACTCATGCTAGAAAGCCTCCCAACAGATCACCTCACCAGGCCGCTTCTCTTCCTCAATGGTCCACCAGTGACCAGCACTACCCTTCAAAAGGTAGACAGCGTGCTTTACTTTGTCTGCTTCGGGGATGTTGAGGATCCGGAAAGCCTTCTCAAGACTTGTCAGCCACAGATCCGCATCCGCTAGATCAACCGTTCCAGCATAATCCGAAGCTCCGACTCGGCGAAGCCGCTCGAAGGTCTTCCCAATACCCGATGCTTCTACATGGGGAGCATGTGCTCTTGGAGGAGGCACTGGCAATCGCTCAACCATGAGATTCATTGTAGCCATCATCTGTGCCATAAGCTGTTGGTAGGCAGGATGTTCAAGAATGGTTGTGTTAGGTTGGGGGACCTCAGGCACCCGATCTCCATGTGCCTGCTCAGAAGCTCCATCGACTGATGCAGCATCACTGTGTTCATCAGCATGTTCTTCATGGTTTCCAGACATCTTGGTTTTTCTTCCGCTGAGGCAGAAGATAATTGTGAGGAAATCTGGAAAACGCACAAGAACAAACACAACCTAGTCCTAAATCCATGTAGACTTAGCGAACCTAAAGCTCTGATACCAAACTTTGTGGCAACACATCCCACTATCACACAGACAGTGAGGTGTTACGCGAAAATGTGCAGAAATCACCATAACCACAGATTATCAAAAATACGGGTTAACTAAAACCGATTGCGAAAAACTGATAAGCTGAGAAACTATTACATTCCAGTCCATATCCTGCAAGAAATAGGTTATATAAGCATATACAAGCCTTGATGCGTGTTCACAACTTAGAGCAACAATTGTCTTATCATCACATGAGTTCATCACCTATTCATACATACATAGAGGCCCACATCCGGCCAACAGTAGGATATACAAAACATCAACGATAGTACATCGTGAAACAACGTCAAACACTTCCAAGGACCTGAGAGTATAGGGATGACTCTAGACTCTACTACAAAACATCCAAAACAGCAGCATATCCATCGCTTGCCTTCTACTGCTCTTCTTGTTGCTCGGCCGCAACTCCGCGACCACCTCCACGTCTAGCTCGACCACCTAAAAAGGGTGTAAACCAGCAGAGTGAGACTATTGAACATTGTCCCAGCGAGAATCATAACTCCCCACCGAAACTACAAAACCTCAGAGGTATATATATATATATATATATATATATATATATATATATATATATATATATATATATATATATATATATATATATATATATATATATATATATATATATATATATATATATAGCAGCTAACTGATAGGAAGTATAACAAGATCAGTTAAATAAAGTAAAGCTGTTCATACTTAGCAAGCTTACCAGGAGTACAAGTATTTCTTTTTGGAGCATGATTAATCAAGATATATAAGTCCTACTACATATGAGGAACATATAAGAAACTGCAAGATATGACAAGATTAATCTACACAAACAAGGCCTCAACCAATGTTTCGTGTTTGTCTTGAGCAGTAGTACTATTTGACTGAATTGCATATTATTATGCCCTGAGGAAGTGAGTCGTACCGCTCAGATCCAACCTTCAGTTGTGAAACCCAAGTTGGTACCATACAAGGTCAATGGAAGAGCCAGACTCCACGACCTTCTCCGCCTCATGGTCAGTGCATGAGTGCAACACAAGCAGGACCGCAGTCTCATGCGGAAGTGGTCTTAGCCATAGGGTCAGGCTACCCTCTACCTAGCCCGCCTCGGTACAGGTCTCAGGGCTAGTCAAACTAAGCCACGGGCCTGTTCACCGTGCTCTGAGCCATGAACGCATTCATGCTCCTCATATCACATATCCTGAGCCATGGGCCTGTTCACCATGCTCTTTATCACAATTGGGCGACGAGCCTGAATCCGCACACTGGAGTCTACAACCGAAGTTGCACTCTTACCTCCTCACTTTAGGCTAGGAGAAACCTTACATACTCAACAATATGCGCTCCGGGTTAACCCGCAGGAGAACCCGTTTCACCATCACCAATTCTTGACGATGATGGATCTATGGCCAGGGCAACTACATGATATATTTCACTGTGATTAATTAGTATCTTTTATATGGATTGCAATGTTCAACCAAGTTGTATAACATGCAATTATAACAGAAGTAAACAATATGGAACTCAATAGTTACTTTTACTATAATTCACATCATACTGATCCAACGCAAGGATCCATCATCTCATGTTATCACTTGGCCTCTTGCCAATCATCCGGGTTCATACCATGGGATCTCAATCCCCATTATATGCTGCCACTGTCTCTCAGGGCTTACATTATTATCAACGTCATGGTATAACATTCATAATGTACATGTCATTTCATTGTTCCCATATATTCATTCCTCATAGCCTTTCATTTGGCTCTACATTACCTACATGGTTAGCACTATTCAATAATCATCATGAATAACTTAGAAACTCGTAGTATCAACATAGGGTGACATTTTAGGATTTGGTGCTTAATCAACACAAAGTGGCATTAATGATTATATCCTTTTCTTAATCATGCCTCATCTTATGATCACATGTATAAGGCACATCAATAAGCAAACCCTAATGCATGCTCATTATTGCTCTTAGCATAATGAAATAGTCAAGGTGATCACATTTGTGTATAGCTATGTTAAGTTTATATGGTCAAGCTTTATCAATGAAATACTTATCATGCAACGAGTCACCATTGATTAACAAGAGTATAGCTAACACTTCGGTTTTCCGTGACAAACGGAACCTTCACAAGAAGTACTCACAACCCTCACTAAAAATTGTATCGGTTAGGGCTCACCCTCACCATAGGTTGTATCGGGCAACCTACCCTCAACTCATAACCAACTCACAACGGCTCGTGTGCAGTGCACAACGCCACGTTACCAAGGGCAACAGTTCTCAAGCGTGCAGCGCGCAACGCTGGGTCAAGTGTCGTGCACTTGGGTATACCGGGCAACGACCAAGGGTCATCCGTGCAGCTGTGCCGTGCAGGGTATATCGGCTAGTGCTACGTGCGCCATGACGTGCACGTTATCGGGTAGTTGGGTGTCGACTGTGCAACGCACACTGGGGGGCGTGCAGCAATGTCGGGCGACACGATGCCGGGCAGGGTGACACGCTCTCCGGGCGTTCACTACTGGTCGACGTAGGGTCAAGCTCAACTCAACCTGTGCACGGGTAGCGTACACTCTATACTAGCGTGCAAGGCCTGTGTCAGGAGTTAGGGGGTAGTGTGTGCGCCCGCCACAACAACACTCATCCAAAGAGCAAACTGTGTAAGGGGGTCTAGGTCAAGAGGGCTATCGGGAAGCACCTCCCCATGCTCATATCGACGAAGGTGTTAACTCTCAAGGTCATCTTGTTGGATAAATTGACATTAGTATAATCCCTTTGTTTCGATGATGACAAACATTTCGTTCTTGTAGTTTTAACATGCTATTTGAGTATTTCAGGAACAAGCATATAAGGTGGTGGATAACAAAGACTTGGAAGAACAATTTGATAAAATTGCTTTATTTTCATGATTGTAATCAAATGTAAATGCTTGTACAAGTATATAATGTACAAGTAATTAGATATCATGTAAATCAAGCATTTAGATCTTCCCTATCCACTCACAACACTTAGATAGGTCATTCCCCAAGATAGTATCACAATTGCACATTGATGCACACACTTAGTAAATGAATACATTGAGTCAGTAATATTCTCGGTCGACAAATCGTCGATCGAGAAAATATCGGTCGACAAAAACTTCGACCGAGAAACTCTCGGTCGACAAAATCTTCGATCGAGAATAGACCCTACTAGCCGTTAGACCCAGCAGACAAGGTGGTTGGGAGTTGGAAATGAATGTTGTAAACACTTGCTCCAGGAAGTCCCTCGGTCGACAAATCTTCGACCGAGAAGGACTCTCGGTCGACAAATCTTCGACCGAGAAGAGTTCTGTCTGCACTTTTCAGGGTCAATTAACTAGCCGTTGCAAATGCAATTAGTGGACACATAATGGCTAGTTGAGCACTAAGAACCCCCTAGAAAGTGTCTAGAACGTCCTTAAGCACTTGTAGGTCATTCCTATAAATAGGACATGCCTTAGGACACCTAAACTCACCAATATACACTTGTTCTATACTTGAGATTACACTTGCAATTGGCAATCTATTTTGAGTAATTGAGCAACACTTGCATTGGCTATTCTTCTCCTTGCTCTAATTTCATGTCCTATAGGCTAGCATCTCCTATCCACAGCAATTACACTTCCATATACATTGCTTAGGAGATCAAAATGCTTGATATAGGAAATCAAGCCTTGAGCTACAAAGTGGTATTGTAATTTCTATTTTTCCTTCTTGTTCCTTTTATCCTTTGTATTCTCCTTGCTACTCCTAGGGTTGGAGGCTGTGGATTGGAGAAGGTTCTTCTCGGTGGAGAAGGTGGACTTCGGACAACTTCAAGAAGGTCGTTGCAACGGGAAGCTACTTCAAGAGGAAGGCTACTTCAAGGGGGAGCTTGAAGTTACTTCAAGAAGGATGCTTCAAGGTTGGTGCAACTACTTCTAGGTGAAGGTTGTTCGAAGGGTTTGGTGAAAGAATTGTAATTTTATGTAAAGTCCTTGCGAGGTAATAAAATTTGAATCTTTCAAAATCCTGTTTGGGTAAGCAACCGGGTAGTGGACTGACTTCCTTAGTATTTGCTAAGGTTGGAACCACTCTAAATCCTTGTCCCCTTGTCCAATATTCTTGTGGTTGGTTGTTTGAGTTAAATAATTATTAAAATTATTATAAAACCCTATTCACCCCCCTCTAGTGGTTTTTCAATTGGTATCAGAGTAGGCTTCAAGGAGCTCTAATCGAGTCTTGAAGAATGAAGGGTGGTGGTGCCTACAACCGCAAGCAAAGGAGCAGCTTGGAACTACCTTCAACAAGATGTAATTGGTGCTTAGGAACAAGCCACACAACACTTGGTTGCCCATGGAGGTCAAAGAAGGAAAATACGCATAAAGAATGTCTTATTGCTACAATAAGTGAAGAAGAAGAAGAAGAAGAGGTAAGCCTTTTTGATTTATCTAAAGAAGAGCTAGTTGCTAGTCTTGAAGAGACACATAATAAATATATCGAGTGCAAGAAGAAATTAAAAAAATCTAATAAAGAAAATGATGAGTTACATGCTAAGCTTCTTGCTCTTACATCTGAAAATGAAGATCTCAAAAAGGTTATTGAAGGTCATGATATTAAGCTAAAATTTGTAGAAGCAAATTGCAATCTTCTTTCTCTAGAAAAGATAAACTTGCAAACTCAAGTAAATGATCTTCAAAAACAACCCGTCTTGTGTACACATCTAGATTATGATACTATCGTGAAAGAAAGAGAGTCATTATCATCTAATCTAGAACAAGCAAAGCTAGATATCAAGAAGAGAATGTATGAGATTGCTAAGTTACAACAAAAAGTTAGTAGTCTAAGTAATAATGGCATTCTTGATAAAATCTTAAATGATTCTTACCATCAAACTGGAAGGAGAGGACTAGGTTACAAGCCTAAAAGAAAATCTTATCAAAAACCTAGTTGGGGAAGAACACAAGTGCCAAAGAGTCAATCTATGTATGTACCTAAAGGCACAAATACATATGTACCCAAGAACAACCTAGAACAAAATCATAGAAAGAAATATGAGATTGATTCTATATGTTGTCATTACTGTTTGCGCCTTGGACACTATTCTTTTTCATGTCCCTACAAGAAAAAGGGTGTTGAGTTAGTATGGGTTCCAAAACCCCCAAACTAAATGAACAAAATTAAGTTGAGATATGACCAAGGACTCGAGTTGCATATTTCTATGTCTATCTCAACTTAACATAATGGGATAACAAATTAATTCAAGTATTTAAAACTTATAACTTGAAAATATACAATTATTTTAAATCTACAAAGACAAATCTTTGAAATTTTGCCTTAATTAGAGTTCTCAAAGCATAGAGACTTAAATATAATTAGTTGAGATTTGATCTAAATATTACTTTGATATTCATATGTTCAATCTCAACTAAACTGAGTTTTCCAATTGCATAATTAAATTGAAAACGATTCATGATTTTACTTGAAAGCAATTACTGAAAACAGTTCTGAAATAGTACAGAACCTTTCTCGGTCGAGAAACTGTCGACCGAGAGAACTTTCGGTCGAGAAATCACCGACCGAGCAGGTTACTGATTTTCAGTCTGCAATAAATCTGCTGAATAAGTTTTCAATTAATCTATTTGCTATCAATTTGTTATTAATGACTAATTTTACATGCAAAACAAGGATAAATTTTGGAGACCATCTTTGAAACAAGATATATTAATCTTTTTCTTCATGAGTTAAGATAAACATTATGAATATGAAATCCTTAAACATGTTGCAAAAGTGTAATATGAAGACTGATCTTGAACAAACCTTACTCATTGATTGAAAAAGTTTATTAGGCATGATCAGTTATATAGCTTGTCTTAAAATTGAAAACTTACGAACCTAAATGAGATTATTTTGGTTTATCCTCTAAATAGTTTAAAACTGAAAATCATGATTAGTTTAATCAAAAGAAATTACTGTTTATCATAATTCACATGGTTTTTCCTAAAGTATTTCTTGGTCTATCTATATAGGAACCATGTGTATTGAAATTTAGTTTAAATGATCATAATCGTTGCAGTTATATGCTTTTATCTTGATCATTGTATTGTGGATATGCTTCTACTTTTCTATCATAATTATTGTGCCATGATCATTGTGTTCCATTGGTTTGTCTAAAATAATCTTTGATCTATATATACAAACCATAAGTATAGAATGTTTTCAAATGATCATCGTAATTCAACTCATTACAAATAAATATGATGCTATCATTGGAAATGTTATTTTTGCATAACTCTATGTATATTGACACAAAAGAAAATGGTTATTGTGTGCATGGCTTGTAATAAATGAATGGTGATGCTATGACAAGCTAAATAGTGTCTTTTAGAACAAGAATATAAATGTTTTATCTAGTTATTTGCAAAATCTTGACTTTAAGACATTAACCTTGCTTTCAAAGATACATGCTTCTAAAGAATCCTATGATTAATCTAAAGGAATTGAAAATTTTGCACCCATAGCAGAGCTTAAGAGACATCATTCAAAATGAACACAAAACAGTAATCAAGGACAAAAACTTCATGCCTATATTAAATTGTTAAAATGTATTCATAATAGATATCACTTAATGTGCTTCAAATTGGTATCTATTTAAGCTATCTGCAGAAATTATACTTCAAAAGGGAGTGGTCAAATATGAAATCTGCAGAATTTGCCTCTTGGTTGAAATTAAAATTGACCAAGGGGCGCTATGGTCGTAGTCAAGGTCGACCTAAAATAAGCTTGACACAATGCTTATTTGGACATCATTTTACTGCACTTAATCTTAGTATCTTGATTCAAAATATATGCATAAAAGGTCAACTTATTATGATCTAATATTGATTATAAGATTAAGGGGGATCTCACACAAACTATCTTGATTATAAGATTAAGAAGCTTACAAAACTTTGTAAACATCATTTGAAGCTTGTTATGATCTTAGTATCCTTAAAAGTAGTTTTGGTTATGAAAAACAAAGAAATTTACAATATTCATGAATATGACATATATCTTGCTCTTAATGGCACTCTCTAAACAAATTTGGGATTAACATCCCGTGTATTTGGTTAGAGATACATACATATATTCTACTATAAGCTTAAAGGATTCTCATGTCATTTTTAGGGCATAAAATCCCTTGAAAAATGGATGAGAAATCAATACACATATGCCATGAACTTAATAGAATCTCATATCATTTCAAGACTTAACATCCTTTGCAAATGATTGAGAAATATATTGTGGCTAAATTTGACAATAAGTGGTTTGCATCCCTTGTTTTTAAAACTGGATATCCTTTTGAAATGACAAAGGGGGAGAAATAATATAAAATCACAAACATAAAATAAAATGAGTTTCATAATATATCGACCGGCACACACTTGCAAAACAAGAATGGCTACAAAAAGGTAAACTTCAGGTATGAAACTCATATGATTTATATTTCCTTATTTTATATTTAGGAAATGTTTGTCATCTTCAAAAAGGGGGAGATTGTTGGATAAATTGACATTAGTATAATCCCTTTGTTTCGATGATGACAAACATTTCATTCTTGTAGTTTTAACATGCTATTTGAGTATTTCAGGAACAAGCATATAAGGTGGTGGATAACAAAGACTTGGAAGAACAATTTGATAAAATTGCTTTATTTTCATGATTGTAATCAAATGTAAATGCGTGTACAAATATATAATGTACAAGTAATTAGATATCATGTAAATCAAGCGTTTAGATCTTCCCTATCCATTCACAACACTTAGATAGGTCATTCCCCAAGATAGTATCACAATTGCACATTGATGCACACACTTAGTAAATGAATACATTGAGTCAGTAATATTCTTGGTCGACAAATCGTCGATCGAGAAAATATCGGTCGACAAAAACTTTGACCGAGAAACTCTCGGTCGACAAAATCTTCGATCGAGAATAGACCCTACTAGCCATTAGACCCAGCAGACAAGGTGGTTGGGAGTTGGAAATGAACGTTGTAAAGACTTGCTCCAGGAAGTCCCTCGGTCGACAAATCTTCGACCGAGAAGGACTCTCGGTCGACAAATCTTCGATCGAGAAGAGTTCTGTCTGCACTTTTCAGAGTCAATTAACTAGCCGTTGCAAATGCAATTAATGGACACATAACGGCTAGTTGAGCACTAAGAACCCCCTAGAAAGTGTCTAGAATGTCCTTAAGCACTTGTAGGTCATTCCTATAAATAGGACATGCCTTAGGACACCTAAACTCACCAATATACACTTGTGCTATACTTGAGATTACACTTGCAATTGGCAATCTATTTTGAGTAATTGAGCAACACTTGCATTGGCTATTCTTCTCCTTGCTCTAATTTCGTGTCCTATAGGCTAGCATCTCCTATCCACAGCAATTACACTTCTATATACATTGGTTAGGAGATCAAAACGCTTGATATATGAAATCAAGCCTTGAGCTGCAAAGTGGTATTGTAATTTCTATTTTTCCTTCTTGTTCCTTTTATCCTTTGTATTCTCCTTGCTACTCCTAGGGTTGGAGGTTGCAGATTGGAGAAGGTGGACTTCGGACTACTTCAAGAAGGCCGTTGCAACGGGAAGCTACTTCAAGAGGAAGGCTACTTCAAGGGGGAGCTTGAAGTTACTTCAAGAAGGCTGCTTCAAGGTTGGTGCAACTACTTCTATGTGAAGGTTGTTCGAAGGGTTTGGTGAAAGAATTGTAATTTTATGTAAAGTCCTTGTGAGGTAATAAAATTTGATTCTTTCAAAATCCTGATTGGGTAAGCAACTGGGTAGTGGATTGACTTCCTTAGTATTTGCTAAGGTTGGAACCACTCTAAATCCTTGTCCCCTTGTCCAATATTCTTGTGGTTGGTTGTTTGAGTTAAATAATTATTAAAATTATTATAAAACCCTATTCACCCCCCCTCTAGTGGTTTTTCACATCTACCACCTCACACATGGTCACCCGAAACCCTAGTGGGTCAAGAAGAGGCTCACCTCAATCAACTAAGGAGGGGTCTTGCACATCTTCTATCACCAAACGGGTCACAAGGAGAAACCCTAGAAAGAGTCACCACCATAGCCAAGCTCACCCTTCTAGCCCATGGTGAGAGGAGAGTGTTGCTTAAGAAACTAGAACACAAGCTCACCTCAATCGGTTAAGGGAAAGAGGGGTGTTTCTCATGATACTAGAAGCTCAAACTCACTCCTCTAGACTAAGGGGAGAAAGCAGTATTGCTCCCAAAGAAACCCTAGATCATAAGGCTCGACCAACATGGAAGCTAAGCAAGAAACTAGCTACTAACATGTAAACAAGATCATAGCAAGAGATAATGTAATTAGGGTTAGAAGTTATGCAACCCGCCTCAAGCAAGCTCCAAGATCCTAGCTCCAAGCACCACCAAGCAAGGAAGATGGAGACTCCAAGGCTATCGGCCACCAGCTTGCTTCTCAAGGGGGTATCAGCCACCACTAGCAAGGAAGAGGGTTGTTTCGTGCAACAAGGTGGAGAGGAACCAAAGGAACTCCTAGCTAAGGAAGGGAACCGCCTATATAGAAGGAAAGGGAGGAGAAAACAAGGTGGAACCAAGCAAGGTGTCGCCTACCTAGGGACACTTGTCCTAGTGCACAAGTCACCACTCTAGAAAGCTCCATACACATGTCCAAGATATGTACCAAGTGTCCACTAGTGGTGAAAAAAACGAGGTCAAGGCTAGGTCAAGAATCATGGGCGACACAACAACTAGAACCTTGGGTGACACACCTTTTTCCATGGGCAACACACACACACGTTGGCTGATACATACTACTCTTGGCCGATACAAGGCTCAACCAAGGCAAGGCAAGGCACCTCAAGGCCCAAACAATCTCAACCACGCCCAAAAGAACTCAAGCAACGAGCCCAAGCCTTCCTCTCTACCCTAGAGGAAGAAAAGAGAGAGAAATGCCTCTCCAGGTGGCAACTTGCCTACAAAACCCTAAACTTGGGTTATTTGCAAGTAGCACCTCCAACCCTCAACAAAGCACAAGCAAACCCTAATCACCACCAAAGGTGATTAGCGAGTAGGAAAGCACCAAGGTTAAGAAAAGCAAGCAGGGTAAACCCTAAATGAAGGTCAGGGTCCTTACAGTGATATTGACCTAAAAGGGTAAGTATTCCCTTATTTCCTCCATTTATTTCTTTGTATTTCTTCCTCCTATATTTCTCCAAGTCGGAACCTTTCTGTTCAATGGTAGAAGTTGTCATAAATCTCTAAAACTCTACCTTTCTTGCTCCTTATGCTTAGGGTTTGCTCATTTGATGAAGAAAGGTGCAAGATGGATGAGTTCATAGCTTATGCTTGGATTTTCTACCCTACCTTCTTGAGTTTTCTTCTGTGTGGGGTTTCATGTTCTCATTAGAGGCAAGTTTTATAACTTGCTCCACGTTTATTGCTTACCATAAGCTTTCTAGATCATGTTCTTGCTTGAAAATGATGATCCATGCACTAAAAAGCTATGCTTGACTTGGATTTCGATTTTTATAATGTTCCCTATTTTGATTTCAGTTCTCGATGAACATGTGATCATGTGTACATTACTCCTAAGGTATAATATGACTTGGATCAGGTTGGTTTGACAACCTATGGTGCTAAGCACCTATCAACCATTGGTCAATTTTAGGGTTTTAAGCTAATTTCTTCTATAAACCCATGACCTGATGATGGTACCATTGCAACAACCCTATGGTGTTGTCTTCATGACAATGGATGGTGGTAACCAAGGGTGTCAACTGACGTTCACCCCCTTAGGTCATTTTTGTCCTAATTAGAATCCTAGTGATTAACAACTAAGTACCCTAATGATGCTATCAATCAATGGTGATATTAGTTTGATATTTGATGTTGATTAACAAATATCGTGCTGATATAGCAACCTATGGTGACTTAATGGTCACTAATGATGGTAGATCAGGTCTCCAAAACCTATGGTGAGTTAATCATATAGTTGTAGCATCAATTAAGCCTTAGACCAATGGTTTCTTGGGTCACTTGATGCAATGGTCAAACCTATATTGTAATTGATGGTTTTAACATATGAACTTGACCCAATGGTCAAGATCTAATGTTAATTCCTCCAATAAGCTGGAATAATGGCTAATGTAATATGTTGGTCCTAATAATGTGATTTATATAGTTTCCTTTATATGATCAACTTAAGGATCTTACATGCTGACAATGGATGGCTTATTTTAAATGAACAGTCGATTTTGGGTTTTACCCTACGTTCAATGGAACTTTTTGTGTTTTTGATCAAGGAGTGTCTAGGGTTAGATGGTGAATATTTATAGAGCACAAATCAAGGACATCATAGGTGGTTTATCCAATGTGTTTACTTATGTAAACAACCAATGGTCTTACCTTTTAAACATCCAATGGTTTTGGGTGACATTGTGGTATGGTGACATTGGTTGAATGATGTTGGAACAAATGGAGGGTTACTCTTAATAAGGTAGTCTTACCTATTCACTCATATGAATAGAAAGGATGGTAATCATATTGTGTTGATATGTAACCCTAATGAGGTATAGATTGTTATACCTAGCTTTAATATAACTAAATGATGGTAATTGGGTATGAATAGTCCTTGAATGACTAATGCAATCATGGGGTACTCTCTTATTGTTGTTGAAAACCTAGTATGCTATAACATGATGGTTACATCTATATTTATGTGTGGGTTCATACTTGAGAATAGTATGGAATGTGATGGTGATGCTTCACCTTATGCATCTATGATCCTATGGGGATGTCGTGAGTTAGGGTTTGGATATAAGTGTTGATTAGTAACATTGATATAATTTATCATGTTGAACCTAACTCTAATGCAAATAGATGAAGATGAGTATTCATGTCTAACATTCTTATATGATGGAATGATTGTGGAATAACCTCCTTAATATGATCATAACATGAATATGTTAATTGGTGGTTATCATAGCCGCATGGTTGATACTTTCTTATGCTAAACATGTGCATTATGAATATGATGAGGGTTAATCATATCTAGATTCCTTGCATGTTGATGTAATGAAGGAATGTTCTTAACGTTGATATAACCCTGCTATGATTTTTTATGAACATCTCCTAGCTCATTAATGCAATATTGTGTTGATCTAGTGTATTATATGTAAGTGATGTTGTTGAGCCTTGTTATAAGGCATGAAAAGATAATGATGATCTTGCAGGGAATAATATGATGGTCTTAACGACCTTTGGGCATGGTTGAGCCCTGAATGAGGTTTAATCCTCTTGTGATGATAAGGGTCAATACCCTATGATATTGTGAAAATAATTTTTATCTTGTGATAGTATTATGGTCTTAATGACCTTTGGGCATGGTTGAGCCCTGAATGAGGTGTAATCCTCTTATGTTGATAAGGGTTGATACCCTGTGATATTGTGAAAAATATTATTATCTTGTGATAGTATGATGACCAGTGTGGTCTCATGAATGGCAAGTGAATAGTACCATGTGATGATGAGATGACAAATCATGTTTCACACATTTTATATCTTTTAAAAGTTGTGATATCTATATGCTTGCTAGAAGTGAATTATGGTTTGTATGTCCACTTGTTTGAAGCAGCCTTAAGTCACCCAATTGACATAACTAATCAAGTGCAACTCTAATCATGTAGTGCCATGTGTCGTAGAGCCATCTTCAGTGTCAAAACTTGTTGGATGGTGAAATGAGTATTCCTAAGGGAAACTCAGAGTTCATACTATTGAGTATGTGGGGGTGGAAGTTTGAGGATATATCCTTGTCATCCACAATACAGATTGTGGAGGTTGGTTGTGGTCATGCCTCATACATTTGATGTGATTGAGAATGGATGCGGTCGTGTCTCAGTGATTATAACAAGATGTGATTAGAGGACAATTGTGTTTGTACCTCAGTGATTGGGTTTGAATACCCTGGTTTCTAGTGTCGTGACATGTACCAAGGGCGGACTAGTGGTTAGCAGCTTGACTATATGTCACTGTGGTGACAGCTTTTACTAATATGTCACTGCCTTTTACTAGTACTAACTGAGGGGAAGAGATCTTAGGATACCGGCACTCCTAGATCTTGTACGGAACCGAATAGCCCTTCTCAGGGGTCGGTTGGACTTTGAATGGTATGATTCAAATTCACCAGGGTGTAATAAAAGGTGTAATAGAGATCTGTAGCATATTTTTTTAGGTTTATACACAACATTTCACATTGGATGATAAGCCGTGTTTGTTATCTTTACATAAATATGATGCTTAGTGCAATTAAGAGATAGTAGATACACTTAGGTTGTAGATATTATTAGATACGTACATACAGTAGATATGCTTGTATTGATAACTATATTACTACTGCTGGTTATAATCTTGATGTTGGCTATCTCATGTTGTTAGTTCTATTTAGCATGCTAGCCATTCCATTGTAACTACAGATGCATATATTGCTAATCATGCTTATCCAAATAGTTGTGCTTATGTTTTTATCTCTTCTTATGATGTTGGTATGTTCAACCAATTAGACATGCTCAGGTTGTTAGCTATGCTATGTTGCTAGACTTGCTCAGTGCTCATGATGTTAGATATGCATATGCTACTGAATTGCTTATATTGTCAACAAGATAAAGGATGATAGTCTGGCTAATGATGATAGTTATTATCTGCTCCTTTATGTATTTTGTTAATCATCAGTATTGCTGATCTTATTTGTTATATCTGATTAAAATGCTTAACTATTTAATTACTTAAAAATGTTGTAATCAATAAGCGTTGTTGGAGGTTATATCTCTTGCTGGAACATGGGTCTCACCCTTGTGGTTCACCACATTTTTTTTAGGTAATCAGAAGTGACAAAAACAAACTTGTGGCAGAAAAGAGGAGATATAGTAATGAATCTTTGAGAAAGTTGATTAGATGTCTAGTGTGTCCTAGAGTCCCTGTACTCTAAGGTCGGGGTGAGAAAAGTTTCTATATGGTGTTTCAAACGAATCGGACTTTTGTTAGCATATTAATGCTTGTTTGTGTGGCATATACAAATATTGTTATCCAATGTATATATGTGGTGGCTAAGATGATAGAACAATTTGTATCAAATTCTTGGCAATAGTATGGATATAAGAAAGATTTCGGGCTCTTATGCAAATGTTTCTGAGTAGGTGCTAACATTGAAATTGGTTTTAATTTACCCATAATTTTGGGTATGTGATTAATTAGTTATTGATTGAGTTTTATGTTTTGAGTAATCTCATTTAGTGTAACAAGTTCTCACAAGTATATCAGACAGACCCACCATCAGAGTAACACATGGAACCATGACATGGTAGTCAGGGTCATCTCTCATAGTGATGGTGGTGATTGTGATTCTTAGACCTGAAATCACTACACTCGTTGAATGTGATTGGGTACACTTTGACATCATCAAACGCAATCTTGAAACATGGGTTGTTATGATGGTGATGATTGGGTGGCTTTGACGCATGCCATAGACTGTGAGTGATAGATATGGGATTTGTCCCTCTTAAGGGAGTATGCTGTTCAGGCCACTTGATAAGCGAGACTGAGAAAGGCATGCGCATGCACATGTGAATCAATATATGATATTGATGTCACACATATCTCAGATAGTCTGCTCTAGTTCAAGAAACATGAATGAACATTGAAAGGATGACAACTCCATGCCTTGAGTTCATTCAGGATATCAGAGATAAAGGAATTATAAATTCACTGGAACACCAATCACAGACTGTAGGATTGAAAGTTGTTCTTGAACTTTCCTTTTCACTTGGGAAGCACTGATGTGTGACTAGGCACCACTCTCTGCTTGTGATGTCACAAGTTAGTTATGGACATTGACTACCAACATGAAATGGGACCTATAGGATCACACACAAAGGATTAACCTAGAAGAGGAGTTTATCCTTGAATGATGTTTGGATTGATTACTAAAGTGTTTAGGTACTCAATCAAACATTAAACCAATAGACTTGACTTAGAATCATCAAGTTTAAGTGTTGAACCAACTGATTAGAGTGTTAGATTGATTGAGAACCAAATTGACCCACCAAATGACCGATTCACTGGGTAAATCGATCAGCTCATGGCCACTGAGATGACCGGTTCACTTTGGTGAACCAATCGGTTCATTTGTCCAAATCAGTAGTGTTGGATTTTCTCAGTTTGTGAGAAAATGTTTTTTTGTTTCATTTGTTCAATTCAATTGGGTCAAGAATTAATATTTGTGTTAATTAGAAACAAACAAGGAAACTCAATTGTGGGCAAGTCTGGGAAGTGAATGATCAGTTCACTAAGTGAATCGACCGGTTCACACAACCGACCGGTTCACAAGTGAACCGATCGTCTCACCTTGCCAAATGACCATTTTAGTTATGAAATGACCAGTTCACCTACCAAAGTGCAAATTGTTCATGGAAATTTCAGAGCCTTCTACTCCCGCATAGATTGGGAACCATGACCCTACCCTCTACTATAAATAGAGGTGTACATGGGGCTTCTCTTGAGATACAACTCAAAACATCAGTTGCTCTACAAAGTTGTTGTCCTTTCTGGTTGTGGTAACTAAGAGAGCCCAATCAAGTTCTACATGTTCAAGGAGGAATAGTGAGGGAAAGATAATTGTAGAAAAACAATTGGTTGTCGGAGAGTATGTCGGTGACTAGTACACTGACAGAAGGGGACAACTCCTTCTAGTCCATTCTTTAGGATGACCAGAGTTCCCGATAGTCTATGTGGGCTATCTATAGAGGTGGGAGACTTTTGTCGCTCAGGAGGACGATAGTCAACCGCAGTTTGGGTTTAGACTAGGAGCTACACAGACGCCGTCAAAGATAGGTGGTTGAAGACCGCACTAGCTGTGAGGTATTGTCACTGAGCAAGCCTCAGAACCAGGTATATCTTGCTAAAACCATCCTTCCCATTACATAGATATTGATGCGATCTGCTGGTTATGGGTTTATGGTCAAGTAAAAGTTTTGTTTATGTTGCCTACTCTGACCACGTAAAACACATCATTATTGACATTAACTATGGGGTAAAAGTTGTATATTAATATATATCTTGAAAAATGCAAGCAATTTTTACTTCCATACAATATTAACAATCCTTGACTTATAAAGTGCAAGAGAGTTTTAAGTCTACAATAGGATTGATAATGCATAAAAATATTATGAAAAATAAAAATTAAGTATATTCTAACCCTTCTACTCTTTGGATCTACCACAATATCTTGGAAGGTTAAGTGATTCATGTAGGCATGCACATCTTCTCTTACTAATTCCACTTTCAATTGGAAACCTATTAGTGTTACCTTGGTAGATAGATTCACAACATGTAGAGATGTGTTTGCATTCTTCCCTTGCAAAATGAAGTTGGTTTAATGTCACATCCCTCATTGATGTTAATGTGGTCGAGTTATGCTCTAACTGATGAATTGGTACCATCATCTTCCATGTGTTTTAAACAAAACCTCATTGTCATATATAACAAGGTATGTTAGGATTGATGTCTTGGCATCTGCCATTATAAACTTCTATGGAATCCATATATATTCTTACAGTTCAAAACTAAACTAAAAGGGCATATAAGAATTATGTTAGCCATTACCATAGAGCTACATTTGATAGACAAAATAATTCATTACAAATACATGTAATGATGATCTTATAGTCAAGTTTGACAACACTTATTTGATAATTTTACTGTCATGCCACACTATAGTGGATCTATTGTGTTGTTATAGTCTAATTGCAGAGTTTCTATGAACCATGACTATGGACATATCTACTAACATGCAAGAAATTACTATTGAATTCAATGTCATTTTCAATTTTCTGAATTTTCCCCATACATGTGGTATACAAGGTTTCTAGTGTAACAATGTACATTTTAAAATGCATTGATTGGGTAATTAAAATGAGAAAAATATGACGCATATGATGTTTCATTACGGTAAATGTGACATGTTGAAGCTCCTAAAAATAATGAAGGAAATTCAAATAACCTATAAGAATAGTCATTCTAGAACTCCTCAAGAAATCTAAGATGGTCAAGATTGTAAAGGTTTACAAATAAAGTGTCGACAATGATAAAAATTCTAGAAACATATAATGATTAAGTGAAAGCTTAATTTTTTGAGTGAGGAAGAAATGAATAATATGCTAGCATTTATAGAAATTCACTAAGTGAATGCTTCAAATAGAATGACACAATTATTCATCAAAAATATAGAAATATGGTAGATTCATGTGAACTAGTCTTGAATAACTATTTTTTAAGTTTAGCATTTAAGGATACACTAGCCAAGTAAAAAAAACTATGAAAAGCATTTCATTCATGAAAAGTAGTCATTTTTTGAATGAAAATTGTAATATTTGGCATTCAATGATACATTATCGCAATATACTTTTAAGTGAGTGTGAGTGTGGTTGTGTCATTGAATGTTCTATCTACTTTGCCTCATTGAACTCAGAAAATCAATGCACCAATATGGTGCATTCATCCAAAAAAATTTGTTATGTTTAGATTTAATTTAGATGGGTGGTATTTTGGTAATTTTTGTTAGGGAATAGGTGCTATTTTGGTTTTATCTCTTAAATGAATTTTCTGAGATATCTAGATTAGAGGGATTTGAAGAAGATACACAAGAATTATTTCATCAATTTTCTAGTCAGAAATCAAATAATATGCATGCCTTTACATGGAGAAATGTGCAAACACGGCAAGTTACAAGTTAAGAGTATTAACTTTTTTTATTCCAAAACCCTATGAGAAATTTCCTAATGCTTCAAACTAACAGCACTCTTTTCTCATTGAGTTAGTATCACTGCAATAAAATCTATAAGGCCAAAAGCTATGCGGCAATGGAAAATACTCTAGAGAATTTTGCTATTTGGCATGTCTTATACCTATCAACAACAACCCCATCTAAAAACAATTACCATAAATGATATATAGATGGTTATAGTTCTTCTCACTAACATGATATTTCCTCAATTTCTTGAATAAAGAAAATTTCCATAAAACTTGTGCTCCTTTTTCCACTTCTTCCCAACTCTTGCTCCTTCTCATCCATTTTTACCATGCTTATAAATAAATATCCAACCCAACCCTTCTTATGATGATATAAAGAATTATTTTTAATAATATGTACATCTATTTTCATGAAAAGTTTGATGAAATATTTAAGAGTTCTTAAAAGTTCTATCAAGTACTAGTATACATGAAAAAATGATGGAGAAACTTTAAGTCTTTTTCATCCTCTTCATGTTCTAAGTTCCCTCCTTTCACTATGTAATAATGACACGCTACTCCACCCACTAGTCTTGATAGCTGATATCATCTACAACTCTTGCTCCTCCTCTTAGGATGTAACCAGTAATGATCATATACACTCAATGCTAAAACTCGCATACCCCAACCTTTAGCTTCTTCCATCATGTCACAATTATAATTTGCACAACTAAGGTAGTGTATCAAAGTCCCTACATGACTTAGTAGTGGGGTTGGTCTCCAACTATGGGCACCCACCACCTACTTCAAATCAATGTGTAATATAACAACACAAAGAAAATGACTATAATATATCAAAAAAATATGTATAACTACATAATATAAGAGTAAGTCCCAAGAAGAAGACTTAATTTACATGATTTCTTCTAAATGTTATGGGAATTTACATGATAAATATCATTGTGAGGAGGAAACTTCTAGGTTGGCATTAGTGCCAACCAATTGGATGTCTTTAGACTTTGCCCCAATTTAGTTCCAACCAGTGAACATCTTTAATGCTACAATATAAAAACTGAATACAATTTTCCTTTTCTATTAAATAAAAACCTCCTAGTCCACATATTGTACATAGCACATTATTGATTATCAACATAGAGATGCAAACTGCACATTCATGACCAATATAAAACAAAAATTGTTGCATTACACATTTTTTACATCATAATGTAAGTACAAAAAAAGTAACATGATATATAAACCCAATTTATATACTTAGCGTACATAGAAATTTCCAAATTCTACAACAAATTCTTACATCTTTCTTAAATCGGGTCATCTATTGTTGTGATTATACCTAAAAATATTAGAAAAAGTAATACAGGACCTAGAGATTGTCATTAAAACCCGATCTAGATAGATAACATGTACTATAAAAAAACTAAACTTAGTTGAACTGATGAATCTTCTATTAATAATAAAATAGAGGTACCAACATAAAAATGTTGTTCTAGTGTGGAGTACAATTTTACCATCATGAAATTGTGTAGTTATGGTTATTTTCTCATATCAATCCTAAAAATTACTCTCATTATTCAAATTATTTTTAGGAGGATATTAAACATCATAAGTCTTGCACTATGATAATAAAAGAAAGATTATACTAAAAAAATTATCTATGTGTATTATTATGTGTCTAATGTTAGAATTATAAACACAATATTGAGAGAAAATATAGCAACATGATACTTAGAAAGGGTCTTACTTTATACTTGTTTCTAATATTACATGATAGATGAAATTAATTGTATGTGTCTGATTTAAATGAAGTCAGAAATCTAGGGTCATGAGAGGCGAAGGGTGATGTGACAACATCGACAATTGGGGTGGTTTTGTCCATGCTAAGCCACTGGATGGTAGTCATGAAAGAATCCTCTACAATATTAACACCAATTAAGGGGGAAAGAATGACATGTTGGGTGAATCTTATGATGGCATGAATGAAGACTCATAGGTGAACTATCATTCTATGTAGACATGGTATGCGGGTGGTCTCTGTGGGCAATGGACTAACAAACATTTCTAGCATAACTATCATCTCTCCTTATATATTGGATCCTTCTAATATCACCATTGATTTGAGTGGAGTTATTTTGTAGATCACTATAAGCGAGGGGGTCTACCCCATACTAGAACCATTCGAGTTCTTCATAATCATAAAAGGTGGCCAACATCTACATAGGGTTCCAGACCCTATTGAATATGATGTCAATCATTGAGGGATTCCACGAGAAGTTTCATACAATTGACTTAGACAAGGGTTACTATGTTGTGTATATATTCAATAATGAGGACAATGTTATGGTGATGAAAGGAGGACGTTGGAAATTGTTTGGGAATTATTTCTCAGTCCATTGATAGCCTCCCCACTTTCACCATATGGATTTGATACCTAGGAAATTGGAAGTATGAATTAGGGCTCTTTGACCCCCTTTCCAACTATATTGAACAAAATCCTATCTAGAATTGGTGATCTTATGGGAAAGACAACCAAGATCGATGTGACCACCGATCAAGGTAACCATCGTAAGTTTTCTAGGATTGATATAGAGATCAACACAAGGAACCCAATTCTTCTAGCAGTCTACATCAATGGGTAGGTATTCAAGATTCACGCATTGTGGGAGGATATGACATGAACAGTAATACTACATCCATGTTGGCGCAAAGTCTATAGAGATACCATCCAGTCCTATATTTTCCAAAACCCAAACTGGTGTTCATGGAAATGCATACCAAAAGACGATAGGAGTGACCACCAAGGAAAAAAAATAAGAAAAACCCATGAACAAGGAATATGAACCATGTAGATCAATTATCCCCTAATGTCACTCAAGGATTTTCTCAAAACTCAAATGATAACACCAAAGATACAAGGAAAAGGAAAACTGTGCAGAACTAGAGGCAACACAAAATAACTACTCATAACCTTTGTAATGAATGAATACTAGGGTCCAAGAATAATGATTCCAACAAATGCCAGCATGCATCAAGGTCTACTAACACTTTTCTCAACTTAGCTGGGAATGAAACAACTAAAGGGCGATAAATGGTCTGGGGAAGGACCCTACATTCCATTTATCTTAAGATTATGGATCCCAATATACAAAAGTATGTCACTGGGTTGAGGATGGTGGTGATAGTATCCTTACATATAGAAAAAATCAAGACATGTCGATTTGTAATAGAGATAGGAAAAGGAAAGGAAGGTGTCATTGTAGATAGTGAGAAAGTCAGTGAAGCTAAGAGAGTATTTAGTCAAGGAGGGTAGACCACTAAGACTAAAGGAATGGAAGAGGAAGAACATTAGCAACCTGACTCTGTGGTTGGGTTGAAGACAATCATCTAATTGCTTGAACTGCTAACCACACATGTAGTTCTATTGATGAATAAAATTTGTTGGAATATTCAGGGCGCTTGCTATGATGATAAAATCAAGTTTATTTGATATTTGAAAAGAACTCCCCATCTTATGTATGTCACCATCATCGAGCCTCACTGTAGTGGGGAAAGGGATGATGATATCATTTGAAAAATGGGCTTTAGCTCCTTCCATATGGTTGAGGTGATTGGCTTCTCCAAGGTTATTTGAATCCTCTGAGATAAACAAAAATGCATTGTGAAGTTCTTGTAAAGCACATGTAGTTGATTAATTGCAAAATAAATAATAGCTCCACTGTTAGGCTCATGTAGGGTGGTCTAAACTTTTCTAAATGCAACTGGGTTAGGAATAGATTGTCCGAAATTTCCAGTGTTTCCAATGGTGCATGGGCTATCATTTGAGAATTCAACATAATCCTTTCCTCTTCTGGAAAGAGGGTAGAAATTAAGTTGATCAAAAATTGAGCTCTAAATGTAATGATACTTTGATACACACTAGATGAGAAGACATCAAACCTAATGGGCAGTGGATCACATTCCAAAGGTGGAACATTTGTTAGAGTTTTGACCGAGTGTTAGTGAATTTCAGATAGGTTGGATTGCAACCAAAATACAAACATATTGGTCCTCCGCTACCTATACTCATATCAAAATCCTCTCTTTTTGACCAAACATGCCCCTAATCAAGGAAAGCTATGCCTTCATAATAAGGTCAAGCTAGAGGTTGAAGATAGAATTTCAACTGCAACTCCTAGACAATTGGAACAATTATTTCCCTTCTAGGATGTCATGAAAATCTTATGGACAATCATCATGCGATGGGTTCCCAATCTTTGAAGAAAAAACACGATAACAGGTGAGCATAGTCTCTCAAATAAATGAGGTTCAAGTAAACCTTCCCCTATTGAAATATCCCTCTAATGAAATTAGATGAATTCAACTCTACAAGAAAACTACAATATATTATTAACTTAGAGGAGATCAATTAAAGACAAGAAAATATCCTTGATTGACTCAAGTTAGGAAATGGGAATGCACACTTCTTTCAGTCCTATGTTCGTGCTCATAGTAATAAAACAAGTATCTTGACTGAAGGTCTTAGAAGATCCTCGGATTACTAAGATCAGCCTACTCCAAAAATATGCAAGGTATCACTTCAAATAGTTGTTAATATCATCACAACCGTTCACAAATCCCTCTACTTATTACACAAGGAAGTTTCCTGACCTTAGTAGTGTTCATAGCTCTCTTCTCACTTCCATTCCTTCTACCAATTAAGCCAAATGAGCTCATTAGAAATGGAACCACCCAAAGAATTGGGTACATATGGCATCGACAAAGAGTTTTTACTAGAAAACTAGGGACATAGGGGTACCTCAGTGGTACAAAACATCCATGAAGATTTTTTTAATTATATCATTAACCTTGAACTTGCTAGGTCCTACATGGCCCTCATCCGTAAAGTGGGGAAGCCAGAAACTTGCAATGATTTATGTCTTGTTCCCTTAGCAATACATGCTTCAAAATCATATAAAAAGTCATCAGACCCTTTCTAAATGAATGGATATCCCCGACCCAATGTAGCTTCACCCTAGGACGCAAGATCACTAACAAAATCCTCTTCATCCAAGATACTATTAACCCAACAAGATCAAAGAAAGGTAATAAGAAGTGGATGGCAGTGAAGCTCGACCTGTCCAAGCCTTTTGACAGGATTAGTAGGAGTTTTATACACGACCTCCTTACAAAATGTCAGTATTCTAGAAAAAAAATCAACCTCATTATGAAAATTTTCTCTTCAAGATCATATTTTGATGTATGAGATGGTATCTCACTTCCCTCATTCAAGGCTAACTAAGGTGTAAGGAAGGGTGACCCCATTAGCCCTTCCATTTTATGTGTTTTCCATAGATTTCCTCAGATAAGATATTGCCAACTCTGTCATGACACGATATGTGGAAGTATATAAAAATCTCTAAGGGTGGTTTTCCCTTACGTGTTCTTTGCGAATGAAATACTCCTTGGGAATGTTTCTATGGCAACTTGGATTTATCTCTCTTCTATTGTACCCCTTCATCTCTCATCAAGTGTCGTTCCTACTAAGTTGGATATCAATTTCATGGTTTGAGTACGGTGACACCCCAATTTGAGCACATCAATGATCAATTTTCCAATATGCGACTTTGATTTGAGAATTTAATTTAGTATTATGCTTTCACATATTACTCTCATGAAACTATTTTTTAACCCCACCAATGTGCTCCTCTTGCACTGTAACGTATATCAAGTTGTAGAGGGTTCAATTTCGAGTCTGAAGACACCAAAATCGCATCGATTGGACCTATAAAACTCTAGTTATGATGTTTTGAAGATAGTATGTCTTACCCTTTTTCTTTTGTCTTTTCTCTGCCTTGGGCCGGCCTGCATGGGCCCAATTGCAAATAGCAGCCCAGCCGCTTGATTGCCCCTTTCCCTTCCTCATCAGGAAATAATCATGGGGCTGGAGGAGGTTTCTTCCACCTTCACCCAAATCCGGCAATGGAAGGGAACGGAAAAGTGACTTGAACCCTAACTTGCCCCATTTATAAACCCCCTCATCTGACCCTGGTTCCTCTTCTTTGTTTCTTCTTTCTCCTAGCATTGCTTCTCCTATCCTCACTCTTCACGGCCAGAAATTACTACTGTTCTGCCGCCGCCACCAAGGGGAGACAAGATTCCCTGCCCCTTGCAACTCCATGGCGCCGTTGGCCCTGGTTGATAACTCCACACGCCTTGATCCTATTCTCTGTGCTTGTGCGGCCGCCAATGCTTTTCCTTCCCCGCTCCTGCCTCCCCCTCCTCTCTCTCTTTCTTTCTGCTTCAAGTCCCAGTGCTGCCTTCGAGGGGCGCAGAGGCCGGTGACGAATCATCAGCACGCCACGGTCGCGGCCGGCACTCACAGGGCCCCCACTTTCTGTTGCGCTGCTTCCCTGACTTGCTTCGTTGATGTCTGCCATGGGTGCAGCGGCCTGGAGCGACTGGGGCGCCGTCCCCTGTGTCTCCCCTATTCCCACGTGGCAAATAGAGGATGTGCGATCTGGGGAGAGGGACGAGCCGGGGCAAGTCGTGCGCTGCGAGCTTTGGGGTGAGCGGCCCAGCAGGCACGTCGGCCCAAGACCAGAGGCCTAGGCCAACATAGGAGGGCAACTGCTGGATGGAGGGTGGACTACCAAGGTCCTACGATCCGACAGCCGCGGTTTCTCAATAGATGTCATGGGCATGTCCCCTCTTTCAGTATAGTTCTTAATCAAAATAAACAAAAATCAATATCTCTCTCATCCCTTGGCCAAATAATGTGAAATTATATACCATTTTGATCAAACTCGACGAGACCTACATTTTGGGCATGGTTCCAGACCCTGATTCAACTTTGAATACTTCTTCATTGATAAATATGTGATTTTTACCATGTTGGCCACATTTAATACATTGTTATGATGAATCATGAAACAAGAATGTACATTTATATCCCCAATCATGAAATCAGTACATGTCATGTATCTTTGAACCAAATGAGAGTTTTTTGCACTCCTAATGTTCATGAGTGACTCCTTTTGTACATCTACATCTAGATTGGATTATGATGATGTACCTTGCCCTTATTATGACTAATATTGCTTCCTAATGAAATCCGATACTTATATGTCCTGGAAATCAGTAGCTCCTTCTATTCCATGTCCCAAATTACTTTTCCCTAATCCCCTTGTGCTATGTTTAGTTCATATGGCATTTATTGCATGGATGTGACCTCTGTAGGTGAATGAATGGTTATACTTGATTCAAATTCTATGTATGACCTACTTGATACATTGAACTATATTATATCTTTCTAATCAATAACCTTGTGATGACTGGTTTCCTTAAAGTCAATGATCAACCATCTTGCTCTATAGTGAGGTTTGTAACCCTAGTTTGCTGACTTTTGTGCCTTGAATTGGGGTTCTTATGCTTTAATCTCACATGGATCCTGTTATTATGAAATCCCCTCTCTAACTTGAGTTGACTCAATTAATAATTCTTTCCCTTGATGTGGATGTCCACCTAAGTCACATGTTGAACCTTATTGGCATCTGAACTATGTTGATTTTTCTTGAATGTTGAGGTGTTGATACCAAGTTGGGATAGTGAGGCCTATGCCCTAGGGGACATCCACCCTACTTTGAATGTGATTATTATGCCCTGTCTTTCTGATCTAAAATTATGTCTTGCCTCAAATCATGTCTTGATGGTCCATGACCTTGGTTCCTACATTATGAATCTTTTAGCCCTAAAATACAAGTGACTCAAACCTTGAGATGATCATAGAAAATAGATGGAACCTTAGAATAACTTGAAATTTGAACTACATCTTTATGATGGACTCTAAATCAATATAAGATCATCAAACATGTAAGTAACCAACCTTGAATCCAACTTGGCCAAAACCTTAATATGAAGCTAAGTAGGGTTAATGATGAGAAACTAATACATGTATGTAATCTTGCTCTTAACCAAGTGATTGCTTGTGACCTAGATGATCAAGGATAATATAGGTTATGAATCTCTAAATTAGGTATGTGCTTTGATAATTATATAGATATTGCCTTCTTTCTTGAAATGTGATACATATGCATGCTTGTTTACTTGATCAAATATTTTCATGTAGGATTGTAGTATTGTACTCCATGTTTGTCTTGTATCGTTGTTTTATAACTCGCAAACATAATATAGAAACTCCATTATACAAACCTCACACACCTACCTAAAGTTTTGGGGTAAGAACATGAGGATGGGAAATCTACTTGAGTTATCAAGATAGGGTGGATCGTTGATAAAAGGGTTACCTATCTTGAGCACCCTCATAGAGTCTTCATGTGAGAAGTTGTCCATAAAAGACCTTACGAATACATCATATTGATGAATGCACAAAATGATGATATAATTTGAGTGAATTAACATAAGACATGGTTTCCTATTTTGCTAAACAGTTAACGTGTTTATTCTTGCTCGTTTACTCTTGCACCCTCTTTTCAAATTATGCAAAGCTTATGTACATGTATCTTTCAGCCATGTACTCAGCACCTCGTGTGCTTGGCCTGCATTGTTTCATGTATTTCATAGGTTCAGAGATGGCTAGAAGTTGATTTGATTGGTGTGCTATGTCAGGTGTACTTGTTGTTAGATCCCTAATAAACACGATCCGACTTGTAAAGTTGTACTCTTCAATATGTAATTGAATCTTGTAATAAAATAGTGTTGCTTAATATATCTTATTGAATGTTGAGATTATGATTGGTGCATTTATCTTGTTATCTGTCATGTATGCTAACCTTTATACTTTTGCATTCGTGCTTTGGTAATACCATTCTAGGGGTGGACGTCTAGGTCCTAACACCATTGACTTTATAGTCAGTTGGAGTTAGGACTTGGGTAACAAACAGTTCCGTGATAATTTCTTTCTCATAGGTTGTCACTATAAAGCACATTCTCAATGAATTTTATGATGCCACCAGGAAAATCATATTGAATGAAAAGTCACGTTACTTCATCACAAATAACATAAACAATACTATTATGAGGAAGATGAATTGATGGTTAGGTGTTTCTTCAGTAAAATACATTCTTCTCAACTTTGGAGTACCAATAATTCACCACAAAGTTAATTGAAACACACATTCTAGTGTGAAACTATCTAACAAAATGAAGATGAACAACTGAATTCTTACACACATGTCCTTTCCTGAGTGGTTCACTTCAGCAAAAGACACGATTCAGGTGATCTTTTTTATGCAATGCAGTCTATCTTCCTATCACCATCAGTAGTGATGAAATAAACATGCAGATAATGAGCTTCATATGGTATGGATCTAGACAGGATTAGAAAATCTCACTTGTTACTTGGAGGAAAATTTTCTCCAATTAAGATATCGATAGTGTAGTTTTAAGAGATGCTCAGGAATAAAACTATGCCTTAATGTTCAAGGACACCTGGACCATTCACAATAGCCTCAAGCACTAGGTTCAAGTCATGTGAGGCCATTATTATAGTAAAGATATACTAAAATCAGGTCCCTTCTCATCATCGTGGGGTTTCATCAAGAGATTCTTTCTTACAATTTAGGAGTAGAAGGAACATCATCAATGTCGACGGTGACACTAATGTATGGACGAAAAATGCTTTGTTGATTCTAGTGCTTTATTTATTGATCCATTGTTGTCCCATTGGGGCTTGAAAACCTCTATGTAGATTCAACTAATTATGGAATTGGTGAGTGGAATTGGTATATCAACACCTATTGTCGTCTATTTGGGTTCAAATTCTAGTATTCCCCCTCCTTTACCTTTGGGTATCCTATGCTCACGTGCAATATTTTGAATTATGAAACCTCTTTAACCCTATATGTAATAAAAGTTGACCTCCCAAATACTGTCATACCAGTTGTGAGTTCCCTAACTTTTGATGATGATCAAGAGGTGTGTTAAACAATTCTTGGATATAGGAGGCATATGGAGCATCATTATCCTTTATCTTATGTCCATTTGTAGTGACCTTTCTTCATTTATTCTATTCTACTTCATTCTCTTCCTCCAACCATTTTACTTGGAATGACTAATAGTTATTTTGGAAAATAATATATGAGGAAAATAGATCATTCCATTATGCAAGACTCTACTACTATGTATAGGTAGGGTACTAATGCATTAATGAGCTCAAACCCAAGAGGGAAAAAGATACTTAGGACCATACAAAAATAACTCTAACTTTCATATAACGATAACTCTAACATCCATGTTTATTAATGGTTGATATGAAAATATAAACTCAATAAATGTGTATGATTCGCCATTCCTTCTTTACATCATAGAAACTGTCTGACATCAATTTTGATTGTGAGAGCTACTTCGAATAGGAAAAGTAGAGCTTTTTCAATATGCTCATGGTCAAGTCTTAAATTTTTTATTTCAACATGAGTTAGGAATGAGTTAAAAATGGGATAACTAACCACAACTAATCATTATTCCATTATTTTCTTATAAAAAATATGGTATGAGTATTCACCAATTATGGAAATTGTTTTTTCTATTTTATGCATTCATCTGAGAATGGTTGATTTTCATGTCTTTCATATGAGTTATAAAAGTATGACTTCTCTAAATCATAAGCATTTTTATGCTTGTTGATAAATTGGATGAATTTTACAAAACATTTAGGAAGGAAGTTGTATGGATGTGCTTTTAGAAAGAATAGAAGGGTAATTTTTTTGGGATATATGACAATGGTTTGTCAAAAACAAGGCTTTTCATGGTGTAATCTTACTAATGTTTCATACCCACTGAGGTCTACTATTAGAGACAACTACCTAGATCACATTGTTATTTATTTGAAGAATGAGTATTTCATTTTTGGCAATTTTCCAAAGAATAGAACCATCTTATTCTTGTAGAAGGACATTTAATGTCTTTATCGTCCATTAAGAGTGTTTTGTAAGTGAAATAGAGAAGGATGGTTCGTAATGACAAGAATGGTATATCCACATCACAATGAGTAATTTCATTTTCTTTTGAAGCTTGTGGTGTATCAAATTTAAATATCATGGAGAGGATACATGCAATCTTATTAGCCATGTTAGGTGATTAAAACTAGGAAAAATACATGTCTAAGCAATGCAAAAATACTTCATTCAAATGTAGAGTGTGCACTGAAATTCATCATGTTACCTCTAACAAATAGAGTAAGGAGTTATATCACTTGTTAGATAGTGAAATCAACCATTGTCATACCAGTCTTGAAACTTATTTATAGTTCATTGTAACATGAGGAAAGATCATGAATGAGTCATACATTATCAATAGAGATTCTTTGAATACGAAGCAAGAAGGGAATGCCATGAAGGAAAAAATAGATTTCTCATCAAATGTAAGGTTTGATAATAGTTGGGAAAGAGATTTGAAGAACACTGTGACTTTAGTAGATTTGCCTCTTATTTATCATATTTTTATCTACTCCACATGCATTGAAAATTCCAAATCCATCTTCTTAGACCTCCTCACCAGTTTCATCATTTTCCTTCTTCATCCTTTTTTTTTACAAAAATTTCATGTTTGACAATGTCACAACTTTAGAGTTATTTAACCTATCTATTTTTATGGGCTCAAAGGTTTTTTGTTTTTGGAATCTAACATCACTCCTTTATTGGGCTCAGACATCCCAACATTCATGGGATTCAACAAACTAGTCAGCCTTCTAGCAAAGACAACCCATGGTGTTTCCCCCATGATCATCCTTAGATCTATTGTCTTTCTAGCCTTGTTATTATACCTCAGGCCCTCCTTCATAATAGACAACATAGGAATCATTTGCACAAAAAATTATCAAAAACGTTTACTGTTGTAGGCATGTCGGTGAGAGATAGAGATTACACTACCACCACCTTGAGGACAAGGTGTCAAGACCCATGAGACAAGGTGTTGTGTAGCAAACAAGAGGCGCAAGGAGATAAATATGTGTGAGGTGGAGAGGAAGTTGTGTGCATCTTAGCGGTGAATTTAGGTACACCGCCACTTAAAGAACGAGGCATTCAAATTTAAGGGTACAAGGTTCTATGAAGAAGGAAAGAGATATAATGTGAATAAGAAGGAACAATTGCACTTGAGTTGGGTGAAGAGATTAAAGATCCCCAAGTAGAGGAAAAAATGAGAAAGGATTAGTTTAGGGGAAAGTTCAATTTTGGAAGAACAAAAAGGCAAAAACACCCACATCTACCAAAAAAGAACGGGTTTGAGATGGCATATATGCAGTCGACTAGAGCAGTTTCACTGAGCATCAAAGAGAATACCCCCCCTAAGTGTTGAATAAAACTTTAAAATATAAAAATATGGTAAAATAAACATAAACGGTTGACTATAAATAAATTTATTTCAAGACTAACATGCTTTTCAAATTATTTCCAAGCTAATATAGTTTGAGGGGGTGAGTAAGGGATGGAGACACCATTCCTTTTCCATCTCTCCATGAATTGGTTGATTCCCCTTTTTAAATAAAAATATCTCCTTGCAACCACTACATAGGGAGAGACCAACACCATATGTCAACTTTCTACTATAGAAACCATTTGAAATGGCATCTTCTATGGGGATCTGATAAGTGCCATTGTCTAGCCAATAATTGTCCATTGGTGTCCCCCACCCAATGACTACTGGATCTAAGGGCTCTAGAGGGGGGTGAATAGAGCTACAAAATTTCTCACAAAATAGATTAGACCTTCAAATTATATTAATTAGGAGCAAAAGTTTAATGGCAATTTGAAGTCCTATCTAACAAGCATAGCAAGGATGAGAGAGATTGATAGTAAGCACTTGACAAAGGGATGTAGAGTGGTTCCACACTTCAAACTAGAAGTGAGTCAGTCCACTACCTAGAGAGGTCAACCTCTAGGACTTTGCAAGTTATTTTCGCTATTATATTACCATAGAGATTTACAATAATAGACCACCGAAGGACTTACCCATACAACCACAAGGAGATCTCCACCTTAACAAGGAACTTACCCACTTAGCTTGAGTCTTCAACCTTCACCTAGGTCTTACCCACTCAAGCTCAAGTCTTCTGCCTTGAAGGACTTTGATTCTCCTCTTGGATCTTTAACCTTTGCCTTCTCCTTCACTTGGAGAAGATAACCACCTCTTCAACATCCTTAAAGAGGACCAACTACCGCTCCTTCTTCACTTGATGGAGCTTGCTTCATCTTTTCTTCATGTAAGAAGGGGATAGGGAAGTAGTGGAAGATTTGAGAGCTTTACATGCACAAAGGTGGAGCTCTCTTACAATAATCCTAACTCACTCACAAATCATGAAATGAAGTGTAAAATAGAGAGAGAAAGGGGCTCAAGGAGTAGTAGCACACTCAACTATAGCAAGGACCTTGAATGTAGTGAATGAGCAAACTTGGAATGAACTCCAAGGGATCCTATTTATAGTTGGGGGTGCTCCCTTGAGTTGGGGAACACTTAGGGCCGAAATATAGCCATTTTTGCTCAAGTCAACAGATCTATTTTCATCTAAAAAATCCACCAACGGTTAGAATCACTTTTTCTACGTTTTTCGTATAGTACATTTGGTTGAGTTTCAATAAAGCGACTAAAGGATAAACCCAATTTTCAAACTATCGATCAACTTTGTCCTGGGAAACTCGGCCAATCAGCTAAAATCACATTTGGTCAGTAAGACATTCGGTCGAGTTCTATGAATGCACAACTTGACCGATGCACATCATCAGAAAATTAATCCATGGGATCGGTCGAGATTGAAACTCGACCGATCAGTAGTCTGTGATCAATTTTTTAATTTGATTAAAAAGTGATTAAAACTTGGTGGTAAGTGTCCCACATATTTTTCTCATCTTTGTTACAAGTCATATCATCAATACAAGTGATTACAAAATTCTTTTAAGGTTGTTTGAAGTGATTTCCTTATTAGCACACTTGCATTGCATTTGATTTGAACTTTTACAAGCTAGGGCTTGTGTAAATTGATCCTTTTCATGTACCTAAGACCTGAGATAAATCTTGAATACACATATTAGATACATATGAATGGAATGGTTGAGTCATTATCAAAATATGGACAACGTATAACCTCTAGGTCAACATTCTCCCCCGTTTTAACAATGGCAAACCATTCCTCAAACATATTAAAAAGGATATTGAAATTATACCTTTGCCTTGTGAATTGGGGGGATTCAAGATTTGAACAATGTGAATTTCTCCCCCTCAATATATGCTTGCTTTAACCTGCATAGTTAGTCTATCTACACAAAGAAATAAAACATGCATGTACTATATGGTCCTTTAGCAAGTCACGTGATAAAGCATATAATGAACAAGAAAAGGATCACATAAGAAATAAATAGCAATATGATTGAGTTTTAAGACATTGAAATTCTCTCTCCCCCTTTTGACATTATAAAAAAGGAAGGAGGGTAGAAGACCATATAAGCAGGTCTTCTCCAAACACAACCAAGCAAATATCCAAACATGCCATCTCATAATCATATATCAAATAGAGATGAGAGAAACATACAAGATAGGTCATAATCAAAATATGGTAAAAAGCATGGCACCAACTCATAGGATATAATAGATCAAAGAGTAAGAGTGCACATAAGACAGATTACAACTCATGATACATGTTCTCATAAAAACAACTACAAATGAGAAGTGATGAATGCTAAAGATAAAATAGTACACCTCAGATCATGTGCCCAGATGTTTCTGATACAAAATGGCCTAGAAAGATATATATGATCAGCAAACTAGACTAAAAACTAAGAACATCTAGACATCTAGGTCATATATATCTACATCATCCACATCATCATCATCATCATCCTCAACATCAGGCTCGTAGTCATTGTCTCCGTCTGAAGGTGCAGCAACATCGCCTTCATCACCGAAGTCACTAACGAATCCATCACCATCATCCTCACCATCACCGACATCCTCATCAGCATCAGTAGTCTCGTCATCAGCCTGGTCCAACATCCTCATCAGCATCAGTAGTCTCGTCATCAGCCTGGTCCGACATCTCTTCATCCACAGAGGTTCCAAAGCGATGAACGGGCCACCAAGCATTCTTCACATCCCAAGTCATACCAAGAGCATAGAGCTCATTTGCCTGAGGGAAGGAGGGAGCAAAATCGTAAAGACTAGAAAAAAGAGTGGCAAAGGGGCCATTAGGTAGCAACAAGATGACTGGAGTAGGTCTACTAGTAGTACAAGATGTGGGAGCAGCAGCGGAAGGCTCAGGTGCAAGTGGAGGGGTAGGTTAGAAGTGATTGTATGCATAGGGTGCATAATCACTACTAGGGTACGACTGGTAGGTTGGGTATGGGTGTGCATAGTATAAGTTCATATTAAACATGAAAAACATAAATCCTGGTACAGATGCTCCTGGACCTGGAGGTTGTATGCATGTTGGTGTATCATATAACCCATGAGGGCTTCATTGGACTTACAGAATGAGGCACGTCTAGGTCGGGTAGGATGAGGAGGTGGAGGAGCTCAAGTTGAGGTAGTGGTAGGTGTAGCTGAGGCAGAGGTAGAGGGTGTGGCACCAGGTGTGGTAGAGGAAAGGATAGGCACAGATTTCTAAATAGTGGTCTCACTAATACACACTCCCTTCCTGGAAGATCTATAGTGAAAGTTAGAGAAGAGTGATTTTTAGTGGCGAACTAGAAAAGACCACATATCAGGGTAGGATAAGGAGGATGGGTGCCACGAGTGTTCTTGTCGGAGTCAAAGAAAGTCATGTAGTGGAGGATATATCTAGATCACTTGACTCTGACATTCTTTAATAGGTAGTACATTATCACCGTAGCGTTTTCTACAATATCCGATTGATTTTTCTTTGGGTGGATGTTGCAGTTGACCACTAGGGCTAATATATGCTTCTTGAGATCTAAGGAGGAGGGTAGGGTGCTCTTCTTCTTATAGGGAACATTAGGTTTCTTAAAGTAATGATGGATATCAGGAAGTGTGATCTCATTTTGCTTGTTGAAACCTTCGGGGTCCAATAGGTCAAAATACTCAACATAATCCTTACGCCAAGTATCATTCTCATCGGCTCCTGAAAAGAAGATATTCAGGATATACTCCAATATTTGGAATTTCTTCCCGGCGATCATAGAAGTAATGATAACTTGAGTATTTGGAGGGGGTACAAGGGAGTCATAATTCCAATGCAAATTTGTGTAGAATTCATGAATGGCTTTTGTTCTTGACACAGAATTGTGAAATCACTCACATTTGACACCTAGGGATGATAGGTGATGAACATAAAGCAATCTTGTCACTTGATCAATGATATCTTGAAGCCTAGGGCTAGGCTCCAAAAGGTCTCTAAAAGGAAAATGATTCCTAGGAAGAAGGTCCTTATACCGATTTATAGTCTCAATTGAGACAAAAAGGGTCTCATCGAAAGGAAACAAGGGGGAAGATGAGATGGATAATGGTGCATTGCTAGGGGCGGCTCTCTTTCTTCTATATGAAGTCATGGTGGAGAAAAGAAGGAGAAGAAGAGATCAAACACGCAAACCACTCCACCAAAAATATTCACACACCTAGGTTGAGCTAGGGGGGGTCTAGGAAGGTCTTCCTAGTTCAGATTAGGGCTAGGTTAGGGAAGGGAAGATCAAGGGTTGAGAGCTTAGGGCTAGAAGGAGAGGAATCGGTAGACTATTCTCTAGTTGAGAGGGAGAATAGTCAGTTGAGCCCAACTTAAGTTGGCTTCATCCTGTCAATCAGTCGAGTTCTGTGAGGTGGAAACTCGACCGATTTGTCCTTTTAAAAAATCTCTCGGCTACAGATCGGTCAAGTTTGTCTTGGGGAAACTCGATCGATGGTCAACCTGACCTAAAACTGTCAAACTTAATTTCTATCCATATGAATGCTATTATTTTTCAATTCCATTATGTATATTGAACATACTTAGACACATATCACTCATCGTTGGGTAAACTTTTGTGATAAAACAAGTGTTTGCAAAAAATAACCAAAAACAAGAGAAAAATAAGGCAAAATGAACATGAAAAACCAATATTAAGCATATTAGCACTCAAAGATGATCAAGATAGATGCAAAACATATAGGATAGATGAATACTAGCTAGAAGGCATATCAGATTCATTCAAAGAAGTTATAAGTAATTTTGATCTAATAAAGTTAAATTTCTCTCTAGCTAGAGGTTTAGTGAAAATGTCTGCCAACTGATTTTTCATGTCCACATGTGTGATATAAATGTCCTGCTTGGCAATGTGATCACGAAGAAAGTGATGTCACACCTCTATATGTTTAGCTCTACTATGCAATATAGGATTGTAAGGCAAGTTAATTGCACTAGTATTATCACAATAGATCAGAGAAACATCAAAAATGAATGTTAAAGTCTTGGAGCATTTGCTTCATCCATATGACCTGGGCACAACAACTCCCAGCTATAATGTACTCAGCCTCGGTAGTTGATAATACCATGGTTCTCTATTTCTTGGATAACCAAGACACCAAGCATGGTCCTAGGAGGAAACAATTTCCACTTGGGCACTTTCTATTGATCAAGCATCCTGCATAATCAGCATCACTATAGGCAGTAAGAGTAAAGTCCCTTGACTTTACCTCTATCTAAACATTATGTCAGGTCTAGAGGAAGTTAAGTAAAGTAAACTTCCAATAATACCTCATTTGAGTTTCTCATTTACCTTTTCACTTTCTTCATCTTTATCAACTTTGGTGGTGTTTGACATGGGTGTGTCCATCGACTTGGTATTCTCCATCCCAATGTGCTTCAATAGTTCATTGGTGTACTTTCCTTGGTTGATGAAGTTTCCATCTTTTGTTTGTTTAATTTGAAAGCTGAGGAAGAATGTGAGTTCACCCATCATACTCATCTCGAATTCACTCTGCATCAGATCACTAAATTCTTTGTAAAGATTAAGGTTAGTTCCGCCAAAAATGATATCATCAACATATATTTGAATAATAAGAAAATTGTTAGAAGTGTGATTTAGAAATAAGGTAGAATCCACTTTGCCCATGATATAACCATGATCTAACAAAAAGATCTTTAATTTCTCATACCAAGCCCTTGGTGCTTGTTTGAGTCCATAGAGAGCTTTTTGTAACAAATAAACATGGTTAGGTAGACTATCATGTTCAAATCCTAGAGGTTGTGCAACATACACTTCCTCCTCAATTGTACCATTCAAAAATGCACTTTTAACATCCATTCGATACATAAGAAAGTTTTTATGACTAGAAAAAGAAGCAACATATGAATGGACTCAAGTCTAGCTACATGTGCATATGTTTCATCAAAGTCAATACCTTCCTATTGATTGTAGCCTTGAGCCACTAACCTTGCTTTGTTTCTTACCACTTTACCCCTTTCATCTCACTTGTTGCTGAAATGACCGACATCAAACTGACAAACAAATCGTTACTAATTAAGTGGAATAAACATAAATAATAGATTAACAAAAATCACTAAAATTAAAACCATTTTTTTGCAAAGAGATCAATTTCTAGGAAAACTCTTTAAGGAATAACCAAAACCTGATATTCACATTGATCATATATTGTACATACATTGTACCATTTCTTCTCGAGGACAACATATAATAGTTGCTTCCTCAAAACATATACTTAAAGAAACATCAAACCTTGAGGCATACAAGCCAAAATCTCAGATTGTTCATAAAACCAACACATACTAAATCCAAGGACCTGAGAGTACAGAGACGACACATAGGACTTCTAACTACAAGACACGACAGTCAGTACACTCAACCTGAACTGTCACTGCTGTCCCTGTTGCTGTTGTTCTTTCTCTACAGTACAGTCTCAATCCCCCTCGTGCACGTCCACCTAAAAAATTTATGGATGCCACGGGGTGAGACATTTGTCCCAGCGAGAGATATAACTCTTTGCCAACAATGTTATTATCATAGTTAAATAGTATTATAATGAGCAGAGGATAAGAATATTAGAATATTCTCATCTTTTAAAGCATTGCAACTATCTATGATAGAGCAATGAATCATAAATTCACTTTATAAGGAATATGAAGAACATGTATATCATTTACCCATCACACTATATCAACATCTCAAGCTTATCCAGTGATGCTCATTATCATGGTATGTCATCCATGAATCATTCTCATTTCTATATGTTGGCCTCAGCCAATCTGCTAGCCAGGTATTGGATTGTACCATTCATATGAATATACATCATCATATTCTTTCCAGGTATTGGACTATGCCAATCCTATGCAACTATTCTAGGTATTGGACTATTCCAATCATGTGCAACTATTCCAGGTATTGTACTATACTAATCTTGTGAGTGTTACATCCAGGCATTGGGTTATCCCAATCCTGTAGTTTTATTCCAGGTATTGGACTATGCCAATCCTGTGACATTATTCCAAGTATTGGATTATGCCAATCATGTGACTGTTGCATCCAGGCATTAGGTTATCCCAATCCTATAGTTTTATTCATGGTATTGGATTATGCCAATCATGTGAGTGTTGCATCCAGGCATTGGGTTATCCCAATCATGTAGTTTTATTCTAGGTATAGGATTATGCCAATCATGTGAGTGTTGCATCCACGCATTGGGTTATCCCAATCCTGTAGTTTTATTCTAGGTATTGGATTATGTCAATCCTGTGAGTGTTGCATCCAGGCATCAGGTTATCCCAATCCTGTAGTTTTATTCCAGGTATTGGATTATGCCAATCCTGTGAGTGTTGCACCCAGGAATTGGGTTATCCCAATCCTGTAGTTTTATTCTAGGTATTTGATTATGCCAATCTTGTGAGTGTTGCATCCAGGCATCGGGTTATCCCAATCATGTAGTTTTATTCCAGGTATTGGATTATGCCAATCATGTGAGTGTTGCATCTAGGCAGTGGGTTATCCCAATCCTGTAGTTTTATTCCGGGTATTGGACTATGCCAATCATGTGACTTTATTCCAGGTATTGGATTATGCCAATCCTGTGAGTGTTGCATCCAGGCATCGATTTATACCAATCATGTAGTTTTATTCTAGGTATTGGATTATGCCAATCATGTGAGTGTTTCATCAAGGCATCAGGTTATCTTTATCCTGTAGTTTTATTCCAGGTATTGGACTATGACAATCCTGTGACATTATTCCATGTATTGGATTATGCCAATCCTATGTAACTATTCCAGGTATTGGACTATGCCAATCATGTGCATCGCATCACTGAATACCACATCACCTTTAATAGGCATTACCTTGGCCAAGCCATCATATTTATTCACATACTTTATATAATACAAGTATTCCCCTTATCTTCTTTACGCATATTCAAAACACTATAGCCCTTATTTGGATATAAGCATAAAGAATGTATGATTAAGATTTCATTATTATTATTGTATCCATTTATTAATATTATTATGTCACTAAGTTCCCTTTTCCTAGTTTATTTGAACATTATCATTTCTTGCATGACACTTTTATAAGCATCTTATCACCTCTCACTAGGCAACAACTAACCACATTGCTCACAAGTCCCATTAAGCATCTTGTCACCTCTCACTAGGCAACAACTAACCACATGGCTCACAAGGCCCATTAAACATCTTGTCACCTTTCACTAGGCAACAACTATTCACATGGCTCACAAGGCCATTAAACATCTTGTCACCTCTCACTAGGAAATGACTATTAGTGTAACGACCCCACCTCCCGGTAACCCCAATTAAGGGAGTCCAAGAGGTCAGAGCCATTATCCCAATTAATAGGATTAAAGGTTCGACAAATAATCAATAACAACTATCAAATTCTACCAACTAAACTGAAATGTTGTAATAAAATTAAACTTTGCATACCTTTTTCAAAAACTTGGACATCTACTTCTATCCACATCTGGAGTCTATTCTAACTAAACCTCATTTGTACTTTAACTCTTATTTAATTCCACATATGCCACTTTACTGTTTGTCCTTTTCAAACTTGTACCTAAAACGCCGACAAACAAAACATCGGTCAGCATAATTGAATATGCCGGTATGTGGGGACAACCAAAAATTTAACAAATATGGCTAATAATCTAAATATCACAATCAAGTTATTAACAAGCCAATTTATGTTTTCAATGTGTCATTCTCCACCGCTTTTGCCCTAACCCTGGAATACCCTCTCTAGGTTTTCTCTTTTGCCATTGACTTAAGGCCACCTTCTCAATCCCGAGCTTGGTGCATGGGGTCACCCTTCATGGTGCCCTTTAGTTATGCAATATCATAGGCCACCTTCTCAATCCCGAGCTTGGTGCCTAGGGTCACCTCTCATGGTACCCATTGGTCTTCCCTCTTGGGATTGACCTTTTTGCATCATCCATCAGGGTGGCATGTAGGTGCTGAGAATACACATTTATTTTGCAATTGTGATAATCATAGTGACTTTATAATTTGCAATTATGAGCATACAAACTGATAGGTGGAATTCAATGCAATTAATCATCTGTGAAAACTTTGGGAAACTAATGCAATTAACTATAATTAACCACATACCTGTCAGGCTGATTTGAGACAGAATTAATCCAATCAATGCAAGAAATCCAAATCAAGCTAGCACACAATGAGATCCTGAAATAGGCATACAATTTCCTATTATTGATTAAACCATCAAAATCTATTAAACCTAGCTCGCTTCCTAGGGTTTCTAATCCACTTGTAGGATTTTCATTACAATTAGGGTTTCACTTCATAAACCCTAATTATCTCATCTATTCTTCACAAAAGATATTAAGGATATCCTTTAACAACATTTAACCTTATTTTCAGATTAAAGGCACAATTAGCCATCAATTAAGTCCATTAAGCCTCTTTTACATCAAAGCTACCATTTTTATCCTTTTAATCCATGACAAGTTCATTATACCCATTTATCATCAATTCATAGTTTATTGTGGTTCAATTCACATTTGAACTCTATTTGTCATTAATTCTACTTTTATCCATTAGAAAACCCTAATTATTACATTAAGGGTGTTTATCAACAATTAGGAACTTTTATCCTCGAAATAGCTTAGAGCCATCATATCTCAACTTTAATCATGAAATTGAACGATTAAATCCATTAAGAGTCACATGTACTAATATTAGGGTTTCAAGGCCCATGAAAGCATATTTATGCACATGAACTTCTAAATTAAACCAATTATGTACAAAGTTAATCCTTTTCTATCTTAATGTATCTTTTCATGATTAACAGGATAATATCAACTTTAATCATCCATTAAACTCTACTAATTAAATTAATCATCTCAAAATAGAGTTTCTTAATCATTACTAAATTAAAATTGATAACTTCCATTACATTTCGAATTTCAAGAGGAATTAGCTTCTAAACATATTTTTAGTAGATTCCTCGTATTTTTCTGAGAAAGTTTCATATTTTACATGTTTCCATCCGAGCTACCAATCTTTTTCTACAATTTTTGCAAAAATAGATACCTTGGGCCAATAGAAATACGCCATGTCAGCCTCTTCTACTCTTTTCTTTTCCACCCGAGCGGGCGCCCGAACTCTATTCTCGACCATGGGAAAATACAATTACACCCCTACCTCCTAAGCATAGCACGGTGTGTTCTGGAGGATAGAGTAGTAATCTCGTCGCCCGTCTCCTACCTCCGCTCAGTCTATTCGTGAGACAGGCTTCTCGGCCGAGTCAACTCCACCATTGACTTCGGGCGCCTGGGCTCCTTAGCAACCAGAAAAGGGTCCCCACCTCCGATCCTTGCCGCCAAACTCAAAGGAGGAATCAATTTAGTCAGATGGGCAATGAAGAAGAGAAAGGCCAGGCTGTGCGCTGGCGGACATGGAAGGAAACCAAGGGGAAAGAGGGGGTCTTTTGATCAAATTACTTGTAGAGGATCTTTTGTTCGGTGTTGTGGGACACCGCAAGGAATTTGGCCAACTCACAGAAATGAACTATCCCCTTATATAGCATGTGGCCAAGGTAGGTGGTTGGAGGGTGTCCTGAGATTAGGGGATTCTCGCATACACGTCCAAAGACCATCAAACTTAGGATTAGATGGTGTGAAACCCTATCCCGAATACATCTGGACCCTTTCCATCCTCACACATCAACCGTATCGAGGGAGAATCCGTATTGAGTAGGACTCCCCTATTTTCAGCCCTTCTCAAACTGGATGAGGAGCAGCCATCATCGGATTGGGGATCGACGGTGCAGATTGCTCGATATAAAAAGAAAAGGATTCTTTATTTAACAAAATCGTGATATTTAATACTTTCCTCCCATATTGTCTACACATTAGGGATTCTTGTAAAATCCATATCTCCCAAATCACTCATTCAATTAATCCCAAATTTTAAGGGAAAGTCTATAATGACTTAATCCACGTGTGTACCAAGTTTGGGACTCAAAATAAAAAGTATGAGATATGTTTCTTTATATGCAAGTTATCTGTTAATAAGGCATATTTTATGCATCTTTTCTCTCTCTTAATCTTTTATTTTCTTTGATTTCGATTCCTTTTTCCATTAGAAACAATGTGGACACAAAATCGCATCCAAGATGGATTCATTATCCATATCTCCACATTTTTATTATTATCATTATCTCACATTTCTTCTAAATAAAGCAATATTTAATTAATCTTTTCTTTTCTTGTTGCATTATCTTTGCAAGTTTGGACTCCTTGGAACCCAAGGAACCCAAGAGGCATGAAATCCACCTTTGTATAATATTCATTTTCCTTCTAGAGGTTTCTACATCTTTCTTTTCTCCATTTCTCAATTATTCATTTACTAATTGAATTTCCTTATTATTGGGCCCAATAGCCAATCAAGCCCACAAAACAACCAATCAAGGCTATTGTAAATGAAATCCATTTATTCAAAACAAATTATATCATTATTTATTCAAATATCTTTAATAGGAGAAATTATTTTTCTCACTAAAAGAACCCAAAAATTGGGGTTGTAACATCCTTCCCCTCTTATAAGAATGTTGTCCTCAAAATTCCATCAAGCAACCAAACAATTCAGGATAAGACTTTTCCATGTCCATCATTGACCCCTATGTGGATTTTCCCTATCTATGGTGCTTCCAAAGAACCTTTATCATATCATATTCTTTCATCTGAGTTCTTTCTTACCTTGGTATATCGTACCCTCATAGGTGACTCAGGACATTTCAGCCTCTCAAAAGCTAAATAGGTTCAGGGCTCAACACATGGCTTGGGTACCTCACATAGTGCTCTAGATAGAACTCATGGAACACATTATACATCATGTTATCCTGAGGGGTAAGGATAAACACAACCATCTCCACCAATCCATTTCAAATGGACCCATATATCGGGGACTCAACTTTCTCAATTGTAGCTTAGAGGGGCCAGATTTTCACATCACATACTCTCCCATAGTGAACTGCATGTCAGTCTGCTTTACATCATCTCACGACTCATGTTCCCCTGGGCTCTCTCTCAGCCATTGCACAACCAAAGCGACTTCATCTGCACACATTGTGGTTCTGTTCTAACCTTCATGAGGCCCCTTCACCAACATCATCTTAATGAAGTGGTGACTGGCACAACCTCCCTTGCATAGCTTTCTTGTATCCTGATACTGGCTATGGCAGTTATCATCACACCTTACATAAGACAAGAATTGTCTCTATGTATCACCCTAAATGAGCACACATACTCTCATCAGACCCTCTAGTCTGGCTCATCTTATTAGTTAGGGGTGATAAACTGTACTAACATCAAGTTCTTTATGTATCTACTTCCACCGCATGGAAGTGAATCTTTAGGTTATACTCAAGGACTTTTGAACTCACATCATGGTGTAGTTGAACCATCTTTCTCATATGTAGTTCAACCAGATCCGTCCCTTGACAGTATTCTCTCTTTCTCATGTCATCTAGGTAAGGCGATCTACCATAACCCAAATTGCATCTTGACCTTCTCTGGTCCATGGAAAACTTACTACACATCCATAGTGATGAACTCCCATTCTCTCTTGGGGACTCTTCATCCTCTATATCAACTCATTAGGTTACTGGTGTTTGTCCTTCACCTCCCATCATGCATGGCAACATGCCACATGCAACATTATCTTAGGCATCCAAAGTACTACTATCTTCGTAGTATAGTGTATGGTGATATTAAAATCTTGATCTCCTGTGTATCATGATTCCTCAAGATTGATTCCTCAAAAACCGTAAACCACTCTAGTCGGGGTTTCATCGCCTTCTTTTCCAAAGAAGTGCATCTGAGGTTCTACAACCATCCTTTTATTGCATTAAGGCCTAGACTGGTTAACCAAACAACTACTAACTTGTTCAACAACCTTCGTTAGAGTTAGCCAAACATATCTCCCCTTTCAAACTTAGGGCTAACCCAATAGCCTCTTCCAGTCTCTAGCTAAACTAGGCAGCTGCACCTCAACTAGAGCATCTATTACCACTTTACATCCTTTGGTGTTAGGTAATGTTGAAGACATACACCTTCACATATTATCTCAGCTCAAACTCTATCTTCATCAAGAACACTCTGAGCTCATCCTCCTGGTGATCAAACTCAACCTTGTATCACTCATAGATCATGATAAAAACATCCTCATACGTTGACTACCTTATTCCTCTTAGTGTTTGTAAACCATCCATGTATCATTCATTCCACCAGGGTATGTTATTCTCCCTGTCCTCATACCTCGTAGAAACATTCCAACTCACATCATCTTTATCCTTGGTGTATGGCATGTGTACTATCCTATCTCTCACTCCCATAATAAGATGAAATAAGCATTTGGTTACAGTCCAAATACAGAGTTCTTCCTGTTCCAAGAGTAGAGATTGTACATCCCACCTTGCCAGTACACCTTTAAATCTAAGTTGAAACGTGCCACATATGTCTCTACATCACAATCATCTCGATATCAAGGTTACTTCCATGGAAAACTGGATTTGAACCTACTTGGGTCACCACACAATCCTTGGTCATATCCTCTAGGTCTATAGGGTGCCAGAACTTTTGGGGTCATCCCTCTTCCCTTATGCATCCAGAGAGTTCCCTACTCATCTGCCCTTTGGGTCCCATGAGTTCATGAAGGTGATCAATCTCCTAACCCATGGCCCTCAGACAATGATAGTTGTTACCTCCTGACCCTATGGTCATGTGAAACTAGGGAATTAGGCAACTCCTACTTCCATCGGTCTTATCCCTACCTAACCCTAGGATAGACTTAGGATCCTAACATAGTACTTGTCCAACTGGGAACCTTACCCAAGCCTTCATCATCCATCTATGCATTCATGGACTAACTTTCATCCATTCACAGGGGTCATGGCGACCTGCCTACCTTGGTCAGGCCCCATACCAATTACCTCCATGCTAACACATCCACATGCACTTAGATATGGTTATTTATGGGTCTACAGGTTCATTCTCATACTATGTACTTTTCACTTATCTTATCAAGATCCTATGAGACCTCTTTAGGTTACCTCAAACCAACAAAATAGGTATACACCTGACAAAAGGGTCTCTCTCCCAGGATGGGAGGAAACTTCGTCTTGATAACAAAGGTCACAAACTTCCTTATGTCTAGGGTTTACATCCACATGAGCATGCTTAACCCTAGCATGCTACTAAGGCACAAGCAGACCACCTACTAAACCATGCTAGGTCACACTTGTTCTTACCCTCGACATTGGATCAAGATCAAACCTTCTCATGTCATCAACTTAGTTGTGAAGGGTTCATCAAACATACCTTAAACTTAAGGGGTTTCCCTTTCCTATAAACATGAGGAGTACCATGCTCGAATCTATAGAAACTCAAACCTTCTCATGAGCATCAGGTACACCACTTCCCCTCTTAGGACTAGGAACCCTAGGTTCACTTCTCTAATGTCCAACTGTCTGCTCAACCTCTTAACCATGATCCAAACATGTACAAGGTATGACATGCACTTCCTGTCATCCTTCTACTCGAGCAACACTTCAGAGTGGAGTCCTCCTCAAGGACAACCAACAAGGTATAAGGCCTCACAACCTGTTACTAAACCTCTTTAGGGTCTAAGGAACTCTTCTATATAACACTAGAAGGTGAGCATCTATACCATTGGTTCATAGGTACCAGCAACATCATCCTCTCTCTTTGGTTCCTCTAAATACAACCAAGATACCATCAGCCTCTAGAAATCAAGCATGAGGCAACCACAACCATCCACTTAGGTCGCATCATCCTCAACTCCCATTGTTCCTCATATCTCAGAGTCTAAGCTTCCAACCTTCTTGCTTGGGTCCTACTCTCTCTCTCTAGAGCTAATCCTACAACTAGCCTCACTATTAGGGGTCCTCTCTCCATGAAGATGGATCAAGCTCACAAGCATACCCCTACCTGGGTGAAGCCTATGTTCAACTTAATTTTGCTCAAGATTATTCATAGTTCTTTATGCTTATCTCGTAAGCTATCCATCATACTCTCCTGGACAGGGTTTTAGCCTATTGCTCACACCACCAACGTACTCCTGGTGCATACTATGCCCTACTTACATAAGCCCATAGGGTTTCTATAGGTTCTTCTCTAACCTCATCATTGAAGGAGCTATCCTTCTCTCTAACCATGCATGACCCTTTCCATGGTTGGGTCGCCAAAGGCACTAGGTCATCCAACCTCATATGGCTCACAACATCATGGGCATCCAAAAGCATATTTACCCACACACCTGCTCTATCATGACATCTACTCATCATGTCATCTCTCCCTCTAACCAACACTTAGGGTTAGGGTTGGCATCATCCTCAGAGGATGTGTCAGGTCTCTACTTTTAATGGAGGTCTCTACCTCCAAGACTAACTCTCTTTACTTATCCTCCTAACAAGAAGGTCTAGCCTCATGTCTCTCCTGAGGGCATGACAACTTATGTCATACAACCTAAGCATGTATCTATTCTTTAGTTTACGCTTAACCTATTAAGCTTATGTCCATGACATCTTATTTACATGTTTTTCATTAATTTGGTGGAGCATTCCTTAATCCTTATCAACCTTACCCATCCCTCAGGAAGGTGAGGAAAAGAGAGAAAACCCTAATCCTTAAGGTCCTTAAGAGTTGAGAAAGGATGAACAAGATGAGAGAGTTCTAAAGGTATCTTATTTCAAGTCAAATCCTAAGACATTGGTTAGGCAGTCACACTAATCCGGGAGTCCTTGTATTTCGACTAGCGGTGCGGAGGAAAATCTTGCCAGCCCCCAGATGTGATCCTTTTCTAGACACCTCTGTCTTTCAGAAAATCCTCTAATAATTCCATGGGGTTCTATAGAGTTTGTAAATTTTAATAGTTATTAAAGATTAGATGAGGAACCTATGATCTGATACTAAATGTAACGACCCTACCTCCTGGTAACCCCAATTATGGGAGACCAAGAGGTCAAAGACATTATCCCAATTAACAGGATCAAAGGTTCGACAAATAATCAATAACAACTATCAAATTCTACCTACTAATCTGAAAGGCTGTAATAAAATAAAACTTTGCATACCTTTTTCAAAAACTTGGACATCTACTTCTATCCACATTTGGAGTCTATTCTAACTAAACCTCCTTTGTACTTTAACTCTTATTTAATTCCACATATGCCACTTTACTGTTTGTCCTTTTCAAACTTGTACCTAAAATGCCGACAAACAAAACGTCGGTCAACATAATTGAATATGTCGGTATGTGTGGACAACCAAAAATTTCACAAATATGGCTAACAATCTAAATATCACAATCAAGTTGTTAACAAGACAATTTACATTTTCAATGTGTCATTCTCCACTGCTTTTTCCCTAACCCTGGAATACCCTCTCTAGGGTTTCTCTTTTGCCATTGACTTAAGGCCACCTTCTCAATCCCTAGCTTGGTGCTTGGGGTCACCCTTCATGGTGCCCTTTAGTCATGCAATATCATAGGCCACCTTCTCAATCCCGAGCTTGGTGCTTGGGGTCACCTCTCATGGTGCCCATTGGTCTTCCCTCCTGGTCTTGACCTTTTTGCATCATCCATCAGGGTGGCATGTAGGTGCGAGAATACACATTTATTTTACAATTGTGATAATCATAGTGAATTTATAATTTGCAATTATGAACATCCAAACCGATAGGTGGCATTAATGTGATTAATCATCCGTGAAAACTTCAAGAAACTAATGCGATTAACCATAATTAACTACATAACTGTTATGCTGGTTTGAGACAGAATTAATCCAATCAATGTAAGAAATCCAAATCAAGCTAGCACACAATGAGATCCTGAAATAGGCATACAATTTCCTATTATTGATCAAACCATCAAAATCTATTAAACCTAGCTTGCTTCCTAGGATTTCTAATCCATTTTTAGGATTTTCATTGCAATTAGGGTTTCACTTCATAAACCCTAATTATCTCATCTATTCTTCACAAAAGATATTAAGGTTATCCTTTAACAACATTTAACCTTAATTTCATATTAAAGGCACAATTAGCCATCAATTAAGTCCATTAAGCCTCTTTTACATCAAAGATACCATTTTATCCTTTTAATCCATGACAAGTTCATTATGCCCATTTATCATCGATTCATTGTTTATTGTGGTCCAATTCACATATGAACTCTATTTGTCATTAATTCTACTTTTATCCATTAGAAAACCCTAATTTTTACATTAAGGGTGTTTATCCACAATTAGGAACTTTTATACTCGAAATAGCTTAGAGCCATCATATCTCAACTTTAATCATGAAATTGAACGATTAAATCCATTAAGAGTCACATTTACTAATATTAGGGTTTCAAGGCCCATTAAAGCATATTTATGCACATGAACTTCTAATTTAAACCAATTACATACAAAGTTCATCCTTTTTTATCTTAATGTATCTTTTCATGATTAACAGGCTAATATCAACTTTAATAATCCATTAAACTCTACTAATTACATTAATCATCTCAAAATAGAGTTTCTTAATCATTAATACGTTAAAGTTGATAACATCCATTACTTTTATAATTTCAAGAGGAATTAGCTTCAAAATATATTTTTAATGGATTCCTCATATTTTTCTGAGCAAGTTTCATATTTTACATGTTTCCATCGGAGCTACCAATCTTTTTCTATGCTTTTTTGCAAAAATAGATACCTTGGGCCAATAGAAATACGCCACGTCAGCCTCATCTACTCTTTTCTTTTCCACGTGAGCGGGCCCCCCAGCTCTATTCTTGGCCATGGGAAAAGACAATTACACCCCTACCTCCTCATCATAGCGTGTTGTGCACCGGAGGACAGAGTAGTAATCTCGCCACCCGTCTCCTACCTCCGCTCAGTCTGTTCATGAGATAGGCTTCTCGGTCGAGTCAACTCCACCGTTGACTCTGGGCGCCTGGGCTCCTTAGCAACCAGAAAAGGATCCCCACCTCTGATCCCTACTGCCGAACTCAAAGGAGAAATCAATTCAGCCAGATGGTCAATGAACGGAGAGAAAGGTCAGACTGTGTGCCGGTGGCCATGGAAGGAAACCAAGGGGAAAGAGGGGGTATTTTGATCAAATTACTTGCAGGGCATGTTTTGTTCGGTGTTTGGGACACCATGAGGAATTTGGCCAACTCATAGAAGGGAACTATCCCCTTATATAGCCTGTGGCCAAGGTAGGTGGTCAGCATGTGTCCTGAGATTAGGGGATTCTCACATACACGTCCAAAGACCATCAAACTTAGGATTAGATGGTGTGAAATCCTATCCTGAATACATCTAGACCCTTTCCATCCTCGCACATCAACCGTATCGAGGGAGAATCCAGATAGAGTAGCAATCCACCTATTTTCAGTCCTTCTCAAACTGGACGAGGAGCAGCCATCATTAGATTAGGGATCGATGGTGCAGATTGCTCGATATAAAAAGAAAAGGATTCTTTATTTAACAAAATCATGACATTTAATACTTTCCTCCCATATTGTCTACACATTAGGGATTCTTATAAAATCCATATCTGTCATACCACTCATCCAATTAATCCCAAATTTTAAGGGAAAGTCTATAATGACTTAATCCACATATGTACCAAGTTTAGGACTCAAAATCGAAAGTATGAGATACTTTTCTTTATATGCAATTTATCTCCTAATAAGGCATATTTTATGCATCTTTTCTCTCTCTTAATCTTTTATTTTCTTTGATTTCAATTCCTTTTTCCATTAGAAACAATGTGGACACAAAATCTCATCCAAGATGTATTCATTATCCATATTTCCACATTTTTCTTATTATCATTATCTCACATTTCTTCTGAATAAAGCAATATTTAATTAATCTTTTCTTTTGTTGTTGCATTATCTTTGCAACTTTGGACTCCTTGGAACCCAAGAGGCACAAAATCTTTGGATAATATTCCTTTGCCTTCTAAAGGTCTCTACATCTTTCTTTTCTCCAATTCTCAATTATTCATTTACTAATTGAATTTCCTTATTATTGGGCCCAATAGCCAATCAAGCCCACAAAACAACCAATCAAGGCTATTGTAAACGAAATCCATTTATTCAAAACAAATTATATCATTATTTGTTCAAATATCTTTAAGAGGAGAAATTATATTTCTCACTAAAAGAACCCAAAAATTGGGGTTGTAACAATTAGGGATAGGGTTTCCCTTTATAGCCGAATAGGGTTTCAAGTTCATATTATCAATCCAAACCTTAAATTCATTGCTCCACACATCTAGGAGCATACGTTAATATCATAAGTATTCAATCATACTTATTTATTCTCATCATTTATCATAAAATGATTATCAACACAAAGTATGAGTTTCTCTCTTATCCTTACAAGGATATTCATTACTTCATACTTTATTGAGTTGGCTCAACCTTTCCTTCAAGGTACATTAGCCTACTTAATCAATATTCATTAAACTCCATACCTCTTAATGTATGACTTGATATAAGAAACTTCATGTGTTACTTCATCAAGTACATAGTATCTAAGGTGCTTTCCTTCATATGGGTTTTGAGGTGCTTCCAACATATCGAATATGAGGTGTGTGCTTGCTGCCCATATCACCTTAGAGGTGTATGTGTGCTTACCATATCGAGTTTGAGGTGTATGTATGCTTACCATATCGGGTTTGAGGTGTATGTGTGCTTAGCATATCACCCTTGAAGGGTATGTATGCTTCCATATAGGGTTTGAGGTGACTATGTGGTTCCATATCACTTTTGAGGTGTGTGTGCTTCACACCATAGTGGGTAAAGAGGTGTATGCTTGATCCATATAACTTTTGAGGTGTTTTATTGACCTCATATCGTGCAATAGGTGTATACTAAACTACCATATCATGCAAGAAAGTATAAAATCATATCCATATCGTTTTAGTGAAGTAGGTGCATCACCATATCGGGTTAGAAGTGCCCGCTTGTGTGCTTGAACCCGATATCACTTTATATGGTGATATCATCTTCTTCAAGCTCTAGACCTTCGTTCTAACTGTTATAGTTCATGGAAACAGGTCTAAGAAACTACTAGAACTCATAATGTCATCAACCATTTCAGAAAATTTCAGAATTAAAAGTAGTTCATTAAGTATAGCAATTTAGGTGATGATAATAACATGGTTGAGTTCAAGTTATATAACCCGCCTTAAGAACAACTTCAAAGCTCCAAGCTCCAAAGATCAACGTTTATAAGGTTGAATATGACTTATAAAAAGTCCAAGGCTCGTTCACAACTCCTTCATATACAAGAAATCACCATGGATAAGCAATTGGTGAGGAAGAAAAGAAAGGAAGATCATAACCCTAAAATCATGCTTCAATCCAAGGTTGAAGATGATCATTGGCTCACCTTAGAGTTAAGTATGAGCTCCTTCTTGCTCCTTAGAACCTTTGCACGATACCCTGCTACTCTTGCATGATATTCCACCATCCATGCATGATATTCCACTCACTTGCACGATATGCCACTCACTTATGATCAAAATACTTCACTATGGGTGATATCACCCTTCTTGGCCGATACCACCTTACTTGGTCGATATGATCTTGCTATGGACGATATCCAAGGCCCTATGCATGATACTACTTTACTCCTTCATGATACAAGGACCCTATTCACGATACCTTAGGGAAGGAGGGTGGTAAGATTCGAAAATTTCCACTAAGGGGTGAAACTAGGGGTATATATACTTGTTGTTCATGAAGAAGTGTGAAAATGAGGTGTCATCAATTTGAGCTAGTATGTGCCACGTGTCCATGCATGGATGACACGTGTACATGCATGCATAAACATTTATCTTGACATGCAAAACAGTAGAGGATAAGTTAGGGATGAATTTTCGTCCATTACTTATCCCTTTGAATAAAATATATCTACTAAATCACCACTTTATCCATAACCCGATATAACTTTTCTAAGGAAGTTGTAAACCGACACACTTCACCTCCTTGAGGTTCTTTTCACGTCATGGGCTTTTCCAAGAGTCCAAAAAACGATATGGGACTCCTCCTATGGCTCCTTGGCTGATAGGCACTCATATATAAGCTTTTTAACTTGATACAACTCAAGTTAGGGTTTCATATTCAACCCCTTTCTTGGTCATTTCATCACCAAGAGTACCATCACTCATAATTGATTCAAACATGGTGTCTCATTCATTATATCTATCTAAATGATAAATGGAGGAAGTAGGAATACTCTAGAGCTAGTAATTTGCATTTCAACCCTATATTTTGCGTAAATTACAATTTGTACCAAAATTGGTGCACATGGTACTAACATTATTCAAACATGTTCAAACTTGGAATTTAGGCTTTACACAAGCTACCACTTAGCATCATTCTCTCTATTATTATACTAAAACACTTAATGCATGTTCAACATGTGGTATTTTGCAATATAGCCCCTCATATTGGGTAAATTGTACTTTGGTCCAAAACAAAGGAGCATTGCTCAAACAACATTCAATCAGGACCAAACTTGGAACATAAGTGTGTCACCTGATAAAAAAACACCTTAGAGGATTATATTAAATTTTAAGCAACTTACTTATCCAAAACAAATAGGGTTACCTCATAACCCAGGTCAGGGTCCTTACAAGTTATAAACCCCTAACAAGGATTTCGTCCCCAAAATCCAGAGACAGATATTATTCATCCATTATATCATCAAGTCTCAACATAACATCTTAATGTCATGGAGATGCCATAGAACTTTGACCAGCACAAAGTTCTTCCACACATGGTTATCATTTGAATCTGTCATATATATTAATGTGCCTCTTCATTATTGACTTGCGGTATATATACTGTGTCTGGTAACACCTTCTATATCAAAGAAGTGTTATTCATACTTTGAATGATTCAGGTGTCTAACCCCACTTAGTTTTAACATTTCTTTTTCATGGAGAGATTATGGTTACGTTTTGTCACCCACTTGGGACTACAAGTCTTATCATACATTTTTAGCTTTGATAAGATTTTTCTCAAATGATTCCACAATTATTCCTTCGATTAGTACATCCTTATCGATGTCATGTTTATGCAGAGCATAAACCCCTAACATATGATGTCCATACTATAGTATGTAACTAGACTAATTTCACAGTTGCCCATTCCAGGTAACCCACATAAATCAGCTAATTAGGAGTTATGTTTTTACTTTCCCATACCACCTGAGATTTCTTAGATACCAAAATTCCTTACTTTGGTATCTATCACAAGTGTCAAAAACACATCACATCCTCATCATTTCCATCTCTCTGTTGTCATTACCAAAGCCACACATATAAAAGGATCTTTCTTTCATCTTGGAACATTACTTGTTACTCATATCATTATCTTGGAACCAAAGTCTAAGATGAACTGATACTTTTCTAAGTATCCATCAATTGAATAATTTTAACTCATGCACATCAAGTGTCATAAGACTCACTTGATTGCCATGTCCATAAAAGGAGAGAACACAAAGAAACATATTCCTCTTATCACCCCATCATCACCCAGGGTTGTTTATCAAAGAGAAGAGATTATCATCTCTTCAGATTATTGCATGAAATTTCAACTATTCATGAGTCACTTACTCTTATTTCATCCTAGTTTCCTTGCCATCAGTATAGGAATTATAAGGTTGATTACATGTCATCACTCCTTTCTTTGTTATTGTCTAACATGTTCATGAACATTTTGTGATTTTATTACATTTCCCATTTCCACATCATGGGAAAACATCTTTACTATTCACACAGGCTTTATCATATAGGGATCATCTCCCTTGTTCTCATTCTTTTATCATGAGGATTATACTTTTTACTTCCTCATACACACAGATTGATCTGAGATCATCTCAGATTCCATTTTATTGCACTTAGGTTGTGATAAAAAATATCCATTCCATATTTTCAATTTTGTTATGCTTGCTAGATTGTCTCAAAATGATTGCTTGATCAGAGTAATCAGAAAGATAACAATCTAAGAGTTCCATACTCACCTTATCTTCAATAGTTGAATACCTGGCCAGGGTATACAAGTACTAAGATTAGGTAGTATGCACTTTGTGTACTATCATATTCCTTACTTTTCATATCATAAACACATGATTTAACATTCCTAGATTTTCTCCAGGCATCACTTCTATATCTCATCCTCTTTCACATGGATAAGAGAAATTATAGATAATTTAAAAGAATATTGAATAGAATATAAATTCTAGTTCTCATCATTTCTTCCCTATGTCCCCATAGGAAAATCAATAGGGAAATCCATAATAGCAATCCTTCTTATGATTATCAGATAAAATCAAGATAAGGCATATCAAAATGAAAAATCTCTATCTGACTGTTACCCCTCACGGTCATCTACCGCTTTAGGTTTACTCAACACATAGAGTATAGTTATTTGATGTTGTTGCTCTTGCCTTTTTACACTATTGGGTTGTAACTTTCGTAAGCCCTACCGCGTCTACCTCGGTTGTTGAGTCATTTCCTCCCTTCGTTTTGAACAAAAGGATTTAGTATGCTCAAAATGTCCATACCTGTAACATGTCTTGTCCTCGTACCATGGTCTTACCGGTCTTATTATCGATGTAAAAACTAAGCCATGGTTTCTTATAGGTGAAAAGTTAGGATTTTTGCCTTTACTTAGTGACTATTTCCCTGGTGTACTAGGCATTTTTTGCACTGATGGCACCAAAAACTTTGGCTTTTTAGAACAACTAGGCAAATGTATCTAGAATTATAGAGACTTTACCTTAATTCTCAGCTTATTGCCCCTTCTTGGGCATTACCATCACTGATGTACTATCTTTCTATACTTATGGCAGAGTCTATTTTCTTGCCATATGTTAATCTTTCCCAAATTTTCCACTATTCTTACATGACTATGTCATTCATGACCCCTTATAGAGCCCAACGTTTCTGCATTACGAACTGGTAACCTAGGTTGTAATGCTAGTATCCAGTCTACTATATGTATCAATCTTGTCCTAGCCAGCCCAACAAGAGCATAAAAATAAGATTCTCTATCCTGATTGGGTTAAGACGGGAATCCTTAGGCACTTGTTCTTCTCTTGTCTGATCCCTTGCACCCTCTCCTGGTGCAACAACATTGCTCTCACCAATGTGTTCCTCATGTTCCCCAGTCATTTATAAACTTTACCCTTTATTCTACATAAGCAGAAGTCACTATAGGGTATACTGGAGGACACTAACACAGACTCAACACCTTACTCCTATGTCTCGGTAGACTCAGCGAACCTCAAGCAATGATACCTAAAACTAAAATGATCGACATCAAACTGACAAACAAATCATTACTAATTAAGTGGAATAAACATAAAAAATAGATTAACAAAAATCACTAAAAAAATAAAACCTTTTTTTTTGCAAAGAGATCCATTTCTAGGAAAACTCTTTAAGGAATAACCAAAACCTGATATTCACATTGATCATGTATTGTACATACACTGTACCATTTCTTCTCGAGGACAACATATAACAGTTGCTTCCTCAAAACATATACTTAAAGCAACATCAAACCTCGAGGCATACAAGACAAAATCTCAAATTGTTCATAAAACCAACACATACTAAATCCAAGGACCTGAGAGTACAGAGACGACACATAGGACTTCTAACTACAAGACATGACAGTCAGTACACTCAACCTGAAGTGTCACTTCTATCCCTGTTGTTGTTGTTCTTTCTCTGTAGTACGGTCTCAATCCCCCTCGTGCACGTCCACCTAAAAAAATTATGGATGCCACGGGGTGAGACATTTGTCCCAGCGAGAGATATAACTCTTTGCCAACAATGTTATTATCATAGTTAAATAGTATTATAATGAGCAGAGGATAAGAAGATTAGAATATTCTCATCTTTTAAAGCATTGCAACTATCTATGATAGAGCAGTAAATCATCTATTCACTTTATAACAAACATGAGGAACATGTATATCATTTACCCATCACACTATATAAACATCTCAAGATTATCCTCTGATGCTCATTATCATGGTATGTCATCCATGAATCATTCTCATTTCTATCTGTTGGCCTCTACCAATATGCTAGCCAGGTGTTGGATTGTACCATTCATATGAATATACATCATCATATTCTTTCTAGGTATTGGACTATGCCAATCTTGTGCAACTATTTTAGGTATTGGACTATGCCAATCTTGTGCAACTATTCCAGGTATTAGACTATACCAATCATGTGTGTGTTACATCCGGGCATCAAGTTATCCCAATCTTGTAGTTTTATTCCAGGCATTGGACTATGCCAATCCTGTGACATTATTCCAGGTATTGGATTATGCCAATCCTATGAGTGTTGCATCCAGGCATCGGGTTATCCCAATCCTGTAGTTTTATTCCAGGTATTGGATTATGTCAATCATGTGAGTGTTGCATCTAGGCATCAGGTTATCCCAATCCTATAGTTTTATTCCAGGTATTGGATTATGCCAATCCTGTGAGTGTTGCATACAGGCATCGGGTTATCCCAATCCTGTAGTTTTATTCTAGGTATTGGATTATGCCAATCTTGTGAGTGTTGCATCCAGGCATCGGGTTATCCCAATCATGTAGTTTTATTCCAGGTATTGGATTATGCCAATCCTATGAGTGTTGCATCCAGTCTTCGGGTTATCCCAATCCTATAGTTTTATTCCAGGTATTGGATTATGCCAATCCTGTGAGTGTTACATCCAGGCATCGGGTTATCCCAATCATGTAGTTTTATTCCAGGTATTGGACTATGCCAATTATGTGACATTATTCCAGGTATTGGATTATGTCAATCCTGTGTAACTATTCCGGGTATTGGACTATGCAAATCTTGTGCATCTCATCACTGAATACCACATCACCTTTACTGGGCATTAGCTTGGCTAAGTCATCATATTTATTCACATCCTTTATATAATACAAATATTCCCCTTATCTCCTTTAAGCATATTCAAATCACTATAGCCCTTATTTGGCTATAAGCATAAAACATGTATGATTAGGATTTCATTATTATTATTGTATCCATTTATTAATATTACTAAGTTACTAAGTTTCCATTTCCTAGTTTATTTGAACATTATCATTTCTTACATGACACTTTCATAAACATCTTGTCACCTCTCACTAGACAACAACTAACCACATGGCTCACAAGGCCCATTAAGCATCTTGTCACCTCTCACTAGGCAACAATAACCACATGGCTCACAAGGCCCATTAAACATCTTGTCACCTTTCACTAGGCAACAACTATTCACATGGCTCACAAGACCATTAAACATATTGTCACCTCTCACTAGGTAGCAACTATTAGGGTTAGGGTTTCCCTTTATAGCCGAATAGGGTTTCAAGTTCATATTATCAATCCAAACCCTAATTCATTGCTCCACACATCTAGTAGCATACATTAATATCGTAAGTATTCAATCATACTTATTTATTATCATTAATTATCAACACAAAGTATGCATTTCTCTCTTATCCTTACTAGGATATTGATTACTTCATACTTTATTAAGTTGGCTCAACCTTTCCTTCAAGGTACATTAGCCTACTTAATCAATATTTATTAAACTCCATACCTCTTAATGTATGACTTGATATAAGACACTTCATGTGTTACTTCATCAAGTACATTGCATCTAAGGTGCTTTCCTTCATATGGGTTTTGAGGTGCTTCCACCATATCGGGTATGAGGTGTGTGCTTGCTGCCCATATCACCTTAGAGGTGTATATGTGCTAACCATATCGAGTTTGAGGTGTATGTATGCTTACTATGTCGGGTTTGAGGTGTATGTGTGCTTAACATATCACCCTTGAAGTGTATGTATGCTTCCATATCGGGTTTGAGGTGTATGTGTGCTTCCATATCACTTTTGAGGTGTGTGTGTGTGTGCTTCACACCATATCGGGCAAAGAGGTGTATGCTTGATCCATATCACTTTTGAGGTGTTTGCTTGACCTAATATCGTGCAAAAGGTCTATACTACACTACCATATCATGCAAGAAAGTATAAAATCATATCCGTATCATTTTAGTGAAGTAGGTGCATCACCATATCAGGTTAGAGGTGCCTGCTTGTGTGCTTGAACCCGATATCACTTTATAAGGCGATACCATCTTTTTCAAGCTCTAGACCTTCGTTCTAACTATTATAGTTCATGGAAAAAGGTCTAATAAACTACTAGAACTCATAATGTCATCAACTATTTAAGAAATTTTCAGAATTAAAAGTAGGACATTAAGTATAGCAATTTAGGTGATGAATAATAGCATGGTTGAGTTCAAGTTATATAACCCGCATTAAGAACAACTTCAAAGCTCCATGCTCCAAAGCTCTGTGTTTCTAAGGTTGAAGATGACTTATCAAAAGTCCAAGACTCGTTCACAACTCCTTCATATATAAGAAATCACCATGTATAATAAATTGGTGAAGAAGAAAAGAAAGGAAGATCATAACCCTAAAATCATGCTTCAATCCAAGGTTGAAGATGATCATTGCCTCACCTTAGGGTTAAGTATGAGCTCCTTCTTGCTCCTTATAACCTTTTCATGATACCCTACTACTCTTGCACGATATGTCACCACCCATGCCCAATATTCCACTCACTTGCATGATATGCCACTCAGTTATGATCAAAACTCTTCACTATGGGCGATATCACCCTTCTTGGCCGATACCACCTTACTTGGCCGATATGATCTTGCTATGGACGATGTCCAAGTCCCTATGCATGATATCAATTTACTCCTGCATGATAAAAGGACCCTATGCATGATACCTTACGAAAGGAGGGTGGTAAGATTCGAAAAATTCCACTAAGGTATGAAACTAGGGGTATATATACTTGTTGTTCATGTAGAAGTGTGGAAATGAGGTGTCATCAATTTGAGCTAGTAGGTGCAACGGGTCCATGCATGGATGACACGTGTACATGCATGCATAAACATTTATCTTGACATGCAAAATAGTTGAGGATAAGCTAGGGATGTATTTGCATCCATTACTTATCCCTTTGCATAAAATATATCAACTAAATCACCACTTTATCCACAACCCGATACAACTTTTCTAAGGAATTTGTAAACCGATACACTTCACCTCCTTGAGGTGATTTGAACGTCATGGGCTTTTCCAAGAGTCCACAAAATGATATGGGACTCCTCTTATGGCTCATTGGCCGATAGGCACTCATATATAAGCTTTTCAACTTGATACAACTCAAGTTAGGGTTTCATATTCAACCCCTTTCTTGATCATTTCATCAACAAGAGTACCATCGCTCATAATTGATTCAAACATGGTGTCTCATTACTTATATATCCTCTAAATGATACATGGAGGAAGTAGGAATACTCTAGAGTTAGTAATTTGCATATCAACCCTATATTTTGGTAAATTATAATTTGTACCAAAATTGGTGCACTAGGTACTAGCATTATTCAAACATGTTCAAACTTGGAATTTAGGCTTTCCACAAGCCACCACTTAGCATCATTCTATCTATTATGATGCTAAAACACATAATGCATGTTCAACATGTGACATTTTGTAATATAGCCCCTCATCTTGGGTAAATTGCACTTGGTCCAAAACAAAGGAACATTGCTCAAACATCATTCAATCAGGATCAAACATGGAACATAAGTGTGTCACATGATAAAAAAACACCTTAGAGTATTATATTAAAGTTCTAAACAACTTACTTAGCCAAAATAAATAGGGTTACCTCATTACCCAGGTCAGGGTCCTTACAAGTTATAAACCCCTAACAAGGATTTCGTCCCCATATTCCAGGTAAAGGGAGACATATATTATTCATTCATTATATCATCAAGTCTCCACATAAAATCTTAATGTCATGGAGATGCCATAGAACTTTGACCAACACAAAGTTCTTCTACACAAGGTTATCATTTGAATCTATCATATATATATATATATATATATATATATATATATTCATTTGCCTATTCATTATTGACTTGCAGTATATATACGGTGTCAGGTAACACCCTCTATATCACAGAAGTGTTATTAATACTTTGAATGATTCAGGTGTCTAACCCCACTTAGTTTTAACATTTGTTTTTCATGGAGATATTATGGTTACGTTTTATAGCCCACTTGGGACTACATTTCTTATCATACATTTTTAGCTTTGATAAGCTTTTTCTCAAATGATTCCACAATTATTCCTTTGATCAGTACATCCTTATTGATGTCATGTTTATGCAGAGCATAAACCCCTAACATATGATGTCCATACTATAGTATGTAACTAGACAGATTTCACAGTTAGCCATTCTAGGTAACCCACATAAATCAGCTGATTAGGAGTTATGTTTTTACTTTCCCATACCACCTGAGATTTCTTAGATACCAGAATTCCTTACTTTGGTATCTATAACATGTGTCAAAAACACATCACATCCTCATCATTTCCATCTCTCTATTGTCATTACCAAAGCCACACATATAAAAGGATCTTTCTTTCATCTTGGAACATTACTTGTTACTCATATCATTATCTTGGAACCAAAATCTAAGATGAACTGATACTTTTCTAAGTATCCATCAATTGAATACTTTTAACTCATGCACATCAAGTGTCATAAGACTCACTTGATTGCCATGTCCCTAAAAGGAGAGAACACAAAGAAACATATTCCTCTTATCACCCCATCATCACCCAGGGTTGTTTATCAAAGAGAAGAGATTATCATCTCCTCAGTTTATTGCATGAAATTTCAACTATTCATGAGTCACTTACTCTTATTTCATCCTAGTTTCCTTTCCACCATCATAGGAATTATAAGATTGATTACATGTCATCACTCCTTTCTTTGTTATTGTCTAACATGTTCATGAACATTTTGTGATTTTATTACATTTCCACATCATGGGAAAAGATCTTTACTATTCACACATGCTTTATCAGATAGGGATCATCTCCCTTATTCTCATTCTTTTATCATGAGGATTATACTTTTTACTTCCTCATACACACAGATTGATCTGAGATCATCTCAGATTCCATTTTATTGCACTTAGGTTGTGATAAAAAATATCCATGCCATATTTTCAATTTTGTTATGCTCGCTGGATTGTCTCAAAATGACTACTTGATCAAAGTAATCACAAAGATACAAATCTAAGAGTTCCATACTCACCTTATCTTCAATAGATGAATACTTGGATAGGGTATACAAGTACTGAGATTAGGTAGTATGCACTTTGTGTACTATCATATTCCTTACTTTTTGTACCATAAACACATGATTTAACATTCCTAGATTTTCTCCAGACATCACTTCTATATCTCATCCTCTTTCACATGGATAAGATCAATTATATAACATTTAAAATAATATCGAATAGAATATAAATTCTAGTTCTCATCATTTCTTCCCTATGTCCCCATAGGAAAATCAATAGGGAAATCCATAACAACAATCCTTCTTATGATTATTAGATAACATCAAGATAAGGCATATCAAATTGAAAAATCTCTATCTGACTGTTAACCCTCACGGTCATCTACCGCTTTAGGTTGACTCAACAAATAGAGTCTAATTATTTCATGTTGTTGCTCTTGCCTTTTTACGCTATTGGGCTGTAACTTTTGCAAGCCTTTCCGAGTCTACCTCGGTTGTTGAGTCATTTCCTCCCTTCTTTTTGAACAAAAGGGTTTAGTATGCTCAACATGTCCATACCTAATAGTTGCGAGTGACCCATTTGGTGCCAATGATCTTTCTATCACTTGGTCTTGGCACTAATGTCCAAACTTTGTTATTTTCAAATTGTTCCAGCTCCTCTTGCATAGCTAGGATCCATTCTTCATCTCCAAGAGCTTCCTTGACATAATTAGGCTCTAGTTGTGAGATGAAGGCATTGTTGGCTTGTTCTTTGTTGAATGCATCCTGCATCTTCACTCTCTCAAATGGATCACCTAATATCAGGTCCTTAGGATGATTATTTGCAAAATAGGGATTTGGATCCTTCTTTTCATCATCCTTGTATTCTTCTTGAGCAACCACCTCTTTTCCCTTTTGGGTGATGTTAAGTTCTTTGAGGATAGGAATTACTTCATCTGCAACATCATCATTTGAAACAATATCTTTGGGAATAGAGGGGTTAGTCTCTTTAAACTTTACATTAATAGATTTTTCTACTTTAGCAAGATCAACATTATAGACCCTATATGACTTGCTAGTAGTGTTGTAGCCAAGAAAGAAAGCCATCTATGATTCCAGATCAAACTTGTCAAGAGAATCTTTCATATTCAAAACAAAACAAGGACATTTGAAAACATGGAAATACTCGATAGAAGGCTTCCTACCTCGCCATAGCTCATAGGGGGTTTTCTTAAGAAAGGGATGAGTGAAAACACGGTACAATAGGTACTGACAGCTTTAGTCCAAAACTTCTTAGGAGTATCATACTCAAGAAGCATGGTCCTAGTAATCTCCTGTACATACCTATTCTTCCTCTCTACAACCCGATTTTGTTGAGGAGTTCGAGGTGAAGAAAAGTTGTGTGCATAACCCAATTCTTGAGAAAAATGCTCAAAAAGCTCATTTTCAAATTCTCCCCCATGGTCGCTATGGATGGAAACAATCTGACAAGAAGCTTCATTCTCAACTCATTTGCAAAAACTAGAGAAAACATCAAGCGTATCACTCTTTGAAATGAGAAAGAAGGTCCAAGTATATCTAGAGAAATCATCGACAATAATAAGGCAATACTTGGAACCACGAAGTGATTGCATTCTCATTGGTCCAAATAGATCAATCTGAAGAGCTCAAGAGCTCTCTTAGTGCTTAGGACTCCTTTGGATTTGAAGGAGGACTTGGTTTGCTTTCCTTGTGTACAAGGTTGACATTCTTCATCCTTTTCAAAATCCAATTTAGGAAGTCCCTTAACTAAGTCCTTTTTGCTCAACTTCTATAATTGATGCATTATTACATGACCAAGCTGGCGGTGCCAAAAAGAAATATCATTCAAGTTGGCTACAAGGAATCTACCAACCATAGACATAATAGAGTTAAGAACAATAGCATAAAGATTACCGCTTCTTGTTCCCTTATATATAACTTGGTAGGTGAGGGAATCTAGAATCAAACAATCTAAAATAGTAAATACTATAAGGTAACCATTATCACAAAGTTGACTAACACTTATTAAATTGTTAAGTAGGACATCCACAAAAAGAACATTCTTGATGCATAAGGATTCACCTACATCACCCTCACCTTTGACTATACCTTTCTTGTTGAACCTAGGTGACATATCCTCCTTTCTTCTTTGTGAAATTGTTGAAATGGCTTATGTCATCTGTCATGTGCTTTGTGCAGCCACTGTCAACAATCCATCTATCTTTTCCCTACCAGAAAGGATAATGTCGGTTCCCAACTCAAACTTTAGGATCCAGAGTTAGCTTAGGGACCCATTTTATCTTTGGGTTGGTCCCGTTAGGCTTGTAAGGACAATAAGTGGAATAATGATCATCACATTTGCAATAACAACAAACCATATGATTCTTATTGCTCGAAGATTCTCCTACAAAGAAAGAGATCTCCTTGTGCCTAAAGATTCTCCTACAAAGAAAGAGATCTCCTTTCTCTTTTTCTTACCTTTGGCCTTACTCTTGCCCTTTGGAGCCCCCCCTACAAATTCCAAACTACTAGTACCACTTTGTTTAGTATAATGATCAAGGATTTCATTTAGAGTTTTTCTCTTTGAGGAATTTCTGCAGGGATGCTCTCAATCTATGGTTATCATCATTCAAAGAAACAATAGTAGAAGATAAACTAGATATGTCATCCCAGCATGCACAGGATCAGCCTTAAGACATAAATCTTTAGTAAGATATGAATCATTTTCAAGAGAGATAGAAGCAACATAAACACTAGGCAACAAAGGTCGAGAAGATAGATCATTTACTTGACTAAGCAGCCTATCATTTTCATATTTTAGCATTTGAATCTCTTTGAGATAAACATCTCTCTCTTCTCAATGAGCATCAATAAGCAACTTAAATTCATCATTTTTAGTTTTAAGTAGTTCAAGTTCTTTTAGGCAATTTTGGTTCTCTTCCTTGATATTTTCAATGTTATTAAGATAGATATCATTCTCAACTTCAACCCCATTTTAGTGGAGTTCAAGATCAAGGTATTTCCCTTGCAAATTATCAATACTGTCAAGGTTGGTTTTCTCATTCGATTCCAAAATTTCAAGCTTAGCATAAAGATCATCAATGATTTTTCCTAACTGTTTTCTTTTATATTTACATTTAGCAAAAGAAGAACGGGTAGTAACAAGCATGTCAATAATAGCTTCTTTAGGCAATTCATGCAAACTTACCTCACTTACCTCATCAATGTCTTCACTTGTAGAGGCCATGAGAGCAAGGTGGCACTCTCCATCTTCTTCGGAGCTAGATCTACTTGAAGATGAAGCTCCCCAAGTTGCATGAGTTGCACTCTTGTGTCTCTTTTCTTTCTTGTCCTTCCTCTTGTGCTTGCTCTTCTTCTTGTAATCCTCTTCTTTCCTTGAGCTTCTCTTGTGGTGAGACTTTCTTGACTTTGGACATTCACTCTTATAGTGCCCCTTTTGACCACACTTGTAGCATCTCAGAGTAGAGGAGGAGGAGGCTTGCCTTCCCTTGAAGTGCTTGCCCTTGATGTAGTTGGCTTCATGCTCACTATGGTCTTCATCTTCACAAGAAGAGGGAGAAGAAGTCTGGCAAGCAAGTTGTTGTTGAAGGATGACACCCTCCACTTGTTCTTTGAAAGTACTATCTTTGATCTTTTTGGCTTCCTTCTCTTCTTGCTTAGCTTCTTCTTCTTGCTTGTCAAGTCTAGGTTCATGGTCTTGAAGATTGCAAATGAGTTCTTCAGTTGGGATGTCACCAAGGCTCCTCACTTATTCAATGGAGGTAACCTTTGACTCCCAAAATAGCCAGCCCATTGGTGATGACATTTATCCTTGAATACATCTCTATAATGCCTTCTTTATTTCCCATCTTGAAGTTCTTTAGGAGGTTGTTCGACATGTAGATCGTTGCCTCCTTGACTTGCTTTGTTCCTTCATATGTGATGCACAGATTGTCCCAAATCTCATAGGCAGTGTCCCATAATGAGATCTGGTTGAACTTTGTGAGAGTAAGGGATGTGTAGAGGATTCTAATGGCCTTTGCATTTAGTTGAGCCTCCTTGAGAGAAGCTTCACTCCATGTTGCAACAGATTCAATTGGCTCTTTGTAAGGTGTGACCATCACCTTCCACATTAAAGTTCATACCTTGAATGTAGAACTGCATCTGTCTCTTCCAATATAGGAAGTTAGTGTCGTCAAAGACCGGAGGGCATATGGAGAAGCCTCCCTCTAGGTTGAGTGAACCAAGTAAGTTGTCGCCCATCTTCTCATCTCATAGGAGATTCTTGGAGAATATCCTTCGCTCTAAATCTAGGGGCTCTAGAGGGGGGTGAATAGAGCTACAAATTTCTCATAAAATAGATTAGACATTCAAATTATATTAATTAGGAGCAAAAGCTTAATGGCAATTTTAAGTCCTATCTAACAAGCATAGCAAGGATGAGAGAGATTGATAGTAAGCACTTGACAAAGAGATGTAGAGTGGTTCTATACTTCAAACTAGAAGTGAGTCAGTCCACTACCTAGAGAGGTCAACCTCTAGGACTTTGCAAATAATTTTCTCTATTATATCACCACAGAGATTTACAACAATAGACCACCGAAGGACTTACCCATCCAACTACAAGGAGATCTCCACCTTAACAAGGAACTTACCCACTTAGCTTGAGTCTTCAACCTTCACCTAGGTCTTACCCACTCAAGATCAAGTCTTCCACCTGGAAGGACTTTGCTTCTCCTCTTGGATCTTCATCCTTTGCCTTCTCCTTCACTTGGAAAAGATCACTACCTCTTCAACATCCTTGAAGAGGACCAGCTACAACTCCTTCACTCGATGGAGCTTGCTTCAGCTTTTCTTCATGAGAGAAGGGGATAGGGAAGTAGTGGAATATTTGAGAGTTTTACATGCACAAAGGTGGATCTCTCTTACAATCATCCTAACTCACTCACAAATCACAACATGAAGTGTAAAATAGGGAGATAAAGGGGCTCAAGGAGTAGTAGCACACTCAACTATAGCAAGGACCTTAAATGTAGTGAATGAGAAAACTTGGAATGGACTCCAAGGGGTCCTATTTATAGCTAGGGGTGCTCCCTTGAGTTGGGGAACACTTAGGGCCAAAATATAGCCATTTTTTCTCAAGGCAACAAATATATTTTCATCCAAACAAGTCACCAACAGTTAGAATCACTTTTTCTACATTTTCCGTACAATACATTCAATAAAGTTTCAATAAAGGTAACTTGATTGATTGGCTAAAAGACAAACTCATTTTAAAACTATCGGTCGAGTTTGTCTTGGGAAACTCGATTGATCAGGTAAAATCACATTTGGTCAGTAAGCCATTCGGTCGAGTTCTATGAAAGCACAACTCAACCGATGCACATCATCAGAAAATTAATCCATGGGATCGGTCGAGATTGAAACTCAACTGATCAATAGTCTATGATCAATTTCTAATTTGATTAAAAGTGATTAAAACTTAGTACTAAGTGTCCCACATATTTTTCTTATCTTAGTTACAAGTCATATCATCAATACAAGTATTTACAAAATTCTTCTAAGGTCGTTTGAAGTGGTTTCCTTATTAGCTCACTTGCATTGCATTTGACTTGAACTTTGACAAGCTAGGACTTGTGTAAATTGATCATTTTCATGTATCTAAGACCTGAGATCAATCTTGAATACACATATTAGATACATATGAATGGAATGGTTGAGTCATTATCAAAATATGGACAATGCATAACCTCTAGGTCAACAATGACAACATTGGCCCCCGTCCAGTAGCTACATTTATCCCACTCCCCCCATCCTCTATAATTTCCTGTAAAAATTCACTCCTTGTTCCCTATTTTCAAGAAAATTTACTCGTTCTTTAAATCCTCATATCATATGAAAGAGCTATTTGGTTTTTAGATGCATTGATTTTTAGTAATATATTGAGGTGGGAATCCAGCATATATTCCTCATATAGTTGTTGTAACTGGATCCTTCTTTTTTCTTCTAATCTTGCTATCTCTAAGTGAAATATTATTGTAGTTAAGTAAGTTATTTTTTAGGTTTTTGTTACAAAATTTTCTCAAATTCTAATATAATTAGATATATTGTTATGCTAAGAAGAAATAGTTGGTAACTTGGAATAAATTAAATGATTAGATATATGACTCACATTAAATTGTATTTTTTTATTACTGATAACCAAATAATATCAAGATTACAATTACCATATTGAAATATGACTTAACAAGTCAGATCTCTGTGTTGATAAAATACTAATATAGGAATCTTAGATTACTCTCCACTTTCTTGCTATGTAGGTCTCATGCATTACTTTTTTTGTAGTTCTTATCTTTTCCCTATAATTGAGTGAAATTTGAGGTAATCCTTATGTCAAAATACTTTGACTAAGGTGTCTTGGCCAATGCATGTGAGGGACCTGGCATGATCCACCTTATTCACATTCAGTGGTGGTTGGATTTCCCAAACTATGTCTGAAGTGATATGTTGATGTAAATAAGGTTACTTAACTATATAAGATGTTGTCTTCTCTTTTTTCTTTTTAGGACTAACCCAACCCACAATAGACATAGAAAAATATATATTCTTTTCATTATCAAGAAATACAACAACTTTTGAAAATTCTATCTTCTCATCTTTTCTTTACTGAAGACTACCCCAACCCATATGTATCAAGGAGAAATAAGCATTCACCCTCTCACTTATGTTCTTTCATGACATGATAAACTACAAACATTCTTCTCTATTTTTTAGCTACTAGGAGAAAAGTGCATAACTAAAATACATAAAAGTTAAAACATCAAATACAAATATATTTGCATTTGTAAATAGTAAATTTGCATGTTAATTAGTTGTTTTGCATTATTAATTAAATAATCAAATTGTATACTTAAAAATATTCTGTCAAACGATATGAACTTTACATTTCAATTATTTTTGAGTTGAAAATCTATATTATCTTAATCTTTTAAGAATAGGAAGATGGAATCTTATCCTCCTATTTTAATGTTACATCACAATGAGAAATTCTTGCATTGTTTTTTTTGTTGTGACAGATCGTATAGACCTTCTAGTTGTGCCCTTTGAGTAATTTGGCTTGATTGGAATATTAAACTCACAACATTTTGGAAATCAATGTGATATAATTCTACATAACTATGATTTATCTATTTCATTTTGATAAGTTTATGCTCATTCAACTATTTCATGATGATAACAATGGGATCATGTTGATTTAGTGACATGTGCATCATCTTGAAGTATATTTTCATAATGTTCTTTTGTATGATCAAGCTACTAGCCAAGTAGATTTTTCTTCCAATATGCTATTCTTGGGTAGTGGATATCATATGAACCTAATGAGCCAAGTTCAGTCCACCAATGTAAATGTCCTTCACATGGTAGATAAGTTGGTCCTTCACAACCCTTCCTTTCATTAGATTTTGTTGCAGAAAATGATAATCTTGAAGAGGAAATGGACGACAATGATGTTTCTAGTCTTGACTTAGATATTGAATTGATGAATGAGCATGGGTGGGATGAATATGTGGTTGGTGATAGTGTATATTCTCTAAGCACAATGCCTAGAGTATATTGGACTAATCATAACAATACTGATGACTAATGAAGTTTTCAAGAATATGGTGGGTTTGATAAGTTTTGACATCCCTTTCTTATAGAAAATGACCTAGCATGAATTTAGGAAGGCTATATTTTTTTAATCAAAATTATATTTAATTAAAAAAACAAAAGTGGTCAATTAACAATAATTTACAATATTGTATATTGCATTCTACCAAACACATAGTTTATCGTGTATGTCTTCACAGTCACAAGTAATCTTGGAACTTGTGTGCTTATGCCTCTAAGAGAGAAGGTGTATTGTGTAATATCACATAGTATCATGAGAAACACACATGTTTCAAACCAATCTTGAAGGAGAATCATTACAAATGTACTTTATATTTCATTGCTAGGATGGTTCTCCCAACATTCTCAAGAAGATTGGATATGAACAATAGGGAAATACATGATAGAGTCAATGAAGAACTAAATTTGATTATTACATATAAGAAGGCATAGAAAGTAAGGATAAATATCTGCATTGTTTAATTATGGAGACAGGGAGGAATCATAATACAATTTACTTTCATTCATGAGCTACATGATTAACTATATCTCAGGTTTGCAATGTGCATTCCAACATTATGACAATGACAGTAGATTTCATCATGTCTTTTAGGATTTCAAACCTTATAGACATGTACATTCTAATAATGTAGTGTTAGTGTTGATGGAACATTTCTCATTGTAAAATATAGGGGCACCATGCTGGCTGCAACTAGATTTGATGCACAAGGTGGCCTTTTTCCTCCAACCTATGCATTAGTTGAAAGGGAAAAAATGATTTAGGGGACTGGTTCTTCAAAAACCCTACTGAGTGGATCCCAATTTTTATTGAATGCAAAAATATGTGTATTATTTCATGTTGTATATATGGCACATTTAATGTTGTTAAACAAAAAAATCAAATGTGAGTCACTGGTATTGTTTTCTCCATATTTTTGAAAATATCCTTAAGGATTTCAAATAAAGAGATGTACAATATGAATCATATCATGACATCTGTAACTTCTTCAATGGAAAATATTACATTTATTTACACATAGATGCTATCCAAGAAATGGATCCTGAATCTCATTATTGGCTAGTAGATATTGGTCCTACTAAGTTTGGGCTCTTTCTTGTGATCAAGGATAATGTTATGGAATTATGAAAAACAACCATGTATGAGTTTTGAGAGAAGAAAATACCTTCTACATAGAAGAGCATAAAAGCATTGGATAAATTTATAAACGAAGAAGACTACTTACATGTTATGTTGTTGCTGAATAACTTGAAGGTTCTTGTAATGCCCGGGCCCACTGTCCAAGGCTCTAGTAGAGTTTCAGGAATGACGACTGGCCCCACAGACCACCACTAGCCTTAACGGTGTGCTTTTTCCTCACTCACGCGCAAGCTGGGGTCAACTTCCCAATTGGTCACCCATCCTAGTACTACTCCAAGCTGAGCACGCTTAACTATAGAGTTCTTTAGTGATGGGCTCCCAGAAAAGGAGGTGCACCTTGGTGATATGGGTAGTCCAATCATTAATTTTAAGATCAACTTATCTGAGCCATCAAATCCTGGGATGTTACAATCTCCCCACTTAGACTCTTGACGTCCTCGTCAAGGCTCAACTATAAGGCCTCATAATCTCTTCCCCATTTCAGTGCAGACCCATAATGGCCCATGGACACCCAGCTCCCGATCACAGAATACCAGCGCAAGGGTGGCTACGTCAACCATGGACATCCCTTTCCTACATGCATGGACCGTATGGCTCAAGACTGGCATGCCATGCCCATGTGGGCCCCACCTACTGGAGGGGAATTGGCTCTGATATCATTTGTAATGCCCGGGCCCATAGCCCAAGGCTCTAGTAGAGTTTTAGGAATGACGACTGGCCCCACAGACCACCACTAGCCTTAACTTCGTGCTTTGTCCTCACTCATACCCAAGCCGGGGTCAACTTCCCGACTGGTCACCCATCCTAGTACTACTCCAAGCTGAGCACACTTAACTATGGAGTTCTTTAGTGATGGGCTCCCGGAAAAGGAGGTGCACCTTGGTGATATGGGTAGTCCAATCATTCCTTTTAAGATCAACTTATCTGAGGCCTCAAATCCTGGGATGTTACAGTTCTTGTCAATGACATAGTTGGATATAATTACCATTGTGAGATAGGTAATGGTAGTCCCAGTTGTCATTGTAGAATCCCCAAGCTACAATATGTGCCCTATTCCATGTGATTTCATATGTTCATGCACTCCAATTAAACTTTCATGTTCTTGTAAGAAAGTGGTTTTAGACTAAGAGTTATAATGGGGCATATATTTCGTCATTCACTAGGATACCTGCCAGAAGGTATTGGGCACAATTTGATGAGAACATCATTTACCAACAAATGCAAAGATACCTTATAGAAGACCAAAGGTTAAGATACACATATCAAACATGTATATTGTGATCCTAATCCTTTATCTTACAAATGCAACAAGTGTGGAGAAAGTGGACACAACACTCACTCTTGTACTATAAGAACATAAATGTAATAGTTTGATTAAATAGATGCAGTAGTTTCCTTTCATCCATTTAGTAGTTTACTTTCATGACTGCAATAGTTTTCTTTCATTGATTTAGTATTTCTTTCATCAATGTAGTAGTTTGTTTTCAACATTGTAATAGTTTTCCATCATCAATGTAGTAGTTTTCTTTCTTCAATGTAATAGTTTTCTTTCATCAATGTAGTCATTTGTTTCCATTAATCTAATTTTTTTCTTTGATCAATTTAACTATTCATTTACTCTTTTAAATTTTTTTAGACATTATACAATGAAGAAAACAACCTTCACAACTTTCTTACCATTTCAGGGTTGTGCAAAATGTGGCTTGTTTACTATGAAACAATCAATCATTACATTAGTATAGATGGGAAATCAATCATTACATTAGTATAGATGGGCTTGGTCATGTTACTACTCTTACCCCCACAATGCTTGGATGCATCCTTGATCACTTCACTTGTTCACCACCGGAATCCTTCTACAAACACATTTAATTTTCCTATTGGTGAAATGACAATCACATTACACAGGTGTAGTAGTTATAAGGCTTACAAGTAGATCAGGAATAATTCATAGGCCACAATTTGATCAGAACAAGTGATGGTCTTAGAGTAACCTTTGTGATTACTATACAGGTACTAACCTGATAGAATGACAACCAAACATAAATCATTGGGTTGGTATGAGATAAAAGATTTATAATTGACTGAAGCATGCAAATGAGCAACTAAAGTGGAAATATACTATTTGTACTTGTATACTTTGTGGAAATATACTATAGTGTATTTGTGTACTATTGTGTAAATGAGAAAAAATACTAGAACTAGCGTCAACTTGTGATTTTTGTTTGTGCAATACTGACGTGTGCACAAATTGTCACTATTTGGATATCTAATTTGGTTGTTTTCTTTTTCATTTGTTCTTAATCAAATATATTTTCACACATATTTCACCAAATTAGTATAAAATCAGTGTGCATCCGTTCATATATTTGTGCATGTATTTTACATATTTTAATTATTATAATAATTATTTTATTAACTTCATTGCTTATTTTATTGCATATAATTATTATTTACTGGAGCAATGTCAGTACCACTGACATGCAACTTGGTAGTAGAAACATGGAATCGAAGTACAAAAAAATATTACAGTTCTAGATAAAAAAGAAATTGGACTTTTATTGTAAAACTAGGTAGTACCGACTTCCAAGTCGGTAGTACTGACACAGGCAATGACGGCCAAGATTAAATGCATTAAATCCAACTATTAATGTTATGTTTCAATACAATTAGGAACCCTACCATGTAGACCTCAGAGGCATTTTGGCGGCAGAAATGATGACAAATCCTTTCCATCTTCTCTAGATCCATTCTTTAGCCCTGTCTCCAATTTACTGCATCTTCAAATTCATATTTCACATCTTTTTTATTTATAGTGATATTGTGTCATATATTTTTGATTAAAAACATATTCCTTAGGACCCGAAAATAGCCCGATGTTGCACTGTATTGAACATTATGAATTGGTATATATGTTTCTTCATGATTTATGGACTTATTTATATGAGATTGTTATGAATATTCCATGCTTGATCACCATAGGTAGTTAATTAGACCTTTAGTTGCTTTGAAAAAGAAAATTAATGGCTGGAAATTCATTGAAATACATGTTTTATATCGCCCTTTGATAAAGGTGGCTTACGAATGTGAAGAAATTACCTAGAGTTTTCGATAAAGCACCCAACTAATAACACAATCGATACGGGAGTGGTATTGGTATTAGACCAGGTAGTGAATTATGCCATGAGAGAGGGTAATTCTTGCTACATGCTCTTAGTCCAGTGTTAGGAAAAATAACTATTAATAAATGAAGTTAAGTATAGTATACACCATGGTGAAACCAAAAGTCCTAAGTATAGTATACACCATGTGATTACAACAGTCTAAGTTATATTTACTTTTTGTTCTTAGTTAATTAAACAATCAATCAATTTTTTTTCTAGGTCTAGATGATTTGGTTTCAGTAAGTAGTAGTCTATGGTGTACAATTTCCTGAGTTTGACAACTTGGGCCTCATTTAGCCTATATTACACGACATGTGCACTGGCATTTTACATGTACGTTCTACGCGTGTCAAATACAAACAATTGTCTTGGGGTAGTGTGGTTTTGGAATGGTTGTATAGGGAGATGTACGAGGCAACCAAATGTATATCTGAGATAGAGTGTCATATAGATGGTTGTCTAGTGATTTCATAGTTGTTCTCCTCGAAAGATCTTCATATAGAACATCTTGACATGTTGAAATATCAAAAGGTTACAGAAGGCCACTAGGAACTCCATTAGGATATAGGTTAGGTACTAACTCATTTTATTTTATTCACCTCATATTTTTGAATCTAGATAATAAGATTTTTTTCTCAAATTCTAGTAGGTGGTACAATTTGATAGTATGCAACTATATCCCAACATCTGATGTATGCCAATCCACTCAAAAATAATTATTTTTGTCAAAATAATGTGACATCATTATTTTATAACAATCATATTGTTAGTAGGCTCTTAGTTGGTAAGGTGACCTGGAGACTTTATACTTATTGTATAATGGCCACATGCTAATTGTAGTTTGTCATGAAGGAAGTCATGTCTTGATGGTGTGTGTCACAGTGATATGTTGTAATACTATTGAGTGGCATGTACCCAATAAATTTGTTATCCAATTTGGTTCCTAGGATCCACCACTGCCATATTCATTTCCAAACTATGATAGGATTGATTGGAGGGGATGACCTACTTTAAATTGGTTTTGTTTTATTACAGTGAAGTGGAACTTCAAACTGATAGACATGCCCACTTCATTGAGTTATTTGGTACAACTGATACACAACAATGATGTCCTGGTATTAGTCTTAATATCTTGTTGATCATCCAACAAAACCTCAACCTCGATACTACCCTAAGAGTTATGTCAAATGAGAAAATGTAAGTAATATGTGAACCTTTTTAATTGAGACTTTACATCATGTTAACGTATTTTGGAAATATTGTTTACAACATCTACAAACACACATAAAGATTAATAACGTGTTACTACAACAAATAGATCATGAGAATTGGGAGAGGATGCGTGATGGGATCATGGATATGCATATGTCATATATTCAATAACTCCCTCCTCATCAACAAATAAAATGTTTTACAATGACTTCTATTGCACCATTGACTTGTATTGCACCATCAACACATGAGTAATGCACTCTAAGGATCATCCAATTGGGGTTTATTTATTAGTTGTTCGCACTTCCAGGGATGATCCAACTACATTTAACCCAACATGTGTTCACTCAATCAGGATTGATTCATCTAGAGTTCACCTAACATGATTGACTCATCTAACGGGGTTAAGCTAAGAAGTCTTCATTTAGATTGGTTGTATCCTTCAAAATTATCTTCAACAATATGCCCAATTACACTCTAGCACACATTGTTTGACAGTTCTGTTGGAGATTTATTTTTTTATGGTACTCTAAGTAACACTTAATGTCCACCTGACTTCTAAGGATAATTCATTGATACATACTCTCATCTATGTACTCTTCTATTTAGATTTCTTATGTAAGTTTCTTATTTATAAGTAGAGCAATCTATAGTCTAATTTTGTTATATTGCATGCAAGGGGAGAACGGGATGGGGAAATTTTGTCTCAACTTTTTCTTATTGTCTATGTATCCAAATAACTATTCAAGTAGAAGTTTTAGAGAAATACAAATACATGAATATCATTCAAAATTGAAGTTACAACAACTAGTTGGAGAAGAAATACAACATGATCTCCTAACATGCAGAATTGGGATGATATAAGAAACTCTGCTATGTATGATTCTATATTTGATCTAGTGTGTCAAAAAAGACCAAGTTTTAGATCATATATCTCTAGATGTGATATTGTTGAGTTTTTTCTAGCTTGTTAGTTGACTGACATTATTTTATTTTTATTATGATCCTATTTATAATCATGTATACCAAGAAGTTCCCCATACATGTGAAACATTTACTTCAAGGACTACCAATGAAATTGTGCCTCTTTATTAGTCACCATAAAGCCTATCATGTGTGAAACAACAAATGTACGTCATTCTAATCATCATGCAAAAGAGTTCGATGAGCTATTTTTCAATCTTGACACTTTGCATCCATTCAATGGATGTATACTTCCTTCATGTGTAACATCCATGTTCTTTGATGAGACATAATATAGTATAAAATACAACAAGAGAGAGAAGTTTGATTAATAATATAAACTAAGAGAAGTTGAAAGTTTTTAGAAATATAATAGAAAAATAAAATCATTTCAGCTTACTTAAAGCAGTGTGACGAGCATTGTATATTTTATCTTACTTCAGTTTGTATTCTTTTTAGAAGGAAGAATAAAATGATTCCTTGATAAAAGTGAATAATAGAAAATATGAGAGAAAGTTTGGTGTAATATTAAGAAGTATATGGGGTTTCATGTAAAAATTTTAGGTTGTGGGTATAGTTGTTGGGGGGGAATTAGGAAATGTTGTCGTTGGGTGGGGGAACCAACAGTTGACTAGTGGTTGACAAATGCTAGATATCAGTTCCTGGTAAAGATGGCATTCCAAATGGAATCTTCAATGGGGAGATGACGCATGGTTGGCACCTGGCAGGCATGAGGAGAGAACTTTTTTTGAAAAAAAAAGGCATCAACCAATTTGTGAAAAGACTTCACAAGGATCTCCACCCTCTCTCTCCCCTCAAATTGTTAGTTTGAAAATAAATTGAAAAATAGTGAAGTCTGAGTAATGAAGTTTGTTAAAGTCAGTCATTTATGTTTTTTATTCCTTGAAATCATGTCTCCTTTATACGCAATAACAATGAGTCAAATGTCGTCTCACTAGAAGGAGGGTGCCCTGCGGCCTTCTCTGAGAAAGAGAAATATGTGGCAGCCTCTTTGGTAGGGGAAATGAATGGAGACTACACATTGTGGCATGTTTGATGAATCAACTAGGATATCAGGATAGAGAATAATTGGGGTTTAGATTTTGCACCTCAATAGTTCCTGTGTAATCATACAGAGAGTGTCACTCACATGTTATGTGCGGGATTGCGTTGGTTTAGGAGTCTCGATGGCGAGAAAGATGGTTTATAATTGGTTGTCTGGGTTGAGCGATGGTGTGATTCTTATCAAGGCTACACACTAGCCAACTAGAGGTGGCTAGATGCAACCCTAAGGGAAAACACATTTGTGGATCTTTCAAAATTTATGAAAAACCTAACGAGAGTCGATCACAATACCAATTAGGTCACCTGCAAGCGCACAAGGTACTATTGTAGCATAAGTGAAAGGCAAGAGTAGGGGTCGATCCTTAGGGGCAGAGGGGGAACTAGAGCTAGATTAGCGTTGGCTACATTCCTAATGCGGAGACTAGGCGTAATGTCCAAGGATTTGAGGTCTCAGATAAAGATCTTATAAGGAATGATTGGACTACCCATATCACCAAGGTGCACCTCCTTTTCTAGGATCCCATCACTAAAGAACTCCATAGTTAAGCATGCTCAGCTTGGAGTAGTACTAGGATGGGTGACCAGTCGGGAAGTTGATCCTAGCTTGTGCATGACTGAGGATAAAGCACAAAATTAAGGCTAGTGGTGGTCTGCGGGGCCAGTCATCATTTCTTGAAACTCTACTAGAGCCTTAGGAAGTGGGCCCAGATGTTACAAATGGTATCAGAGCCAATTCCCCTCCAATAGGTGGGGCCCACATGGGCATGTGGCATGCTAGCCTTGAGTCGTGCGGTCCAGGCATGTTGGAAAGGGTTGTCTATGGTTGATGTAGCCACCCTTGTGTTGGTATTCTGTGATCGGGAGTTGGGTGTCCATGGGCCATTCTGGTTCTGCACTGAAATGGGAAAATATTATGAGGCCATATAGTTGAGCCTTGACGAGGATGCCAAGAGTCTAAGTTGGGGAGATTGTAGCGTCCAAGGATTTGAGGCCTCAGATAAAGCTCTTATAAGGAATGATTGGACTACCCATATCACCAAGGTGCACCTCCTTTTCTGGGAGTCCATCACTAAATAAATCCATAGTTAAGCGTGCTCAGCTTGGAGTAGTACTAGGATGGGTGACCCGTTGGGAAGTTGATCCTAGATTGTGCGTGACTTAGGATAAAGTGTGCAGTTAAGGCTAGCGGTGGTCTATGGGGCCAATCGTCATTTCCTAAAACTCTTCTAGAGCCTTGGGTAGTGGACCCAGGTGTTACACTAGGGTTGAAGGATTTACGAGGGTTTGTTTGGTTGTTAAACTAGGTGAACAAGCAAGTAAAGGCAATTATGAAATCTAAGCTATCACAACCCTAAATTATCCGAAGTAAGCAGGTCTAAGGAACTAGATTAAGCAACTAACCAAGCAAGAGCAAAGGTTAACTACACTACACTAGTAGAACAATTTGTAACTAAGAACTAAACTAACCACTAGAGAGAGCAAGAACCTAAGTTAACACTAAAGAGCAAGACTAAGCAATTAACTAGATTGAACTAAAGCAACTAAACTAGATTAGCATGAACAAGCTAAGAAGGCCAGATAGGTTTCAAATAATGAGATTAGGTAGGTCGGCCATTTGGGGATGTGATTTGATATTAGTTGGGGGTGTCAACATAGCAAGCAATTATCACAATTCTATCTAGATTACTAAATCAAACAACAAGGCAAGTGCTATTAGAATGTACCCTATACTTCTAGTTGGAGAACTAGGGTTAGGTGTAATTCTAGTAGGACTTGTCAAGTCTAGGTCTCTAGGGTAAGTGGTATTAGGGCAATTGAGAGCCAAGGGTATAAATGGGAGTAGAGATGAGGGTTTTTCATCTCATGCCACTAGCCATATATCCTTTAGGAAGCTCTAGGCAATTGCACTAATAACACTTGCACTAGACACTTAGATCTCACACTCACTTGTAGGAGGAGGAATATGTATGTCGGAACAAAGGGGGCTACCTAGGGATCCGCTAATTGGACCTAGAGCCATTCCTAAGATAGCCACATACACTCCAATTCCTCCTAGAATCCAAGTATCATCACACATCTCAAAGCAAGTAATCCATGTTAAAAGCACAAACCATAAGAAATAAAATAGGAAATGAGATAGAAGCAAGAGGCAATCATCATAGATAGAAATCATGTCAATTACAAGTTATTTTCCCCCAACATGGTATCAAAGTCACATTTTAACCCCAAACATCCCACTACTAGGGGCTTAGCTAGAAATGATCAAAGAAATAGCAAAATAAAGGGGAAAGAGATAGAGGTGTCCATGGAGCTCAAAGTAGTGGCTGAAATCCCTCTCTCCACCAGTTGTAAGGATGTACTCCTCCTTATTCTTGGATGGAATGGTGTAGAATGGTGGTGGGAAGTGGATGGAAGGCTTAGCAATGAGTGGTTTTTATGGTGGAAATGGAGAAATGGAGTGAAATGGGGGTGGAGTGGAGTAGGTGGGAGAAAGGGGTGAAATGGATGCTCAAAGAAGCCAACCCTCGACCTCCAGCCACCTCCAAGGCTTATATATAGGTCTAGGAGTTCTAGGGTTAAGTGAGGGACAAAATAGGGACATCAAGTGATAAAATTGGTGGGGTTCAATGGTAGCATGGCCACCTCCCAGCATGATCATTCTACTCAAAATGGTCATTTTGGCCATTAAAATCAATTTCTACAAATTCTTTGAAGAGTCTGTGATTGGGGCATGTCCCAAAATGGTTGTTCCTTTATAGTACAGACATGATAGGGTCCTTCCCATGCATTTGGGTCTTGAACGTTGCCATCCATGAAGGTTATTGCTTCAATACATTCTTTGACCACTTGGGGTAGGTTGTGAGTGGTTTTGGCCTCATTTTGAGCTCCTTGAAGCCTGGGGAAACCCTAGATTCAACCATCTTCTCTCCATTCCATCAAGTAGTAGCCAAAGTACCTATAAAACATGCAAAAACCATCCTTAAGTGCATTTGATAGTAAAACACATATTGAGGGAATTAAGTTGCAATCTAACTTGTTTAGATGTGATTAAAGTAAAAAATGGCACAAGATGGGGCCCTAAAATAGGGCTGCATCACCACCCCAAACTTAAAACATACTTGTCCTCAAGTATGCTCCAACTTAATCTCTCTCTTCAGATTTCTTTCAATAAACAAGAATGACAAATGCATAGTAAAAGATGATTATTGACTAAATTGTCTTAGAAGTGACTAAGTGCATGTGTTCCACCTCTCTCCTCTCCTCTTTCACATACCAATCATGAAATGAGCACTGAGCATACAAACTTCAATTATAAAGCATAGAATACACAAGCTTTCCATATGTCCTTCATATCATTACGGGTAAATTGTTTCATGTTGGCGTTAATCAAAGATGATTAGGAGTGTTGTTTCACTTTCATGCATTCAATCTTATGCCTTAAACCACACCAAATGACCCACATGAATATAGAAAGGGTAAAGTCAGCTAGATTTGATATTTTCTAGCTCAATAGGTATGAAAATGGAAGAAAGGATTGCTGTAAGATTTTGAAGTACTTTTACAGACTCATCTTTTCTTTATTTAGATGCTCTTAAACATGAGAATCTTTTTATTTTCTTTTTGCTTTTTCTTTTATTTTGCCCTTGTTGTAGATAGGGCATATGGTGGATAGAGTGAAGCGGGGAGATATAGATATGGCCACCCCAAACTTTTAGAGGTGGCCAAGGTTGATTATGTGCACTAGGGCATCCTTTCATGAGGCGGAGAGGTATGAAGATGGTGAAAGAAGTGTCAAATCAACGAGGAGTCATCAGTGTAGTCTTCAACATAAGATGTCCTACATGAAACCTAATCCAACACTTCATCAAATGATATCACACCACATGATTGAACAACATGAGATTCACATTTATATTAGGTGATTCCATAGGCTCTAAGCTATTGTAGCTTGCTCAATTCATAATTCAACCTAAACATTCACAAGATCGAGAGAAGTGGTGCATTTGTAAAAAGTCAACAATGAAGAACATATAGCAATAAAATCTAAGAAAACGGTATTGCATTTGTCAAAAGATTAAAATTTTCATTTCAAACAGTGGAGATTAAGTCAAAACATGTTTTTAGGCAAGAACATTCAAATTTGGGAAAAATTGTCCAAAATGGTGCTGATTTGCCTTCAATCACATTTGGACCTAACCTTAGGAAATTTAAATCATAAAGCAGAAAATCCTAGTTAAAATACACAAAAATTGCAAAAATCTACATGGAAATGCAATGCATGACATGGGGTGACAAAAAGAGAAATTATTTTGAAAAAATTATGCAAAAATGCATGGAAGTAAACTACATGTATACATAAATGCTAGCAGACACACAAAGTCAGGATGGACAAGTATGAATGTTAGTCAAACTATTTGATCATCTTGAAAAAATTTAGCATAGGGTACATAGATAAAAATGCGGTGAAAGAAGGTCTTACTATCCTACCACCCCAAACTTTAAAATCATGTTGTCCTCAGCATGAAATAGAAGTTTAGAATAGTAGGGTAAAGGGCATGGTGACAAAAGAAAACTACCAAGAGATGGAGTGATCAATGTAGCACTATGTGAGTAGGGCAGGACCACCATGGCCGTGCTAAACAACACGGCCGTTCTGTCTTGTTGGTCACACGGCCGTACTGTGTCGCATAGTTGTTCTGGACTCCTTCCTGTAGCTTTTATACTATTTTACAATGTTATCTCAACTTTGATCTTCTCCTTGTCTATACCCTTTGTGAATCACCTTTTCTTCCTTGTACCTATACTAACATGATTCACAAAAAGAAAAATTATCAAGTATGGTGTGTGTGTGTTTCTTGGAAAAAAAAAAACAAAAGTATGACAATAGAAAAAGGTTCGAGAATCTCAAACCACATGGGTTGCCTCCCACTAGCGCTAAATTTAGAGCCTTCAGTTAGGCTTTTTGTTCTTCCATCAATCAACCATTGTCTAAAAGCAAAAAAATTTCCATCCTCATCATAGGCAATCCACTCAAATGCCTTCATTGTTTGATCTCCCCCCCAAGGGTCATGCAAGCTTCTCAAGTTTTTTTCTTCATTTTCAGCTCCTTCGGTGTCATCATCATAGACCTCAAAGTAAGAATTCTCATTAACAAAACTTTTTAGCTCATTCAACATGATCCTCTTGGACAACTTCCCCCTTATATTCTTAATCAGCCTTGAGACCTTTAGAATTTTCATGTTATAATTTTGCTTTCCCTTGAGGAATGGGTCTTTGTAGGTATCAAAGAAAGGGGTATCGTGTTGGACACTTGTGAACCTAAAAATATCACATTGGGGTGTCTTGGATCAGAAATTGGGGAACTTGGTGGTATCATTTCAAAGGAAGGTGGGACACAAGATATTATATTCTCAAAATATGGCAAGACAGTAGAATTTTTAATGCACTTATCACTCTCACAAGGACTTTGTGGTAGGGGTTCTCCATTATGATCTTTTTTGAATTGCTTCCTTCCCTTGTTGAGCTCCTATTACGACCCCACCTCCCGATAACCCCCGATTAAGGGAGACCGAGAGGTCGAAACCGTACTCATACTTTAAGGATCAAAGGTTCAGCAATTAACCAAGAACAATTATCAAATTATAACATACTAAATGGGAAAACTGTAAGAAAATAAACTTTCGCATACCTTTTTGAAAACTTGGATCTCTAAACTTCTAGCCACTTATGGATTTTACTCTAACTAATCCTCCTTGTATTTTACTTCATGTATTTCACAATATAACGATTTACTGTTTGTCCTTTTGGCTTGTACCTAAAACACCGACAAACAAAACATCAGTCAGCCGAAGCTGGTATGTGGGGGGAAACAATAATTATGTAAATATGTTAACAATGTAATCATTCAATTAATCATTTAACAACCAAGATTACATTTTAGATATAACTCTGCGATCCAAGAGTACCCTATCCTCTATGTTGTCCCCATTAAACCCCTCATGATCCACCTATAGGTGAACCAATTTCTAGGGTTGAGTCACATGGCACTACTCGTAAGTAGCCCACTCCATAACTCATGGCAGGCTAATGAGTCTCATGGCACTACACGTAGGTAGCCCAGTTTCTAACTCTCGGTAACCTAGACCTTGCTCTAGGATTACCCCTTTTTTTTAGCCTTTTCAAAGCAATAGAGGTGGACCCAGATCTAGTCAGTTATAAACGCACATTTATAGTGATAATCATAGTCACTTTATAGTTGCATGAAATAAATAAACATCCAACAGTTATTTTCAAGCAACCGATTAAAACTTTGGGAATCGCCGTGAAACTAGAGCGATTATTCATAAGCGTAACCACATACCTGATTTGATGAGTCATGCAGATTATTCAACATATACTTCATGTATATACAATCAAGCTAATCAACAGATCCAAGCAAGTAATTCAATCATCACATAATTCCTGAAAAGAATATGTACCCTATTTATTACACACTTTATCAAGAATCTACTTTATTGACTTGGATTCACTTTCTAGGGTTTTTGTATCCATTTTAGAGTTTCATTAATCTTCATTAGGGTTTTTTAGATCCATTCCTCAAACTTTATCCCTTTTAGGTCAAAAAACCCTAAAATACTCTTTTCCATTTATATGAACCTTAATTGCTCAACTATCCATTTTAATAATCTTTTATACCCAAATTGACTTAGGATCATCATATCCCTATTTATTCATAGATTTGAACAATTAAACCAATTAAAAGACATATTCTCCTAAATTAGGGTATTCAAGCTTATTAATACATAATCATGCACGAAACCCTAAATTAAGCCAATTATATAAAAAGATCATCTTTTTAGATCCTATTTTCTCTTTTATTAACAACAGGTTAATATCAGCTTGAATTATCCAAATAATTTCATTAAGACCATCTACCATCAAATCTAAGGGCTTTCCCTTAATTGAAACATTAAAGATGATAACTTTATGTACTTTTCCAATTTCAAGCATATTTATGCACATAAACTCTAAATTAGACTAAACACGTGCAAAGTTCTTCCTTTTTGAACATAATGTACCTTTTTACATTTAACAGGTTAACATCAACTCTAATGATCCATTAAACCCTATTAAACACTTTATTCATTTCAAAATAGGGTTTCTTAAGAATTAAAACATTAAAGATGATTACTTCCATTACTTTTCGGATTTCAATTAGAATCAGGCTTCAAACATAATTTCTTTGTGTTCCTCTCGTTCTGAGGATCAATTTTCATATATGACTTGTTTTAATCTGAGTTCCCTAGAATTAGTTATGATTTTAGCAAAGAAATGTACCTCTCGGCCAATCAGATGGCGCCACGTCATCCTTCCATGCAACGTGACTTGTAGATCTGGAAACATTTCTAATTTACCACTTTGCCCCCACATAAGTTGGTTGTGTATTCAGCCCTTGGAGGGCATAACTATCCAACGACCCAAAAGGGTCATCTTCCTCCTCCAGCTCGCCCTAACGGCCACATTTTGCAGCCTTGCGTGGGCTCTCCTTCCCTCCCTGGGCCGCCATCCTTGCCGGAGTTTGTTCCTTCAAGTCCGTCGATCATAGGCACACACAGGGCGCATGCACTTCTTGGCCAAGGTGTCCGCTATGGCACTCGTCGGGCCAAGTATTGGCGGCCATCATTGCAGCCTAGTTGTTGTTGCGGCACAAGATCCTGGGCATCAGATCATCGGCCAACCTTCCCCTGGGTTCGTGGGAACATGCAGCAACAACTAAGGTCGTCCACTGGTCCCTCGACACTCCGTAGATGCGCTATAACCCATGGTTAGGGTTTCAAATGTGAAGAAGCAATGGGGTAGAGAGAGAAAGACGTAGGATCCCTTTAGAACTTGAACCAGGGTTCTACCCTTTATATAGGGGTGAGGAAAGAAGCCCTAGGTCGGCTGTTTATGAATCAAAGAGTCCCTTTCTAAGTAGGAAATCAATTCCTTCAATGAAAGTATATTCTCTCTCTTTCTTTTTATCCTTTGGATATTCTCCATTATATGGGTATTAGAAATTTGAAGCTCCTCTTTCATCTTCTTTGTACTTGCCTTTTAATTGATTGACACGAAATTATATTCTCTTCAAGAAGGAAATACTCTTTTTTTTAATAATACCACATAATTCTATTAATAATGAATCACATTATCCTCTTATTTTGCAATTTTGGTATTTTCTATGTCTTTCTTCTTTATTGGGACTCCTTGGATCCCAAGACATTCCTTTATTTCGAAATTCTTTTTATTGGATACTCATTATCCTTCTAGATGCATCTAAATGCATTATTTCCCATTATCATGTGTATTTCTTATTAAAATATCTCTTTTTGAGAATTTCTCTTTATTTCTCTTTTATTTTCTTCATTGGTATTCCTTTTATCATTAGGAATCCTTGGAACACGAAATTCCACAAAGGATCACCTAATTATACCTTTTCCCACTTATTTCCAACATTTTAACATTATTTTCAATTTCTTTCTTACTAAAGAAATACTTAATTAAACTTTTCTTTTCTTATTGCCTTTTCTTTGAAACTTTGGACTCCTTGAAACCCAAGGAACCCAAGAGACACGAAATTCCTCCTTGGATTACATCTCTTTGCCTTTTAGAGGTTTCTACCTCTTTCTTTTTCTCAATATTCAATTACTCATTTACTAAATTAATAATTGAATTTTCTTTCTTCATTTCCTTGTTATTGGGCCCAATAGCCAATAAAGCCCACAACACAAACATTAAGGCTATTGTAAATGAAATCTATTTATTCCAAAATAAATTATTTCATTATTTTCTCAATCATCTTTAATATGAGAAATTACATTTCTCACCAATTGAACCCAACAATTGAGGTTGTAACAGCTCCTCTACAACCTTGTCACACCTCAAGATTGAAATCGTATCCACTTGGTCATGGGGAGCAGGGGGGCAAGTGATGGTTGTGGTGGTGTTGGTGGTAGTGGTGGATTAGGATTGTGAAGGATGTAGGGTGGTTATTGTAGAAGTGGTTGGTATGGGGTGGTTCTTATGGTTGATGTTGTGGTGGTGGTTGTGAGGTGTATTGGAAGTTGTATGAAGGTTGGGGAGGTAGTGGAGCATAAGGGGTAGGGGGAGCTTGATATTGTTTCAAGGTAGATACTTGCCCTTGTGGTGGATAATGTCTTGAGGAGTGCCCATAGAACCATTTGCATTGTTTGGGTTTGCCATGGATTGGGAAGGGGCTCTTTCCTCCTCATAGAGGGTAAGTGACATGGAAATCTGGTCTAGCCTTTGCTCGATCCAATCAATGATTTGTCCATGAAAGGACACCTCTCTCTTCACTTCATCAAGGCTTCTTAACCTCACAAGAACTTCTTCTTCAAACATGGAGCTGTCTCTTGACTCTTGGTCTCCTTGTTCCTCCCATGAAAAGTTTGGACCATTTCTCCATTCTGAAATGTATGAGCTTGACATGGAGCTTTGGTTGTTCCGGATGCCATAGGATTGTAGAGCCATGTCTTCAAAAAGAGCCACTATGTAGTTGGCGGAGTGATTATACGAACCCCCCACATGAATTTTCATGAGATCTACCATGTCTTCCAAAATCTTCATCATGTAGGGCGGTTGAGAGATTGAAGGGGCTCGTGCATCTCGGTCTACCATATTGACTCCAAAGGGTTGCTTGTCACATACACAAGGCACAACCAAATAAAAGAAGACAAGTTAGAAAACCAAGATGTAAAAGTAACACAAAGAATAAAGAATAGAAATGGTGAGAGCAGTAGGAAAAGCTAAGCTACACTAACTAGCTAGGCCGAGTACCTCTATCCCCGACAATGGTGTCAGAAAGCTTGGTGTGTTTCCCACCAAGGCTACACACTAGCCAACTAGAGGTGGCTAGATGCAACCCTAAGGGAGGACACACGTGTGGATCTTTCAAAATTTATAATAACCCTAACCAAGTTGATCACAATACCAAATAAGTCACTCACAAGCGCACAGGGTACTATTGTAGCATAGGTGAAGGGCAAGTGTAGGGGTTGATCCTTAGGGTTAGAGGGGGCACTAGAGCTAGGCTAGCGTTGGCTACATTCCTATTGTGAAGATTAGGGTTGAAGGGTTTAAAAGGGTTGGTTGTTTGTTAAACTAGATGAACAAGGAAGTAAAGACAATTATGAAATCTAGATTATCACAACCCTAAATTATCCTAAGTAAGCATGTCTAAGGAACTAGATTAAGCAACTAGCCAAGCAAGAGCAAAGGTTAACTACACTACACTAGCAGAGCAATTTGCAACTAAGAACTAAACTAACCACTAGAGAGAGAAAGAACCTAAGTTAACACTAAAGAGCAAGACTAAGCAATTAACTAGAATGAACTAAAGCAACCAAACTAGATTAGCATGAACAAGCTAAGAAGGAAAGATAGGTTTCAAACAATGAGATTAGATAGGTGGGCCATTTGGGGATGTGATTTGATATTAGTTTGGGGTGTCAACATAGCAAGCAATTGTCACAATTCTATCTAGATTACCAAACCAAACAACAAGGCAAGTGCTATTAGAATGTACCCTATACTACTAGTTGGAGAACTACGGTTAGGTGTAATTCTAGTAGGACTTGTCAAGTCTAGATCTCTAGGGTAAGTGGTATTAGATAAAATGAGAGCCAAGGGTAGAAATGGGAGTAGAGATGAGGATTTTTCACCTCATGCCACTAGCCATCTAGCTTTTAGGAAGCTCTAGGCAATTGCACTAATCTCACTTACACTAGCCACTTAGATCTCATACTCACTTGTAGGAGGAGGGATATGTATGTAGGAACAAAGGGGGCTAGCTAGGGATCCACTAATTGGACCTAGGAGCCATTCCTAAGATTGCCACATACACTCCAATTCTTCTTAGAAGCTAAGTGTCATCAAACATCTCAAAGCAAGAAATCCATGTTAAAAGCAAAATCACATGCAATAAAATATGAAATGAGACAGAAGCAAGAGGCAATCATCATAGATAGAAATCATGTTTATTACAAGTTATTTTCCCCCAACATGGTATCAAAGTCACATTTTAACCCCAAACAGACCACCACTAGGGGCTTAGCTAGACATGATCAAAGAAATAGCAAAATAAAGGGGAAAGAGATAGATGTGGCCATGGAGCTTGAAGTAGTGGTTGAAATCCTTCTCTCCACCAGCTGCAAGGTTGTACTCCTCCTTCTTCTTGGATGGAATGGTGTAGAATGGTGGTGGGAAGTGGATGGAAGGCTGAGAAATGAGTGGTTTTTATGGTGGAAATGGAGAAATGGAGTGAAATGGAGGTGGAGTGGAGTAGGTGGGAGAAAGGGGGTGAAATGGATGCTCAAAGAAGCCAACCCTCAACCTCCAACCGCCTCCAAGGCTTATATAGAGGTCTAGGGAGTTTAGGGTTAAGTGGGGGGCAAAATAGGGACATCAAGTGAAAAAATTAGTGGGGCTCAATTGTAGTACGGTCGTGTTGGTCAGCACGGCCATTCTGGCCACCTCCCAGCACGGGCATTCTGCTCAAAATGGCCGTTTTGGCCATAAAAACCAATTTCTGCAAATTCTTTGAAGAGTTTGTGATTGGGGCATGTCCCAAAACGGCCGTTCCTTGGTAGTACAGCTGTGTTAGGGTCCTTTCCATGCATTTGGGTCTTGAACTTGGCCATCCATGAAGGTTATTGCTTTAATACATTCTTTGACCACTTGGGGTAGGTTGGGAGTAGTTTTGGCCTCATTTTGAGCTCCTCCAAACTTGGGAAAACCCTAGATTCAACCATCTTCTCTCCATTCCATCAAGTAATGGCCAAAGTACCTATAAAACATGCAAAAACCATTCTTAAGTGCATTTGATAGTGAAACACATATTGATGGAATTAACTTGCAATCTAACTTGTTTAGATGTGATTAAAGTACAAAATGACACAAGATGGAGCCCTAAAATATGACTGCATCAAGTGACAAGTCACGAGTAAAGTTGTTGCAGGCACAATTAACACACTCTGTTGTTGCACAATAAATGTAGGGGAGAGACAGGTGATGTAATAAGAGAGAATTTTGATTTGCTTATAACTTTTATTCGTTGATGAATATCTTAATGAAATAAAAATCTTTCGACTTCTTATAAAAGATGTATTCCAACAAGACCAATGTTAATATACTTTTGCGAGAAAATAATATGAAATATGAATATGAGTATTGCATATTGGTACATATTTTCTCACTAACACACTAACTCAAAATTTAATATTAAAAAGAAGGAGATGACGGCGCAATATGAGGAGGGAAGTAATAAAAAAAGGAGTTTAATGTGGCAAAAGGAGAAAAAGTGAGGAGAGAAGTAATGAAAGATAATGAATGGGTGTAAAAAAATTAAAAGTAGGTACAGAAAGATCAAATGTGGGCTCAAATTGATTAAAATGGGCACAAAGTTGCCCAAAATAAAGATCAAACTGCAGAATGGAAAAGTTGGGCAGAAAAAGACCAACAATGGACATAAACTGATCAAATATGGGTGCAAAATGTTTAAAAACACTAAATGAAAAAAAAGGGTGTCAAAAGACTAAAAATGATGGAACAAATTTTGCATTAATGAGCGTGACTACACATAAAGTTGGCACTATTATAATTCAACAACTAGCTTATTTCTAAATTCTAGGTGCGCATTGGCCCTTATTGGGCAAATGTTCAACAATACAAGCACATGTTACTGTTCAACAAATAGGTGTACTAACAATTATTTCGACACACATAACCCATATATGGGCGCATATAAACAATTTTGAGGTGTGCGCTCCTAATTGTGGATGCAACAATGACATAATAGGTTCGTAGTATTAATGACAATGTGTGAAAAAGCTTAATTTTTGGGTGTGTGTTCTTATTTGTAGGTGTATTCCTAATTTTAGACATATATTCATCATTCTTGGGCGCGCATTATCCCTTAGTGGGCGTGTGTTCAACATTACATTTGTGATTTACAATTCGGAGTACTAGCACTTTTCTGGGCGTGTATTTCAATATTGGGCTCGTATTCATAATTAATGGGCGTGTATTAGGCCTTATTGGGCGTGTATTCAACACTATAAGTGCGTCTTGCAATGAACAAATATTTATACTAATTATTTTTTGGGCGCATATAATCTATTTTTGGGATTGTATTCCTCAATTTTGGGTGTGAGTTTCCTATTCTTATGCGCAAGTATGGCATAATAGGCCCATAATATTAATTAAGAATGAATGCATATTCCACAAGTTTGGGTATTTTTTCCAATTTATGGGTATGTATAACCCATTTTGGACGTGTATAACCCCAATTTTAGGTGTGTATTACAAGTGTGTCTTACAATTCAATAAACAAGTAGATGAACCATTTTCTGGGCATGTATCACTCATTTTTAGGTGTGTATAATCCGTTTTTTGGTGGGTTTTCCCTATAACATAATATGCTCACATTATTAGTTAAGAATGTGAATGAATTCCACATGTTTATGCGCTTATTCCACATACTTGACATGTATTCCCATTCGGTGGGCACGTACGTTTAACCCAATTTTGGGTGTGTATTATAAATATATCCTATAATTCAACAAATAGACATATTTATCGTTTTTTTATTGCCTACAACTCATTTTTTGAGTGTGTATAATCCATTTTAGGGTGCATGTTCCTCACTGTGTGCATGAGTTCCCTATTTTTTATCCCATGAATGACATAATATGCACATAATATTAATTAAGAAAGGATGTAGATCCACATGTTGGGCACGTATTCCCAATTGTAGAGCGATATTTGATATTCGATAAATTATTATGCACTTTTGTCATTATCATAGGCACTTTTGTCACTTAATGGTTGTGGGTTCCTCTAATCTTCTAAACGCAAAGCACATTTAAACTATTGATAATTTTTCCTTCATTTAACATTAGTAGTGTCATGGCATTAAAATAGGAACACACAATTCACATCATTCAATATTAGCTTTGGGAGAAAAAATAAGTTTGAAGGGTCTAAAACATGATTAACTATTAATGTGGAGTTGTAACATAGGCGTCGGTTTTGTTGAAGTCGGCGTTGGAGCTAGGTACCGGAGAAGCGGTGTTGGGCGTGGCTGTCGCTGGTATGTGGAAAAAGGAGGAAGAAAGGGGGTATTTTTGGGTGAAGAAAAGAGGGGTGTTTTGAGGGTTTATTTTACAAATTTCCTTCACATGACTCGATCCCCTTCTATCTTCTCTTGGCGCAACACTGTAATCATCGTGGACACGCGTCAGGCCTCAAGTAGAATAGCAGGTCCATCATGAAAATTTAACCCTAGATCATACGTTGCACTGTCTCTAAAGTCAAATCCAGAGTCGGCGGTTTGCTTCTCCACTCAACGCCTGATCGAAGGCGACTTCCTTGGCAATGTATGCTCCGTACGTGTTCTCACCTTGCATGATGCGCATGTATGATGAAGAGTGGAGAACGTCGGCGTGGATGGACTCTTCAGTGAAAGTTGTCTGCTTGTTCCCAGGCTACGGGTTCCATGTTCCAACCTCGTATAGACACGTAGGTTTGTTGACCTGTAGTAAGGGCCGGGCTTCCGCCACTGGCTTGGCGCTGGTGCGGTGGTTGCAGATCTGAAGTGGACTAGTCATCTGTCAGCTTGCATTTTCATGGAGGACATTCGCTGGGATGGACGCAGCAACTGCCCTTATAATATCTTCTCTCGGTCAAAGATCACCTTGCGCTTCGGGCAACCGGTGGCTTGGCACTAAAGAAACTGGTACCCAGGACGAGGAAACGTCGACGATGACATGCGTTGTACGGTTACTGTTATCGTTGCTGACTCTTAAAATGCTTTTCTTGGCTTTCTAGTCGCCAAAAGATGTGTCCATCATCTGTAGGGGGAGTTGTGTCTCTTCCTTATTCAAGGGCCGTTCAGCGGTGAAGAAGGGTCGTGCGTCGTCCTCAGCGGGTGTTCAATTGCAGGAGATGACAACGGTTACTGTCGGCGGAGGAGCGTTGCCCGCCTGACGTACGGGATGGGGTATCGTTGACTCTTGCCCTAGATGAATTCAAGGCCGTCGAATGTGAGAGCAAGATTTAGGTTGGATTTGGGTTACAGGAGGGCCTACTTCGACAGGCTTCGGCCGAGGTGATGCGCCACGAACATTCTGGATTTAGGCCTCGGCCTAGGTATCCGCAGGTTGCAGGTCTCTCATGTGCCCGGGAAAAGCAAAGATAGAGCACTCCGGTGTTCCTTGGAAAGAAAAGCATGTATTTGTTAGGCCGTGCACAAGGCTTGAAAAACATTTGAAGGTTTCGATACTAAGTCCACACTAAAAGACCAGATATTCGAAGATATTTTTCCCTGTTATCCAAAGGTAGAGGGCATTCAAAGAAGATCGGGACAATTTATCATCAGTTTTCTAGTTGGAAAACAAATAAGAAACGCGTTTGACCGTGGATAAATATGCCAAGATGGTCGATACTATCCACGTGATCACTGATTCCAGCGGGGAAAATCAGGCGCAAGGAGATATTAAAGTTGATGTATCGATCAGCATGGTCGATGCATCGACCCTACTGCTGAGAGCTGCTTGCCATTGCAAGTCGATAAGTCACGTCTCAAATTAAGTTTATTCATATGACAGCTGTGATCTGATATTATAATTAGATTACTCAAGATCTAATTTTGAGGAATTCTATCTCATTTTGATACCATCGTGAACGGCCGGAGGGAACAGAGGAGAGGAGCACACAGAACTTCGTCACCCGCGTGCATCCAAAAGTGTATCTGATTGGTGGAAACCGTCCAAAACTGATCCGTGTCTTTGTTGTTTGTGTCTTCTACGAGGTTCCTTCTATTTTATCATCGTTAATATCTATTTCCATTCTTATCTCATGTTGTATGAACATGTTGGTCATGGCAGACTAATCCACTTTTTCATAGGATCCAAGAGTAGCCAGAGATGATGTTATCGTCTTTTCATTGATTTTTATTAATCTGTGATTTGTTGGTTGGATTATGCGAATGATTAGCAATTTTTTTGTCGATTTTACTTAAACCCCAGAGTTGATATTACATATAGGCTCTGTTCTTGGAAATTATATTGCTTATCAGATTTTACTGATAGACACATATCATGGGAGCACGATAGTAGTCGTGTGTCTGTGAAAATTTACAATTTTGAATCTGAATTTAAAGATAAAAATACTACGATAATGAGGTTTTCATTGGATGCATATGGCGGTACGATATGGAAAGTTGTAGTGCTATAATACAATACTTATCATGAATGTGACAATCAAATGTTAATAAATATCCAACATCCTACCAATTTTAAATTCTTAAATTAGAACATCAACTCTTAGTCGCATGTTAGGTTAATCATTTAATTAAATAGAATAAGAAATCAAATCCAACCTTTGTTTATAGAGTTAGCTCATCAAAATGGTTGCAAATAGTTTCTACTGATCCAACCCACTGAGGTTGGACTAAATTGCTATTCCTTAGTTGAAGCTGGTACATTTATGTTTACACAAAATTTTGGTGTGTCAAAGACACAAACCAGTCCCAACTTGAAAGCATGACTAATGATGGGAAAACCTTCATATCTAAAGGGATTACAAAGACTATGCAAAAGTAAGTTTATTCTTTACGGTCTTTAAATTCACCTCACATCGTTTATCCACATGAACATTTATTCATTAATAATAGAGAAATCATGGGTTTGGCTACAATGGGGAAGTGTCAGATGAAGCGTCTATAATAACCGGCAAGTTGGGATAAGATTATGATGTCTAATGGTTTTTTAAGAGTCACTTAGTTCATAATAGATTCTACTTTAGTTGGATATATATGGATACGACCATAATAGATTATATGTTAAATACACATATCCTCAAAAATTAAAATCTCACACTTCGACATTATTCATGTAAATGATGTTGCAAGAGTACGTGTCAAGAGTAAAGCAAAGGTTCTCTTGGTGTAATGGTTCATTGTCTAAGTATAACAAGATGTCATCAATAGAGATAATAATTAATTAACACAAATAAGGATTCAAGATTATGCTCATCAGGTACATTAAAATTGTTGGATTGTTGGTTAGCTTGAAGGGAATAACAAGAACGTAAAGCGTCCATAGAAGTTGTTGAAAGTTGACTTCTCTATATCGGAGGGCTTGGTATTGAACTAGATGTATAAGGTCTACATGATGAACTTTGAGAAAACCTTAAATATTGTAAGTTGTTCGAACAAGTTGTATATCTGAGGTAGAAGGAACATAATATTTATGGTCAATTGGTTCAACATTAGATAATGAATGCACATCATGGGTGAGCCACCCTTCTTTTCAATAATAGACAGGTGTGTCAATTGTAGAAGTACTACAGTGAATAAAATCTAGATTTAGTAACTCTGGGATCTAGTTCTTCAGCACAATGAGCTCTACTGGTGTCATTTTTATTAGCTATTACTATAGGGGCCATAAAAATGGGAGACTAATAGAAAATTCAAAATCCTATTTAGGAGGTAATCTAGTAAAGGCCTTAGAGAAAACATTGAAGAAGTCATGAATAATAGGAATATCAAAAATAGTCTTCTCCTCAACAATAATAGAAACTAGGAAAACGTACACCCTATTCTCATCATCTTCTCTGCTTGCACTATAGAGACAAAGGCAACCTTACATCAATAGTCAAGAAGTGGGTAATGCACATTAGGCCATATCATGGCTAAAATATCACCAAACTCAATCATAGGGTAAAACCACCCCTAGAATCCATCCTCTTAAGGATGTGTGCATGTTTACTAGGAGTTTTAGCATTAACACTTTAAACTTAATCTTGTACTAGAAGTTCTAGCATATCAATTAGAGAAACAAATATGTAAGTAAAATTTTGAAGTTCTAGAGTCAAACAAAACTTATATTTACTATTGGATATCAAAGTGATAGCTTCTACAACATGCTCCTTATTGTCATTATATGCACATGTGGTGAAGATTGTCACATAATGCTCCTATCATTGTTTATTATGGTCATTCTTCTTATCGTTATAGTCATTTTACTATGGGTAGTTGATCATAAAATGTCTCTCTACTTACAAAGATGGGTGAGTACTCTTAAAAAAATGGAAGATGACAAAATGAAATCTCTAAAACATGGGTAGATGGTTTCTAGGATTGTCCATCTATAGATATGTTATAAACGTGTGCTCTAATTGAACCTTTATTCTAGGTGAGGGGTCCTTCTATAAACTATCACTTATTTATCATTCCATTATTTTGATTATTTCCTTCAAAATATCTGCCCTTCTTAAAGTGGCATCTTCGTTGTTCCTCTAGATCTTGGGCATCCTCCATCATTATTTGTATAGTGTTCATATCTCATCTTGCTCATGCAAATTTGTGATCAGGCTTAAACCTATGAATGAACTTCTTGGCCATGTGTAAATTGTTGTATTTGTGTTCATACACGTACGACATTCAACATTTCATTATATACTAGATGACAATGTCCTCTTAATACTACTGTGATGAATGCATATTCATCACCTTGTATCGCATTGTTTAGGTCATTTATTTAGGATGTTTATCTATTTTCATTCATTTTTATGACTTGATTGCAATTTCCTTGATTTTTCTCCTTTTATCTAAATTCTCATTATTTTTGTATTATTTTGTAGGTTTTTATGCACTTTGTCATTCCTTTGATCCAAGCCCAAGATCACTCCATCCTCATAAATACACCTGAAGAATAAAAGGTTTTTTAGCCCATTAGAAGCCCAAAAAGGCCCAGGCTCAAAGACTTCCAAATCCCAAACTCCCATCTCGGCCGATTCAACTACAACATATTTCACCCAAATGCCTATCGAGCGAGTTGTTTTTGTTGCATTTTAGGGGAGGCAGAGAAGGCAGTGGAAACAAAAAATTTCTTCTCTCCGAACCCAGTATAAAGGAATCACGTCAACGTCTATATAGTAGTAAGGATGGTTTGTAGAGACATTTCTTGTCCCGAGGCTTGCTCAGCGATGTTACCTCGTGGCTTGCGTGGTCTTCACCTCCTGTCTTGGACGGTGTCTGTGCAGCTCCTGGTCTCACCGGGACTGTCGGGATTGACAGTTGTTCTCCGAGCGACAGAAGTCTCCTACCTCTAAATTAGTCCACACGGACTACCTGGAACTCCGATCACCTTGTCGCACAAGGCGCCGAAAGGAGTCGTACCCTCCTATCGACGTACTAGTCACCGACACACTCTCCTGCCACTAGTCACCTTTCTGTAGTTGTCCTTCCCTTATTGTGCCTCCCTTATCGGGTAGCACTTACTCGGGATCTCCTGGTTACCACAACCAGAGAGAATGACAACTTTGCAGAGCAACTGGTGTTCTGGGTTGTACTGTCTGAGAAGCCTCCAAAACCCCTATATATATAGGAGGGTCATGGGACAAGGTTCTCTACCCCGGGTAATGCGGGATTAAAGCAGGAGTAGAAGGGTTCGAGATTTTCCACAAAATCTGACAAACTGCGCCAGTTGAACCGATCGTCTGGGCCCTTGAGCCGATCGGTTCAAGCATGATATGATCGGTTTGTGATCCTGGTCCAACTCAAATTGACTTTCCATGTTTGTTTCCAACTAATCAACTATTATTCCTTATCCAAATCAAATTTGAACAAGTGAAACAAACTCGGTTGGTCACCTGACCAGTTCAACAATGTGAACTGATAGGTTCGTTGACCTGAGCCGATCGGTTCATCTCTTTGAGTTGATCGGTTGGGGCAGCAGATCAGTCAATTGTAGTTTCAATCAATATGATACTCTAATCATCTGATCCAACACCTTGAACACTATGATTTTGAGCTATCAATTGATTGGGTGTTTAATTGAACTTCTAAACTCCTTTAGTAATCAATCCAAACAAGATTTATGGAGAAACTCCTCTTCCAGGAACATGTCCTAGTGTGTGTGACCCTGCAGGTCCATTTCACATTGGTAGTGAAAGTCCATAACATTTATGACTTCACAAGCAAAGAGTGGTGCCTAGTCACACATCAGTGTTGCCCAAGTGAAATAAAAAGTTAGAGGACAACTTTCAATCCTACAATCCGTGAATGGTGTTATAGTGAATGTATAATTCCTTTATCACTAATGTCCTGAATGAACTCAAGGCATGGTACAATCATCCTTTCAACGTTCATCCATTTCCTTGATCTCAGAGCAGACTGGGTGAGATGTGTGTGACATCAATATCACATATTGATTCATACATGCATGTGCATGCCTTTCTCAATCCTACTCATAAAGTGGCCATGGACATCAAACTCCCTGAGGAGGGACAAATCCCATATCTATCACTCACCCCTCAAAAGCCCCATGTGTCAAAGTCATCCAATCATCACCTTTATAACAACCCATGTTTCAGGATTGCGTTTGATGATGTCAAAGTGCACCCAACGACATGTGTTCAGTGTAGTGATTTTAGGTCGAAGAATCACACTCACCACCATCACTGTGAGAGCTGACTATGACTACCAAATCATGTTTCCATGTGTCACTCTCACGGTGGGTCTGTCTGGTACACTTGTTCTCTAACAAGTACATATGTGCTTGGTTTGATATCACTATATCATGATTAATAAGATTTTGTCATCAACCAAAACACAATCTAGTATTTAGTGTTATTGATGCCTATGGTTATTTCCACAATAACAACCGACTAGGGACTAAACAAGAATGTATACTCTTAACATCTATACGATCTCATCGTTTAGGTCCTGAACCTAAAAGCATACGTTATTGAGTAAAACAATTCTTTAGACATCTATCATGTTACACTATCATCTCAGAAATAGTTAAAACATATAGATCGGAAATTGCCTTTATTATTATTAAAATCATTTACAAAGTATCCCATTACAATCATCACATGACTTGCTCTATGGGCATACATACCAATAGTTTTCCCTAGCCACTCGACTCACCGATATTGGAAACTTTGAGAAGTCTCACTCCCTTCGGCACATTGGATGGAGTATGGCACATATTTGACATCAATCGAGCAACTCATGTATACTAGCCGCTCGACCCACACCTCCGACCCAGCCAAGAAAGTCAAATAAAGTAGTCAAAGGTTTACTAAGAGACTTCTATTTGAAGTAAAGAAGCAACACTAGTCGAGCGGCTCACATTCCCGATTTAATCGACTTAGAACCTGAGACAGGAAGCCACACTTACCACCAAGCATGATCTCAAAGTTTTCCTCCCCCTCCTTTCTCCTATAAAAGGAGGGGGACTCCAAAGATAAGGGGGTCCAACTTTTCATACTCTAGCCTTGTCCACATGTCTAAGTCGTCCCCTCTTGTCAGGAAAGTGGGATTAGCTCAAAGATCTCCATATATTATCTTAGCAACTTGTAAAACTCCTTTAAGATATATAATATGTGTTTCTATCCATTTAACAACTTAAATTGTAATTTGATTAGTCATTATCCATAGTAGTTATGACTCATGGCGAAATAACCTTAGACTTACAGTCTAGAATGCCAGTTAGAACTCATATGTTCCTCGAAGAGACCCATTCTAGGAATACATCAATGATTGAATAAGGACCTATTGATCATCAATGACCACGGGACCGTAGAAAATTTAATCCATGAGATCTAGTTCTGAAAAGGACGGATCTCCATGGTCCTACTCTCAAAATATCTAAAAGGAACCTAAAGGAGGTTAAGTTAACTATGGAGTTAGTTGTGGTAAAAATCAGAGTTCCGACAAATCCATAAAATATAAATTAATTTTAATCAGTTGATTCCTTATGCTCTTTGATCTCTTCACTTTACATCCTATTTATAACTTAGGTTCAATTCTTGCAATTTACCTTTGTCCCTTAAATTCTACATTTTAATTCAGCATTTTTTATTTTGGTTATTTACCTTCTTGTTCTGGATTATCATCCTATCAAATTTTGTTTTAGATATTGTTCATTACAAATTAATTCTCGACATGTCATCCTTGAGGATTAATACCTTAAGTACTACATCAATATATTTGTTTACAATTGGATTGGTTATCCATATAAAGTTAAACTCTAGGGACAGTTTTTCTCTGGAGAATTTGTGTGTTGACGATGACACGTCAAATTTTGGTGTTGTTTCTAGGGACAACAGACTGTGTTTTTCAAACAAAAACTACTTTGAATAATTAGAATAGTTATTTTTTTATTTTTTGTCTTTTCTCTACCTAACAAGTCTCATTATGATAGTATAACTCCTCCTTCTACTGAGTTTCCATTCTGGTAGTATCATTTTTCTACAAAAAAAATTAACTGTTCATCTTGTATTTTTGAATCATCTATTTTCTGTCTCATCTTCCTTAGCTATCTACGGTACATGCGGCGCTCCCAAAGTGTTTACAATATACTGTTTGATTAAAAAACTGATAGAACCTTTCATCACTTGAGTCGTGCCAATCATATCAGGATGGCCAACAAAGAAGATATTTAGAGAAGAATTACTAAGGTCATAGCCACCAATAGAGCGGCCATGGTAGTTTCCTTGGAGGCTTCCATGGAAGTAGAACAACAAAAAAAGGTCAAGGATTTCTCAATAATATTAATTGATGAGGCTTTACATCAAGTCGTCCCTCCCACTATTACCGCTCCACATTTTGAAATCAATACACATTGGATCACTATGCTTCAAGCAAGCACCTTTTTTAGGAAGGTTGGACGAAATATACAAAATCACCTCAAATGATTTGCCAATCATTGCGCTTTGTTCAAAATCTTAGGTGTTTCAGATGATGCCCTCAAGTTGAAACTTTTCATGTATTCTCTTATTAATCTTGCCAGTTCATAGTATAATGTCATGAAAGGTGTTTGCATCACAACTTGGGAACCCCTCAGGTCCAAGTTCCCTGAAAAGAATTACTCCCCATCTCTCACTTATCAAATAGGGGGGTCCCTCAATTTAAAATGACTCCTAAAGAAACATTGGGAGAAGCATGGGAATGGTTCAAGAATATGGTATGTCGTTTCCCACACCATATAATACCCCAGAGCAATTGATTGAGACATGGTATAGATGTGTAGATCTAGACACCAAGGTTTTTGTAGACTCCTCCTCTAGAGGAAATTTCATGTTAAAAATTTTCTATAGTACTTAGGAGATAGTAAAAAGAAGCGTTGTGACTCAAGGCCAATCCTTTTGAGGGCAAGCAGGTGTTTGCAAAGTCACCAAGGATGAGGATACTCTAAGCTGAAATCAATTGTTGAGAGTCTCAAGATGGTTACTCTGGAACAAGACCGACTAGAGTTTGCTCTATAAACTTCTCAAGGATGGGGTCCTCCTCCATCTCAATATGCTACCTAAATCATTTGTAGCATTTGCCATGGTGTTGATCATTCAACACAACAGTGCCAAATGTTGCACAATATGAAAACTATCAATGGAAAACAAATGGAGGAACTCAATTCCATTCACAACATTCCTAAACAAGCATATTACAATTTCAATTAAACCAGGAATCATCTTGGTTTCCAATATGGAAATACAATTGGTGCTGAAAATTCAACCCAACAAGTGCCTCCTCAAATGAGTTACCAAGGCCATCTACCACCCTATTTCCAACAAAATTTCCGCAATAGCAACCAATATAGGATGATTTTCCAAAACTATGGGCAAAATTTTCAAAATCTGAATCAATCCCCACAACAACAACAGTAGGTGCAACAACCTACACCTGTTTCCAACACTGAAAAATTTACACAATTGAAACAACTAATTTTATCCCAGAAGGTGTCGCAAAGGGCAATTACTCTCAAGTTCTGCAACTCGTTTCCATCCAATTCCCTCTAGTAGGAGTGTTCGGTGGGCAGCCCGAGAACAACCCAAAACATCCTTAAATAGTTGAAGGTTGCTCCACTCATTCTGGACATGTGTATTCTCCTCCTCAATATCCTCCTCCTCAATCTTCTCCTCAAACTTCTTCTCAATCATCTCCTCTTTCTACAAGCCCCCCTACACTTTATGGATTTCAATGATGATGATACTATTGTGATTGACAAATATCAACTACCCAAAGAAATTGCCACTCCACGTGAGAAGAAATCTCCTGTCATTAAAACTCCACCAGTAGAGGATGTTGATCCTGACGTACCAGTCTGTGTACCATGTCCTCCTTATCAAGGATGCCTTACATTGGATTCATGACACTTAAAGATATCATGAAGAAACTCCATATCAATATCCCCTTATTGGATGCACTTGCAGAGATTCCCTCATCGTCCAAGTACTTCAAGACCTTGTTCACTCAAAATTACACTACTAAAGAATAAGAGACGGTCAAACTTGCAAGGACAACATCTGACTTCCTTCTAAATAAAATGCCAAAAAAAGAAAGATATCGACTCCTTTGGGATCGATTTCTATTTGAGCGACACTACATGTCGAAAAGGGCTTGCCAACATGGGTACCAACATCCCACTGATGCCTTTTAGTCTATGTAAGAGAGGCGGGTTTGTCGATATGCTACCCATAGTGATGACTATCCAATTATTAGATTCCTGTATGACCAAGCCAATGGGCATCATCAAGGATGACCCTATCAAGGTTGGCAAGGAAGCCTATGTTCCTTGTGATTTTTTTATCGTGGATATTAAGGAGGATCTTCTTTATCCCCTTATCTTAGGCCAACCATTTTTGGATATTGTTCGCACCTTGATAGAGTCAAAAATGGGAACCATACTCTTGAGCCTTGCATGAAAAACTCCAAAATTTAGAGTATTTGGAAGTATGAGAAAGCCAAGTTTCCAGGAAAAAGTCTATCTACTAGATTGCATGGACGAGATCTCCCATATTCATCAGGAGTGGGAATTTTCTTACGAGCTGTTACAATCATGCCTTATAGACCCAATTGAATCTGACTTTGATGATGAGCAGATCCAAAAATGTCATGTTCACCTCCACACTTTTAAGAACGTTTTCCCACCTAAAGTAGAGAACATCAAAATGGTCTTTATCCTCAAAGAATAGAATGATCCTCCAAATACCCATGAGAACAAACCTCCTCCGGAAGCAACATCCTCAGGCATTGAAGAGGCACCACTCCCTCTTGAGTTTTCTCTTACACAGGCTATCCAGCACATCCAAGAGCCAATCTTTTAGAAGACACCATCTAAACCAAATTCCTATTCAACCCCAAGTGGTCCACAGTCTCCTACCCCCTTTTCCACAATAGGTTCCAACTTTGAAATCCCATACCTTTCTTTGAGTTTACAATACCATATGTCCATCCAGGAGAATCTTATGTGGATGTAGGAGTTTACAATACCATATGTCCATCCAGGAGAATCTTATGTGGATGTAGGTTATCAATCTCCCCATATACCAACCTCTTGATCCAACTTTCACAAACCCTAATTACCATAATTATGGGATGTCGGTAAGCTACACTCTTATCCCCCCTCCACCTTATCCTGGTAACTTTTACCAACCTTCCCATTCACCATCATATATCCAACAACGGAAACCAATTAGTTATGACTCTACCTATTTCCCCTAGTATTTTGACATGTATCATACCATTTGTATCACACTCAAAGAAACAAGAATGGGAAAGTGGTTGAAGCCACAAGTACAATCATCACATAGAATCTTCGATTGTCTCTCCTCCGTGGTGAACCACTCATCCGTCGGGCCTACAACATTAAATAGTATGTTTGTTGGGAGGCGGCCCACTGATCTTCTTCCCTACATCTCAGACTTGATATTTGCTCGAGATGAGAAAAATTTTAAGTTTAGGGTGGAGGTGGGTGGTATGTTTCATTCTCCACCCTCTATATCTTTCCTTTTCCAACACATTTCTCTTTTGTGTTTCTTGCACTAGTTAGTTTGCTTATGTCTTCTTTCCCTTGTATGTGATACGGCCCTTATCTAGTTTCCTAGTTAATTGATATGCTTGTTGTCAATGTATCCACTTAATTGAAGTGAATCCCTTATAACTTTATCATTACACCATTTTTTGTTAAAAAGCATTTCTCATCTAAGACCTCCATTAGAGCTATTCTCAAAAGAGTTGGCAAGCCTAAAAAAGATAGACAGAAAGCAAAACAGAATGTGTTGTTATGAGAACTTTGGAATTAACTTATGAAGTTATAACTTTTTCTTATTTTAGAATGGTCTTCACTAATGTTATAATACTCTCGAGGCACTAAAATTCTAAAAAATCAAGGAAAGAAAAAGACCAGTCTCTTCTACACTTCTTCCCCCACCTCCTTATCTCTCCATCTGCAAAAAAGAGAAAAGAATCAAAAAGTGGAGGAAACATACCATACTCCAAGTTCAGGGTGGCATACCCCCTTCTTTCCCTCAATTGCTTCTTCCATACCCCTCAAAAATTTAATAGGGGCACACCATCAAGACAAGATGCCAAAAGAGCATACCAGAATACGTGATCAATGTAACTACAAATAAAGAAATAAAAGATCTCAAGTCGAATAGAGGTGAGACCATCCCCTTTCATACCCACTTCATTGTGCTTTCATGCCCACATGAATCTACATAACCCCATCGAATTCTTGAACCTTGGTCTTGTGTAAATTTTTCATAGGAATATGTGGGGGTACTAATGAGTGAAGGGATATAACTTCTAACTCCTTGCACGTTTTTGAAACTGAAGCAAGTTGTATAACATAATTCGAGTGAATAATGATATAAATTGTGTTTTCATGGTTTGAGGAAATAAGGATTATCGGCCTTGAAAAGGTGGTGAGAACAATGTAGTGCTATGCACGTGAGGTGAATAAGATGTTAGCATAAGTTGGTGGGTGTCTATGATTATGTGTTGCTTGGGACTAGCAATGTAACATCTCACTTTTTTTAAAACATACACATTGTTGAACGGAAGCATTATCCTCAAGGGGGGTGTCATAAAATGATAATCCTTTCAAAGTAGAGTAAATGAATCACCATGCATTATTTTTAATTGATTTATACATAGGAATATTACAACTTATTTATCTGAAATCTAGATCTACCGAGACAAACTTGGCTAATTTAACTGAGTCATGAACTTAAAGATAACAAAAAGATTGGATTGTCTTAGTAGATGGCACCCCACCAGGTCTTATCTTCCTAAAGATCTCTTGAGCTAGTCCTTGAACGTCAAATGACTTCTTCCTCCTCAGCTTCTTCCTTACCTTCAGGCATTGCACCCCCAGCAATGAATCAAACCAATGGTAAGTGGAATTGAACTATTATAGATAAAAGAACACATGAAAGAACAAATAGACTTTAAACATTAAACATTAAAAAAACATATAGAATTTCATCTAGATCATTTCTTTTATCTTGACCTATATAAGAATCCTCTTATTTGCACATAAGTGCCTCTTCTCTTATGCACCAAAGTGTCTCTTGGGTTTCACCAAAGTGACTCTTCTCTTATCTACCCAAGTCACTCTTGGTTCTGCACCAAAGTGCCTCTTCTCATATGTACCGAAGTGCCTCTTGGTTTTGCACCGAAGTGCTTCTTGGTGAGGATCTTATATAAGATATATTTTAACATTCTTTTTCTCTTGAAAATTCTTAATTTTCTATTTTAATAATACTTATAACTTTATTTTTAATGTGCATGAGAGTTGATACAATAATATTGACAATAAATATAACATTCAATTCATTACATATTCATTAGATTTAAGCAATTAAAACAATATGTATTACATTCACAACATTGTATGTACAATTCATATACATATATATAATCAAACAATATTTATGCTCAAATAGCATGGACCACTTACCTTTCTCTTATAGGACACCCTACTTCTCTTCCTAGGTCAAAGGAGATCTAATCACCCTGACTGAAGGCAAGTAGAAATCCTTGTCGATCAAGTATTGAGGTAGCACCTGGATGTGATTTGCAAGAACATAGGCTAGTGATTATTTCCTTGGTATGCTTTGATCCTGGGTGCCTCTTTTATAGGTTTTATGGACTATAATTTTCTCATACAACCAGACGAAATTTTGAATATCTTCTATTCTTGAATTTAACTTTGCCCATTATCTTGATTTTAATGTATTAAATTATAATAATAGGTGAAACATATATTACTTTGTTAATCATTAGAGTCCAACTTTCTGGTCAATCTAAATATCTATGTTTTGTGAGTTTCCTTTATTATCTTTCAATATATTTCAAATGAGTTACTTTAGTGGTGAGAAGAAAGAATAAAAAGAAGAGAATGTATTATTGTTTACTTCTATTTATTTATCAGAAGTATGACATTAATGAACTACCGTTACATTCTATTTGTAATCACAAAGAAATAGAGAGAAAAGTGATAGAGTTGTACCATTCCTTTCATAATTACATAATGTCTTATTTCGATGTAACTAAGATCAAGAGACATTATTTCATTTTTTCCAAATCACAAAAGGGAAGAAAGAGAAAAAGAATTTTAGTTTACATCTATATGAAGAATATTGAATATGGTTTGTTGAATGCCATTATTGATACCCATATTTTCATTTTTTTTAAATGATGTTATGATTATGGAACAGCAAAATTATTTTTAAATGTCCAAATTAAATATATCATTTTTTTGCAACTTACATCACATCATGTCATCCATAATGACATATCATTTTCCATAGAACGCCTCCTAGTTGTGTTGGAAAGGTGACGAGTCAAAACCCAAACTACTCTATAATCTCCAATTAGTATATCATTCTTGTATATTTGATCACATTGTATTCAATTATTCAAAGTTTACAATATTAAAAAAAATCAAACTCTCCTTCCTGCTTCCATTCTACTATTTTAAATATAAGGTTTACATGTTGATTAATTTTGACCAACAATAATCAATGTTTACATTATTTTGTGTTTTACATGCATTAAATGAATTGACATTATGTTTATATTTATTTGTGTTGTCAAGCAAATTCAAAAGGAAACCAAATTTGGACCACATATTAATTAGGTAATCTAGATCCTTCATATACAATAAAATTCGAGTTTGGCATATCTTCTATACACAATTGTTATAATGTTCATTTAACTTTATTCTTATGTATTCAAAGGATGATAATATGAAACAACTTTGCTTAATTGTTTCTTTGAGTCCAAAAACGAAATGAGTAGTGAATGTCCTCTAAATATTTAATTTTTATGCCTTTTGGAGAAATTTTCTAGAAGAGAGAGGAAAAGATAACATAATGCTACATGTATTCAATTGGGGAAAGAAAGTAATATCAACATCATGTGATTGAATGGATATTCTTTTCCATGCATACAAAATTAAGTCATTAAGTGCATTGCATTTTATTTATGTCTTTTGAGTAATCCAAAGTGGAGGAGAGAGAAATAGTGAATATGTTTTTTTCCATTTTAAGTTGAAAGCTATAAAAGACAAAAGACTTCTTTTTCAATATATATGTTCTATAATTTAGAATTCTACACTTTTTATATTCTTCTTTTATATATTTAAAAATTTCAAAAATTATGAGAGAAAAAGATAAGGGAAAGCATTTGTTCAACATTTTAAGTGAATTTCAACACATGATGGCATACGTATAAAAGAATGTGTATTTTTAGTTTGCTTTTGTTTTTCTATAAGAAGTACAATTGCATGGTCTCTTACATAAGTCCTTCAACTATTTTTATTTAATAAAATCATTTCCTAAGTTTTAGATTAATTGTGAAAATAGAGTGTGACAATTCAACACACCTTAAAATAAATGTTGTCCTCAAAAATTTTCTCGGCTACTACCCACCTTAGGATTTTCTTACCTCTATTTAAATATAGTTCATGTTTCAAGGTTCATTTGTTTTCAAAATTTTACATGAAAAGAAATATGTATGATATGTCATCTAATCTTGTAAAAATATTTTGAGAACATGGATTAATCATTACTTTGGTCTTCATCTCAACTTATGCTTAGGGTTTATGAAACCAACTTATCACTATAATTAGGGCATCTACATCAACCTTGTGATGAATTTCTAATATTATGAGTAGATTACTATCTAACCTTAGGCATTTAGGAACCTCCTACATTTTTTGATATGTGTTAATCAGACCCATACACAGAGATGTGGGAGTTCATAATGCCATCTCTCATGAACCTACTGATACACGTGTCTCATACCACATGGACTAGTAGGAAATGAGAAATGCATCAAAAGTATCACTCTTATGATATCCCTCTTCAAATCTCAATTGATTGGACATGACCATTGATAATAGAGAGGCTATCTCATTAGCTAGGATTACATTCATACTTACGTTCTAACTAGGTTAACCTCTGTTCTTTACTTGTCATCCTAGAGACTGATATCTTTAACCAAGGAGGCACTCTAAGATTTCCATTCTGGTGTGACTATGTGAATCATATTTGCCTAGTATCCATCTACTATCTGCTATGATACCATAATGTAACATCCCACACTTTTAAAACATACACATTGTTGAGCAGAAGCATTATTCTCAAGGGGGTGTCATACAATGCTAATCATTGCAAAATAGAATAAATGAATCACAATGCATTATTTTGAATTGATTTATACATAGGAATACTACAACTTGTTCATCTGAAATCAAGATATACTAAGACAAATTTGGATAACATAACTAAGGCTTGATGTGAAAGATAACTACAAGATTGGATCGGCTTGGTAGATGGCACCCCACTAGGTATTTTCTTCTAGAAGATTATTTGAGCTAGTCCTTGCACGTCAAATGGCTTCTTCCTCCTAAGTTTGCTCCTTACATGTGGGCATCATGCCCCTAGCCATGCATCAGACTGATGGTAAGTGGAATTGAACATGTTATAGATTAAAGAAAATATGTAAACCAAAAATATACTTCAAACATCAAATATTAAAAAAAGATATACAATTTCTTTTAGATCATTTATTTTATCTTGACCTATATAAGAATCCTTTAATTTGCACATAAGTGTCGCTTCTCTTATGAACCAAAGTGCCTCTGGGGTTGCACTGAAGTGCCTCTTCTCTTATGCACCAAAGCGCCTTTTCTCTTTTGTACCAAAGTGTCACTTGGTTCTGTACTGAAGTTCCTTTTCTCTTATGCACCAAAGTGCCTCTTGGCTTTGCACTGAAATGCTTATTGGTGAGTATATTATATAAGCTATCTTTTAACGTTCTTTTTCTTTTGAAAATCCTTAGCTTATTTTTTTTATTTTTCTTGTAACATTATCTTTAATGTGCATGATAGATGAAACAATAATATTGACAATCAATATGACATTTAGTTCATTATGGATTCCTTGGATTTAGGCAAATGAAACAATATGTATTGCATTCATACCATTGTATGTACAATTCATGTACATACATAGAATCAAACAATACTAATGTTCAATTAGGATGGACCACTTACCTTTCTCTTATAGGAAATCCTACTTCTCTTACTAGGTCAAAGAGATCTGATCACTGATTGAAGTTTGGTAGAAATCCCTATCGATCAAGTATGAGGTTGTTCTTAGATGTGATTTGCAAGAACATAGGATAGTGTTCTTTTGCTTGGTATTCTAGGATCATGGGGTCCCTTTTATAGGTTTTAGGGTCTAGAATCTTGTTGTACAACTGGATTTCATTTTAAATATCTTTTTTCTTGAATTTAGCATTGCCTATTAATTTAATAAAAATGTATTAAGTGATAAAAATATGTGAAACATCTTTTCCTTTGCTAATTACTAGATTCCAACTTTGTTGTCAAACTAATTATCTATTTTTTTGTGAGTTTCCTTCATTATCTTTCAATATCTTTTGAATGAGTTACTTTAAAGGTGAGAGGAAAGAGAAAAAAGAATGTATTATCATTTAGTTTTATTTACTTATCAAAAGTATGACATTAATAAATAACCATTACATTCTATTTGTAATCATATAGAAAGAGAGAGAAAAGTGATAGATTTGTATAGTTCCTTTCATAATTACATAATGTCTTATTTCCATGTAACTAAGATCAAGAGACATTATTTTATTTTTTAATATCACAAAAGGGAAGAAAGAGATAAGGAAATTAAATTTACATATACATGAAGAATATAGAACTTGGTTTCATTTGTTATTTAAAAAATGTTGAATCTCATTACTCACTCCTAAATAATTCATACTTTTTGAAATGATGTTATGATTATGGAACAAAAAAAAGCATTTTTAATTGTCCATATTAAATATATCAATTTGATTTGTGACTTACATAACAACTTATCATACATAATTACATCTCCTTTTCTATAGCACATCTCCTAGTTGTGTTGAGAAGGTGATGGGTCAAACCCACACTTCTCTATAGTCTCCAATTAATATATTTCTCTTGTAAATTTGATTACATTGATTTCAATTATTCAAACATTGGAACATCAAAAAGAAAATAATAAAACTCTCCTTCCAACTTCCATTCTGTTATTTTTAAATGGTTTCTGTGTTGATTAATTTTGACCAACAACTAAACAATGTTTACATTATTTTGTGTTTTGTGTGCATTAAATGAACTGACATTATGTTTACATTTATTTGAGTGGTCAAACAATTTCGAAAGGAAATCAAATTTGGACCACATATTAATTAGGTAGTCTAGATCCTTTCTAAACAATAAAATCTGGAAAAGAGATGGAGCACAGAGGAGAGAGGGGCAATTTGGGGGGCGATCCGGGGTGGCACGGCGAGCGGAAGGCGCGGCCTGGGATGCAGAGGTTGCGGCGTACGGATAGGGGGTGGAAGAGGGGGGAGAGGAAGGTTCTTTGGCGGAAGGAGTAGCAACCACAGATGACCACCAGATGGGACAGACACATATGAGGGGATCTCCATGAAAGCGGAGGAGATAGGCATCGACCTATAGTATGTGGGACTGAGGGGTGGTAGTCGAAGCCCTCCAAATATGAACAAGGAGGCTTCTAGCCAAAGCACTGTCACGGAAATGAAGATGGAAACCACATTTCCTCCATTGGGAGATAAATCTATGAACCATATCAATGGAATAGTGGGTGGTGTGAAGTCCTGCAGTGAACTTGTTGGAGCGAAGAACGCACAACATTCGTCATTCATTCTATATGCACCAGTGGAGAAGATAAGGCTAGAAGATGTGGAAATAATCAATGAGAAGGGATACATGGAGATCTACATAGCACTGGAGGCATAGGAGATTTTGCAGAAGCAGTGGAAATACATTGTGGTGGCTAAGCTGGTAGGGAAGACACTCGGCTAACTCACTATGGTTGAAAGGCTCAAACTTCTTTGTAAGCCAGTAGGTAGGATGAATGTCAACGAGTTAAATTTGGGGCATTATGTCATACAACTATAGTGTGAAGAGGATTTCTACAGAGTTCCCACAAGAGGGTCATGGGTGATCTTCAAAAGTTTCCTCATGATGTGGCCATGCGACCCATACTTCCATCCTATTGATAAAATGCCTAAGTGGGTGGTGACTTGGGCCAGGGTCCTTGATTAGCCACTGCACATGTACAATGACATGATATTATAGAGAATAGGACAAGTGTTGGGATGACTCACTAGAGTGGACAAGCAAATAGACAGCTGCACCAGGAGCAAGTTCACTCGAATTGCAATGGAACTTAAAGTAGAGGAACCTATAAGACTGAGGTGATTAAAGATGGGTATGAGTACAAATTGGAGTATGAGGAGATACCAGAGGTTTGAGTTAGTTGTGGGAGGTTTGGGCACACTAAAATGGCCTATGGGAAACTAATGAACACAGACACAAGTGTAGAAGATTCTGAGGAAGGGTGGGAGTTAAATGGAATGAGGAGAGGGAGCAATGGCAGACTTACTATGGAAAGAATGTTCATACCAAAAGGTTGAACTATAAACAAAAGAATGCAGGGGGATCTGGGAAAGAAAAGGGGAACATGAATAGATATGAAGCTCTTGAAGTGGGAGATAGAGGAAGTAATAGTAGATGACACTCTTAAAAATGCACAAGGAGGAAAATCAAGAATGAGAACGAGGAAGGTTACTACTCAAGACACACCAAGGGAAGATATTCTAAAGGAAAACACAAAAAAGGTGAATGAGGAAGCCAACAAGGATGGTGATGTTCTAACAAAGACAACAGAGGGCCACACAATAGTGAATCTCGGATTAGACAAAGTCATTACTAACATAACAGGGAAGGAGAACCAAGAGGTAGTCATGATGGAGAACATTGAGACAACAACTGGACCTTGCTCGGAGGATGGGGGTCAGGTTCATGGAACAAGGATACTTGGAAGGGAGACCATAAGTAGTAGGGTAAGGGTGAAGGGAATTGTTTACAACGTAAGACAACATGCAAGAATGGAGGAGGATGAGGTGGGAGGAACACCCCCTAGGGGGGAACTTAGTGAGCTGGTCTCAATTTCCCCTGGGCTTTTCTCTCTTTGTGTTTAATTATTAACACGATAGATTGGAATGTGAGGGGCATCTTGAATGATGACACCCTCAATACATTGAAGGACATGATCTTGAGACATAAAGTGAAGATGGTGGCAGTCCTTGAACCTCACATATCTGGGGAAAAGGTGGAAAATACCATCCATAAACTTTATTTTACTAGATCTCATAGAGTTGAGGTCCACAGTTTCTCTGGGGGAGTATGGCTGTCGTGAAATGAGGATGAGTGCTATGTTGAAGTGTTGGAAAGCCATCATAAATACATACACTATAGAGTCAATAATACTTTGTGTATTGTAGTTTACTCTAGTCCTAACCCAGTGTTCAAACCTCTACTTTCGAAACACCTTGTGTGGATTGAAGGGGGCATGGATGGGGCATGGGTTGTATTTGGTGACTTTAATACCATGATAGACCCAATGGAGAAGAAGGGAGGAAAAGGTTCTTCTACAGCAAAGCTACCAAGTTTCAAGAAACACTCATTAATGTAGGGTTGTATGATATTGGTTACTTGGGTCCCCCTTTCACATACAAGGCCGGGGCGTTAATGGAAAGGTTGGATAGGTGTGTAGTTAATGCTGTCTGGATCCAAATCTTCTGTAATTATGGAGTTCGGCATCTCCCTCGGATCAATAACCCCATTTTGATTTCCTCCAAATAATGCTAGAGAGTAGGGAGGAGATTTAGGACCAGAGCCTCATGGGCCAATGAAAAATATTTTCAGCAAGCCATTAGACTCGACCAATTGGGAAAACAACCTGGGTTTTCAAGAGGCCCTTGGGAAGGCCAAGCCTGGGCTGATGAAATGGGATCAACATCTTATCAATGACATGAACAAACATAAGGATTACATTCTTAAAGAGATAGAAAAACTCCAGTTTGACAACTGATGAAGAGTGTGTCTGTCTGGCAAGAGAATATGAGGAGATGTTAGCAAAAGAAGAGGAGAAACTGAAATAACAGAGCCATATAACTTAGTTGTTGAAGGGTGAACATAACACCAAGTACTGCGATGATGTGATAAAGAGTAGACAACAAAGCAATACCATCAAGGCATAAAAGAATGATAGTGGCTAGTGGGTGATTCAAAGTGGATAGCTTGAACAGATGGTGAATGATTTCTTTCACGCACACTTTACTACTACTGGGATGCCTTCCCCAGATGACAACATTAAGATGTCGGGAACATATAAGGGGTTGACTTTGCACCAGTGTATCAAATGGCAAAAATATCAAACAAGGAGAAAGTCTATAGAATAATCGGGAAAACGGAAAAATACAAGGCAAGTGGTCCAGACGGAGTTGATGCGGATTTTATCCAAGTGAATTGGGGACATATCAAAGACTCTATCATTACCATGGTTCATAGTGCCATCATGGGGTTTCCTCTCCCTGGGGGAATGTGTGATTTTGTTATAGCCCTCATATCGAATATTAAGAATCCAACCTCCCATAATCATCTACAACCTATTCCCTCAACAATGTTGTTCTTAAACTCTATTTGAAACTTGTGGTGGAACGATTGAAAAGGTACATGGTTGACTATATTTCTAAGGAGAAAAATAACTTTGTTCTAGGGAGGAAGATGACAGAGAATATTGTCATCATACAAGAGTTAATTCATAATGTGTGTCAGATAGGTCAAGGTGCATACATGGTGATTAAGTTGATCTCTCTAAAGCTTATGATAAAATGGACCGGTCATTCATTCAAGACACTATGGAAAATGTGTGATGGCCCAGAAATATCATTAGATACACCATGAACTCCATCACCAGAGGTAGGACCAGTGTGTTGTAGAATGGGAAATAGCTTCCCCAGTTTAAAGCTACCAGGGGACTCTGTCAGGGGGACCCTCTCTCCCCTTACATGTTTGTACTCTGTTTGGAGCGACTGAGCCAGGTCATACATTAGAGGGTCGGGAGTGGGGATTGGAAACCAATGAAGATGGCTAGTGGGGGCCTGCCTTCTCATACGTTGCATTTGCGGATGACATTATGTTGTTTTCTAAAGCCAACTAGACACTTCTGGAGATGATACTGAATTTCTTTAAAGACTTCAAGGCTACCTTGGGCCAAATAATCTCAGCTAAAAAGACGGTGATTTATTTCACCAAGAGCAGACTAAGGAGAGTTCATAGATAGATATTCAGAAAGTCATGCTTTCCAAAAACTGACGATATGGGGCGCTATGTAGGATCTCCTATCATCCATGGTCGGGTCACAAAGGAAACATATAGTGAGGTAGTACACAAGGTGGATGGGAGGGTTAATGGGTGGGCCACCAGAACCCTATCCATTTTAGGGAGGCAATGCATGGTGAGATCGGTCTTATCAACCATCCCAACCTATGTTATGTAGTCCAGCAGCCTTCATGTGGATATATGCAGTCGGATTGACAAAACCACATCAAGCTTTCTTTGGGGGGAGGTAGGAAAGCTAAGGCCTTGTCACTGGTAGCATGGGACCAAGTCACTAGCCCTAAGGAGGAAGGAGGGTTCAGAATTGTGAGTGAATAGGACTGTAACACATCTTTACCAATGAGAAGTGCCTGGGATCTGAAGAGGAACCTGAAGGCCCCTTGGTGTAAAGGGTCGAATGCCAAGTATAAGAAGTTCATCGGTAGGTCAAGCCAGTGAGACATGCTCTTTTGGACACAAATTTTCAGCATGGAAAGCTTAATCAAGGATCAAAGTAAGAAAGTGGTCATGGATGGAGAGGACACTAATGTATGGAATGATCGGTGGCTGTCGGGTTTTTCTGAGTTTTGGGTTTGACAACGAGAAATGTGACATCCCCAGATTTTCTAAAACTTAATATGATGTGTGACGTCTAAATTGAAACCCTCACCTCAGTGAGAATCCTAATTTAAACACCCCACACTAGGTTAAGAAGAAGAAAATCAAGGGAGTCATAAGGAAACAATCAGTAGCACATGCACATGAACAATAATAAAACCATACAACACATGTTCACCATTCAATATATAATTACATAATGACTTGTTACAACATTTGATATTACATATTGAACAACAAACTTTTACATATACATGTACTACCACTAAACTATAGGATCTTAAGACAATAGGTCCACATGTACGTCAACTCGCCATACATCTCACAAATGTCTTGGATCTTCAAGATCACATGTCCACAACCTAAACAAAAGATTAAATGTGGTACACGTCAGCACAACATTCAAGAATATTGTACTGAGTACGCCTACATGTCTTTTATATACCTCTCATTATATCTTGGAAATAAGATAAAACCAATACTTGGCAGCAGTAAACAAATATAATAAAAGGCATATACTTGAAAAAAGATGTTTATTAACAAAAAGAACACATATTTTAAGCTCATTTTCTATTATATCATCCATGCATTGACCTCCGAAGGTTGAATGCAGTAAGGCCTTATGATCGACTACCAAAGAGTTGGATCATTTCATAATGTGATCAGACTACCAAAGAGTTGGATCACTTTCAAGTACTTAACTACCAAAGAGTTGAAGTACTTTATTTTCCAGCACTTGACTACCAAAGAGTTGAAGTGCTAATGGAACAAATATATTATGTTTCATGTGTTCATAACAATAAGTATAAAAAATCAAGCAAGATATCATACAAGAACAATCATTTCATCCAATATCATATGCCAAGTATTTTACTACACATATAACACAAGCATATTGTATAATAAGCCAAGAAAGAGGTAATGGCGTACCTTGATCAAGACCAACCTAATCACATTCTTGATGTCAACTATAACTTGATCAAACCCTGATAAATATAAGATAATACACTATCATCATATTCTCATCATCTCAACCATAGTTAGGTCCATATTAGGGTTTAGCTTAGTCTTATGATATTTCCATCATTATTTATTGTCTATCTCTTCTTGTTATCTAGGATTGACATTACTGTTGTTGTATTCTAGATTAGTATCAATAATCTAATTATTTGATTACACGTGATTATGTGTACATATTAACCCTAGATCATATTCATTTAGCTTATTAGGGTTTTATATCACATGAAATAGTCATTATCATGTTACCATTAATTCCATATATAAAACTGATCTCAGAGTTACATATTATATTCTAATTACTTATATTAGGATATTCTGTAATTTCCATGATTTATTGAACATGTATTTATTTATTGCATTTTATTTAGGGTTATTAGCCCTATTTAGCTATATTAAGAAAAATACACAATTTCATGTCCAAGCATCATCATATCAAATATAATATGGATCATAAACATGATTATTGGTTCATTGACATTTTATCACAATTTTATTCCATCGTTTGATATTTGTTATCTATGAAATAAGAATATAATATCTTACATGATATTACTGACATTAAAGCATCAAAAGCCTGATATTATGCTTTGATGTTATTCTACACATGTTTTTGAGAATTTTTGTAGTTTATTTTTAATTTTCTGATAAGCCGACTATTTACTATGATTTATACAAGATCTGACAATTTTCTGAGATTATTACCTTTTTCGGCAAATTGCCAGCCACCACGTGGCGACTCTGGGCGTGGCCCTAAGATCCTGGCTCGCCCACTGAGTCGGCCGGTTCAGGTGATGGGTTCGCTGGCTGGACCAACCCTTCTTTCTTTCTCACGTGTCCTCGCATTCTCAGCCCGATACGTCTGCGTGGATTTTCAAAGCTTCAGCCGCCATCGTGAGGTTCGACTCTGGTGTGGGATCGGCAGGTGCCACCTCCTCCTCATCGACTTAGAGGGCCACCAACAGCTTTGAGATTCAACTAGAAGTGTCACCAGCTTCTCAAAAATTGTCATTACCTCCTCCTCCTCACGGTTTGCAGAACTAGCCGCCATTGTTCTCTGTTGTGGCAGAGAAAGAGGCAAAAAGCCTCTGCTTGGTGATTCTTGAAAATGAAGCCCCTTGAGACACCAAGAAGTATTCAGAAACTCTTCTGCAACCTTCTTTTGCAATGGCGAGGTCCGTAAAGCTATCTAGAGCTTTACCTTCTCCTCCGGCTAGGTATGGCTTTGTCCACCTTGAAAACCACCACGGAGATCACTGGAAATGCCACGATCCTTCTCCGTTAGCCTTCCTCATCATTTCTCCTTACTTTGATTTCCTCAAAGGGCCCTCTATCTTCATTCTCCACCTCCAATTTCCACCTACTTTCCGCAGTGGAGAGGCACTGCAAACTGGGAGCTCGTTCTCGTTATATCTTTCACCAAATGCCACGATGTGAAGGTCAGCATGGAAGTTTTTAATAAGGCGAGGACAACTACTTGGCCTCCCACTCCATTCACCCCACGATTTGACTAGTGGTGTCTGGGTAGACCGCGATAACAACTGTTCACCCCCACCTTGCTCTAACCGCAAGGTAGGAGACAAGCCAGTCTGCCCTTGATCTGGCATCCAAAGGTTAAAGTCCACCCCCATTTAAGTGAGATTTGTGGATTCTCAAAGCTATGTGATGATGCCCTTGGATCTGGGATCCAAGGCTAGAAACTAACTATACAGACCCAACCCAAAAGCAAGGGGGCGTGTGACACAGGCTAAGGATGGAAACTTAGGTCCATAAATCATCAACCATGTACATTATTTTGCTATATTCAAACCTTCATAACTTCCTCTAGGATGCTCCAATTGCCACCAAAAATTAACCATAGTTTCCTCACCACTCAAATTACTTTGTACTCAAATTTGGTGTCAAAATTCTATTGTTTGATCACTGAATAAAAAACCTCAAAAGACATGAACATAGGGATCCAAATTATGATATGAGCATCACTCAACAAGCAGACTTTATCAAAATACTTGGATCTCTCAAATAAATCAACATATGAATTCCAATATATCATTAGACATTTAAGGATTCCAAAAGTCCACTCCATCACATCCTACACACCTTAAAACAAATTTTGTCCTCAAAATTAAGTTAAGATTCAGTCTTTCACGTCATATTCATCTTAAAAGGAATTTCGTCCTTGAAATAAAAATACATTCTTCCTCCAAGGAAAATTAAGAGTTATTAATTCGTATGTAGGCCACCAATCTAGGATATTTCAAAAACATCTAGGGTGAAGCACCCACCTTATAACCTGTTTACCATGCTTAGGTTGTGTCATGCCATAATTCATATCTTAGAATTTACATCCTCATTTCACCCAAGAATTAAGGGTTCCAACATTAACATTTTTTTTGAAGGGGTTTATTAAAACTAACCCACTTTACCCATCTATTTTATACCAAGATGCCAACATCATTTTGTATTGTGTTAAATTTTCATAATATATTCCGTGTATTAATTAAGCACTAACATTATCATTGTTTGGCATATATTATTAATATGATCTCATTTCACTTTCATGTTAAGTTACAAGTTTATTTGTGAATTAATCACTAGATTCACCAACCATAATATGTCATCTCGATTCATGAAACATGGATCATTAGTGTCATCTCATTTCTTTTCTCATAATAAATTACATCATTTACTAGTGATTTCATCACAACATCAACCAACAATTTCACATTATCATGATTCACACGTATGGCTAGCCAACTAATAGAGAGATATGTGAAAGCATCTCTAGGGTTTTCCAATCTTATCATGTCCTCATACATTACCTCGAGATTAGATCATGAACATATATATATTATATCATGGTTGTGCTACACAAACTTATATGAGTGGCTTGTCAAACATACATCAAAACTTCATCTAGTCCAATTGAGGTTCTCCTAATCCATATCATGAGGATAGTGCCATGCTTAGTCTCTCTAATATCACTCAACTCTATGAGTATCTCATATGCACATACTTTATCTTTCCTTTCTTAGTCTAGGGTTCATAGTATACCTCATTGGAACTAGAGATAGCCTTACAATCTCTAGTCACATAAGCACAAACCAAAACATGATATGACATTCTCATCATAGATCTCTAACCATGACATACTATATATCATCTCTCTCTTATATGTACATCACTAGAGTCCTAGTAGGAACCACTGACCGGCCTAAATCGTACGTCTAAAAGGATCGTATTTGAAGTAGTCAGACTTTTAAATTACCTGACTCTTAGGCCCCCGCAACGATGACGGGGTCCAAAGTAGCAATCGGGGTCGAACCACAGGGACAAGGGTGGTGGTGTTAAGAACTCAAAATCAACACATTACACTCCGATAAAAGCAAGGTGAGGATAAAGTTCCCAAAGGGAACAACATGCGAAGATCGATAAAATAAAATAAAACTATCTCCAACTGGAGCTACAAGGAAAATTAGGGATTTTAAGCGTTTATCAGTTTTTAGGGGTTTTGCGCAAAAGAACCAGAGGAGATAACACTATTTCTTTGGTAAGGAACTAAGTAGGAAACTTTGGTAAAACAAGCGGCAGCAGGAACATCCAGTACCCCTTCTCTCAAAGAGGGTACCTCTAACTAAGCACCAACACCTCTTTCAAGGTTTCTAGACTTGGGCTAGAGTGGAAAGGTCACTGAAGCAACTCTGATCCTGGGTACTCTTAGATCAGACCAAACACTAGAGCCACAACACCTCTCTCGAGGTTGCTGCAACGGGAAACACGGTTCGATAGCTAGACAAAACATGATCCAAGCATACAAGCTAGAGTTCAGATGCTAAACAAAGTAATCATCCAATAAAAAGGAACCAAACATAAAGCCAATAGATATTTAAAGCTCCTCTAATTCCATTAGCATAATCATTATATAAAAGGGTTTGGTTACATTGCGTAATTAAAGAAAGTAAATGACTGAAGAAGGAAAGATAGGTATCGTCTCCTTGATTTAGAAGAGTGACATGCAGCAGAAGATCCCTAAGATTCCTCTAGCATGATACCAGTTTTGAGCTCTGCCCGATACGCCTGTGTCGGGTGGCACTCCCTGTCGGGCGATAGGCCATGACAGGCAGACGTACCGAGCAAAGTGTTCTTGTCCGATACGGTCGTGACGGGATAACTCCCTCTCGGGTGACACATCGTGACGAGTGATTCGTATCGGACTCAGTATCGTGTCGGGCTAGAGGCTGCTTAGGGTATCGGGTTACTCATATCGGGTGTCCTCGTTGGCCGATATCGAGCTATTGTGGTGACCGAGGTTGATTCTAAGTGAACCATTCCCACCCTCTCGGGTCGGGGAAGTGCTCACCTAGTATCGCCCAGTACACCTCTGAGACGCGACATGCTAGCTCCAGGAGCTTTCCCAAGTTTCACGAGATTCTGACCCATCCCATCGAGGTCGTGTAGCTGCTATTTATAGGCAGCGGTTGGGAGAAGTTGCGGTTCTCCGGACACCACGTGTCATTTATCAGCTCTATTATGGCGGCTTCAGGGATGCCCGATATGCGTGTCGCCCGGCACAGAGGGTGTCGGGCTGTAAGTGTGTCGGGTGTCGTGACGATTGGGTGCCTGCCGGTGGGTGGCTTGTATCGCGCGACATGCTTCAGTAGTCGTGGCGAGTACAGCTCCCTATCGGGTAAGTGGTGTACCGCCCGTCAGATCTTCCTTGCGCGGCACGCCCGTGTCATGCGGCAGCTGTATTGGGATGCTGTTTGTCTGGCAGTGAGTGTGTCGGCCGACTGGTAGGAGGGTTGATGCAGGTAGAACATGTTCATGGGCTGGGACGGGCCATTTGCTGATAAATGAGTGGAAAATGAGGAAAACTCTACAAAAGATGATAAAATTGAGTTAAGAACGTAGTGTGGCCTGTTTATTCAAAAACATGACAAAAAGGAGAGGAAAACAGTTTAAAAGGGTAGATTTGACAACGAAATAAGGGCCAAAAACATCACAAAATTTGGTGTTATCAACTCCCCCAAACTTAGCATTTTGATTGTCCTCAATCAATCTTTAAACTTTGTTTGTGACGCTTCTTCTTAACCGGTATGGTTTTCAGACCATAGGTTTGAGCGAGTATTGAGATGTCTTATAGAGAATATTGCCCGACCACGAACAACAGACTTTACTTTTCCTGCCTTATTTAAGCAAAAAATTTCTCCACAGCTTCGACGAGACTTGGGTGCATAATTTTGAAGTTAGCTTTCACACCAAACAGCTTTTGGGAACAGAAAGTTGTGTGTTTGGGTAGGTTTAAGGCTTTTTGGGTTTTTCTTGTTTCCCATTAGTCCATCCAGGTACGGGTCCATTAGTGGATGAGTGGTCCCTACAGTCCAAGCCAGTTGGCTTTAGAGCAGTGATTTCACATCCTACGTACCACTTCCCCGGATCTACCATGCCTAAAGATGGGTACTTTTTGATCACAAGTGTGTATATATTTTTTTCTTTTTTCATTTGGCACAACTCTCATGATTTTATTCACTCTCATAAGGCTATTCTCTCTTTTGGAGATTTTGTTGGGTAAGGGAAAACAAGAGAATTTTTTTGCTGTTTGGGTAGCTTTTTCCTTCTGCATACACGTCTCTTAGCTGTTGTGAGATTATTTTTCAAAAACATTTGGCATGGAAAGTCGTAGTCTTTTATTGTTTTAGGTTGCATTTTCAAAAAGACATAACAAAACCTACATCTCTTTAGACACAGTTAAAACAAACTGGCAAGAAGTCGTATCATGTTTTTACTATACAATGTCTTTGTACATATATATGGAGACAAAATAAGCAAAAATTTTATAATTTTGTATGAGGCATGTATATGTATATGTACAGATGTTATAGAAAAAGAACAAAAGAGGTGAAGTTTGAAGTGATTTTAGTACCTCCCTCACCGGTACATAGTATCCCCCCCAAACTTACTCCACAGTCTGTCTCAGAGTTGTGAAGTAGCTAAGGTGGGTAATGTTAATGTAGTGAGGGTTAGCTGGTGAGCACGCCTTTGCCAGATAGAATCTCCCACACATATTCTCCTCGTTTGTTGTGGTAGTCGATGTGGTGGAGCTGGTCAGGCATCTCTTGATTTGATATCCATTCCAACACGAAGATGCCACAGTCGTTGGATAAAGGAATTTTTTGTGGACTGCGGTGGTAGAATTGAAGCTCGTGTCATTTGCTAGCTGATGTCTCCAGGAATGGTTGTATCAATGCCGCCACCTCCTCGTAGTATGTTCATAATAAGCGCTCGAGGGGTGTCAACGATGTCGATGTACACTGCACCGGATGATCTTTGTTGTTGTCTGAGCTATTGTAGAAGATTCCTACTCGTTGGCGAGTGTACATCGTCAGGAGCATCCAGTGGTTGTAGTGCAGGATGGGAAGGAAGATGGTGCGCGGAACTCTGCACTGCAACTCTGCCAGAAAAGTTTTCTTCGCTCCTGATTCATCGGCAAGGCAGATTTCGTTGAACAACATTGGATGAGCTATGTATGCGTGTTCAAACTTCTTCTATAGTGTCTGGATGTAGGCGGCCGCCACAGATATCACCAAACATCCTCCTTCTTTTACAATGTCCCTCAAGTCGTCAACTGGGACTATGACACTGCCTGCCTTGTAGATGACATCTGGTGGGGTAGAGTCAACTAACTTCAGAAGAACTTCATTGACCTACTCCTGCGTGAGTGTAGAGCACGAGAAATGGTCAAAGTTGTTGATCATTTCTTCTGATGTTTCAGGCGAACTGGGGTCTTTAATTCCGTGTACTTCCCGCAGGATTTCTAACCGCTTTCCTGCCTCGTAGATGTCTACTTCTTTCTCAGCGTCTTTCTCTGGAGTGTTGCTGGGTTGTGAAGATTTGTCTGCTTGATCACTGTACAGCAGCCTCTCTGGTACCCCTGCATCTTGGAAGTAGTGTCTGTCTTTGATCAGCAGCAAGGAGTAGGTGCTCCTGAGTTGGTAGAAGTTTTGGCCCTGGAGATGCCTTATGTATTTGAATATGTTGAGCAGCTCCATGGCGCACAAGATGATAAAGGCATTGTTTCCACTTCCCTCTTCAGCTTGGACGGGCAAGTCTCTGATAGAGAAGAAGTTCCAAATGCTGCTATGACGTTGGACTCCTTGCTTGATGGCTCGGAGGAGATGCAGCGGTAGAAGCTTGAGATGTTTATCCTTCAGGCAACTGAAAATAAGTCATGAGCGTGGCACCTCCTTGCTGCAGCAGCTGAGGAGCTGGACGTCATGGTTCTGGAGGTCTGCCACACACAGGAATCACATGTTGTGGTGCTTGTATGGGGCCAACACGATGTTCGTGTAGTGCTCTTCGATGTGTCGCAACATGTTGGCCACCGCGATGGAATCTGGTACTCCCATCATCAATCTTCTTGTCAAGGTCAGGGTGGCGTTGTATATTGTTCTCCGACCTGTATCGGTGTTGAAATTCTCTATTATTGCACCTTCTAGGACCCTGAACAACTTCTTTCCGACGACGGATGGTGAGCGGAATATGCTTCTGAGTGTTCCCTGTCGTACAGAGAAGTAGTTGTCACTCCAGACGACATCTTCTTCATCAACCTACGACCTTCGGACCTTGTTCAACAGTTTCTGGTCCCTGATCGATAGGTATCTGATGACCCTTCTGTCGAAGTTGGCCATCTCGAAGGAAGGTATCTCCGACGATGCAGAGAATTCATCTGTCGTCAAGCTTCTTCCTCTGGGGTGTGTCTTTCATTGGCGGCACAGATGTCCCCCCCTCTCCCTCAGATTCGTTAGAAGAGTCCTCCCCGGCGCTGATTGCTTCGTTATCATCCTCAGCTTCGTCTAGGGGAACTGAGGGGGCTGCTTCTTCCAAACCACGGGAGCTCGCCTGTCCTGCTGGAGCTCCGTTGGCTAACCTTTGCGGTGTCCCTTCCTCGGGCGTTGGTGATTGCCCGCTGGAGGAGGAAGTGGAGGATGATCTTGGTGAGGATGCTGATGAGGAGGGTTGAGAGCCTGAGCCAGGAGGTGACAGAGATCTCATCGGCTACCTTGGACACGGATGATCGTCCCTCCTATTCATCCTCTCCTCGATCACGTCAAGGCACTAGAGGGCCTGCTGCAGTGTGGCGTTGAGTGCCTCTAGTTGGCCGGGGAGGCCAACTAGAGTCAGCAGTTGCCACTCCTGGCTGCTCAACCTCTGCTGGAAAATGGAAAACTTGCGGGTAAGTGAAGAAAAAGTAGTAGAGTGGCTTTTTTTACCTCCCACAAGTTATCAAGTTCATGTCCCAGCATCTGTCCGAGCGACAGAGGGGCTCCTGTAGATCTCCCTCTCGTTCTCACGACGCCCCTCCCGCGTGAAAATCTACCCGACGAGTGTGCCACCTCACTTGGGGTAGTGTCGATCTGGACAGTTTGTGAGGTAGATGCTTTAGGGTGAGGCGTCAGTACTTGTGTGGATGTCTCTGCCTCACCTGCTTGTAGTGGTAGAGAGGGTCGTGGTGAGGGTGGATGTTGCTCCACCTCTGTGTTTTCGGTGACCTCCTCTGCAGCTGCCGTAAGGAACATCGGCGGTGGTGTCGGCGTAGGTTGAGCAGCTTCGAGCTCCATTTCGAGGATCTCGGCGAACGCCCCATTGCTGGTGTCCAACTCCATTTCTTCTTCTGCCACTAAGGGCACCATAGAAGTTTTGGAAGTTGCAGTTGTCTCTTCCGTGGCAGCTTCCGTCGAGGCTAGTATGGTTGTCTCTGCCCCGATTGTCTCAGTGGCATCCACGATCACCGATACTTTTTCAGCCATGACAGATATTGTCATGATCGTGGCTGGGATGGTAGGAGCAACGACAGCTCTATCAATTGCTGTCGTCGGTGGCTCTGGAGCGGTGGGCGGCTTGGTAGGAGTCGTGTAAGATTTGCCCTGTCGTGCATCGAAAGGAATTTGTTCTCCTCTTACAGCCGCCCTCTCTTGTATATTGGTAGTGGCGGCGTAAGCGGCTTCGACTACCACTGCTTCAATCTCTGCCCTAGTGAAGACTAGTTTCTCTGCGTCGTAGTTGGCACAGCTAGGAAGCGGAAGGAGGGTGTTTGTTCTTGCAAATTTGTAGAAGTAGCTTCACCCCTCCTTCTTGATAATGTTGGCCCTCATGAGGAACTTGAGGTCGATCTTCTCATCGCCCCTTGTCCTCGAGAGACTATGTGGTTCCCTGGGGTACCCTAACCCGACCGCAATTAGATTGACAATGCCACCCATGCAGTACTCCTTGGTGGCATCCTTTATTGGGTGTAGCCTTTTCAGCAAGAAACGTCCCCGGTTGATCATATTACCCTCCATCATGTGCAACATGAGATAGAATTCTTCGGTATAGATGTTGCTTGATTCGTTCTTACTGAAGAGCAGGCACACCACAAATGTGTGCACTATTCTCCAAAAGCAGGAGTGCACCGCCTCCACCTTGCTTCCCGGCTTAAACGATGACTCACCGGTCAGCTTCCTCTAGAGCTCCATGGGGTTAAACTTGTCTCCTCCGGTGATCTTTGCATCGTTATTAAGCAGTTCCTTCTCCTCCTCGCTGGAAGAGAAGATCTCATTGAGCAACTTCTCGGAGATGGCGTGCTCGACATTGTATAGTTGCCCCTGCAGTCTGTATGCTCCGTTATATTCTTTGATTTCTTCGGGTTTATTCGGCACCCAGCGGAGAGATGACATGAACTCCCTAGTAAGTTTAGTGTAGGAGGCGGAGTGGCTGAAGCAGATCTTCCCCAGCCCCGCTGCAGCTAGGACATTTTCAAGTCTGTCGAAAATGCCTAGTTGAAGGAAGGACGACTGGTGGCAGAATCTGCTCGGCCTGTAGAGTTTTTTTGCCAGTTATGAGTAGCGATGCCCGTGCTCGTTATCTCTGAGCACGAACCTACCTAGTGTATGATCCAGAGGTTCTGCCACTACGGTTGAAACTTTTGTTGGGGTCGTTACTTCTTCTGTCCTTGGTCTCTTTTCAGTCGTGGATGGCCCAGCTACCTCGGGGTTCGGGCGTTTCTTCCCGACGGTTGTAGTTTCAATTGTGGCCTCGGTGTCGATCCCCTGACCGTGTTCGTCAACTTGGATGACATTTTGCCTTGTACGGGCCATATCTGTTATCATAAGATAAGTTTATTAAGCATTTAAATGTTCCACCTTACCTGATATCGGTGTCTAAAGGAAAACTGATTGCATGATAAGAAAAGCTCGGCCCGATACAAAATCTACCTGACACAACCGTATCAGGCTTCAAAACTGAGCGATATTATGTTTTCCCGATATGGTCGTGTCGGGCGATACGAAGTTCAGCTGAAAATTCGCATAGGTTCGGCGTGAGATATAGGGTGTCATCGTGAACAGATTTCTTACCTGATATGAAAAAGAGGATGTCGCTCGTCAGGAGAAATACATGAGGCGATACAAGACTAGGCAACATGGGAAAAAAATCGGACGTTATGGCCATTGCCTGATACGTCTAAAGTTCAAGGTGTGTCGGGCGACACGGCCACGCGATGTGAAGCGCCCAATATGGTACGGTTGCTTCGAATGAAAAGGTGGCGCCTGACACACAAAGCAAAACAAGACTGGGTGACACGGGTCTTGCCCGGTATCGGGAAAGCACGCGTTAACGATGTGTCGCACGACACGGTCAAAAGTAACGCAGCCGACACAAATGTGTGTCGCGCGACACGGTCAAAAGTAACGCAGCCGACACAAATGTGTGTCAGGCGATACAAGGAAATCAACTAAAGCTGTGAGTCCGATACGAAAGTGCGCGACATGGGGGTCGTGTTGGGCAAGCCAAATGATACGGCTTTCGGGCTATACCTTTGCTATCTGAAGTTAGCTTGTGAGACACGCGAGCAGAAGCTAGGTTGCGCGACATGGGAGCAACGAGAGAAATTACTGCACGATACGTGAGTAGGTGAGGAGTAAATGCAGGTGCCCGACACAATTAAACTTATGTTACTATATATAGCAATCCAGATCGGGGGTAAAACGGGTAAAATAGGGGTACGTGTCAGGTGAGGAGAGAAATCATTCTCGAGACGGGCAGTCCCATCCGTCAAATCAAGGGTTATTACTCCTGCCGCCTGACACGATTGCTTGCTGCTCGACGTATTGTCTGACATGGCCTATTGCTAAGGTGTGTCGCCCGATACGCCAGGCCGATGAGGGTGTGTCTTGTGCGCCGCCTGAGTCTTTTGCTCGATACAGGTAGGGAACAAGGTATCCTTGCCCGGTACAAGGCTTTAGGACAAGATATTGTATGAAAAACCAAAATCAAAGCGAAGGAAAAAGCATTTGATGGGTAAAACATCATTGGCCTAAAATGAAGTTCCGGGCCTCAAATAGTTTTACTCATAAATGCTCATAAAACCGAGTGATGGCCCATAAAATAGAAGAGTCAGGGCATGTGACGCATGTGCTGACTCAGGCCTTATTACAATCATAATGTTCATAATGTTTTTCTTGTAGGAAAGGAAATAACGTCCTATTCTAAGAAAAGTAAAAACTCAGGCTGCCTCCCGAGGAGCGTTGTAGTTAGCATCGTCACCTCGACAGCTTTAGATCTTTCACTTTGCGCCTTCAGCTGTTTCCACATCCTGCAAGCTTATCTTTGTCCTTCTCACGAACACTTCATCTTCATATAACCTTTTTACTCTGTGCCCGTTCACTAGAAAAACTTTGGATGGATCTTCTTTATCATACAACTCCATCATCATTAATGGATATATCTTTCCTACGGTGAAGGGTCTGGACCACCTTGTTTGCATCTTACCTGGAAAAAGACGAATGGAAGATTTAAATAATAAAAATTTGTCACCTTCACTTACATCCTTCTTCCTCAGGTGGGCATCATGCCACACCTTGGTCCTCTACTTATAGATCCTTGCATTCTCATAGGCATGCATTCTCAATTCTTCGAGTTCCTGTAACTGTAGATATTTTTCTCCCCAGCCTTTTCCAGATCCATATTCAGGAACTTAATTGCCCAAAGAGCCTTGTGTTCAAGCTCTAAAGGTAGATGATAGGATTTCCCATAAATCAACTTGTAAGGGGTAGTTCTAATGGGTGCTTTATATGCAGTTCTGTAGGCCCAAAGGGCGTCATCAAGCTTCATCGACCAATCTTTCCTAGTGCGGCTGATAGTTTTCTCTAAAATCTGCTTAATTTGCCTATTTGAAACCTCCACCTGCCCTGAAGTTTGAGGGTGGTAGGGCGTAGTGACCTTGTGTTTAACCCCATACTTTCCCAGGAGTGCTTCAAACTATTTTTCTCCTAAATGTGATCTACCATCGCTTATCACAGTACGAGGTACTCTGAAGTGAGAGAAGATAGTCTTTTCAAACAACTTGATCACTGATTTGGAGTTGCAAGTCTGAGTGGCCACAACTTCCACCCATTTAGACACATAATCCACTGTGACTAGAATGTATTGATACCCTTTTGATGGGGTAAATGGACCCATGTAGTCAATTCCCCATACATCAAAGATCTCGACCTCGACCCAATTGGCCATAGGCATCTCATTTCTTCTTCCAATGTTTCCAGTCGATTGGCATTCTTTACAAACCTTTACATAATTTGCAGCTTCCTTAAACAAGGAGGGTCAGTAAAAACCCGATTGCAGCACCTTGGCGGCGGTTCTTTTGCTCCCCAGGTGTCCTCCATATGGAGAGGCATGACATTCTTTTAGAATGTTTGGGACTTCTTCTTCAGGGATACACCTTATATATAGGTTGTTTGTGCATCTTATAAAGAGAAGAGGATCATCCCAATAGTAGTTCTTTACATCTGAAAAGAGCTTCTTCTTTTGATTGAAAGTTATATCAGGAGGCAACTCCCCGCTGGCAAGATAATTACAAATATCTACAAGCCAAGGCAAATTCTCATCTTTGGTTTCAACCATCAACAAGGCTTCATCAGCATAGTTGTCGTTAATAGGTGGCTCCTTCTGGTCTTCGACTATGATCCTTGATAAGTGGTCTGCGACTACATTTTCTGCACCCTTCTTATCAATGATCTCATGGTCAAACGCCTGGAGTAACAAAGCCCACCTTAACAACCTAGGCTTGGTATCCTTTTTCTGCATAATATATCTTATTACCCCATGGTCTATGTAGACCTTCACCTTCGTTCTGATAAGATAGGATCTGAACTTGTCGAAAGCAAAGACAATCGCGAGCATCTCTTTCTCTGTAGTCATGTAATTCACCTAAGCTTCATTCAGAGTACGACTGGCGTAGCAAATTACATGGTGACTTTTGTCCTTTTTCTGTCCCAGGACTGCTCCTACAGCATAGTCACTGGCGTCACACATAAGCTCAAAAGGTAGCTCCCATTCCGGATCTTGAAGGATAGGCGGTGAGAAAAGGGCATCTTTTAAGGCCTGAAAAGCAATTAGACAATCGTCAGAGAAATTGAATTCAACATCCTTTACCAGAAGGTTAGACAATGGTTTCGAGATCTTTGAGAAGTCTTTTATGAATCTTCGGTAATATCCAGCATGCCCAAGAAAACTCTGCACTCCCGTTACAGACTTTGGTGGGGGTAGCTTAGATATGGCTTCAACCTTGCTAACGTCTACCTCGATGCCACGCCTCGAGACTTTATGCCCTATTACGATGCCTTCCCATACCATAAAGTGTCACTTCTCCAAGTTCAGGACTAAACTCTTTTCTTCGCACCGTTGCAAGACCAGAGACAGGTTTTTCAGGCAGGCATCGAAGTCCTTTCCATAGATGGAAAAGTCGTCCATGAAAACTTCCACGATGTCTTCCAGAAAATCTGAAAACATCGATATCATGCAATGTTGAAACGTTGTGGGAGCATTGCACAGGCCGAAAGGCATTCTTCGGAAGGCGTAAGTCCCATAGAAAAAGGTAAAAGTGGTTTTTTCTTGATCATCTGGTAAGATAGGGACGTGATAAAACCCAGAAAAACCATCCAAAAAGCAAAAATAGTCATGATGCGCCAATCTTTCCAGAACTTGATCAATGAAAGGAAGCGGATAATGATCTTTTTTCATGGCTTGGTTCAGTTTTCGATAGTCAATACACATCCTCCATCCAGTGACGGTCCGAACCACCACTTCATCGCCTTTATCTTCTTTTACTATTGTTATGCCTCCTTTCTTCGGTACCACATGGATCGGACTCACCCAGTTACTGTCATTGATTGGATAAATGATCCCTACATCCCTTAGTTTGATTACTTCTTTCGTAACAACTTCTTTTAGCATCTGGTTCAATTTCCTCTAGGGTTGAGCCAGAGGTTTAGCAGTTTCTTCCAAATTAATCTGATGCATGCATAGTGCAGGGCTAAGGCCTTTGACATCCTCCACCAAATATCCTATAGCCTGCCTGTGGAGTCTCAACTCCTCAAGAAGCTTTTCCAACTGATCCTTCATAAGATGGGCATTAACAATGACAGGATTTCTCTCTTCCTGATCTAGAAATTCATACCTTAATCCTTTGGGTAGCTGCTTCAGCTCTGGTTTAGCCTTGGGTGCCTTTTCTTCCGGTGCCTCCTCTAGAGAAGCAAACTTAACTGTCTCTATTACCTATTCCTCGTCGCTCAGATCTTCATCAAACCGATTTAGATAGTTGACAAACTCTACAACCTCTAGATCTTCAGAATCTTGATTGCTCAAAGCTCTCACAAGCGGGTCTACCATTACGATATCTTCCTCCATCTCTTCACAAAACTGGTTATAGCTTTCTACAAAGTAGGCGGATTCTAGTAGGGATGGTCCCTTCATAGCATCCTTTACTTTTAAATATAAGTGATCGTTTCCGACCCTTAGAGTGATTATTCCCTCAGCGACATCAATCAACGCTCTTCCTATAGCCAAGAAAGGGCATCCAAAGATGATAGGACAGCTAGGGTCCTCCATAGTGTCAATGACCACAATGTCGCACGGAATGAAAAAACTTCCCACACGGATCGGTACATCCTCAACAACACCTACATGTCTTTTAAAGGTATGGTCTGCCAATTCAATCCTCATGTTGGCCTTGACCATATCAGTCAAACCCAAACGCTGCACGAGGCTTAGGGGCATAAGGCTGATGCTAGCCCCTAAATCAGCAAGACCTTTCTGCTCGATATTATCTCCAATGGAAAAAGGAATGATGAAAGCCCTTTGATCCTTCTTCTTATTGGGTAAATCTACTTTGACAAAAGCAGAAGACATACTAGCTAGATGCACGGTCTCAACCCTTCCGCCTCTTTTCTTCTTGGTTATCAGATCCTTGAAAAACTTGGCATAGGTTGGCATTTCCTCTAAAGCATCCAGAAAGGGTACTTCAAGGTGAAGCTTCTTTACGGACTCCATAAACCTCTCGTAACACTTTTTAAGATGTGCCTTTATCAGTTTGTAAGGGAAAGGCAACTTAGGAGAGTAAGGACTTATTTTACCAAACAGGTCCTCCATAGATCTTGGTTCCGGCTCCCTGACATGAGCTTTTTGGCTGTCTTCCTCTGCAGTATTTTTTGCCGCAGTCCTTGATTCAGGTTCCTCGGGTCTGGCTGCTTCAGGACGTTCCATTGTCTTCCCTGATCTCAGCACTGCCATTTTAGCAGATTCGATGTTGGAGGGTATCTTACCTGAGGGATTCTTTATTAACTCAACCATATGGGCCAACTACTGATCTATTTGGTGTTGGTGCGTCTGCATGTCCGCCATCTAAACTCGCATCATGTTTAGAACTCTTGAATTGGACAACGCGCTTTACGCCAGCTGGTTGTTGATGGTATCTTGTCTTTTGACAAAATCGAACAATTAGCCCACCAAGTCTGGTTGGTTTGAGCTCTTGTCTTGACTTTGCTCCTTAGCTTGACCCTGGCCTTGACTAGGGTTAGCTGCTTGGCGACTTTGGTACTTTCCTTGCCCTTGGAAGTTTGCCTTGTTCGATTGGAAATTGGTAGTTCTGGTGAACTGACCTTGTCCACCCCTTTTCTCGAAACCTTGTGGTTGCTTGGTTGGGTTATTCAGCTGATGCGAGTTTTCGGCCGCATCCTTGTTGCCATAGCTAAAACCAGGATGATCCAGTCTCTTGAAGTTGACAAAAGAGACATTCTCGGCTTCCTCTGATTCATATTCACTTTCACTTGACTCGTCAAGTCGGGTGTAAACATAGTTATCAACCTCGTGTCCACCTTCTCTGCAGGTGACACACTTCATAACTTTCTCAACCTGTTTCTTTCCTTTTCCACCTGATTCTTTCAATTATCTGACATCAGTGGCTATCTTCTAGATTTGAGTGGTGATAGCTTCAAGAGCTTTAGATTTGACCGACGATCCTTCACTAGTCGCCTTCTTAGCATATCCTCTATCAGATCTGTCGTAGTCAGTGTTGGCTTGTAGTTCGGCCATGTTCTCGATGATCTTTTTTGATCTGCTGGGTTTCTTCTCCTGAAAGTCGCTTCCTATAGTTGCATTCAGTGAAACCCTTTCTTCAGGGGTCAGACCATTATAAAAGGTGGTTAACAGGAAACCCTTCTTGTAGTTGTGATGAGGATAGTCCCTCTGATATTCTTGATCTCTTTCCCAGGCTTCGTGTAGATTCTCATTCGGCTTTTGCATGAAAGACGTGATCCTCTGTCTATTCCTGACAATTTTCTCCGTAGGGTAAAACTTATTTAAAAAAGCATCTACCAATGCATTCCATCCGTTGAGAGCTTGATGCAGCAGCCCGAGTTACCAAGATAGGGCCTTGTCCTCTAAGGAGAAGATGAAGCCATTGGCAATAAATGACCTCTTGTGGAACTCCCCGCATTTTAATGGTATCACAGATGTTCTTGAAGGCATCAAGATGACGGTAAGGGTTATCATTTTTCGAATTCCCTCTGAAGCTCTTATTTTGGATCATAGAAATGATAGATGGTTTTAGCTCAAAGTTAGTTGCATTGAACCTTGGGATAACAACAGGACATCTTGAATTATTGGCCTTTGTGGCAGCCAACTCCCTGAGGGTCTTTTCTGCTTCGTTAGAATCTTCGTTGTCACTGTCTCCATGGTTCTGCTCCTGATTATGTTGATTTCTTCGGTGTCTGTGGTGATGACGACGTCTCTCATGACGGTGATCATCCTTAAACTATTCTGTTTCATGTTCTTCCTATTGCTGATCGCCATTATAATGGTCATTGTTCCCACGCGGAGGTGAGTGGGGTCCAACTCTAGCATTTTGTTCACCCTCTAAAAGAGGTGGTTCAACGCGAGGTGGCATGACTAGCGGTGTCGGTGCTCAACTAAGCAAAATGCTTTTTTTCTGAGTACCTGAATAGCACGTATAATCAAGTTAGAAAACTTGTATTAATAAAACGAACTACTCTATACTCATTTCAGGTTAGAAGATCAAAAAGGAAAAAGTGTTGTCAAGCTCATTTCTAAGCTTGAGGCACAGGAGTGTAGTTAGTGGATTCAGTTTGTTAACAATACCATTTTGCCTTGTCCCCGGCAATGGTGCCAAAAAGTTGACCGGCCTAAATCGCGCGTCCAAAAGGAGCGGATTTGAAGTAGTCTGACTTTTAAATTACCCGACTCTTAGGCCCTCGCAACGATGACGGGGTCTGAAGTAGCGATTGGGGTCGAACCACAGGGACAAGGGTGGTGGTGTTAAGAACTCATAATCAACACATTAAACTCTGGTAAAAGCAAGGTGAGGATAAAGTTCCCAAAGGGAACAACAGGCGAAGATCGATAAAATAAAAGAAAACTATCTCCAACTGGAGCTACAAGGAAAATTAGGTTTTTTAAGCATTTATCGGTTTTTAGGGGTTTTGCGCAAAAGAACCAGAGGATATAACACTATTGCTTTGGTAAGGAACGAAGGAGGAAACTTCAGTAAAACAAGCGGCAGCAGGAACATCTAGTACCCCTTCTCTCAAAAAGGGTACCTCTAACTAAGCACCAACACCTCTCTCAAGGTTGCTGGACTTGGGTTAGAGTGGAAAGGTCACTAAAGCAACTCTGACCCTGGGTACTCTCGTACTCCCAGATCGGACCAAACACTAGAGCCACAACACCTCTCTCGAGGTTGCTGCAACGGGAAACATGATTCGATAGCTAAACAAAACATGATCCAAGCATACAAGCTAGAGTTTAGATGTTAAACAAAGTAATCATCCAACAAAAAGGAACCAAACATAAAGCCAACAGATATTTAAATCTCCTCTAATTCGATTAGCATAATCATTATATAAAAGGGTTTGGTTACATTGTGTAATTAAAGAAAGTAAATGACTAAAGAAGGAAAGATAGGTATCGTCTCCTTGATTTAGAAGAGCGACATGCAGCAGCAGGTCCCTAAGATTCCTCTATCCCGATACCGGTTTGGAGCTCTGCCCAATACGCCTGTGTCGGGCGGCACTCCCTGTCGGGCGATAGGCCATGAAGGGCAGACGTACCGACCAAAGCGCTCTTGCCCGATACGGTCGTGACGGGATGCCCCCCACTCGGGAGACACACCATGATGGGTGATTCGTATCGGGATCGGTATCATGTCGGGCTAGAGACTACTTAGGGTATCGGGTTATTCATATTGGGTGTCCTTGTTGTCCGATATCGGGCTGCTGCGGTGACTGGGGCTAATTCTAAATGAACCATTCCCACCCTCTCGGGTCGGGGAAGTGCTCACCTATTATCGCCCGGTACACCTGTGAGACGCGACATGCTAGCTCCAGGAGCTTTCCCAAGTTAGCTTTCATGAGAATTTGACCCGTCCCATCGAGGTCATGTAGCTTCTATTTATAGGCAGCGGTTGGGAGAAGTTGTGGTTCTCTGTGCGCCACGTGTCGTTTATCAGCTCTATTATGGAGGCTTCAGGGATGCCCGATATGCGTGTCGCCCGGCACAGAGGATGTCGAGCTATAAGTGTGTCAGGTGTCGTGACGATTGGGTGCCTGCCGGTGGGTGGCTTGTATCATGCGACACGCTTCAGTAGTCGTGGCGAGTACAGCTCCATGTCGGGTAAGTGGTATACCGCCCGTCAGATCTTCCTTGCACGGCACGCCCGTGTCGTGTGGCAGGTGTATCAGGCTGTTGTTTGTCGGGCAGTGAGTGTGTCGGCCGACTGGTAGGAGGGTTGATGCATGTAGAACACGTTCATGGGTCGGGACAGGCCTTTTGCTGATAAATGAGTGGAAAAATGAGGAAAACTTTGCAAAAGATGATAAAACTGAATTAAGAGCGTAGTGCGGCCTGTTTATTCAAAAACATGACAAAAAGGAGAGGAAAGCAGTTTAAAAGGGCAGATTTAACAACGAAATAAGGGCCAAAAACATCACAAAATTTGGTGTTATCAACCACCAACCCAAGCATGAGGCTTCACAGAAACTAACATAGTTTTACCTCCTCCAGGGTCTTGGGACTCTCTCTCCCTCACCCAGATGATAGGTTCTCATATTTCCTTATTCACATATGCACATATAACCAGCCTCTCTCCAACTCTAGGGTTTAGTCCTCCCAAGGACATCTAGGGTTCAAGAAAGCTATACAAGTCATGCATAAAGCAACTCAACTCAATCACTTAGGAGTAGTCTAGTTTAGGACATATCATATCACATATTTCTCATCATTCTCATATCTTGGAGTTTAGGTTCCCTGGCCTTCTCCCTCTGGGTCTCACTCTCTCTAGAGTTAACCCTATAATTGGCCCCAACACTAGAGGTCCTCTTTGTAAGAGAGATTGAGGCTCATACTGACTCACAACCTTATCTCAACTTATCTTATCTCATCTTAAAAGAACATACATCCTTTCATCACCAAAGCCTATATTAAATCCTCAAAACTGAAACTTAAGTCCTCAAAGACAAACATATATCAACATAATCTATCTTATATCATTTCTATACATCTTAGATCATCATCTAATCTTATTCCATCTATCACATATTCCAACAACGCTCTAGACATCTAATCTAGAACTACTCTCTCTTCTAAACTGATGTCACTCACTTTCACTTAGGTTGCATGACCACCTCCTACTCGTACATATGTGGGGACACATTTTTGTAATACATATATATAATAAAATATTATATAGTTTTTCTTCGATAAAACATGTGTCACAGAAAACTATCAAGGTTCGATCCGATTGGAATCAAAAACCAAATCCAAAAAATGAGTGTCCCACACATGGTAGAGAGTACAATGCCATGAAAACTAGTGAAAAGGGTGAGAACATGGTGTAGACCAGTGTAGCTACTCTACACAACGAGCGCCATATGTCTAGGGTTTCTCTTCCCTTGTTGCGTGTCATTTCCAAATAATGCAACGTCCCATATCGCTGCACTATAAGGAAAGAATGACATCTAAGGACCTCCTATACAACAAGCACCAGTCTAGACCTAGTTCTCTGACATCTAGGTGCTAACCTAGAGGTTAGGTCAGATCTAGTCTCTAAAAGATGACTAATCTAACCCTAAAGATTATTAAGTTCAAAGTTCTTTAGTTTCAAGTTGCATAATGAGAAAATGTCAGGCTTTGCTATTGTTCATGCTCTGATACCACATGTGACATCCCCAGATTTTCTAAAACTTAATCTGATGTGTGACATCCAAATTGAAACCCTCACCTTAGTGAGAATCCCAATTTAAACACCCCACACTAGGTTAAGAAGAAGAAAATCAAGGGAGTCATAAAGAAACAATCAGTAGCACATGCACATGAACAATAATAAAACCATACAACACATGTTCACCATTAAACATATAATTACATAATGAATTGTTACAACATTTGATATTACATATTAAATAGCAAACTTTTACATATACACGTACTACCACTAAACTACACGATCTTAAGACAACAGGTCCACCTATACATCAGCTCGCCATACATCTCACAACTATCTTGGATCATCAAGATCACACGTCCACAACCTAAACAAAAGATTACATGTGGTACACGTCAGCACAATATTCAAGAATATTGTACTGAGTACGCCTACGTGTCTTTTATATACCTATCATCATATCTTGTCAATAAGATAAAACTAATACTTGACAGTAGTAAACAAATATAACAGAAGACATATACTTGAACAAAGATGTTTATTAACAAAAGAGAACACATATTTTAAGCTCATTTTCCATTATATCATCGATGCATTGACCGTCGAAGGTTGAATGCATTAACGCCTTATGATCGACTACCAAAGAGTTGGATCATTTCATAATGTGATCAGATTACCAAAGAATTGGATCACTTTCAAGTACTTGACTACCAAAGAGTTGAAGTACTTTATTTTCCAGTACTTGACTACCAAAGAGTTGAAGTGCTTAGATATAATGGAACATATATATTATGTTTCATGTGTTCATAATAATAAGTATGGAAAATCAAGCAAGATATCATACAAGAACAATCATTTCATCCAATACCATATGCCAAGTATTTTACTACACATATAATATAAGCATATTGTATAATAAGCCCAGAAAGAGGTAATGGTGTACCTTGATCAACACAAACCTAGTTACATTCCATATTTCAACTATAACTTGATCAAACCCTGATAAAACAAGATCATACACTATCATTAGATTCTCATCAGAGTTGAAGTGCTTAGATATAACCCATTGTAGTATACTATAATTACACAATAGGCTTTCACCTATTTTAATAGTTACCCGTTGTAATAGACCACAATCACACAATAAGTTTGCATGTCATTTGTTGTATATATACCACAAAGAATATATGTGTTTCATAAAATGAAACTGGTTCAGTGGTTTGAGATGTGCCTTACTTAGAAGTGGTCTCAAGTTCGAAACATTATGTCTAGATGTATTTTCCTTTTGTCTCAACATGTTATATACAACACCCCTATTACAACATGTGTGTTCAATGATCTACAACATGTATTAACTGTTGTATAAAATACATATATTACAATATGTGCAACACATGTTGTATAAAGAACCCCCCATAAGACCACGAGATCTAATACAACAGTTGACACATGTTGTAAAATGGAAAAATGAACTGTTGTGAAAACCATTTTTTGTAGTAGGGTTAGGGTTTAGATTAGTCTTATGATATTCCCATCATTATTTCTTGTCTATCTCTTCTTGTTATCTAGGATTGACGTTACTGATGTTGGATTCTAGATTAGGATCAATAATCTGATTATTTGATTACATATGATTATGTGTACATATTAACCCTAGATCATATTCATTTAGCCTATTAGGGTTTTATATCACATGAAATAGTCATTATCATGTTACCATTAATTCCATATATAAAAATAATCTCAGAGTTACATATTATATTCTATTACTTATATGAGGGTATTCTGTAATTTCCATGATTTGTGGAGCATTTATTTATTGCATTTTATTTAAGGTTATTAGCATTAATTATCTATATTAAGAAAAATACACGATTTCATGTCTAAGCATCATCATATCTAATATCATATGGATCATAAACATGATTATGGGTTCATTGACATTTTATCACAATTTTAGCCCATCGTTTGATATTTGTTATCTATGAAATAAGCATATAACATCTTACATGATATTACTGACATTAGAGCATCAAAAGCCTGATATTATGCTTTGATGTTATTTTACACATTTTTTGAGCATTTTGGTAGTTTATTTGTAATTTTTTGATAAGCAAACTATTTACTGTGATTTATACAAGATCTGACAATTTTCTGAGATTATTACCTTTTTCGGCGAATCACCAGTTGCCACGTGGTGACTCAGGGCGCGGCCCTAAGATCCTGGCTCACCCGCTAGCTGGCCTGTTCAGGCGATGGGTTTCCTTGGTTTGCTGGATGGACCAGCCCTTCTTTCTTTCTCACGTGTCCTCACATTCTCAGCCCTATACGTCTGCATGGATTTTTAAAGCTTCAGCCACCACCGTGAGGTTCGACTCCGGTGTGGGATCAGCAGGTGCCTCCTCCTCCTCATCGACTTCTAGGGCCACCAATTACTTTGGGATTCAACCAGAAGTGCCGTCGGATTCTCCAAAATTGTCATTGCCTCCTCCTCATGGCTTGCAGAACCCGCTGCCATTGTTCTCTGTTGCGGTGGAGAAAAGATGTAAAAGCCTCTACTTGGTGATTCTCCAAACTGAAGCACCTTGAGGCAACACGAAGTATTCAAAAACTCTTCTACAACCTTTGTTTGCAATGGCAAGGTCTGAAAAGCTATCTCGAGCTTTACCTTCTCCTCCGGCAAGGTCTGGCTTTGTCCACCTTGAAAACCACCACGGAGGTCACTGGAAATGCCACAATCCTTCTCCCTTAGCCTTCCTCATCATTTCTCCTTACTTTGATTTCCTCAAAGGGCCCTCTATCTTCATTCTCCACCTCTGACTTCCACTTGCTTTCCGCAGTGGAGAGGCACTGCAAAGTAGGAGCTCGTTCTCGCTATATCTTTCACCAAACGCCACGATGTGAAGGTCAGGATGGAAGTTTTCAATAAGGCGAGGACAACTGCCTGGTCTCCCCCTCCATTCACCCCATGATTTGACTAGCGGTGCCTCGGTAGAGCACGATAATAATTGTTCACCCCCACATTGATCTAATCACAAGGTAGGAGACAAGCCAGACTACCCTTGATCTGGCATCCAAGGGTTAAAGTCCACCCTCATTTAAGTGAGATATGTGGCTTCTCAAAGCTATGTGAGGTGACCCTTGGATCTGGGATCCACGGCTAGAAACTGACTATGCAGACCCAACCCGAAAGCAAGGGGGCGTGTGACACGGGCCAAGGATGGAAACTTAGGTCCAAAAATCATCAACCATGCACATTATTCTGCTATATTCAAACCTTCAAAACTTCCTCTAGGATGCTCCAATTGCCACCAAAAATTAACCATAGTTTCCTCACCACTCAAACTACTTTGTACTCAAATTTGGTGTCAAACTTCTATTATTTGTTTACTGAATAAAAAATCTCAAAAGACATGAACATAGGGATCCAAATTATGATATGAGCATCACTCAACAAGCGGACTTTATCAAAATACTTGGATCTCTCAAATAATTCAACATATGAATTCCAATATATCATTGGACATTTAAGGATTCCAAAAGTCCACTCCATCACAAGAAATGTGGAGGAGGATAGTCAGGACCTTAAGATAGCTAACATGATCAATTTGCAAGGGGATTGGGATGTGGGCTTTATGGAGGGGTGCCTTCTTGCGAATGTGATTCAGACCATTTTCCAGATCCCTACACCTATTAGAGGTGGTGGAAAAGATGTATGGGCTCGGAACATGAGTGAAGATGGGAGATTCACTGTGAAATATGCCTACAAACTTTTGAGACAAGGGAAGTACATAACGAAGATGGGACCTTGGAGAAAAATCTGGTCAACTATGGTATCAGCTAAAATACATATTTTCCTATGGACTATGACCCATGATGGGCTGTTGAAGAACAAAAAATGATGGAAAAGGAAGTTAACTACTTACCCTAGCTGCAGCCATTATGGTGTTGTTGAGGAGGACAACCTACATGTTTTGAGAGATTGTAGGTTTGTTGTAGAGACCTAGTATAAGTTGGGTTTAAGAAATTCAAATTACCTTTTTCAGGTCAATAATTTAGCTGAATGTATTAGCCAAAATCTCAAGGAGAAGATAGAGCATGTTCAACATTTCGTTGCTAGGTGTTGGAAGATATGGAGTTTCAGGAACAATCTATCTTTGATAATATTGATGTCACTATGGAACAAAGAGCAACAATCATTGAGAAGTTGGTAAGTGATCTAAGGGGGATGGGAGTGGAAAAGTCATTGGGGAGTCCTAGCCTGAGCGGCAGAAGAGGGGAACAACCTGAGGAAAAGGAGAGGGACGTTGTGTACATCAATGTTGATGCATCTGTTCACCGGTACAAGGGTGCCATAGCAGCTGCAGTGACAAAGGCGGAGGGGGCTTGGTTGTTAGGCCATGGTAAGAAGATGGAATTTTCCTCTGTTGTTGAGGCTGAACTAGCAACTATTTTGATGGGGTTGAACATGGTTGAGATGAAAGGGTTGCCTAAGATGAGGATATAATTGGACATCTCCATTGTGGTTCGTGCGGTATAGTTGATGAACGATGAGGAGTTCCCTACTTGGGCGATGTGGAGATCTCAGGTCAGGAAGCACTTATAAGGCAACAAGGATGTTACTATAACTCGTATCAGTAGATAGGTTAATGAGATTGCAGACAACCTAGCTAAGATGCACTGAAAAAAACCCAACTCCTTTATGGAGTAGACCCAACAACCAAGAGACCGGAGTTTATCCTTTATTAGTTGTAAGTGTAATATTATTGCCCAATTTACTTATCACAATCAAATCTCTATTTGTAACTTTGATAGAGCATGCACGAGGACAGCGGGGTGAATAGAATAGTCTCTTGACTTTATCTAAAAAAAATCTGAGTTTGACATATCATCTATACACAATTTATGTATTGGTCATTTAACTTAATTCTTATTTATTTAAAGGATGATAATGTGAAACTACTTTCCTTATTGTTTCTTGGAGTCCAAAAATGAAATGATCAATGAATGTCCTCTCAAGATTTAATTTATATGCATTTTGAGAAATTTTCTTAGAGAGAGAGATAGGAAAACAGAAGATAATGTTACACGTATTCAATAGAGGAAATAAAGCAATGTCAACATCAGGTGATTGAATGGATGTTCTTTTCCATGCATTCAAATTAAGCCATTAAGTGCATTACATTTTTCTTTGTCTTTTGAATATTTTAAAGAGGAGGAGAGAGAAATAGTGAATAATGTTGTTTCCTTTTATGTTAAAAGCTATCAAAAATAGAAAACTTTTTGTTCAAGCTATATGTTCTAGAATTTTGGATTCTACTCCTTTTAACTTCTTCTTTTAGTTCTTTGAAACATTTTCAAGGATTATGAGAGAAAAGGAGAAGGGAAGCATTTATTCAATATTTTAATTAATTGAGACACATGATGGCATATGTATAAGAGAAATTTTATTTTTAGTTTTCTTTTATTTTTCTATAAGAAGTACAATTTCATGGTCTTTTACATAAGCCCTTCAACTATCTTTATTTAATAAAATTATATTCTAAGTTTTAAAGTAATTGGGAAAATTGGGGTATCACAAAAAACAAATAAGTTTGGGGCGTTTTAAGGAATTCATATTTATCACCTTTTATCGCATTATTTCTCTCATTTATTTAGGCTTTTCTATCTCTTTTCCTTTAGTTTTATGACCTAATTGCAATTTCCTTTATTTTGCTCCTTATTTTTCAATTCTCATTATTTTTGTCCTATTTTTTTAGTTTTTATGGAGTTTGTCATTAATTTGATACAAGCCTAGGATCACTCTATCCTATGATATACACCTAAAGAATAAAATCTTGTTTTCAGCACATTTAAAGCCCAGAAAGGCCCAACACATTTTTCAACAGCGTTCACACCGTATAGACAGAAGATGATTTTGATGTGCAATAGCCCATAGTGAAAGCTGAAGAAATGTCCACCATATAGGCATAGCTATAGGGACACAATTAGGCATGTAGTTGGATCAATAGCAGATGCATCATCAAATCATGAATATGTACCACTATTAGCATGTGCAAATTCAGCGAATTCTCCAATTGAGGAGGATTTCTACAAGACCAGATCTAGTTATCATGAGATATACCCACCTCCACAAAAACATTATTGAGTGCATTGTTACCTCCACCATAGGGAGGTCCACCCCAAAGCCACCATGAAAAGAGTGAATCCTACCCTATCACTCTTATACTTCAGTATCATGATGAGGACAACATGATTCAAAATTTTGGGGTGGTAGCGTGGCATGCTCTCTTCTTATAAATTTCATTTTGATATGCCTATATCACTTGTCCCACCCTATTTTGTGATGATCGTTGATATTATTGTCATATAAGTTAGAATTTTTCTTTCTTTTCATACATGCATGCATATAGTTCAATTTCTTGCATTTTAATATATTTTTAAAAAAACTATTTTTTCCATTCCATGCCATGCATTGCATTCCTTATAGATTTCTTGTTTGTTTTAGCTAGGAGTTGCCTACTTTTTTTTCTATCTTGTGTAGGTTTATACATGATTCAAAGGCAACATGACACCACCTTACCAATTTTTCCCAAGCTTAATCTATTTGCCTAATTCTGTGTTTCAACTTAGATCTCTACTTTTTGTAACATCAATGTCAAAAAACTTGGAGAATGCAGTTCATTAATGTTATTGTTGGCTAAATGAGTTCTATTTTGGAATTTTGCATGTGCTTCAAGCCTCTTGCAAGAAATTGATTATTTTAATAAGATGTGATTCTTTGAAGACTTGAATTCTTAGTATTATTTGTCCCATGTGAAAATTGTAGTATACCATTCTATCTCATTTTATGCATGGTTTGTATATTTTGGTGAATGTTTCTTGGACTATCTTGATTGAATGAAATCATACATGAATTAGCATTGCTTGTGACCTCTCTTTGATTTGACATTTCTTCTATCATTTTCTTACCTCTAAGCCTCATGAAAGGATGCTAAAGTACATACATTATCCTGGGTTGGCTATATCTATTCCCCCTCACTTCTTCCAATCACCATATGCCCTCCTTACACATAGGGCAAAGAAAATTAAAAGAGAATAAATGAGAGATAGTTGTATGTAAAAGAATCTCAAGTAAAGAAAAAAATTTGTTGCGACTATGTCATAGCACTCCACTCCTTTCCACAACGATTTCTTCTCTTTTTATACCTTGTAGGACTAGGAAAAATCAACTCTAGCACACACACCCCTTAACAAGTCAAGTGGTTATGAGAAGTGAAGTGAAGTGTATGATTGAGTCCTAACAAGTGAAACAACAACTTTAATCATTTTGATGAACGATATGCATGATATGGTCTACCCAAAGCATTATGAAAAGTTACATGACTTACATATGTGTTTGGTAACCCATATTTAGAGATCTTGTTCTATGTTCTTCAATCATATTGAAAAATAAAAACATGAATAAAGGGTATGGAATGCACCTAATTCACCTGTGAACTTAATATCCAATCAACATTATGAGAATTGCATTCTTCCATTTTCTTTGAATGAAGTGAAAATGAAGGATTGAGTTGGAGCATACTTGATGACACGTATCTATTAAGTTTGGGGTGGTGATGTAACCCTAATTTAGGGCTTTATTTTGTGTTATTTTTCCTTTAGTCAGATCTAAACATGTCAGAATGCATATTACTTCTCACAATAAATGGTTTATTTTCCAATTACTTATGAAGGTTCGTTGCATGTTTTTTGGTACCTTGTCCATGATTTGGAAGGAAGGGAGAGAAGGAGGAGTACCTAAGGGTTTATCTATTATGAGAGGAAATTAAAAAGAGTCTAAGGGATTCCCTAACATACCCTTAGTGGTTAAGGGTTGAGATAAAACAAAGACTCCATGAATTTTCAAAATGAAGAACAAAGTGCAAGGAAAAGAGTCCATCACGACCGTGGTAACACGAAATGGCCATTCCACAAATGTTAAGAATCACAAAGAATAATAGTGAAGAAGATGCTCAAAACAAGCTCTATAGCACGGTCATTGTTGGCCATCATGACTGTGCCAACAAGACCTAGTACACTCATGGTAAATATAAGAGCTAGTATTTTTAAACTTCAGATTAGTGTAAATTAAAGGTGTGGTCAAAATCATATTAAAAAGGGTAAATAACATAAGGGTTATAAATTCTTGAAGTTAATTAAGGAGCAAATAAATTAAGATCCAAGTTTATTTTCACTATAAAACCCAACATTGTTCGCCCCTAACCGTGCTAACCCTAGGAGCCCAGAATCTGCGGCCTCCATTACTAGAAGAGTGATAGCAAACCTGCTCTCCCCTCTCTATCATCTCTAATGATTCTAATCATGTTTGAGCTGGTCTTGATTCCCCTATCAGAGCGGCCAATTCCAAAACCATAATTGAGCATCACCATCACCCTTTTTAGCAAAATCAAAAAATGGTAGTCAATAGTTGAATACCTTCAAACGCCCCTACATTCCAGAGAGAATGCCTTCTACCCACTCACCCTCATCCCTGAAACCCAAATCTAGATTAGCCCATCCTATATAAGCACATCTACACAAACACAATCACACCTACATATCGGACACCGACCTCCACCACAAGTCTACAACAACTATGACCAGTCAATAAACCATCAACCATCCTGATACAACTTGCCACACATCACCAATTTTCTTTAGGATCCTTATTGTATCACCTACTCTATAACACAACCCCAACCCCTCTACCTTCTCCTTCCATCATTCATATTGTCCAAAATCACCACCCATACTAGATAGATTACACCCTTACACATGAGTCTAATAGCCATCAGAAGTAAAAATAGATCAAAAAATACTAACAATGTGGTGGATTCAAATGGTTGCGAGGAACTAAATATGAATTGAATAAGCCAAGTAGAATCTAGGTCATAGAGTTTGACATGCGGTCGATTCACACCACCACATGCTGATCCACCAAGGAGATCATCTCTGATTGATCCTTACATACCACCTCAGGACAATTCCTAAGAAGGAACGACTACTACTACTATAACCCATTAGGATCTGAAGGCCTATTACTAGCTCTATTTTAGTTGATTACATGTTTGATGAGCTCATTTGTAAGCTAGTATCTTAGTTGTCCCTGTTCATATTTCAGATCTATTAATCTAGGGGATAATGAAAATACTATCAATGTGGGACCTGGAAACTTCAATCAACAAACTACCTAGACCACTAAGTCAACTAAATAATGTAGGTGTGTCATTGATTTGAGTAACCTCTTGTCACATTATAGATTTTAGAAAATAGATAGTAATACAATCATGTCAATATGGGTAAAAGAGTGTAGTCATACATATAAATCCAGTCATGTCATATATGAGTAATGAGTAAAAAGGAAATTGGTCCTAGAAATATATGTGTTAAATTATATTTGTACACATGATTTCGACTCATAAATAATTTTTACCTTGATTAACCTATGTTTCTAAATGGAAATTGATCAAGAATATATGGTATACATAACCAATTTTGAATAACCCCATATTTTGAAATTACACCCAAGATGATACTCAATGTGAAATTATGTGTAGGATTTATTCATTCACATATTATTACATATATTTCATGTTCATATATATATATATATGATGTAGGTATTAAAACAGAAGTGTTTTGGTGTGTTCTTAATTATAAAGGAAATCACTACCTACCACATTAATAGGGGATAATGTGGAATTATATCGTTCCTAATATATCTTACCACTTTTACATCTAGGTAACATTGACATTTTTTACCGTCATGAGGTAATAAGACTACCTAAGATACACACAAAATGAAATAATGATAAACTTTCACATAATATCATTTAATAAGTCATTCCAAGACAAGAATAACCATATCATTCCAAATTATAGATATCTCTTTTCATCAACTATAGGAGATGTGTGCATGTTGATCATGGATACATTGGACTCTTGTTTGAGATAAAGGTACTAAATTATCAATTCTATTATTGAACTATTTATTTCCCTCTTAAATTTCCTTCATAGAATTATATAGAAGTGGTGACTCCATTTTTTGCAGCCTTAGAAGGTCACCACAACTAAATTGAATGTTGAACACTGTTGAATAATTGAATTATTAGTTGCTTTTGAAATCGGCACAAAAATATGAATATTGTCTAAGAGCTTTGGCTCACTAGATTGGAGGTGTCTTATCCCCCCACCCTATGCAGTGGATAATGGACAGTTACATGTCCCCTGATAATGGTTACCACCATAGGAGAAAGTGTTATTATCTCATAGAGGGGAGAACACTAAGCATCTAGCCCTGGAGAAGATAACATATTAGATTTCTTGTGCCAATGGATGAATCATTTCATTTTGAATAGTTATATATCTTGATATTAGTTTTGAAAATATCTTTATTGTTTCTAGTATGTACTTTGAATTGTTGTAACCATTGGAAACTAGTATGGTAATTAGATCATCTTATTTTTATTATAATATTCTACCAAGAAAACTTACCTATATTTGATTACATAAATACTTAATTATAGCTCAATAACTGGATTTAGTACCTACTTTGTTGACTTATATTACATTTCTTGGGGTCCATGTGTAGTTTTATTCCCTCTAGGAATTCATGGACATGTGGTACAAAGAATACCTAGAAGAGACGTGCAAGAGTTATCCCCTATTGAAGAGTAGATAGGACTCATATCTATTCTTAATCTGATAATCTTATGTATAAGCTTATGTGACTTTGATGTAAAGCATGATTGAAAAAAGATTTATGTATTTTGATTCAATTTTTTATTAGAATTCAATCGTAAAGATAGAGCCTTTACAACATGGTATTAGATTTATAAATAGTGAGCACTCATGCATGCCTCTTGGAAGTTAGGTTAAATAACTAGTACACCTAGAGCTTAGGCAAATATTTTACAACCAACCTTTGTTTTTCTAGCCCTATCTACCTAAAATAGAAGTTGAAACTTAGGTGAAGTTAGTTGTCTATTATACTAATTGATTGATAATAACATCATTCTATAAGTGGATTGAGCTGAGGTATATAAGGAAGAATGTTTAGTGAAGGTTCTGGCATAATTACTCCAAATCCACTTAGGTGTGGTGGGTTTCCTCACTTAACATGCCAACCTGGACAAATCAATTTCTACTACTTGGGAAATCATAAATCTCAGAGAAAAAGTCACCAACCAAAATTAGTATGTCTAGAACATGTAAGTACAACTTTTGAACAACCTAGTAGTTGGATAGTGAATAGTAAGACTAGAATCCTCAAGTATGAATTTGTTAGTCCCCTTTGGTAAAAATCATATTCCTCTAGTAACCCTTTAGGTCTCATGGAAATATTACTTTCACAATTGAGTCAAATACTTAGTACAGTGAATGTTGATTGTGACTTTGCTCTCTCATTGACTTTTGTCAATTTCAATTTTTGCATAGAAATTTTTCCCACTGAGAAATTATTTTCATAATAATACTTATCTGCAAAAAATGATTTTTATGGAATTTTATCGATGATTTCTTGAGCTAAGTCATAATCAAGGAGGTATGAGAAAAAACCCTAGACTAGAGTTACCCTGAATGGGTACATGAATAGTAACATCCTGCTTCGTGATAGACTAATAATAGATATTTTGTTGACATGCTATGTAGACAAAATTTGATTGTTAGTTGATTTTTTTTCAAGGAGTGGAGAGTATTGTCTGGGTAGAACATGGATATGCCAATTTAAGGACAAAATCATCTTTAAATGGTGGACAGTTCTAACATACCAAATTTTGGTATTAAATTTAACATTGAGCTATTGGAAATTTTTTGTGCAAAATTTCTGTTCATAATCACACTTCAGTGAATTCACTTGAAATTTGAGCATCAAATGCAATTTTTCCTCATTTTGGTCTAGTCATTCCATTTGGGACCCACAATACTATTTATACATTGTTGTCATTAGAAAATACAATTTAGTTATTATATAATTAAAATTGTATTCAATAAGAGTGTAAATTTGTTGAAGGCTCATATTCATAAATATGACATTTAGTATTTTTAAAATTTAGATTAGTGTAAACTAAAGGTATGGTCAAAATCCCCGATTAAAAGATTAAATAGCTTAATAATTATAGATACTAAAATTGAAATAAGGAGCAAAATGAATAAAGATCCTAAATTATTTTCACAATCAACCCCAATGCTAATAGTCCCTAACCATGCTAACCCCAGGAGCCCAGACTCTATAGTCACTATTATAAAAGAACGATATCAAACCTACTCTCCCCTCTCTATCATTTATTGTGATTCTATCCATGTTGAAGTCATCGTCGATTACCCTACCTAAATGGCCAAGTACAAAACAATAGTTGAGGGCCACCATCACCCTTATCAACAAAATAGAAAAATGGAATTCAGTTGTTGGATTCCTTCAAGTGCCCCTTCACTCCATAGAGAATGATTGCAATCCACTCTCCCTCATCCTAGAAACCCCATCTAGACTATAGCATTATACAACTTATATAAGAACATACTCACCCACACCTATATATCAAAAACAAAGTTCCACCACAAACTTTCAATGGTTGTGACCAGTCTCTAACCCTAAAACAACCGTGACACAGCCTACCTCACCTTTCCAGTTTCCTTCCTACTCATTGTTTATATCACCATCTCTACAACTCGGCTCCAACCCCTCTACCTTCTCCTTCCATGCTCTTCATCTCTTTTGACATCACCACCCAAAATGGATGGAGAACATCCCTACACATGAGCCTACATACCGTCAGTAGTAAAAATAGATCTAAAGATACTAACCTAACTATGGATTCTACTTCCTACACCAAACTAAACAATTCAATAAGCTATGCATCATATGGGTTGTAAAGCTTGACTTGCACCCAATTCACACTACCGCATGTTGAGCCACCACGGAGATCATCTCTGACAAATCCTTACATACCACATCAGGACAATACCTAGTCACCCATTGTAATATACGGCATGCCAAACACAACTAGATTAGAGATACATGATCAAACAACTCAAACCCATGGAGTCATCAGTCACCTACCAGTGGAAGACCTATGACTAGAGTCTTGAGAAGGAATGACTACTACTACTTGAACCCATCTTGGATATGAAGGCCTAATATCTTCTCTATTTCAGTAGATTATATGTTTTATGAGTTCATTCATAAACTAGTATCTTAGCTTTCCCATTCATAGTTTAGATATACTAATATAGGGATAATGAAATACATTAAATGTGGGACCTGAAAACTCCAATCAACAAATCACCTAGACCACTAAGTCAACCAAACAATATAGGAATGTTAATGATTTTTATAACCTCTTTTCACATTTTAGATTTTGGAAAAGATGGTAATATAATCATGTCAATATGGATATAAAAGTGTATTCATACATGTAAATAAAGTCACGCCATGCATGAATAACAAGTAATAAAAGAAATTTGTCAATCCACTAACTAGTAAGATTATATAATTATTTTAAGCCTAAATCCTATAAATATAAATTATAGAGTATATTTGTACACATGATTTTTACTTATAAATTATGCTTACCTTGATCAACCTATGTTGCTAAATGGAAATTGGTTAAGAATATATTGGATACATAACTAATTTTGAATAACCCCAAATTTTGAAACTACATGAAAGATGATCCCTAGTGTAAATGTGTTCAAGGGATTTCTTCATTTACATATTAGTATATATATTTTAATGTTCATATATATATATGACATTGATATTAAAATATGAGTATTTGGTGTGTTCTTAAATATAAATGAATTCACTAGTTACCTCATTAATAGGGTATAATACAGAACTATATGGTTCCTAATATATCTTAACACTTTTACATCTAAGTAACAATGACATATTTGATTGTCATCGAATAATAAGACTACCTAGGATATATACAAAGGGAAATAATGATAAAATTCCATATAATATCATTTAAAAAGTCATTCCAAGCCAATAGTAACCATATCATTCTCAATTGTAGATACCTTTCATCCACTCTTGAAGATGTGTGAATTTTGATCATGAGTACACTTGACTCTTACTTGAGATAAAGGCACTAAATTATCTATGTTATTATTGGACTATTTATTTCCCTCTTGAATCTCATTCATAGAATTTTGCAGAAGTGGTGAACCAATTTGTTATAACCTTTACCCCTTGTTGAAGATCACCTAAACTAAATAGAATTTTAACATTGTTGAATAATTGAAATATTGGTTGGTTTCAATATTGGTACTAAAATTTTAATATTGAATAAGAGCTTTGGGTCACCAGATTTGGTGGGTCATATCCCCTGATCATGTGTAATGGAAAATAGAAAATTAGAGGTCCCCTAGTATTGTTTACTCCCACAGTCGAAAGTGTTGTTCTCTCATAGAGGGGAGAACACTAGGCACCAAGCCCTAGAATTATTAGATTGATTGTGCCAATATACAAATAATTTAATTTTGAATAATTTGATATCTTTACATTAGTTTCAAAAATCACTTTATTGCTTCCGGTTACAACTTTGAATTGTTATACTCATCTAAAACTAGTATGGTAACTAGATCGTCTTCTTTTTATTTCCATAGTCTACCAAGCAAACTTACCTATATTGATCACATAATCCTTATTTTTAAATAGCTCAATATCTAGATTTAGTATTGGCATTGTTGACTTATATTTTCCTTCTTGGTGACCATGTGTGGTTTTATTCCCTCTAAGAATTCATGGACAGGTGGTACAAAGAAGACCTAGAAGAGACATATACAACAGTTGTCCCCTATTGAGAAGTAGATAGGGCTCATGCCTATTATTGAATTTCTAGTCCTATGTATAAGTTTCTATGACTCTGATGCAAAGCATGAGTGTATAAGATTTGTTTATAGTTGTTATTAGCTTTTGTAAGAATTTAATCATAATGATTGAATATTTACAATGGTCGTTCCCTCTCATAGACACCACGACCATGTTGTTGAACATGGTCGTGATATCAGCCTTCAAAGCCCCATTTTCCATCCCTTCACCATCATGGTTTCCCATTCCACCACTTCACCACCACGGCCACTCAGCCCAGAGCCATTGTGTTTCCACTCAAATCCCATTCCTTCCTAGCTACCATTTTACCAAAATGCCCCCACTTAACCCTATGCTTCCCAATCCACTATATAACCATTTGCAGTAACTGGGTGCTAGAGGTTAGACACTCCAAGCATTGAAGGTGCCACCTACTCTTCTCCTACTCATTTTCACCTTTATCCTCTCTATTTTCACCTCCTTCCACCTAAAACCCCTAGTTTTCTAAGCTTTTGGCCACTCCCATACATCATCGTATGCTTTCCATCAACCAAGGAGCAAGAAGGACGTGCTTCTACATCTGGAGATGAAGAAAGAGGAGTCTTAACCAAGCATTCATGGCAATTTACTCATCTACTTTTTCTTCTTTCTCCAATTTTATATTATGAGTAGCTACTTGCAATCTATCATTTTGTGAATGTTATGATGTGATATGTGTATGAAATGTCTCAACTGAATGATATATGAATTATTTTTGTTATGAATGTGTGTGGTTTGGAAATTATCCAATTCGAATAGGATTGGACATAAAAACTAGCAAATGTGGCTTTGGAATGAATTTCTGGCATGCATCATTGCATTTGCAAGTCTACTTTCTATTGCAGGTTTTTATCTTTGTAAACCAGATTTCTGTTCTGTAGGTTTTTGTTCTAAAGATTTCTGTTCTACAGAAATTTTCTTTATAAAAAAATTGTAAACTCTAGGGTCGGTTATTTTAAAAAACTAACCTTATAGATCTCTAGGGTCGGTTATTTAAAAAAAATGACCTTGTAGATCTCTAGGGTTGATTTTTTGCATAAAATTGTCCTTACATGTAATCTCTAGGGTTGGTTTTTTAGGAATAACTAACCTTATAGGCTCTGGGATCAACAGCTTATTTTTAGAACTCTTTTGGGTTCGTTTTTCTCTTATAACCGTCCTTACAGGTCATCTTTAGGGTCGATTTTTTATGAATAACCGACCTTATAGGCTCTCGTAAGCCTGATGGGCAAGCCCGCCGTGAACCAAAGCCATGTCAATCCTAGGAATACCATATTCAGTATCCCATCTTATTTTGCAGCTCATTTTTTGAACTCTATTGGGTTGTTTTTTTTCTTATAATTGTCCTTATAGGTCATCTCTAGGGTCGATTTTTTAGGAATAACCGACCTTATAGGCTCTAGAATCAACTAATTTTTTGTATTATGTTGGGTCGGTTTTTTACTATAACCGACCTTACATGTCCTATTTAGAGTTGATTTTTGTAGGAATAACCGACCTTACAGCCCCAGGTGCAGTTTCTTTTTCTCACTTGTGTTAGTTTTTTACAGCCTCTTGGGTCACTTTTTACTATATAAGGTCAGTTTTCTTTGGTTAAAAGAACCAACCCTATAGAGCAATTTCTATAGTGATGACCACTTAGGTGTCGGTTGAAAAGTGACGTTATAGGCTTAAAAAAACCGACCCTATAGACCATTACTGTAGTACTCATGAGTCAAGATTTCATCAAATCAATGTTGAGAGTCAAGTTTGGATATTAAAGTCAGACCCAATCATTTCAAATTTAGGGTTTAGATTCTTATGTAGACATTAGGGGTGATCATAATCCATATACAACAATAGAGCAACAAATGGGCAACAATTGGAGCATTTTTCAACATTTCATGGTATCGATATCGAGTTCATTTTCATGGTATTCATGGTTGATGAATGACCTAGGCCTAGGTCTATCTAGGGAAACATCATCATAATGAGTATCATAATCATCATGGATTTGACCTATTAGAGACTTAGCTCTAGAAATCATAGTAGAGTGGAAAATTTAGAGGTACTCAATTAGATATGTGACCTAGGTTAGGGGGGGTCATAAGTCAACTCCCACCCTAATCTGGTACATTATTCATATTAATCATGAGTCATCAAGCATATCCAAATAGAGTGTGTATCAACTATCAAATATTATTTCACAAGGTCATGGGACAAAATATCGAGATCGTAATAGGGCAACCATACTTCAAGATTTTTGTGAGACCGAGGTCATAATTTTGTTCCCTTTATTTCAAGATCAAGGTAAGGGTAGATTTTGAAAATCGGGAAATCAATTGGGAACTCATTAGTTTGAGCAGAAAAGGGCTATATTTAGATCCATGTCCATTATATTATTCAAAATTGAGTTGACAAAAAGGAATAATAGTCAATAGGGGATTTTCCTCTTTTAACTAGTCTTCACAACATAATCTAGGGGTCCAAAGACATGGTCATATCAGAGTAAGTGGCATGATACGTATCAATAGGGTGAGTTTTTCTTAGATATGTTTGAGGTTTGATCAAAATAGGGACAACATAGATTTAATTAGTAGGGACCCCATCAAACATGAGGTGTATAACATGAGTTCCACCTTATTTCACCACATCAATCATTTACCTCAAACATAAAAAGAACTTATATCTAATTAGGTAACATTGAGTTTGCATAAACCTTATACACAAGTACACCACTTTCAAGAGTACTTACATCAAATAGGGTTTTCAACTTAAGATCAGATCATGGCATTATCCTCTTGATCAACTTTCATGATTTCAAATAAATTTTACTTTTCCCATGCATAAGTTACCCATAATCAAGAAATCATGTGATTAATAGTCAAAGGGATGAATCACATGAGGGGATAAGAATATTAACTAATCATCTACTTGGGTATCTTAGGTTGTCCTTAAAAAAATATGAGATGGTAGAAGATTCTCTAAACTTTGAGGGAAGGATTTTAGTCCTCCCTGGGTTCTTAAGATGTGTTGTGCTTAAACATATATAGGCCTATGTGTATAGCTCTGATACCATTTGTCACGGAACTATTTGTTACCCTAAGTCCACACTACTAATGGCTACAAAGCCAAAGGTGAGTAGACTTGGTTGCCCGACCCTAAAATGACACAATTATTTCACACAGGTAGTATAAATATAAAAGCAGTAACAACAAGAGATAACAAGATACTAAACATGGAGATAAGAGATATGTACCCATTTCTAGATTCAAGTATACCCATTGGTGAATTATTTCAGATATAAGAGTCTTGAGTGCAATGGATCTTCATTTGGCAACTGAAATTTTGATAAACACAATATATTAATGTTAAAGATTAAGTATACTATGAAAAGCATGTAACCATAGTTTAAGAGTAATATAATAGTTTCTTGGCTAGAAACATCATAATAAGCAAGAAGTAGAAATAGGGTGTGAAATACTCCATGAAATTCTTTTGTATAATATTTCTTTTAAGTGTATTTCCATTATACTCAACAACATATTATGACCATTGACCAACTTCCAATTGGAAGGACCCATAAGGGTGCTCAATGTTAGTTAGCCCTTCTGTCGACATAGTCCATCTTATCTTAACATCTCAAGTAAGGTGCCCAACCTTGTGCCCTTACCCCGAGAATACATGCATGTGCACTAGGTTTGTATAATGGACAAATTCAATTATTTTCAAGGTTTGTTCAACATATTTCAAGAAAAACGAATGTACTAATCATAGGGAACAAGTAGCTCAAACAAGTAATTAACTACCCAAGCATTCATACGAGCATACATTAAAACAAGTCAATACCATAGTAGGGTTAAGAGATTAAGCATACCTTATGAGTAGTGAGCAAGATATGATAAGATCTCTAGAGGTGGTCCAGCCCAAGTGCACCTAAGATGAAAATGATACATATCGAGTCTTAGATTACTATGGTATGATAAGATAAGCATCATATGAGTCATGTGGATGTTTCCCTAGAACTAGGTTTCAAATAGATCAACTTAGGTCCAAAGTTCCATACGTGCATGCAATCAATCAACCATAGTTCAAAGGTCACTTCAACATCTTAGGTCTAGGTGAAACATCCACATCATGAGTAATACTAGATAAGGATAAGGTCTAGTTTAGGAGTATGGGAATCATGATATTTGGATTTCCATCAATGATCAACCATGTAACATCATAACTAGGCATATTAGACAATTTCATGCAATATGGTTACTTTTCCATGCCATATAGCATTAAGGTACATGGGGAATTTAAAGCTCTAGTATGATAATTCTATTAACTTGAACTCATCAAGATATCATGGATAACATTAGAGCATCATTCTTACAAGATTATGGTGCTAAATATTAACATGTACAATTAGAGAAAGTTAGGTGTCATAGGTAGGTCATATGTAATAACAAGCACATGAATTTGTTGCATGGTGGTTTGAATCACAAGTCATAATAGGGTCTAATTTTAAGGCACACATGGGGATTGGATCATTTAGAGATCCACATCAGCACAAGGATTAAACTTCCAAACATTTCTCTATTTGAACATTACAATTAGGAGATAGTAGTGCTCAACGGTGGGCCCTTAAGTCATATGAGTTACTAAAGGAAAGCATATCATAAGACTTTAGTCAAATATGACACTTAGCATAAGCAAGATTAATGATTTTGAGAAATACAATGATTTGGGTGCATATAATCAAGTTGATCATCAATCTAAAGATCATTTAGCATCAAAGTCCATGATACACATGTTTCATGGTTCCTTCCATTAATAAGGGTCATTAATAGGACAAAACATGATAAAGTTCGAATCAAAACCCACAAGATATGATATGTTACTGACTAGGACCATCAATAGCAAGTGGGATTATTATATGATCATAGTTTGGCATTAATCACCATTCAATGTAATGAAAGTAATTGAGAGATGCCATTTTCAACATAACAGGAGCTATAAGTGGAATTTGGCTTTGAAACAAAGTCCATTGGATAGATCCTTAGAGTAGATCAAAATTTGTATATAATATGTCCTATTTAATCAAAGGAGGCATGACATATAATTTTTGGAAGATTTGAATCAAGAACTTAAGTGAAAGGGGGCATTACCAAAAAACAATGTGATCAATGATGACCGTCAAATCTGAGATCCGTGGCTATAGGTGTGTTCCCACCAAGGGGTGGGATGCAAGCTTTCTCCATTTGTGACCATGATGTAGTGGTTGGATCCCTCTCGTCAGCAACTCCCATTGCCACCCGCCGCTTGCGGTGCACTTGGATGCGGTCCAGAGTAACTCAAAGTTGGGATGTGCGGCATCAAAACTCTAAGAATGTGGTCAAATGGAACGCTTGAGTCCTTGTTTCATCATGGTGGCCTAGAGAGAAGGCACCCAAAATCAATGGGGCTGCAAAGGGCGTGAAGGAGGTGGAGATGGGAGGTCTAAACAGGCTTGGGAGAGAGGGGAAACGAGGGGAAAGGAAAGGGGAGGTGAAACGAGGTGAAAGGATGTGTCGAATGGAGTTAACATAATGAGATTGGGTGGAGCCATCATGGGGTAAATGAGATTGGGTGGAGCCATCATGGGGTATGTGGGGCATGAGCCAATGAAGCACCATTGTATATTGTTGCACTACCAAAAGGTAGAATGGGAAAGAAGGACTGTTAGATGATTTCTGAGATCCGCGGATGCATGATCCAAGGGTCAACAAACGATGTTCTTTGGACCTGAGTTTCTGATTGGCTGAGGGGGTGAGACAAATCGTGAAAAAGGAGAGGGAAAGATGAAGCGGGTCGTACACATGGTGCTTATAATTGGGCCCAATAGGCTCGAAAACGGTCAAAATGACATAAAACTAGGTCAAAACAAGGAAATTTCAAATGATCATTTTTGGAAGATGCAACACGCTCAACTCTTTGTGGAAAATTTGAATCGAGAACTTAGGTGAAAGGGGGTGTTACCAAAAATGTTGTGATCAATGATAGCCTCGGATATGAGATCTACAGATCCAGGTGGGTGCCCGCCAAGGGTGGGTCATAAGCTTGCTCCATTTCATGACCACGGCCCAGCGATCAGCTTCCTCTCATCAGTAGCTTCCACTGCCACCTACCACTCATAGTGCACTTGGATGTGGTTCAAGTTTTCTTCCCACCATGATGCAACACACTCGACTCTCTATGTCGCGCCCATGTCATGGAATCTAGGTTCGGTGGTCTCACTAGAGTAACTCAAAGTTGGGGATGTGGGGCATTAAAACTCTAGGAATGTGGACAGTTGGCACGCTTGATTCCTCACAAACCTATAGGGCACTCCAATTTGCACCATGGAAGCCTAGAGAGCAGGCACCCAAAACCGATGGAGTTTTAAAGGGCATGAAGGAGATGGAGACAAAAGGTCAAAATAGAGCTTGGGAGAGAGGGGAAACGAGGGGAAAGGAAAGGGGGAGGTGAAAGGATGTGTCGAATGGAGGTAATATGGTGAGATTGGGTGGAGCCAGTGATGGGGTAGGTGGGGCATGAACCAACCAAGCACCATCATACATTGTTGCACTGACAAAAGGTAGAAGGAGAAATAAGGACCGTCATATGATGTCTTGGATCCGCGGATGCATGATCCAAGGGTCAACAATCAACGCTCTTTGGATCTGGGTTTCTGATTGGTCGAGGGGGGGTGAGCCAGATCACAAGAAAGGAGAGGTAAAGATGAAGTGGGTCGCATGTGTGGCGCTTATAATTGGGCTCAATAGGCTCAAAAAAGGTCAAAATGAGATAAAACTAGGTTAAAATGAGGCAATTTCAAATGATCATATTTCCCTCATACTAGCTCAGATTTGGGTGAAATTTGTTGTGTTGGAAACGTGAGGGATAGATCTACAACATGAGAATAAGAATAAGATAGCAAAATTCACAATGATATCATTAAAATTCAAGGGTAAGGTGATGGTGTGTGATATGAAAGTAGGCTTGATTTTTGTCAATTTGACTATCACCAAGGTGATACATGCAAGAAGATGCATCAATTGTGCATCAATACACATCCAAAAATGAAATTGACTTCAAGAACAAAAGCTAGATCAAAAATAGAAGTTATAATCAAGATGTGAATTTCCAGGTTATCACTCCCCACCTTAAAAGGAAATTTTGTCCCAAAAATTAAGTCAAGTCATCCCTTGATTCGAGATTTCTTATTTCATATCATAATCATATGACATTATTTCAATATAAAAACTAGTTCATGATCGAGTAATTGAGCATCTAAGTCAAATCATAGTCAATTGATCATCAAATTGGGGATATTATCACATGAATCACAATTTTGGAGGGATTATCCTATATATCACCAAATTGAAGAGATCACATTTTTAAGTCAAATAAATAGAGCTCTTGTATCAAGAGTACAACATGACTTTAAGTCCCAACATTTAGGGTTCTAGATTATACATTGGCCTAGGTGGGGTTATACATAAATGATTGAGATTTCTTATTTCAACAATTTGATACAAACATCATATTTCAATTATCGTGGTTTCATGCTCAAAATCGATGGAAGGGTCCACCCTAGTCCACATGGTGCTTAACCCTAAGTCAATCGAGCAAGTTAACATAATCCTCATTTTACAGTTTTTTTGAGATTTGGGAACATGGAAGTCATCAATCATATATCGAGGATGACCTCAAGATCCAAATAGGGTGATCATAGGAGTCAAATCAATATCAGAATCATTACTCATGAGTCAAGATTTCATCAAATCAATGTCGAGAGTCAAGTTTGGATAGTAAATTCATATACCCAATCATTTCAAAGTTAGGGTTTAGATTCCTATGTAGACCTTAGGGGTGATCATTCAACCATATATAAATCGAGCAATAAATGAGCAACAATTTGAGCATTTTTCAACATTTCATGGTATCGATATTGAGTTCATTTTCATGGTATTCATGGTTGATGAATGACCTAGTCCTAGGTCTTTATAGGGACTTAACCACTAACTATAGTCAACATCATCATAATGAGTATCATAATCATCATGGATTTTACCTATTAGAGACTTAGCTCGAGAAATCACAATCGAGTGGAAGGGGATACCTTTCCAAACTATAATAATCAACAAGATGAAAATTTAGAGGCACTCCATTAGAGTTGTGACCTAGGTTAGGGGGAATCATAATTCAACTCCCACCCTAATCTGGTACATTATCCATATTAATCATGAGTCATCAAGCATATCCAAATAGAGCGTGTATCAACTATCAAATATTTTTTAACAAGGTCATGAGTCAAAATATCGAGATGGTAATAGGGCAACCATACTTCAAGATTTTTGCAAGACCGAGGTCATAATTTTGTTACCTTTATTTCAAGATCAAGGTAAGGGTAGATTTTGAAAATCAAGAAATCAATTGGGAACTCATGAGTTTGAGTAGAAAATGGCTAGATTTATATCCATGTCCATTATATTATTCAAAATTGAGTTGAAAAAAAAGGAATAACACTCAATAGGGGATTTTCCTCTTTTAACTAGTCTTCACATCATAATCTTTAGGTCCAAAGACATGGTCATGTTAGAGTATGTGGCATGCTACATATCAATAGGGCAAGTTTGGCATATATATGTTTTAGGTTTGATCAAAATAGGGACAACATAGGTTTAATCAATAGGGACCGCATCAAACATGAGGTGTATAACATGAGTTCCACATTATTTCACCACATCAATCATTTACCTCAAACATAAAAAGAACTTATATCTGATTAGGTAATATTGAGTTTGCAGAAACCTTATACACAAGTACACCACTTCCAAGAGTACTTATATACATCAAATAAGGTTTTCAACTTAAGATCAGATCATGGCATTATCCTCTTGATCAACTTTCATGATTTCAAATAAATATTACTTTTCCCATGCATAACTGTTGTGTGATTTGTATATCATCTTTTCACATGTTATCACACACAAATTTGGTTCTTTCTAGTATAATTCAGTCTCTTTCATATTAGTTTTGTCATCTTTTTGTTGTTCTATGTGTCCCATAACTTGTATTGCA